>OY720443.1:94423488-94630488 GCA_963082915.1 Dolichopus griseipennis
TTTAATTCGTGATCACTACTAAAATTTCCATGTAAACTAAATTTTTTTTTTTAAATTATGGTTTTTCTAATTTTTAAACTTAATTTTAAGGCACTTAGAAGCATTTTAGAGCGATTTTACATTTATTATAGTTTTTATAATTTTTGTAATTGAATTCTTTAAACTCAATTTTGAGGCACTTAGAACCGTCTTAGAGCGATTCTAGCTTTAATTCGTGATCACTAGTAAAATTTCCATGTAAACTAAATTTTTTTTTTAAATTATGGTCCTTCTAAACTTTAAACTCAATTTTAAGGCACTTAGAAGCATTTTAGAGCGATTTTACATTTACTAAAGTTTTTATAATTTTTGTCATGGAATTCTTTAAACTCAATTTTAAGGCACTTAGAACCGTCTTAGAGCGATTCTGGCTTTAATTACATTTAATGTAGCATTTATAATTTTTGTCATGGAATTCTTTAAACTCAATTTTAAGGCACTTAGAACCGTCTTAGAGCGATTCTGGCTTTAATTCGTGATCACTACTAAAATTTCCATGTAAACAAAATTTTTTTTTTTAAATTATGGTCTTTCTAATCTTTAAATTCAATTTTAAGGCACTTAGAAGCATTTTAGAGCGATTTTACATTTAGTATAGTTATTATAATTTTTGTCATGGAATTCTTTAAACTCAATTTTAAGGCACTTAGAACCGTCTTAGAGCGATTCTAGCTTTAATTCGTGATCACTACTAAAATTTCCATGTAAACTAAATTTTTTTTTTTAAATTATGGTCTTTCTAATCTTTAAACTCAATTTTAAGGCACTTAGAAGCATTTTAGAGCGATTTTACATTATTATAGTTTTTATAATTTTTGTCATGGAATTTTTTAAACTCAATTTTAAGGCACTTAGAACCGTCTTAGAGCGATTCTAGCTTTAATTCGTGATCACTACTAAAATTTCCATGTAAACTAAATTTTTTTTTTTAAATTATGGTCTTTCTAATCTTTAAACTCAATTTTAAGGCACTTAGAAGCATTTTAGAGCGATTTTACATTTATTAAAGTTTTTATAATTTTTGTCATGGAATTCTTTAAACTCAATTTTGAGGCACTTAGAACCGTCTTAGAGCGATTCTAGCTTTAATTCGTGATCACTACTAAAATTTCCATGTAAACTAAATTTTTTTTTTTAAATTATGGTCTTTCTAAACTTTAAACTCAATTTTAAGGCACTTAGAAGCATTTTAGAGCGATTTTACATTTGTTATAGTTTTTATAATTTTTGTCATGGAATTCTTTAAACTCAATTTTAAGGCACTTAGAACCGTCTTAGAGCGATTCTAGCTTTAATTCGAAATGATCACTACTAAAATTTCCATGTAAACTAAATTTTTTTTTTTAAATTATGGTTTTTCTAAACTTTAAACTCAATTTTAAGGCACTTAGAAGCATTTTAGAGCGATTTTACATTTATTAAAGTTTTTATAATTTTTGTCATGGAATTCTTTAAACTCAATTTTAAGGCACTTAGAACCGTCTTAGAGCGATTCTAGCTTTAATTCGTGATCACTACTAAAATTTCCATGTAAACTCAATTTTAAGGCACTTAGAAGCATTTTAGAGCGATTTTACTTTTATTATAGTTTTTAAAATTTTTGTCATGAAATTCTTTAAACTCAATTTTAAGGCACTTAGAACCGTCCTAGAGCGATTCTAGCTTTAATTCGTGATCACTACTAAAATTTCCATGCAAAAAACTAAATTATTTTTTTAAATTATGGTCTTTCTAAACTTTAAACTCAATTTTAAGGCACTTAGAAGCATTTTAGAGCGATTTTACATTAATTGAAGTTTTTATAATTTTTGTCATGGAATTCTTTAAACTCAATTTTAAGGCATTTAGAACCGTCTTAGAGCGATTCTAGCTTTAATTCGTGATCACTACTAAAATTTCCATGTAAACTAAATTTTTTTTTTTAAATTATGGTCTTTCTAAACTTTAAACTCAATTTTAAGGCACTTAGAAGCATTTTAGAGCGATTTTACATTTATTGAAGTTTTTATAATTTTTGTCATGGAATTCTTTAAACTTAATTTTGAGGCACTTAGAACCGTCTTAGAGCGATTCTAGCTTTAATTCGTGATCACTACTAAAATTTCCATGTAAACTAAATTTATTTTTTTAAATTATGGTCTTTCTAAACTTTAAACTCAATTTTAAGGCACTTAGAAGCATTTTAGAGCGATTTTACATTTGGTGAAGTTTTTATAATTTTTGTCATGGAATTCTTTAAACTCAATTTTAAGGCATTTAGAACCGTCTTAGAGCGATTCTAGCTTTAATTCGTGATCACTACTAAAATTTCCATGTAAACTAAATTTTTTTTTTTAAATTATGGTCTTTCTAAACTTTAAACTCAATTTTAAGGCACTTAGAAGCATTTTAGAGCGATTTTACATTTATTGAAGTTTTTATAATTTTTGTCATGGAATTCTTTAAACTTAATTTTGAGGCACTTACAACCGTCTTAGAGCGATTCTAGCCTTAATTCGTGATCACTTCTAAAATTTCCATGTAAAATAAATTTTTTTTTTTAAATTATGGTCTTTCTAAACTTTAAACTCAATTTTAGGGCACTTAGAAGCATTTTAGAGCGATTTTACATATAGTGAAGTTTTTATAATTTTTGTCATGGAATTCTTTAAACTCAATTTTGAGGCACTTAGAACCGTCTTAGAGCGATTCTAGCCTTAATTCGTGATCACTACTGAAATTTCCATGTAAACTAAATATTTTTTTTTAAATTATGGTCTTTCTAAACTTTAAACTCAATTTTAAGGCACTTAGAAGCATTTTTGAGCGATTTTACATTTATTGAAGTGTTTATAATTTTTGTCATGGAATTCTTTAAACTCAATTTTGAGGCACTTAGCACCGTCTTAGAGCGATTCTAGCTTTAATTCGTGATCACTACTAAAATTTCCATGTAAACTACATTTTTTTTTTTACATTATGGTCTTGCTAAACATTTTATTGTCTTGCTAAACACAAATTCAATTTTAAGGTACTTAGAAGCATTTTAGAGCGATTTTACTTTACATAAAGTTTTTATAATTTTTGTCATGGAATTCTTTAAACTCAATTGTGAGGCACTTAGAACCGTCTTAGAGCGATTCTAGCCTTAATTCGTGATCACTACTAAAATTTCCATGTAAACTACATTTTTTTTTTTAAATTATGGTCTTTCTAAACTGTAAACTCAATTTTAAGGCACTTAGAACCGTTTTAGAGCGATTCTAGCCTTAATTCGTGATCACTACTAAAATTTCCATGTAAACTACATTTTTTTTTTTAAATTATGGTCTTTCTAAACTTTAAACTCAATTTTAAGGCACTTAGAAGCATTTTAGAGCGATTTTACATTTGTTATAGTTTTTATAATTTTTGTCATGGAATTCTTTAAACTCAATTTTGAGGCACTTAGAACCGTCTTAGAGCGATTCTAGCTTTAATTCGTGATCACTACTAAAATTTCCATGTAAACTAAATTTTTTTTTTTAAATTATGGTCTTTCAAAACTTTAAACTCAATTTTAAGGCACTTAGAAGCATTTTAGAGCGATTTTACATTTATTGAAGTTTTTATAGTTTTTGTCGAATTCTTTAAACTCAATTTTGAGGCACTTAGAACCGTCTTAGAGCGATTCTAGCCTTAATTCGTGATCACTACTAAAATTTCCATGTAAACTAAATTTTTTTTTTTAAATTATGGTCTTTCTAAACTTTAAACTCAATTTTAAGGCACTTAGAAGCATTTTAGAGCTATTTTACATTTGTTAAAGTTTTTATAATTTTTGTCATGGAATTCTTTAAACTCAATTTTGAGGCACTTAGAACCGTCTTAGAGCGATTCTAGCTTTAATTCGTGATCACTACTAAAATTTCCATGTAAACTAAATTTTTTAAATTATGGTCGTTCTAAACTTTAAACTCAATTTTAAGGCACTTAGAAGCATTTTAGAGCGATTTTACATTTATTAAAGCATTTATAATTTTTGTCGGATTCTTTAAACTCAATTTTGAGGCACTTAGAACCGTCTTAGAGCGATTCTAGCCTTAATTCGTGATCACTACTAAAATTTCCATGTAAACTAAATTTTTTTTTTTAAATTATGGTCTTTCTAAACTTTAAACTCAATTTTAAGGCACTTAGAAGCATTTCAGAGCGATTTTACATTTAGTAAAGTATTTATAATTTTTGTCGGATTCTTTAAACTCAATTTTGAGGCACTTAGAACCGTCTTAGAGCGATTCTAGCTTTAATTCGTAATCACTACAAAAATTTCCATGTAAACTAAATTTTTTTTTTTAAATTATGGTCTTTCTAAACTTTAAACTCAATTTTAAGGCACTTAGAAGCATTTTAGAGCGATTTTACATTTATAAAAGCTTTTATAATTTTTGTCATGGAATTCTTTAAACTCAATTTTTAGGCACTTAGAACCGTCTTAGAGCGATTCTAGCTTTAATTCGTGATCACTACTAAAATTTCCATGTAAACTACATTTTTATACCCGTGCATACATATATGACATCGGGTATATTAGGTTTGCTCCGCCGTTTGTAACGCATCGATCTAGACGAGCTAGATATAGTGTCAAGTGTACGTATCGGCTCAGAATCGAAAAATTAGTCGATCTAGCTATGTGTGTCTGTCCGTCCGTCCGTCCGTCCGTGTGTCAGCACGATAACTCAAAAACTAAAAGGGCTAGAGTCTTGAAATTCACACAAAGTCATTTTTAGACAATTTCTAGGTTCCCTATTGTTTTTGGTTAAAATCGGACCAAGGCTTCGGGGAGCTGCCATACAACTTTTTTGCACCAATATGAATTTCTTCAAAACTAATTATACTACGGGGATAAAAATTACACACGGTTAGTTTTATAATGACTCCGGCACTTATATGAAGTTTCAAAATGTTAGGCCCCCATTTTCGGGGGGCTGCCATACAACTTCTTTGCACTAATATGAATTTCTTCAAAACTAATTATACTACGCGGATGAAAATTACACATGGTTAGTTATATAATGAATCGAGCACTTATATGAAGTTTCAAAATGTTAGGGCCCCATTTTCGGGGGGCTGCCATACAACTTCTTTGCACCAATATGAATTTCTGCAAAACTAATTATACTACGAGGCTGAAAATTACACACGGTTAGTTATATAATGAATCGAGCACTTATATGAAGTTTCAAAATGTTAGGGCCCCATTTTCGGGGGGCCGCCATACAACTTGCATTTTTATGAAATTTGCACCAATATGAATTTCTTCAAAACTAATTATAGTACGACGATAAAAATTACACATGGTTATTTATATAATGAATCGAGCACTTATATGAAGTTTCAAAATGTTACGGCCCCATTTTGGGGGGGGCTGCCATACAAAGCTTTCGATTCAATAACTGCGAATCTAATGAAGCTACAAGGTTAAAATTAAAATTGGGCAGGTAAAGTAATAGGGCAAGTTAGTTGGCAAAGTCGAACATCACTCGGACCATCGGAATTTTAGGGTGGGCCATTTTTTTTTTTTTGTTTTTTTTTTGTTTATTTTTTTTTTTTTTTTTTTTTAAGCTAAAGTTATGGGACAATGAATGAAAATTTTGTTATTTTTTTTGTGATTTTTTTTTTTTGTTAATTTTTTTTTTTTTTTTTTTTTAAGCTAAAGTTATGGGACAATGAATGAAAATTTTGTTTTATGTTTTGTGATTTTTTTTTTTTTTGTTTTACGTCAAAATTATGGAGTAATGAGTTAAATGTATAAGGGAAGTATATTACGGTTTATTTTATACACCATAGTGGGTATGCACGGGTATCTAAAAGTTGACAAGGGCAACTATAATCTTCCTCGTTTTTAAGAGAATATTGCTCTTCCTACAAGTATAAATCAGTCTTTTTACTCTTGTTATGAGAATATAGATCTTGTTACAAGAGTATTGATCTCTGATTTTTTTTTTATTTAGTTACTTATAACATTTAAGCTCTCTGTAAAAAAAAATAAATGTAAAAGAAAAATAAAATAATAAATAGACACTTTGAAAATTAATTTACACTTTTATTTTGACTTTTAACATATTTTAACTTTTATTTTAACTTTTAATTAACTTTTAAAATTTATACTTATATTGTCGGGCTCTGTTGAACTATGAAAAGAAAGTGATTCTTCGATATTTTCATCTGAGTGGTTCTTTGTAATATTACTACTATTAGGTTCTAAAGTAGAGTCCTCAAATGAAACTACCTCTGATTGACC
This sequence comes from Dolichopus griseipennis, assembly GCA_963082915.1. Taxonomy (NCBI): domain Eukaryota; kingdom Metazoa; phylum Arthropoda; class Insecta; order Diptera; family Dolichopodidae; genus Dolichopus; species Dolichopus griseipennis. The sequence continues at coordinate 94,429,790 of OY720443.1, forward strand.
ATATGTAGTACATCTTTTAATAGCTAGTTCTCTTTGGTTCACATGTATGGGCGCTTTCAATTTATTATATATTTTCTGCACTTTTTTACGAAAAATACCAGATCTCTTGAACTTTCTCCAATTAAATTTATTCATTTTGTCAAATTAAACTTATTTTTTTCCTTACACTCTAACAACAATGTTATTATAATGTGTTATTTAAGTTAGACTCTCACAAAGGAATTCTTATAAGAGCACAATTCTATAAGAGTTAAAATCTCATAAAAAAGACTTTATGAGAATAGAAATTTTCTTACTTTTAATGGAGATATATGAAAATAGTTTTACTATGAGAGTAAAAGAATTTTTAACACTAGAAGTGTTGATATCTCATAACAAGAACTCTTTAAGAGTTAATTTAACTCTTGTAATAAGAATATGTTATGAGAGCTTCCAAGTGTGTTATGAGAGCCTTATGAGAGCTTTTCCAAATTTTCTAGAGTATTACTCTTGGCAAATGTTACTTGGGAAATTTTGTAAAAACTTTGGCCATAAAACTAAACTAGTTTTGCCAAAATTTCAATATACCTTTATAGTGGGCTATAAAAAGATATTTTTGTACTAAAAGGCAAAAAATATAGGAGTGCTGAATACATAGTGCGTGCTCTGAGTATACTACAATTAAAAATAAAAACAAGTAATGACACATGCAACCAACTTAGTAATATCGTATAGACCTGATAAATTAATTTGACGGTACATTAAGCAGACAGCACAGAATTATCTTCTACCAAATTTTAATCTTCAAACTTTATTAATTCCGAAGATATGCTGGTTAGATCTAAGAATCTGTGGTCTGCGGCAGCAATTCGAATCACTACTTTGTCCTCTCAAATTGCCAAAACATAAAGAAAACACAAAGACAAAACACTCTTGTACTAAATTTCAACCATATTTGCGTTATTAATTTCGGAGATATGCTTAATTTAAAAAAAAAACGAGGAAGATTATATTTGCCCTTGTCAACTTTTAGATACCCGTGCGTGTATTAAATAAATAAGAAATTCTTATATTGCAATTGAACTGTTTGACAGAAAATTCAAAATATTTGTTTTTTTATATTTAATTACAAAAAAAATTAATAAAAAAAAAATTAATTAAAAACGAGGAAATTATAGTTGCCCTTGTCAACTTTTAGATACCCGTGCGTGTATTAAATAAATAAGAAATTCTTATATTGCAATTGAACTGTTTGACAGAAAATTCAAAATATTTGTTTTTTTTATATTTAATTACAAAAAAATTTAATAAAAAAAAAATTAATTAAAAAAAAAGATGAATTTAAAAAAAAAATATGCTCTCAACGAGATTCGAACCCACACTTTTCAATTAAAATGTCGACGTCGTAACCACTAAGTCATCGACTTTATATTCATCTCAATTTTTTTTTTAAATTCTTATAGTTGCGATGGTATCAATTGTTTGTTTTGAATAACTGTTTTGAATTTTTTTAAAAATGTATTAAAAAAAATAAATAATTTATAAATGAGAATTTTAAGATGAATTTAAAAAAAAAAAAATTTGCCTCAGCCAGGAATCGAACCGAAACGTTTTAACTACTAGTCCCATGTCCTATCCACTATACCATAAAGAACAAATATATTTGTCTACAAAACGAGTTTTTATTTATCTCATTATTTTTTTTTTAATAATTGTAGTTGCTATGGTATCAATTGTTTGTTTTAAATAACAGTTTTAAATAATCGTAGTTGCTATGGTATCAATATTGTTTGTTTTAAATAACAGTTTTGAATTTTTTTATAGAAATATTAAAAAAAATTAATAATTTTTAATATAAATGAGAGTCTTCTGTCAAATTTCTCTATAAAATACAATTTTTTCAAACATAAAATAAATACATATATTTTATTAAAAAAAAAAAAAAATAGATAAAAAAAAATGAATTAAAAAAAAAAAAAAAATTTTCCTTAGCCTGAATTCGAACCGAGACATTTTTGCTACAAGTAACATGTCCTAACCACTACACCATGAATTGATTTACATATAATTAAACAACAATTTGTTTGTTTTTATACCCGTGCATATATATATGACATCGGGTATATTAGATTTGCTCCTCCGTTTGTAACGCATCGATCTAGACGAGCTAGATATAGTGTCAAGGGTACGTATCGGCTCAGAATCGAAAAATTAGTCGATCTAGCTATGTGTGTCTGTCTGTCCGTCCGTCCGTCCGTCCGTCTGTGTGTCAGCACGATAACTCAAAAACTAAAAGAGCTACAGTTTTGAAATTTCCACAAAATATTTTTCAATCAATTTCTAGGTTCCCTATTTTTTTTGGTTAAGATCGGACCAAAACTTCGGGTAGCTCTCGAACAGCTAACTTTTTTAACTCCAATATTTTCATACAAAAATTTGAAATATAGCTATGCACCTTGTAACATGAAATTATATGAATTTTGTTTTTTTGTTTTTTTTGTTTTTTGTTTTTGTTACAAAAAGTAGATAACGATTTCGAGTTAGAAATTAGAATTTCATATGATTTAAATGATGCGTAGTTTATTTAAGATAAGCAAAAAAGAAGACAAAGATTTTTTTTAAGTAAATGGCTTCATAAATAATTTATATATGTATATTCATATAATATGTATATGTGTAATATTTTGAATGAATCATTTTATCAATATGATTATATGATGCTTACTTTACTTAGGTTTAATATATTCGTGAATTAAAAATTAATTAAAAGAGATAGAATTGAAAAATTAGAGCTAGAGTTTTGAAATTCACACAAAACATTTTTTGGACATTTTTAAGGTTCCCTATTCTTTTTGGTTAAGACCAGACCAAGGTTTCGGGGAGCTGTCACACAACTTATTTAAACCAATATAAATTTCTTCAAAAGTAATTATACTAGAAAGACGAAAATTACACACGGTTAGTTTTATAATGAATCAACCACTTATATGAAGTTTCAAAATTTTACGGCTTCATTTGCGGGGGGCTGCCATACAACTTCTTTGCACCAATATGAATTTCTTGGAAACTGAGTATACTACGAGGATGAAAATTACACACTGTTAGTTATATAATGAATCGAGCACTAATATGGAGTTTCAAAATGTTGCGACCCCATTTTCGGGCAGCTGCCATACAAAGTTGTCAATTCGATAACTGTGAATCTAATGAAGCTACGAGGTTAAAATTAAAACTGGGCAGTAAAGTAATAGGGCAAGTTAGTTGGCAAAGTTGGACATCGCTCGGACCAACTTTTGGGGTGGGCTATTTTTTTTTTATGGTTATTTTTTTTTATGGTTTTTTTTTTTTGTTTTTAAGCAAAAATTATGGTATAATGAATTAAAAATTTAATATTTTTTTTTTTTATTTAATTTTTTTTAAGCAAAAATTATGGGATAATAAGCTAAATTTTTTTTTAACTATTTTACTTTCTTATATTTTTTTTGTAATATTTATAATAGCATGTGGAAAATAAATAACGGTTAGTGGGTAAGCACGGGTATCTAAAAGTTGACAAGGGCAACTATAATCTTCCTCGTTATATTTGGTTTCTATTTCGTTATTAATTTAGAAAATACTCATAAAATATCGAAAAATTTGTATGGCAGCTACCCGAAGCCTTTCTCCGATTTTAACCAAAAACAATAGGGACTACAAATTGTCTAAAAATTACTTTGTGAAAGTTTCAGAACTCTAGCTATAAACATGCTTGTTAGATCTTTAGAGGTATGTAAAAACAATGCAATCTATATTGTGTTTGAAGCTTTATCCAAAAGCCTTTCAATAGTATTTATGTTTCGATGTTTCTTGTTTGAGATATTTATACCCGTGCATACATATATGAACATCAAGTATATTAAAATTACTCCTCCGTTTGTAACGCATCGAAATATAAGAGCTAGATATAGTGTCAAGGGTACGTATCGAATCAGCATCGAAAAGTGAATCGATCTAGCTATGTGTGTCCGTCCGTCAGCACGATAACTCAAAAACTAAAAGGGCTAGAGTCTTGAAATTCACACCAAGTCATTTTTAGACAATTTCTAGGTTCCCTATTGTTTTTGGTTAAAATCGGACCAAGGCTTCGGGGAGCTGCCATACAACTTTTTTGCACCAATATGAATTTCTTCAAAACTATTTATACTACGGGGATGAAAATTACACACGATTAGTTTTATAATGACTCCGGCACTTATATGAAGTTTCAAAATGTTAGGGCCCCATTTTCGGGGGGCTGCCATACAACTTCCTTGCACCAATATGAATTTCTTCAAAACTAATTATACTATGCGGATGAAAATTTCACACGGTTAGTTATATAATGAATCGAGCACTTATATGAAGTTTCAAAATGTTTGGGCCCCATTTACGGGGAGCTGCCATACAACTTTTTTGCACCAATATGAATTTCTTCAAAACTATTTATATTACGGGGATGAAAATTACACACGGTTAGTTTTATAATGACTCCGGCACTTATATGAAGTTTCAAAATGTTAGGGCCCCATTTTCGGGGGGCTGCCATACAACTTCCTTGCACCAATATGAATTTCTTCAAAACTAATTATACTACGCGGATGAAAATTACACACGGTTAGTTATATAATGAATCGAGCACTTATATGAAGTTTCAAAATGTTACGGCCCCATTTTCGGGGGGCTGCCATACAAAGTTTTCGATTCAATAACTGTGAATCTAATAAAGCTACAAGGTTAAAATTAAAATTGGGCAGGTAAATTAATAGGGCAAGTTACTTGGCAAAGTTGGACATCACTCGGACCATCGGACTTTTAGGGTGGGCCAATTTTTTTTTTTGGTTTTTTTTCTTTTTTGTTTTTTTTTTTTTTTATTTTTTTTTAAGCTAAAGTTATGGGGCAATGAATGAAAATTTTGTTTTTTTTTTTTGTGATTTTTTTTTTTTTGTTAATTTTTTTTTTTTTTTTAAGCTAAAGTTATGAGACAATGTATGAAAATTTTGTTTTTTGTTAATTTTTTTTTTTTTTTTTACGTCAAAATTATGGGGTAATGAGTTAAATGTATAAGGGAAGTAAATTACGGTTTATTTTATACACCATAGTGGGTATGCACGGGTATCTAAAAGTTGACAAGGGCAACTATAATCTTCCTCGTTTTTTTTGGGAACTGGTCTCAAAATGCATGCAAAGTTATGATATTGTATGTAATTTATAATGTTATTACTTATATAATATGTACACACATATTCATATATATTAATTTACGCAAGTATATACAAACTGTTGCATATAACTACTTATAAAGGTATATTACCTTTGGTACGGTGTTTGTAAACACCAAAAGGAAGCAAGCTGGATATGGAAAAGTATATGTATATTTTTGTTCACGATAACTTCAAATGACAAAAGTCCACCGGATTGCAAATTGGTGAGATCGGATCGGATGCAAATTGGGTTCGAATTCGGGTAGCTTCTGATCGAAGTTTCCAGGGCAAACGATAATTTCTCTGAAAACATGATAACTCCAATTGCTGAAAGTAAGCAAATGGGCGAAATCGAACCAGGGGTAAACGAGCATATCTCGGAGACTAAAAAAGATGGAATCTTCAAATTTAGTACAGTGGTTGTTCCAAAGTCTGGAATGAATTGGTTCGGGTACCTCCAACCCACTTCCTACGACTTAAAATCATATCTTCGAAATTAATATAATTATTAACTTGATATTAGGCATATGAGTGTTCTGTCTTGCTTATATTAAGTCTTAAAGACTTAGGATGGATTAGAGTGTTTTTACCTCCCATGCATCTCCCAAGGTTTAACGTACACATATATTTTCGAAATTAACAAAGATAGAAACTTGAAATTTTGTATAGGCATGTTCTGCAATGTTTTTTTTTCATAGCCGAAATTTAGGATGAGTTGGGGTGATGGTTCGGGTACCTGGAACAGAACACTCAAAACCTGACAAGATTATCTCTGGAAAAAATAAAGTTAGAAAATTAAAATTTTTTACAAAGTAGTTCTGCCCTGTTTGATGAATGTTCTTGAAATCTGAGACGAATTGCAGTGAGGGTTCGTATAACTGTCAATTGAATTTTTTTGAGGTATAGGATATCACTAAGTCGGTGACATCGATTTACTGTTGTTTCATTACTTTTTTTTTAAGTTTTAGTATTATAAAATAAAAACGATACAAGATGTAATAGTTTTTCTATTTGCAGTTCCTTGTAGTACTAGAATTCTTTTCGGTTTTTTCCAAAAATTTTTAAAAAAAAATTTATATTGCGGTTCTATTAATGGTTGATTAACATTTTTTTTTCTTTTTTATTTTCTCATAAAAATTGTAATCTTTTCCAAGAAATAAAAAGAAGGACAAAAATTCTAGAAAAAGAAACAACTTTTTTCTTCTGTTTTTTGTTATCCATTGATACAAGAATTTTTGAATGGTGTGCTGGAGATGGAATAAGTTGAGATGTGTATATGAATTATAGATCTTACATTTCTTATTTTCAACCTGTGAAGCAAAAAAAAAAGAGTTCAATAATTCAGATAACTATAGATAACAATTTGTTGTTTTTTTCTATTTTTTTATTTTTTTTATATTTTAGATGCCATAAATGGGTTGTAAACAGTGATAATTTTGCACTGATAAAAAAAAAAATTATTAGTATGTAATAATAATACGAGTAATAAAATATAAAACGAGGAAGAGTGTAGTAGAGAAGACTGTGTCAACTCTGGGATACCCGTATGACCGTAATATAAACATTACATCACCCGATAATTACTAATTAAATTAAAAATTCCAGACACCCAGCTTCATTAGATGTAGTATAATGCTCATATAAAAGAAGGAGTTGTATGGCAGCTACTCGAACCCTCTGCAGTAGACAAACCAAATTTTGCAGAAACTTTGGCCATAAAACTAAACTACTTTTGGTAAAATTTCAGACAACCAGCTTTAATAAGTACAGAGTAATGCTCATATAAAAAAGAAGTTGTATGGCAGGTACTCGAATTCGTGTACCAAAATGGCTGGATTTAAATAGTGATGACGGCTATTGCATAAAAACGAATTTGTGAAAATTTCAAAATCCTAGCTCCTTTATTTTTTTATTTATCGTTCGGACGGACGGGCAGACAAGCATACATAGCTAATCGATTTATTTTTCGATTCTGATCCGATCCATACACTTTAGTCTATATCTATCCCTCCTTCTTCTCTACGTCACAAACGCAATGCAAATTTATTATACCCTTTTGACAAATAGTCATACGCATATAAAAAAAAGCATTAAAATTGTTAGAACATTAAGATAAAAAATTAAAATTATTTGAAAATGTACAATTTTGATATTAAATTAATAAATTGTGAGGCCATACAAATATTGCATGCACATAATAAAATAATAATTTATTTCCAATCATTTAAAAAATTTTTATTGACTTGTATCAGATCTGGAAATGATAGATATATGTATATTTTAATATCAGCATGAACGGGAATAATAAATTTGCCATTACATTTGTGACATTGTAAAGGAAGGAGAGTAAATATAGATTTCAGTGTATTCTAATCGGATCAGAATCGAGAAGTAAATCGACTTAGCTATGTATCGTTTGTTCACATCGATAACTCAAAAACTAAGGGACTTAGGGTTCTGAAAGATTAGTTTTAATAAAATTGGATGTCTGAAATTTTGTTAAAAGCAATTCAATTGTTTGACCAAAGTTTGTGTAAAATTTAATGCCGTGTACTTGTTTTTAAATATGGACATAACTTAATAACTAACGCAACTGAGTAACTGGAATTGTTTCCAAAGGGGCACTAGTATACTGCAAGGGTTCGGAAAGTTACAATTACAACTTATATATAACTTAAATATTTTTTTTTTACATAATTCAAAGTCTAATAAATTTTTTTTTTTAACTTTTGTAAAAATTATTTAATGAGATGGTATAATGTTTATATTACGCCAATTCAGGTATCCTAAAGCTGGCACAGACTACTCTACACTCATTATATTTTTATATGATTCTTATCAAAATTGCGCATTTATGATAAATTATTAAATAACGTTTAGTTTAATAGATAATTAAAATAAATTCTATATGATTAATTTAATTATTTGAAATTAATACTATGTAAAATATAAATATTTAGTATACAAAAATATTAGATGACATGCACATAAAACTACAAGATATATGGTTTAAATCAAGGATTTAAACATAATTTAAATGATGCTAAAATTTGAAGAGTTGTTATTAATTGTTTCTAAAATTGAATTATTAAAATAAATTAATAAAGTTTTAAATTTCATATAGAAATGTTTTTAAAAACCGCACATAGGCTTATAACTTAAATTAACGAACGCGGAATTTATAATTGTTAATATTTAGCGACGTCTATACGTCCGCCTTTCCGTCTGTAGGCACGATAAGTCAAAAACTTGGCCAAACGAGCATAATTTCGAAACCAATAAAGATTGAACCTTTGAATTTGAGGTACAATTTTATTTTTTATTTCCTTTGCGTCTTTAAAATTTAGGACTAATTGGAGTAGTGGTTCAAGTACCACCCACACAACTCCAAAACCCGAAAGCATAACTTCAAAATTATTAAAGAAATATAGAAGCTTTAAATTTGATATAAAGGTGTTCTTTACTATTTCCTCTGTGTCCCTTGAACTTAGACTTAATAGGGGTGGTGGTTCAGATTCACCTCCAAAGACATCACATTATTTAAAAGCTTACCTTTGAAATTAATAAAGATAAAAACGTAAATTAAAGATATAACCTTCCACTGTGGTACAAGAGTGCTTTTTCTTCATGTTCTTGAAATATAGGATCAATTGAAGTGGTGATTTGGGCATCTCTCACACACCTTTTAAGATTTAACAAGCATATCTTTAAAACTAATAAAGATTCAAACTTTAAATTTTATACACAATTGTTTTGTTTTGTTTCTATTGCGTTCCTAACATAAGGGATTAATTGATGTCGTGGTTCAGGTGCCTCCCACACTCTTACAAAATTCTAGCAAGCATATCTTCGAAATTAATAACGATATAAATCTAAAATAAAAATCCTGGAACAGAAGTGTTCTTTCCTATTTGCTTTATTTAATACTTTTATATTTTTAAAAGGCTAAGAAGGTAATTAATTTTTAATATAAAACATATTATTTATTATATTTTATAAATTAAAAACTAAAATATTATTCGTAACATATAATTAAGAAATTGCCTACGATACTTAAACTGTGTTCAAAGCTAATTGCTACATGTATGTTAAATAAATTTTTAAATTTTAATGAATTATATAAAATGTTCTAAAATTGTCATTGTATTTTAGAAACACATTTATTGTATGTATTGCATTTGTAAGCTTTTATAACAGATACATATACTAGGAATTTAAATTATTTTCAATTTTTAAAAATTTGAATTACTAAATTTTGTGACAAAAAGATAATCAAAGCATTAATGTTTTTAGTTTACATTAAAAACCATTAGTATAATATTAACACATATTAGGTATCACAAATTAATATCTTTCGAATAACTTTGAGTTTAATGAAAATTAGTGTCACAAATAACAGGAGAAATATGATTGTAATACTAATTTATAAAAGAAATGATCAAAATTCCTTATCATAAATAAATATAAGAGATGAGAAATAACCAATTCTAATCCCAATATTCAATCTGAAATTAATCTTTTCAATACCTGTAACCTGGATCAGCTCATATTTTTTTTAAATCTATAAATTAAAACAAATCAGAATTTTTCAAATTAAAGGAATTAAACTATTGAAAATTGAGTTGTGTATAACATAAAAAATAAGTCAATTAAAAGAACCAATTTAAAAATTATTTAAAATTGAAATAATTACTCAAAGGTACTAAATCATTCAACAGTAACTGCAGAACAGCAAAAATTAATAATCTCGAAGAGTAAATTACAAAAAAATATGTGTAAATTTTAATTGAACTGTATAAAAAATTTTAAATCTGCAATTTTGTAATTGCATTTTAGAAATACATTTATTTTATGTATTTTTGTTTTTAAATAACTCAATCAATTAGATCAATTAATTAAAAGTTTTAAGTATTATAAAATTATTAATTAAGTCTTACAATGACTTATGGGCTTATGGACTTGTAATTTACTGTTTCTTTACTTTTTTATCTTTTATTTTGTTTAAACATTTGACCCTTGGACAACCTATTTATGAATACTTCAAAATTATAAGAGATATTTCGTGTAACTAAACAGCTTTGACATTTATATGTCAGGGTTATCTATTTTCTTAAATTCTTCACATTTGTTCTTATGGACAATTGTCATCTTGCTGTTTTCAGCTTTGGTACTAATCTTACCTTTATTTTATAATTGTAACCAAGTAGTAAAATTTTTTTACATTTCCAACTTTGAAGACCAATAACATCAATAGTTATGTTTTTGCTGCCAAGACTCAGACCCTGCTTTTTAACATGTTGTAGTTAAAATTTTAGATGTTTTAATTATCTGAAGGGAACGAAAGATCACCCTTCCCAGAAATTTTGTGGTTTTTTTTTAATTTGTCAGCCACAATTCTGAATTCTGTAATTCCGTATGCTATAAGATATTTAGCTAACTCATAAGCTAGTTAAGGATGTTATTCAGCTCTCTGATTTTTTTTTTTATATTGAAGGTGTTTAAGTTTTAAATGCAAGATCTTCCATGTAAGTTCTTTTGTTTCTTCTTACAGCTTCTTTAATTTCTTTAGATATGATTGTTATTGTACTATGCTATTTCTTTGGTGAGAAAAATCTGTTAAAATATCAGATTAAATTTGCGGATAATTACTGTTGTTAAAAATGTAAATGTTGCAAGGTTAAATTAAAAAACATTAAATTAAAATTTATGAGCCTTTTTATTATTCCTATATACAAATAAAACTCTTTTCAAAATATGAATCTCAATGTAAACCAAAAATATTATATTATAAACTAACTAACCTCAACATTTTAACTAGATTTCAAACACAACTGGAAGAAATAAGGTAAAAAGAAAAACTTAAATTTAAATCAAAATGTTTGTCAATTCATTACCAATAAACAAGAAATTCTATAATAGCCTTAAACATTTCTTGAATATTTTTATATAAGAATTAAAAAATAGAATATCTTCTCCTGTTGACTTTCTCGTATACACTTAAAATTTTCTCGTACATATATGACCAAAATAATTGGAGGTTAAAAAAATTTAATTATTACTTTGAAAATTATTTAATCAACTAATTTAATTTACATGTTACGATTATGTGTTGTACTTGCTACAAGCAATCTATAACACAAAATATATTCAATTAAAGTTAGAAATTGAATTTTCTTATGATTACAATACCGTCTGCATATATTAAAACTTTAAAGTGATCAAAATAAGAGAGTTAGAATAGAACACAACAAAAAAGGACTTAAATAGCCATAAAAAAGAGCAAAACGAAAAGTAAGGACTAAATTTATTCAATATTATAAATGAAATAATATTTTTTATTCTAAACGTATATAAAAGTCAGCTTTGACTGTTAATTTGTTGAACAAAAATATTTTTGCTATGTTTGGTTTCCAAATTCTTATTGTTTCATAGAAAAAACGAGGAACAGTGTAGTAGCGTAGACTGTGTTAGCTCTGGGAAACCCGCATGACCGTAACATATACATTATATCATCCGGTTAATTGCTTTTGGCAAAATTTCAAACATTCAGCTTTATTGGGTGTAGAGTAATGCTCATATAGAAGAAGGAGTTGTATGGCAGCTACTCGAACCACTTGCTGTAGACCAACCAAATTTTGCAGTAACTTTGGCCATTACACTAAACTATTTTTGGCAAAATTTCAGACACCCACCTTCATTTGGTGTAGTGTAATCCTCATATAAAAGAGGGAGTTGTATGGCAGCTACTCGAACCCTTTGCAGTAGACCAACCAAATTTTGCAGTAACTTTGGCCATTACACTAAACTATTTTTTGCAAAATTTCAGATACCCAGCTTCATCAGGTGTATTGTAAAGCTCATATAAAAGAAGGAGTTGTATGGCAGCTACTCGAACCCTCTGCAGTAGAACAACCAAATTTGGCAGTAACTTTGGCCATTATACTAAACTGTTTTTGGCAAACTTTCCATAGGTATAGAGTAATGCTCATATAAAATTAGAAGTTGTATGGCAGGTACTCGAACCCGTGGACCAAAATGGCTGGATTTAAATAGCGATTCCGGTTTTTGCATAAAAACGAATTTGTGAAAATTTCATAATCATAGCTCCTTTATTTTTTTGAGTTATCGTGATTACGGACGGACATACATAGCTAAATCGATTTATTTTTCGATTCTGACCCGATCCATACACTTGAGTCTATAATTGCAGTAGCGATTCACGTACTTTTAACGAATCTCTGAAGCCGTAAAAGTATATCTATGTAATTAATAGAGATATTAACTTTATATATTTGATATTAAGTATATATATTTGACATATGGGTGAACTGTTCTGCTTATAATATGTCCTTTAGATTTGGGATGAATTATAGTGGTATTTCCGGTACTTCCCAAGTACCTCCCAAGATTAAACATGCAATACTAATTCGAGTACACGGATTTCCTGTTGTTTATTACTTGTAATTTGACAGTTGACAGGTTGAATCAAAACTTGAATAAAAAATAAATGATTTAGAGTTATTTTAGCTTAATAAAAATAATCTTAATATTAAGCATATAAAGTTTTATCTGAAATATTGTTACAGTAGACCGTTATCGCAATTACAATAACAGATTTTATAAAAATCGATTTTATTATAAATCGTTATTTTATTTTTTTTTATTTTGATACAATGTGTATGTAAAAGGGCTGATATGATATTTAAATAACAGAATTTATTTATGATTTTTTATTGAAATGATAAAATGTAAAACAAAAAATTATTTTTCAATCTAATTTTTTTTTCAGTTCATTACCATTTGATGATATGCTAATAAAACTATTTATTGATCGCAAGAATGGTTTTGAAAGAGTGTTTTTTCAAAAAAGAAGACTTTATACATATATATATATATATAATTGAATAATATTATTAAATGATAAGTAAACACTTTTTGTCAGTCAGTTAAGTATTGAATATGTAGATTTGCATTATTTTATTTAAATACATAATAACATAAATAAAAAACGAGGGACAGTGTAGTAGAGAAGACTGTGCCAATTCTGGGATACTCGTATGATCGAAATATAAACATTATACCATCCAGTTAATTACTTTTTCAAAAAACAAAATTCCAGTCATCCACTTTTATTAGGTTTAGAGTAATTCCTTTATAAAAGATGAAGGTGTATACCAAGCACTCGAACCCACTGAAGTAGACCAACCAAATTTTGCACAAACTTTGGCCATAAAACTAAACTACTTTTGGCAAAATTACAAATATCCATTTTTACCAAGTATTGAGTTATTTAAATATACTTCTTATTTTATATGAGCATTACTCTATACCTAATGAAGTAAGGGTGTCTGAAGTTTTGCCAATTTTAGTTTTATTTTTTGTGCAAAATTTAGTTGGGGTAGTGCATTTGGTTCGAGTGGTTGTCTCGTTAAAGTTAACTTTAATGACCAATTTTTGAATAAAAAAAAAATTAGTGCGTAGGGGAAGAGGTTCGAAGAGCTGCCTTTCAACTTATATTTTCTTTTGGACGATATATGATTTTCCAAATGTCTATATTACGGTCATACGAGTATCCCAGAGTTGACACATCTTACTCTACAACACCTTTCCTCACTTTGTTATTTAGAAAATATCTATAAAAAGTATCTTTTGTTAAAACTGAGAAAAATAGAATACACATAAACTTAGCCGAAAAATAGAATACGTGGTCATATTTTGTACAATTTTCAAATATTGAAAAGAATAAATGTCATCATATAAACTTTAAAAATATTTTTTTTTTTATATTTAATTTATTTGAATTCAATTTCAAAATACATGTAGGAAATGATTTATAAAAATAATCTTTAATGCATACAAATAGACACATTTATTAGTGAATAAATATCAAATTATTTTAAATTAGTAGTAGAATTGTTAAAGAATTTTATTTGAATTTTTGTATTTTCTTTATTATAGTATAAAAATTTTATTGAAAAATATAAAAATAAATATATTTAATTTAAATTATAAAAATAAATATATTTAATTTTTTTTTATATTGTCCCACATCCGAATGGGAAAGAGCCCATCAATTTTTAGAGGCATTGAATGTCCCTGTAAATTTTTTTATAAAAAAATAAATAATTAATTTATAGAATATATAATTTTTTAATATAATGTCCTAAATATGTGAGAAAATATGGCAAATATATAATATTATACAAATGTAAATATAATATATAATAAATGCTTGTTACCGACTTATTATTTATTAAAACAAGTTAGGAGAGATTTCAGAGTTATGGATACCAAATCAGGATTGCTACTTTTTCCAGAGAATTGATATGTATATATGTATCTACATGGTAAAAGGGGTTTTAGAGTTGGATTCAAAATCAGAGTTAGATACCTCTTATTAAATATGCGTGCATAAATAAGTGGAAGTTTTGTTAGCAATTTCGTAGCCAACCTAAACAAGATTTCGAAATTTGAGATTTATGTAATAACTTGAAAATGTTTTTGGAATTTTGTATCTTTAGGATTTTGAAATTTTTGGATTTGTTACTTTGGGATTAAGTGAGTTGGGATTTTGAGATGTTTCCAGAATTTATCAGTCGGCTGTATTATAGTCTAACAGAAAGTCTACGATAGTTTTTTAAAATGTTTTTTAAAATGATAGTTTTTTAACCAGACTTGACAAAATAAATGGTTCTGTATAAAAATTTCTTTATAAAAAAATTTAAAATTAGTAAAATAAATTTAATTAATAAAACGACTAATAATTTTTAATGTATATAATTTTTAATTTTGAAAATCAAAATTGTTTATAATTTTTTTCTTAATTTTATATTTATTTTTAATATATATAATTTCTATATATATTATATATATATGTATTGCTTATAAGGTTCTAAATTAATTGATAATATATTTTTTGAATTTATTTATCTTTTTTGTTGTTTAATATTTTTTGATTTTCTACAATGTATATATATATATATATAAATATATATATTTTATTTTAATTATTTACCTAATATTTACTTCATATATTATTTATTTACTTTTTTTTTGTAAATTTTATTATGTTTTTTTTTTTTTTAAAGTACATAATTATGAATACAAGATTCTGTGATATAGACATCAATAGACTACAATATGTACATATTACATAATATTTATATATATATATAAATAAATTATTATGTCTATGTATACATATATAATATATATATATTTGGAAATTATTAAATTAAATGCATGTAAGTGAATTAATTATCTTTATTAGTAATTAACTTATTACTTCTTTTACAATAAATTCTTCTTGTCATTTTATTGACATTTAATTTATTTATTAATATATATATATATATATACATATGATATTAATTTTTAAAATTTATAAATGTAAAAATATTCATTATTCAATTTATTTCTTAATTGAAATTAAGCATATTTTGGAAAAAAATAATAATTAACAATTCATTTGAAAAGTTGAGAATCGATACTCATTTGATTTGAGAATCGATTTGTATTGTTTCTTCGTAAAGTTCAAAATCACTTTTTGTTTGTTACAATTTACATTTTTCAGTTTATAAAAACTTTTTGAATAAAAATAAATAAAAACATTTTAATTTAAAAGCAAGTAAAGTTTTTTTTTAATCTTCTTACCGTTATATTATTACTTATTATATAAAACAATAAATGAGCTCCAATTCAAAAAATATGTAATAAAATTTACGTAATATAAAATTTTATAAAAATTATAGAATTTTCATATCATATGTTTTTTTTTCTGACTTTTAAGAATTTTATTTCAAAATTAATTAAATCGTTTAAATTTAATATAAATTGGTGTCATATTATTTTGGTCTGTTTTCATTACATATTTAAAAATATATGTATATTATATGTATATATATTTATATTCAAGAAAATTTTATTCAAAGAAAATCAAAATAATTAAATAGGTATTAATAATATAATCACAACCTGTCAATATCGAAACAAAATATGTATTAAAAATTTTTTAATAAAAATAATTATTACGTCATAATGAAAATAGTAAAAAAAAAAAATTAAAAAAAAAAAATAAATTGATTATCCCATTTGTATTAATTACTGTGGTTTTTCTTTTTTGCAATTTTATTAAGTTTAGAAAATGCTCTGCAAAGGAAATTTCTTTGAAGACTTAATTTAAAAGTTTATCAAACCAATGCTTTCTTATGGTCGTAAATGTAAATTTGCCGTCAATATGCATATTTTGAATTTACGACCAAAAATTATGTAAAAAATCATTGCTAACTGAACCTGGTCGTAAATGTGAAATATGTGTAAAGTAAACGTCAACTATGCAAACTAAATTTTTTATTTACAATCAGTTTACCAAATAGTAAGGTACAGTTTTTTGAGCGTTCAGCGTTGTTTTTTATTTTTATGATTAATAATGTAAGTAAGAAAATATTATATCTTTTTTTGTAAATTAATTTAAATTTAAATTAACAGGAGTGAAACTGAAAGTGAATCACAAAGTTTGTTGTGGGACACATCCACCTCAAAACTACTAATTTGTACAAGATTAGCGATGGAAACTCATTTCAAAAGTTGAAAACATAAACAATCTGTTGATTTTATATCCATTACAAAACTAAAAAATTTACTTTTACGACCACAAAAATTTATTTGTAAATTGAATGTCTACTGATTGCAAATTGTTTGGTCCTAAAATCATAATAAATGTCAAATGGCATATTTTACGTCAAAAAGTTTACATTTACGACCACACCTCTTATTTATACATACTGGTATTAAAATAGGTTTTACTAGAGCTAGAAGATTAGATTGAAGGTGTTAAAAAAATAAAGGTTTTATGACTATAAAACTTCAAAATAAACTTCAAGAATATTGAAAACTTTTAAAATAGCGGAACTTTTTATTTATTTCAATGAATTTGGAGCTCGTAAAAAACTTAACATGCGATTTTACAATATTATTAAATTAAATAATTAATATGAAAATTTTTCTTTTTAATTTTATATTTTTTTTTTGTATACATCTTTTTTTAATTTTTTTTTTTTTAATAAGTTGGTATCGAAAATTACTAATTAATTTTTTTTTTTAAAATAGTTTTCTTTACACAATTTTCATTTTATTAATCAATAAATAGATTTAAAATAAATTGGTGTTTGTTTGTAATGCTTTTTTTAATTTTATTTTAAATTTATTTTAATTTATTTTATTTTTTGCTTCTTTATTTTCTTGTTAGTTTAATAATTTTTAAATAAAAATTAATTCTTTTTTTAAATTAAAATTATTTCAAGATGTAAAAAAAAAAATATGATCTTGATAATATTAAATAATAATTACATAATTAAAATTCAATATTTTTTTTTTTAAAAATATTTATTAAAATTTTTATATAATTGAAATTTTCAATAAGATTTATCTTAAAAAATTAAATAACATATTTTGACAACTAATATACTTAATTAAATATACTTAATTACAAAAATTATTTTATATATTAGAAAAGTTTTGAATTTTTACATTAGAAGTTACAAATAAATTTTCAATATGTTTAATTATAAAATAATATAAATAAAATTTTATTTTTTTACTTTAATTAATTTTATTTTTACTTTAAGTGATAATTTTTTTTTTTTAAAAACAACTAAAGATATTTTTACTTTAAGTGAAAACTTTTTACTTTAATTGAAGAAATTATTTTAATATAAATATTTCTGCGTCTAAATTTGTTTAAAATCACAATTGTTGTTATTATAAGTAAAATGATTTTGAAAAAAATAAAGATTAAATGCCAATTAAATGGCTGGAGAGCTCAAAAACGGGAATTTTTAAAACCCAAATCAGTACAATATATAAATTATCCTAATTTCAGAAAAATTAATATTTATTTTAAATAAAAATGTTTTCACTTAAACCAAAAATTTGTATTTAAAATAAAAAAAAAAACATTTTCGCATAAATTGGAATAATCATCAGTTGAAGTAATGAAGATATAAGAATTTTAAATTCTTTATGAATTATTAAATCATTTTTTAATTTTTAATATTTTATTAAATATTTTTAAAAATTTTATTTAGTACAACTGATTTTAGTTTTGGTTTTTTTTTACTGTTGCTATAATTTGATTTTTTTTTTGCTTTTTTTAATTGATTAATTTTATTTTTTCATAATTTTTACATTTAGTTTTTTTTTTTTTAAATTTATTTTTATAATAAAAATATATATATATTTTTATAATATAAATTATTTAAAATTGTTTTTATACTATATTTATATGTAATATTTATATTAGATTTATTTTCAAATTCTTGTGTCTATGGATTTAACATTTAATTTTTTTTTTGTATATAATATTAAATATTTTTTTTTTTATTAAATTTTGTATAATTAATTATACAATTAGTTAAAAGTTTTTTTTAATAATTTTTATATATTATATAATATAATGTACATATTATTCAAAACTTACTGAAATAAATATAAATGTGGGATTATAAATGAAATGAATGGGAGGGAATTGAAATAAAAAAAAAAAATTGTTTTGTTTTTTTTTTTTTAATATTATTTGTTATAGTTAATTTGTTAATAAATTTTTTCTAATTGTATTTTGGTCATTTGGTTTTTTTTTTTTATTATTTTATTTTATTAAATATTTTACTTGATATATTTAATATGTATACGAGTACTTATAGCTATACATATAGCTATATTGAATTTAATAAAAAAAAAAAACAAATAAGAAATAAAATAACATTATAAAAGTAAAATATTTATTTTCTAAGCTTTAGGGAAAAAGTTTTAATTAATGACTATTAGCTTAAACTCGAATCTTCGTTTTTGAAAAATTATAGTTTTAGTTTTGATAATTTTGTTTAGGGAATCCAAAATAATCGGATTTTAGTTTACCCAGGAATGCGAGTTGTTCATAGTTACACTACCCGGCTACCCTTGTTATCCGGGTAACAAATATTGAAAAAAAAAATTCTAAAAAGTTTTGTTTTTATTGTTTATTGTTAAAGAGCGTAATTTGGTTTTAAATCGTGTGGGGATTTGGTTCTTACCGGCTGTTAAAGTAGGTGGAACTGTTAGTAATGCTTGGAAAAATTTTTCGGTGCTCCCATCTCTATTACAGTTACCACCATTATATAGTTTCAGCTCTTTATCTAATAACGACAATTTGGATGTAGTCATTTTCGAAACCTCCATAATACTTTTTATGGTTTTTTGAAGCTCATCGTATATAATATTTGGAGCTTCCTTCAAATCATTAACATTGTCTTTTAATCCTTCCTGGTATTGGCTCTTTTCACTTTCTTCATCATTACTGAATAACCTTTCAATGAATTTTTTTTAATATTTTGAGGAATAATAAAATGTTCATTAAATTGTGAATAAGAACCCGGTTGCATAAACCTGCGTTTTCTGATTTATATTTTGAATAATTCAAGTGTATTTTTTCCAAAATTGATACTCGATATCGAATTTAACTTATTTCGAGTAGTCGAGTACTTGAAAAAAGTTAAAAAATACCGAGTTACACGAGTACTCGATACCCCAGGTTGAATTCTCTAATTTTGTTATATCCAGCTTTTTTAATTTCGTCAAAAACTCAACTGTTTAATCAATTGCAAATATAAATTTAAATGAGAATAATAACGGCAGAATGTTTGAAACATATTGTTTTCTACAATTGAAATTTAATTTTGAGATTTTAAATGTAAATTAAATTTAATTTTTGTCACATATATACGTGTCAACTGTCAATTAAAATCGTGAGATAACTTTTAATATTTGATTATTTTAAAATATATATATTTTTAATTTAGTAAA
The DNA here is from genome assembly GCA_963082915.1 of Dolichopus griseipennis. Taxonomy (NCBI): domain Eukaryota; kingdom Metazoa; phylum Arthropoda; class Insecta; order Diptera; family Dolichopodidae; genus Dolichopus; species Dolichopus griseipennis. The sequence continues at coordinate 94,449,826 of OY720443.1, forward strand.
AACTATTTGTGACATTTTTAAACTATAAATATAATTATTTAATATTTTAATTAGAACTCATTTCAAAAAATTAATTTTTTGTATAATTAATATATGTATATATACATTGTATATAATCACACACTCATATCAATTTAAATTTGCAAATTTTTCATATATACAAACTTATATTATTTATTATAAGTTTTATGATTTTTTTTAATTTTCTTTTTTTAAGATTTTAATTCTATTTTATAATTTTTTTATTTTTTTTTTTAATTATTAAACATATATATATATATATAATATATTGTTTGTTTATTTATTTTTTTTTTTTTGGATCTTAAATTGAATTACAAGAATGTCCTAAATATTGCTTATTTAATGAATTTAGTTTAAATTAAGAAAGTTGATTCACAAATTTTTATATATATATATATATTTTTAAGTATTCTTTTGATTTTTTAATCATGAAATTTTTATTACTATATAAAATATATAAGATTATATTTTAAAGATTTTCTGGAAGCTATATTTTTTAATTTTTTACAAATTTTTCTTTTATTTTGAAGAATAAGTAAAATTTTCATATTATAAAAGTGTAAATCATCAAAAAATTGAACAAGAAAATAATTACTAATTAATAATAAAACAATTAAACAATGTATTTAATAAATCATTACAATAAGTAAAAGTATAAATTCTAAATTAAATTTATAATATTAATTTATTTTAATTTGAGAGACTCTTGAATGACACGAGCCTGAACATTTAATCCGGTCAACTTTTTAAGATTTTCTTCAACTTTGAAGTGCACCAAGAAAGTACATTTATAAAACAATGTATAATATTATTATGATTACTTAATTATAATCGTGTTAACAATATAGTTACTGTATGTTAAATTAGCTCCTCCATATGTAACGAATTGATCTAGAAATGTTAGATATAAACTTGTCCGTTTGTTCGTTTGTCTGTCAGCACAGTGACACCAAAACTTAAAGAGATTTATTGTTCGAATTCACCCAAAGCATTTTTAAAATAATTTGTAGATTTTAGAAAATAAATAAGGCAAGCAGTTTTGTAAAATTTCTAAATGTTAGAGATTTATTTACAAGTAGCTGCCATAGAAATATAAGAACGTTGCTAACATACATATCTTTAAAACACTATAAAATTAACATTAAAACAACTAAAGTAATATGGCAAGCTTGTTTGTAAATTTTGTTACTTTTTAAAGCAAAGCTAAGCATAGGTATCAAAAAGAATGGTTATTAGTTGTAAGGAGCATATCTTTGCAACTATAATAACACTACAAGATTCGAATGTAATGTAATACGACAGGAAACTTTTCCAAGTTCTAAAATTCGAGAACACTTTGGGAAGTGCCTTATAACGGGTAGAGAACTTTGATCCGATTACTGTGAATCTAATCAGGCTACGAGATTAAAATTTAAAATTGACAGTTTAAGAAATAGTGCAAGGGTATTGACAAAGTTGGAAATTATTTAGACAAAATTTTTTGGGAAAGTCAATTTTTTTTTTTAATTATTGTTTTTGTAAAAAATAATTTATGGAGTGCAGTGCGCATATTTTTTTGTACTTCTTTTTTGCATTTTTATTTTTTTAAAAATTTCAAGAGATTGGTAGTTTATTTTATTTTAAATATCATAAAGTGCGTTTGCGCAGTTAATTCAAAGTTTACAAGGACAACTATGTTCTTATAATATAAGATTTTAATTTGCTCAATTTTTATTTGAAATACACTTTATATTTGTTAACATATTTTTAATAAATAAAAAATTTTTAATTTTGTATAAATTTTTTTTTTTTAATTTAATTTTTTTTTTTTAATTTAATTTTTTTTTTTAATTCAAATTTATATATATTAATTTAATTTTTATTATAATTTTATTTTTTAAATTTCTTTGTTTGTATTTTATTCTCGTTGCATGGTCTAAATTCGAATCGGTATTAGGTTAAAAATTAGTATTAATATTCAAAATTTTTTGTTAATTAAATTAATTAATTAATAATTGAAGAACTAATTAACAAGCAAATTTTTTTTAACACTTTAAATTTCAGATTGAATTTTATATTTATTTAATATGTATATATATATATATAATATGTTATATATGTATAAAATTTATGTAATATAGCATAGATAGTATTTATTTTAAAATTTTAAGACATCTATATGTATGTTTAATTAAAATATTCATTCGAAATAAAATTGACATATTATTAATGACATATAATTAATCTAAATTATTTAGATATAATATGTTTATATATTATGTAAAAATATAAATTTTAAATTAAATAAAATTTTTATAATTGTTGAATTGACATTTGAATTAATTGCTATTAATTTTTTGTTTTTTTTTTTTTTTAATTTACAAAATTAATTGACAGATAATTTGTAAAATATTTTCAAAATGCAGTAAATATAAATAAAATTGTTTTTAAATTTAATAATAATATTAAGACATAATTGAAATTGACTATTTTTTTAAATAATTAAAAACCAAACCAAATAGTTATTATTAATATATAAGATTAATAAATTTTTTTTTTTTGTGGACTAAAATGGTCTATGTTTCATTTAAAAATATCTTTTTTAGTATTAAATAATCATTTTTAATATCCGAATAGATAAAATGAAACAAATTGATATATTAAATTTTAATTATACATACTAATTACATTTTTTGGTAAAATTAAATATGCAATAATTATAATCTATCTTTAGTTGTTCAATTGAATAACTAGATAGAAACCATTAATTTTGAATATTGGCTTTTAAAATTTTAAATAGAATTATTTGAATAGCTATTGAATAGGGTATTAAATAGACCACTTGTTTAAAAGACTTTTGCATATTATTAATAAAATATTCATAAGCACTCCCTGTGTTTTGGGACTTAAAAGTTAAAACGGGCAAAATTAACAATAGTTTATAATATTGGGAATTAGGTTGTTCTGACTGACTTCGGCCCGTCTTCCAACTTCCAATATAGGTGTGCTGGAACTTTTGTTTTTTATGTTGTTAACACTTTGTAAATATTATTTCGTTTCGCTCCTCTGATTTTAAGAAATTTTTTATTTATTTTGCAGACAATTGCTATTATATATAAAATTTTCGAGTTCCGGATAGAAAATTTTTATTGAGAAAAAATCAAGGGTCTTAATCACTACGTAAATAATCTGATGAAATATTTTTTTTTAAATTTATACTGCATATTATTAAAATATCTTCAATTTGTTGATATCACTTATTTATCAGATATATTTTATTTTTAAAAAAAAATTTATATGTATAATATTATTTTTAAATTTTAATAAAGTTTGATTTTTGATTAAAACAAATTGATCTATTTTAATATATTTAATTGAAAGGTATTAATTATATTAAAAATTTACTTTTACTTGTATTTTGAAATGGAAATATGTTTGATGACTAGAAGTGTCAAATTAATATATTTGTATATTTTCTATATTCATGAAAAAATAACTAAAAAAATTGTTTTATTTTTAAATAAATATTAATTGATAATAAATGTTTTATTTAACAATTTAATTAAATATTAAACTATTGTTTTTTTTTTTTTTAAATAAAATTATCAAATTATTACTTTTCTTAAAAAAGAAATACATTTTTTTTTTTGACAGCTGTCATTCAATTTTAAATGGTATTGTCATGTAATGATATGTATAATTTTTTATTTTATATATTTGTCATAGTTACATTGTTTTTTTTCTTATTTTTAAATTTATTTATTATTATTTAATCATTTTGTTATTATTTTTGGTAAAGAATTTTATCTGAGAATAGAGATTAAAATTAATTTTTTACAATTTCAGAAATGATTAAAAATATGTTATAATTAGTATGAAAGTTGTTGAATAACGTGATTATACAAGGCGGCATGACATTTGTCCCTTTGTCATTGGTCCCCAAGGGACTAATGACACATCCAAATATGTCATTAGTTCCCGGGGAGTAATAACACACCTTAGTGTGTCATAAGTTCCTCAAAATATGTGACATTATTCCCCGGAAAAATTTTTTGTTTGGAATTATAACTAAATTGTAACAAAACAGATAATGTTGCCCTTTCCAAAAAAATTCAAAAAGGTTTTGGAATTATTACTAAATTGTAAGAAAAAAGAGATTGTTGCCATCAACATTCAAAAGGGCAACATTATCTTTTTTGTTAGTCCCCATTTGAATTTCTTTATCAAAATCAAGAACATAATCAATTTATTTATTTGAATTTAATGCACCTGCTTCAATGATTACAAGGGTGAGAGGCAATAAACCTACGCCCCTTTCCCAGAAAATTTATTTATTAAAATAAATTAACGGCCTTTTTCCAGAAAATTTATTTATTAAAATAAATTAATAAATAAATTTACTGGAAAAAGGCAATATACATCCATTCAAAATGTTGTTATTGCGGGGTTGGGTACGAAATTCCAAAAAAAAAATTCTATTTCCGAAATTCCATTTTCATAATTCCAAAAAAAAAGATTCCAAAAAAAATAATTCCAAAAAAAAAAATTTCAAAAGAAAAAATTCCAAAAATCAAAATTTAATGATAAACTATGATGTAATTATTTTTTACATGCATATTTCAACAAATAAAAATTTAAAAATAGTGGGGGCTGCCGCCCCCCCGCTAAACAAATTATTGAAACCCTGATTTTGAATTCAACTCTAAAATCCCTCCTAATTCAGAATCTCACGTATACATATATATAAATATTCTGAAAAAGGGACAAATGTCATGCCACCATTATACAATGCTAAAATTATTTATTATCTGGGCCATGATTTTGTCTACCACTTATTCCGAAAATTAATTTTTTTATTGAGTAGTTTTTGTTGTAGCAAACAGGGCTACAAAGTCGGGGATCGTATTTACCGAATCTGGCTCTTCTTAAAAAAAAAACTTAAATATTGAAGAGCCTTATAAAACTAACCAGTTACTTCTAACATAACCTATACTATAAATATCTATATATATATATATCTTTATAGAAAATAGTATATTATTTAAATAATTTAAATTGTAAATTGAATTTTATCTGTAGATGTGTATTTTAATTAACAATATGAAATTAAACAAAATATAAATAATATAACCTGTTACTTAATAGATATCATTTTTAGATTTATTTTTCTAAGAATATAGCTTTAGCCTATTAAATTTCTTATTTTTGATTAATTAGTTAAGAATAAAAAAATAAAAATTAATTTTAGAAATGATTCAAAATATAAATTTTTTAACGACTAAAAGCGATTTAATTAAAAATAAAATTATAATTTTTTTGGAGTCGGAGACAGCTTCTATTGTATACGAATTTAACCTAACAATAATGAAGCCGACTTCATAGCTCTGGTAAAAAAATCCTATCTGATGATAAGCCAATGATGTTTATATTAGTAAAGAACACTCATACCAGCAACTGACAAGTGGCTTGTTTGTACAATGGCTTTGGTATTACAACGTTTAATTAATCTGATAATAAAATTAAATTTTTCAACTAAATGTCATTTTGATTTCTGACTTGTCAAATTTAATATCAGAACTGAACTATTTAAAGAATTAAAAAAAATAAAAAAAAATTTATTTTAATCGTGTAGAAATAATAGCATTGCAATATAAAAACTTTTGAATTATAGAATATTTTATACAAATTTTGTTCGAAATAAAATTTTTTATAGTAGTATGTTTACTTGCAGTAATTGGGTAATTTTTATTTAAGTAATTTTATTATTATTTTTTTTTTTTATATTTAATCAAAGAAAATTGGAGTATCATTTTTAGATTGGTACCATTTTATAAAATAAATTGGCAAATATCACGAAACTTGTTATGAACATTTAAATATCAATCATTTAAATAATAAAACGAATTTAAACTAAATTTTTTTTTTCTATATTATAATTTTAAATAAAACCTAATATTGTCATAAAATGAAGTTAATTGATGAAATTGTATAATATATTTTTTTTGCTTGTAAGTTTTTATTTTACAAATCCATATTTAAAGAAGAGGAATCTTATAAAAGATTCCAGTTTCTTTTTCTACTAAACAGTACAATTATACAATAAATAAGGACGATATAATGCTTAGATCGATAGTGTTGACTTCCTATTAGTTTTAACTAAGTTTTTAAACAATTGTTATTAAACAATTCTTCATTCCCACTAAAGTTTAATTAAAAGACGTGACTTTGTAAAAAAAAACTACTTTAAAATAAATTACAAGATTTATATAAAAGTTTAAACTAAAATATAATATAATAATGAAAATAAATGCTGAGTATAAAATATGTATTTAAGTGTGCAGTATATTTTTGCAATTGAACGCACACTTTAATGCAATTTTTTTTAGTTTTTAGAGCAAAATTTAACATAATTTATAATAAAAATATTATATATACTGCAATTCGCAGAAAATATATATATAAAAATAATATAAAATAAATTTTTTAATGTGCGGTTTATAAGATGATATACTATTTTTACTTTATGATTTTGCATAAAAGCGGATGCAATTTTATCATAAGCAGTCATTGACTACACATTCTACTATACATTTTTTTTAAATTTAACGCGCCATCAAGTTAAGGTATCATTTTAAAGTGAAGAAACACTGATGATGGTGACGACAACACAAGCAAAAAAAAAAACATATCATTTCTTATTTATTCTTCCTTGCAGTATTTGAGAAAAGATAAAATTTATAAGAGAAAAGAAAACCGGCAAAAATAAAAAACGGATGTCTGAAGATACAAAAATGTGAAAAAAAATCGTAAGGAATAATCATAAAAGTTGAGAACATATTTTTTTTGATACCTTTAACACATTTATATGTGGAAAAAATCCACAGATTTTTAATATTATGTATTTAAAAAATATGCAAAATAAAAAAATACAGCGAAATAATATCATTTACCGGGTTAGATACGAAATACGTTGCTTCAAAATCTATCATTTCAAAATCTCTTATCTTAACTCTTATAAACTCATAAATCAGAATCTTGCATTTTAAAATCAACTAATATTTTTCAGCTGACAAATTTGACCAATAGCGTAGTGGTAAGACGCCTCCTTTCATCAGGAAGATCTCGGATTCAAACTCCGGTCAGATCATAATCTAATTCAAGAAATATCGTAAAATCATATAACTATATCGTTATGTAAAATAAGATTTAATAAAGATATTTAAGTCACTCTCGTTTAAAATAATAGATGGCGCACAAAATTAACATTTGCGCATTTATAATCTTATACAATAGCTACAGCCGATTAATCAACGGCTTAGTGAACGGCTTAGTACGACTATAGAAACTGAAGCCTAGTCTAAATAGACTTGGTGAATGCCCTATACTCCTGAAAGGAGTTGAAAAGGTATAAAAAAAATATATATATATATATATATATCTGATAATTTAAATTTCCCAAAAAGGTTTTTTTTAAATATATATATGAATAATTAATATTTTATATTAAAAAAACCTAAGATTTTGAAAAAAATAGAGATTACAAAATATCGCAAGATTTTGAGAATCGAGATTTTCTGAATCATTTTTTTTTTAAACATACCAGTTACAGGAATCCAATATTGTATTGCATTACATTTGCATTGGGTATACAGTTAAATAATTTTCATAGAATATAAAGTTAAAGTTTAATTCTAGTTCTATTCAACTTTTTCCAATACGTATATATACTTAATACATTTACATGAAAAAAAATATGAAAAACCAAAAACACAAACACAAGAAAGGACATATGCATCAGTGAAACTCAGTGAAAAGTGTGATAAAATTTTCAAAAAAATTCATTTTAAACACTATATAAGTAATGTATGAATTTTATTTTTTGGATGATTTTTATGCACCTTATTTTTATATTTATTAGTTTTTTATTAAAATATTATGTATTTAAAGAGTTTTTCGTCTTATTTTTTTTTTTTTACATATAAATTCTATTAAATATAAATTTTTAAGTTTTTATATTGTATTTATAGTAAAAATTTTTCTTTTATAGAATTTTTGGTTCATTATTATACACTTATAATATAATTTTATGAATAATTAAAGCTTGTTTTTGTTTTTTGAAATAATGAAGAAAATTAAGTTGTCTTTTGATTTTGGAGAGTTTCAAATGATGTAGAAGATTTAAAAAATCTACAAATAAAAAAAAAATAACTTTATAATTGATTTTTTTTTAATAGTAAGTATATATAATATATATTTAACTTGATATTTCAGTTGAAGCTGGAAACTCCCCTGAAATGTTTTAAAATGATAAGATTTTAGTTTCTTACCAAATCTTTTGGAGGCAAATTACTAATTGAATTTTTTAAATAGATTAAAAAACAAAACCAGTCTATACCATAGGTTTATATGTTGAAATAAACGGGAATTTACTGGGCATAATAATAAAAATAATTTATAATTAGGGTTGATTGCAATGAATTCTTTATAGAGCAACTGTACTAGGCCATATCTCATGCATATTGTTTTAAATTCAAATTGATACAATTTTGTTTTAAAACTAGCTAATACCCGGTGCGCGTTGCTGCACTTCTCAATGGAGGTTTAATTGAGGTTGATGTTGCTGCAAAAAGTTAGCACAAAAATTACACACGGGTTATCCATGTAAATTTTAAAATGTATAAAATCTTTTTAAAACGATTTTTCTAGGATTATTCTAGTAATTTTTGAAATTTTCTGTAATTTAAAGCAGTACAAACTACTTTCCAAAATTTGACGTAATTTACTTCCAAAAAAATTTTTTTTGACCAGGACCGATTGTTAACAGACTCAACTCCATTTTCAAGTTGCTTCACACATATAAAATTTGAGATGAACCAGTCAAATCGTTTCTAATTTAGAGTTAAGTATTGAAAAAACCTATAGAAAGCTGTTGGGCCGGAATGGGTTAATGGAACTCAACAAAAGTTTTTTTAGGGCTTTCTTTTAAGCCAAAGCAGAATTCAGACAAAATTTGGACCCAAAATTTTTTTTGACCACCCGTCGGCCCATACAATCAAACAAACAAACAAACAAACAAACAAACTTTCGCTTTTATATATATAGATTATAAAATTATATGTTTGTGTGAAAAGATATTTTCCTATCTGTGACTTATATTTTAAATTAAACAATGTAAAATATTCTATTGAGTTAGAATCGAAAACTAGATATAAGTTTTTTTACATTTATTGGAATTCGAACCTGGATCAATCGAACTAAAAATCAAAACTCTAATAAATTTTTTCTTCAGCATAAGTTTATCTTAGAATCATATTAGATATTAAATGCGCGCTATACAAATTCAATTCCAATTTAAAGATAAAAACATTATTAAAACTTAACGAAAAACTTAGCAAAACATAAGTTTATATCAAATGGTATAGTTTTAAATAATTTTATTTATTCAATTTAAGTTTAAATTTTTATTTTTCAAAATAAATCAACAATCTAAAATGCAATTTAAAAGTTTCTTTTATATATATTAAAATCATATCATTTAAACTCGAATAATTTCTAAAATTTGGTATTAATGTCAAAAACTAAAAAAAATAAAAAAATAAAACATTGATGACATTTGACATTAAAATTTAAATATTAAATTAAAATGTTGAGATGAATTTGAAAATTTATTTTCTAGTATTTTTTTATATTTTCTAAAATTTTTATTATAAAATCACAGTTTTTTTTTCGAATTTCATTTTAATGTTTTGTGCAATAAAATTTATGTATTAACAAAATGTTTCGCTTTTTTTTTAACACCTGGGACCTGGAATAAAAAAAAAAAAAGATAATAATAATAATACTTAATATTATATTCTTTTTCAATTATAAATTTTTTTTACGATTAGAAAATATCAACTTTAATTTAATAGATTTGACAGGTATTAAAACTAATACAACTATACTGAACATATTTTACGTACAATTCAAATTCAATTTTCAAAAAAATTCAATTTCAAATAAAATATAAAAAAAAATAATATTTTAGATATTTTTTAATTTTTCAATTCAAGTTTTAATTTCTTTTAAAAGTTGAAAAAAAAAAAATACTTAAAAAAATTATTTGAATTTAAATTTCTTGCTTTTATTTTGACTTCCTTTTCGTTCATTTAAATATGTTTTAAGACAAAAAAACCAATTGTATTAATTATTGTATTACAGTACCAACAGTATTATTATGCAGTATTATTGCACCAACCACTAAACAAATAATCAGTTTGGTGGAAAAGTGCGGTTAATGTTCCGATCTTACATTCGAGAGACACGGGTTCAAATCCCGCAGTAAAAGTGAAAAAAAAAATACTTTTATCTGATTTCGATTTGACTCAGCTACCATTTGCCATTGGGTTTAAATTAATGTCTTAATCAATAATTAATAATTTTATATCATTAATACAAAATACATTAACAGAACAACATGAACAAAATACAAAATATTACCAAATAATTTAATTTTAAAATATAACTCACAGATACAGAAATACTTTAGAATTCAATTATTAAATTATTAAAATATATAACAGAAAAGGATTGTATCTATTGAAAACTAAAGAACTTTCTGTATATTATAATGCTTAAATTGTGTACGGAATTCATTGAGATCAATTCTAGTATTAATAATATAATATGTCCCCTCTGTTTCAACATTATGCACCTATGATGGTAAAAACAAATTTAGAAGTTTTTGAAAAAAACTTACGACCATATATGGGATCGAAGCCAATATATTCTCAATTGAATAAATTAAATACAATAGAAATGCATTTACAAGTTAACATTACGTTTTTGGTTTTATATTTAGTTTTTAAATTATTATATACTTTTATATGCACTTGCCTTTGTCTATGGCTTTATTTTTCATTCTGTCAGTTAGTGATACATTTACATTAGAAATCTGATCATAAATTTATAAGAATTGTATGGTTCAGTGGTTAGCAAAGTGGCTTAGGGTGTAAATAGATCTGAGTTCGATCCTCCTTCAAAGATAAACAATTTTTTTTTAAATTCAACAGAAATAATAAAAAAAATTACAAATAAAATTAATTTATTTGTATTGTTTTTTTTTAAAAATTTGTAACTTTAAGAACTAAAATACTTCACTTTTATAATATAAAAACATAGACCAAATAATTATATAGACAATCAGTTTTATACAAAAAAGTTTTAGGGTTTTTTTTAAGTCAGTAAAATGTTGAAAATTTTCATTAATCAAAAATTGATGGAAGATCTTTTGCATTTAAGTGTTTAAGAATAAAAGTAAATTGCTGAAATGGTGATAGTTCTTCTTTCAGATAGTCTTAATCCAGCAATTTTCTTTTATTCTAAAACACTTTTAAATACAAAAGATCTATTATCAATTTTTGGTTATGAAAATTTTCAACATTTTAAGCTTAAAAGTTTTCAATCATTAAAAGAACTATTTCTTATACCAGCAATTTACTTTTATATTAACACAGTAACAAATTCCCAAGATCTTATTTCAATTTTTTATTTTCTACATTTTAGGGGGCTAGTACTACTTTAATAAAAGTATATATTGAAAAAAATATTTTTTTTTATTTTATTTTATTTTAAGTACATTTTTTGGAAGTGCTTTTGTTTTTAATGCTTAGAATGTTGTCTATTTTAAATTTTTTTATGGAAATTTCATTAAATGAACTTCATTTCATGACTTTTTAAAATAATGTTTATATTATATTTAGTAATAGAAAAAGATAATAAAAGATACCTACATAGATTTTATAGATAAAAATTATAAACTTTTCAATAAGAAAATTAATTGTTTTACGATTTTTATTAATTTGTTTTAAATGTATTTGCTGTGTTTACAAAATAAGTTTATTCGAAATGTTTCTCAACAGTTTTTTTTTTTTTTGTATAAACATAATGCAAGTTTCTTGCTATTTTATTGTTTCATTTATTTAATAAATAAGAACAGTTATTAAATTTATTATAAAAATTAAAACTATGAATATAAAAAAATTGTTATGGGGTGATAAAAATAACAGATATAGAGACAAACATAAAATTTAAGATAAAATATAGAAATTATTGCAAATAACAAAATTTAAATACTAAAAATAAAATATATAAAAGAATAGATGGTTTTTAATTTAAATAAAAAATGTAGTTAAATAACATATTTATATATTCTTAATGATTTTAAAACAATATTAAATAAAGTAAGACTGAAAAAATTTTAAAAATATCAAGTGGAATATTATTCACAGTAGTAATTGGTATGTTTATTTTAATATTAATCTTTAATTTATAAATTGTTAAAAAGTTCAGCTCATGTGATTTGAATAAATGATTTTCCAACTTTCGAGTTTTAAAATCTTTAATAAACATATGCATTGCAATTTTTAAATTATTATTGGTTATAAGCTTCGTATTCAATTTTCAATTTTCAAGTTAAAAAGCCGAAAATTTCATACAATTATAAAATATTTTTTTGATTTAATTGTAATTTTTTTCAGTGTGTTAAAATAAGCCTACATTTAAATAATGTAAAAAAAATTATATCAGCAAAATTATTTTGTTTTTTTGCAATATAAGCAACACAATATTCATTGCAATTTTTAGAAAAATTCTTTTCTTTTTGCGATGGGTGTATGTGTTTAAAAACCATGTTCAGCTTAACTATTATTACCCTCCATCCACTTGATAGAGGGTAATATCATCATCATTATACACATTATACTGCAGTATATTTGTTGCAGCAATAATAATAAAAAAAATATAAAAAAAAAACAAAATCAGTAATCATTGCAGTATATAGTGTAGCAACAGAGAAAACGTCTATAAAATATAAATAATGTTAAAATAACATAAAAAACAAAAAAATATTTAAACCTCTAGCGTCAAGTTCATATGCAACACCGTCTTAGTATTCCCTTTCCTTTTTTTTTGGTCTCTTTTTTTATCTCTTTCTATTTTTCCCAGAAGTACAAAAAAAATAAATTGCATCAAAATTACAGAATACAAAAATTTTAAGCACAAATATTTTAGAAAAAAATATGTCTATATAGGTTTAATTCTGTCCGTCCGTCCGTTTGTTTACAAAACTTACCATTTGATATAAAAAAAAAAGAAATTTAAACTACTACTTGTAGGTGTTATAAAAATATTAATTTCATGGAACAACTTTTTACTGTTTCCCCACCTATTACGGAGCTACAGTTCCCAAAAGTCTAAAATATCTCTATATTTCATAACAAGAGTCTTTATAAGGATAATTTTCAATCTCAAACATCAAACTTTTATATAAGGCTTTATAATTATATGTTACACATATATGTTATAGAGTTGCCAAACGGTACTATAATTAACCGTTTTGTAAAACTGAATTTAACGAAATTACAAATTAAAAATAGACGAATCCTCATACCTTTGGAACGGCTTAAGCTAGAAATTTAATATATTGGAAATAGGAACATTTAAGAATTTCTTGTTTTGTGACACCCACCGTTTAGGAGCAGTATGGGATCAATTTGACTACTTGTCCATATTTGGTTTTCAAGTATTCTAAAATTAAAGCTCCAACATTTTATTTTAATATATGTTAAAGATTTTTTTTTTAATTTTAAATGGGTTTCTTAAACTTGAAGAAACTGTCTTTTAATTTTTAATCAATTTTGATTATAAAAATAAATTTCTATGTTTTCGTGATTGCATTTGGGCTTATATTATAAATATGAATTTCATTATCATCAGTGAATTGAATAAATTATATAAATTTATTTTTATAAATATTTTTTAACTAAAAGTCAGTAAATAAACGTTTCATAGTTTTGGAAATTTGCTTTTTAAAAAGACCCTTGGTTTTTTTTCATTGCTTATTTTGTAGATTCTGCAGTAGTTTTGTCGCGATTCAACAGCATAAATTACAGTTACACAATAATTCAGTTAAAAAAAAAAAAATAAATTCATTTTTGTTACATAGCTTTCATTTTCTTAATTTTTTTTTTGTTGTAATTGTTGCAGCAGTTTTCCCTGATGTAACTTTAAAATCAGGCGAATATGAAAAATAGAAGGAATTGCAAAGAGAAAATATTGTAGTTGTATTAATTTTGTATTTAAAAGATGTAATGTTGCTGCTATATTGAATATACATGTTGTCGCTCATACTTGGTGTTGCGATTAAATTTTTTTTTTTTGTTTTTTCTTTTTTTATTGTCTACCCTGTAGCTTGACTTCATACATACATACATACATACATTCATATATATATAAATATATATTTAAATTATATATTTCTATATAGTTTTTATGTTTTCATTTCGTCTATTGTTTCTAAATAATGATAAATTGATAATGATGATGTTGATAAAATATAAAGTTGTAATAATTTTAGTGGGAGGCAGGCAGCAGAAGCAAAAAAAAAAAAAATACAAGAATTGTAAAATAAATTGTTACAATTGTAAAATGCAATTACCTAATGAGCTTAGAGGTTGAAAATTTCAAGTGAAAGATTTCTTGTCTTATTTTTTAGTGTAGTGTTACAGTTGTTGTTATTAAATTGTATAAATAGTAAATGATATCAGACATGATTAATTTTTTTTGAAATTTTAAGAAGCAGAAAATCACAAGAAAAATGCAATTTATAGAAAATAAATTATGATGCTAGATTTTGGGTTTTTATTGTGGTCTATAATGCTTCCATTTAGATGGCGACTGTATACTGTTATAATATTCGAGGATAACTTTTTATTATTTTTGTTGTAAATTGTGTTAGGCGAATATTGACTGATTGATTTACGTTGATTGTTGAGCGTGTATAAAGAAAGTAAGTTATGAAAAAGAAGTAATGAAACCAAGAGTTAAAAAAAAAATAACATTTTCCAAATTAAACAAGGTTGTATAATAGGTTTTAAGAAAAGTTGTCAACACATATGTTTTATTATAATGTTGGATCTCAAATTTCAAATAAACAGGTGTTTAAAAATAGTAAATTTTTTTAGTTTTTGACCCCTTAAAAAACTTTGCTAGTATTGAGTGTATATAACGGTAAATTAAAATACCGTTTGACAATGCTATATTATTTTACATATATTTATAAAGCCTGTGAAAGGAGGTATTAAAGATATACGTCATAGAACCTGTATACTTTAATAAATTAGAGCTTTTTACAACGTTGGCGGGATGTAGATCCGTATGAAGTATAGTTTCAGATATTAGTAGTTCAGCAAAACTAAATTTTTTCTCAGTAGCTATCTTTATTTCAAATTGTGTAAAAGTCCTGGAAACACTTTGGCAGGCGAACGGATAGAATAAAACTATATAGCCATATATTTTCACAAAATATTTTAAGAATGTGCTAAAACATCAAGAAAATAAATTAAAGATTTTTAGTTTCACCGATTAAATTTTTGTGTCAGAGGAGTCTGCTTATAATAAACAACTTTGGAGTTAGTTTATTTTTAAAAAGTTTTTATTTCATTCCAGATGCAAGTAGAAACTACGATGATCTTAGTACAATTTTGGGATAGCTATAGCTATTAAATAAACTTCCTCTTTAAACCCTACAATTAGGGAAAAATTGTGAGTAACTTTTCAAGATATATTTTTTTTTTTTTAATTTTCATAGTTTTAATTGTATTTCTGAATTCCTTTTCTATTTTATTGTAATAAAAGTTGTAACTAATAATAATAGTTACAATATACAATAATAATTAATGATCATAAGTTAAGTAGATACAGTATTGGATAAAAGAAGTATTTAAGAAAGCATCCCGTAAAATGTTTTGAAACAAGTTCAAGCATTAATATTTTACAGAGACAATGTCGCCTATTATTTGAAGACAACTTTCAAACCCTGAATTTCAGTCATTGTGAACACAAACTGATTGTTTTTTTTTTTTGCTATTAATACAATAGACATTTAGCAGAGTAATCGTAATTTTAAACTTGTCGCAATAAGTCCGAAACGTAGACATGTAAAACTACAGAAAGCGCCACAAATTTTTATTACTAGAAACGTTTTAATCAAAAAAGACATACTCCATAAGAAATCCTACAGACTGAACAAAGGACGAAACAAATTCTACTTTTGTTTAAATAAAAAAAGACCTACAAGTAAGAGCCTACATTGCCTCTTATCTGAGTTATAAAGCTTCGAAATTGGAAATTACGATTTCGCAAATACAAAATTTTTAACGATAAGCTCTGAAAACACATTAGATAATTTATTTTATATCCAAGCTTAAATTATGCTTTCTATTTTTCTTTTACTATTCATCCGGACCGACACATTTTTCTACAAATCTTTGGATCATAGTGTTTAGTTAACACCCTGTATATTTTGTATTTTTTATGCAATAAATTCAGTATATGTGAAATCATCATTTGTGAATAAAGTTGTTTTACTTTATAATTTGAAGATTGTTTAAATTTTGTTTTAAAAGTCAAAATTTATTTATGAAAAATTGTTGCTTCTTTAAAAATTGCAATAAAATTTATTTTTATAGTTCCAAATTTCTAATAATTTGTAATATTTTTATTAAAGGCTATAAATATTTTTTTTTTATTTCTTTAAATTATAATATGCATTATATAAGAACATGAGAATTTATATATCGAACTGTCATAATAAAATTGAATTTTGGGTGTTATACCAATAACGGTAACATTTTTTTTTTTTTTATTTATTTAAAACTGTTTTTCTTACAATAAACTTTTACGGTGAGACTTTCATTAAAGTTTACAGTTATTTTTTTTATTTAAGCAATTTTTTAAGAACATTTTAAAAAAAAATTGAAGACTAGAAAATCGGCAAATGATGAGGTACGGATTTCACCTTTTCTTAGCTGTTCTTTCAGAATATTTTGGACAAACTCAGACTAGATTGCCCACTTAACATGAGTTAGTTAAATTATTTCAAAGTTGAGTTTAAAAATTTAATATCTATAAAACAATTACTTAAAAGTTTATTGGTAGATGTTGAAGGGATGAACAAACATTTATTTTATTTAAATCGATTCTTATTTAAAAAAAATTCGATTTTTTTGTTTGTGTTTTTTTTCAAAATCAAATTGAACTTAATGTAGTAAAATCTAGGACAATTTGAATTGTATTAAGAGTAAATAAAACGGAATATATAGGTATATATATATGTATATATATATATATATATATAAATACATGTTCTGAAAGAATTGAATTATGTATTAAGAGTAATTTTAGTTACAAAAAAAAAAATACAAAAAATGGAGGAAAATAAAATATGAACAAATATTATAGTTAAAATAAATTAAATAAATTTATTGTTTCATTGTTTAACAAAAGATAGAAAATGAATTGGAAAGAGAAGAATATAATATTTTATTCTTATTTTGTTAAATTTTAGTTGTTCTTTTCGATATTTTTCTGCCATTTCAACTATTGTATTAAAAAACAAGTGATGAAAAAAAACCAAGGGTTTTTAAAAAAGCACATTTTCAAAATTATATTGTATTACATACTGAGTTTAACTTTGGAAATATTTACTTGGAAATTGTTACTACTGACTTATAAAATTTACTGCTAACAGTAAATTTTTTATTTAAAAGTTGTTATAGCCCTTTAATGGGGAAGGTTGCCAAATTTCTCAAGAAGCTAACTTCAACTCCCCCCCCCCCCCTAGGGGAATTTTAGGAAATAAATTGTGAATTACACAAAAATTTGGAATTTTACTTAGAATTTTACTATCTAAGCAAAAATGGGTAAAACTGAGAGACACTTTCTTCAATTTAAGGAACCCCTTTTAAATTTAAGGAAGACCTTTAACATATGTTAAAATATAATGTTGGACCTTTAAATTTTGTATATTAATAAAAAAAAAATTGGACAGGTATTCAAGTTACAGGTGCTTAAAAATAGCATAATTTCAATTTTCGGGCCCTTATAGCCCCTAAACAGGGGGCTTAACAAAAAAATTTTGTTAACTGACTCCTACTATTTTTTTAGGGTCTAACTTCTCCCAAAATTTCAAGATCCTAGCTTGAACCGTTTAGAAAATATGTGGGGCCAAAAATTTTGTAAAAATTGAGTTTTATATAATGGTAAATTTTAGTACCGGATGGCAACCCTATACATTTAAACGACATATTTTTGTAAAGCCTATAAAAGCAGCTCTCTAATACCGTTTTTCGATTGAAAATAAACCTAACAGAACTCTTGTTATGTTTATTTAAATATAGGGCTTTTTTGGAATTTGCAGGGGCTGTAACTTCGTCACCCTTCAAAATTAAGAAAAACCTTTGACACATGTTGAAATATAATTATAGAGCTTTGAATTTTGTCTATCACTAAAAAAAAATTTGGACTGGTATTCAAGTTACAGGTGTTTAAAAATAGCAAAATTTCAATTTTCGAGCCCTTATAGCTCCTAAATAGGGGGCTTGACAAAAAAATTTTGTTAACCGACTCCTACTAATTTTTGAGTATCTAACTTCTCCCAAAATTTCAAAACCCTAGCTTGAACCGTTCAGAAGATATGTGTGGCCAAAAATTTTGCGAAAATTGAGTTTTGCGTAATGTTAAATTTTAGTACCGTATGGCAACCCTAAACATTTGCCTTGTAAAAATTTATAAAGTTTATGAAACCAGCTATCATTTGCCGTTTTCAGATTGAAAATATATGTAGCAGAACTCTTGTTATAACCATTTAAATATAGGGCTTTTTCCAACTTTGGGGGGCTGTAGCCCCGTAACAGGTGGGGCTACAGAAAAAAATTCTTCTACGAAATTATTTTTTTTGCGAAAACTATCCATGGTTAAAATTTCTTTTCTCTATTTCAAACGGTGTAAAAGTTTTTGTAAACATACGGACGGACGGACGGACGGACGGACGGACGGACGGACGGACGGACAGAGTGAAGCTATATAGGCACATTTTTACAAAATTTTTTTGAAAATGTGCTAAAAACACAACTTAAAAAAATAGAATAGAAGAAAAAAGAAAGTAAAAATCGATTTAAAAAATGGTTTTTTTTTTTGTTTTTGGGTGAACTTTAAAAAATGCAATAATTTTTTATAACCGTATGATTTTAGGGTATCGTAAATTTTTAATTATTTTTATGATACAGTAAAGCAGGGCGAATATATATCAAAATCGAAAAGTAAATCGATTTAGCAGCTGTTCATCCTTTCGATGATAACGCAAAAAACTGAAAGAACTAGGATTAATTTTCACAAATTCATTTTTATGCAAAATTCGACTTTGCAAATGAAATTCAATTTGCCCAACCGAATCGGGTGTATGAAAATTACATTTAATAAATTTGGATATTTAAAATTTGAGTAATTGATTTAACGACCAAAGTTTGAGGAAAATTTGGTTAACCTAGTAGTGTGGTTGATTCGAGGAGCTGCTATAAAACATTTTTTTTAATATGAAAATTACGTAATATATCGATCGCCGCAAACTATAACGATGTAAGTCAAGTTACATCGTTATTGCACTGATACGCCAGAAGATAGAGCTAAAAAATATCTATATACCCGCAAAATTCGGTGGAAATCGGATATTTCCCTTAGAAGTTATGATCACTTTTATAGTTACATCATTTTGAAAAGACTTATATTTTTACATACTGGAACGATGTAAGTAGACTTGAATCATTCTTACTGGAAAACTAGAATATTTACTTAAGGTAAAAGTATATTTATATCTCTTTTACTTGTAAAACTATTTTTGATTTTGGTTTTAAGTCTAGTTGCAACGAAATAAAATTAAACAAGTGATGAAAAAAACCAAGGATTTTTAAAAAAGCACATTTTCAAAATAATATAGTGTTTCATACTAATTTTTTTTTCGGAATATAATGTTAAAGCTTCAATATTAACGTTTAATTTAGGAAATATATACGTTGGTGACAAAGTTACTGCTTACCTATAAAAACAGTAAATTTTTAAGTCCTATAGCCCCTCTATGGGAACTGAGAGACACTTTCTTCAATTTAAAGAACCCCTTTTAAATTTAAGAAAAACCTTTAACATATGTTAAAATATAATGTTAGACCTTTAAATTTTGTATATTAAGGAAAAAATATTTAAACAGGTATTCAAATTACAGGTGTTTAAAAATAGCTAAATTTCAATTTTCGAGCCCTTATAGCTCCTGAACATGGAGCTTGACAAAAAATTTTTTTTAACCGACTCCTACTAATTTCTGAAGATCTAACTTCTCCCAAAATCAAGACCCTAGCTTGAACCGTTTAAAAGATATGTGGGGCCAAAAATTTTGCTAAAATTGAGTTTTGCACAGTGGTAAATTTTAGTACCGTATGGCAACCCTAAACATTTAAGCGAATTATTTTTGTAAACTCTATAAAAGCAGCTCTCTTCAACCGTTTTTCGATTGAAAATAAACTTATCAGAACTCTTATATCAATTTAAATATAGGGCTTTTTTGGAATTTGCAGAGGCTGTAGCTTCGTCACCCTTCAAAATTAAGAAAAACCTTTGACACATGTTGAAATATAATTATAGAGCTTTGAATTTTGTATATTACTAAACAAAAATTTGGAAAGGTATTCAAGTTACAAGTGTTTAAAACTCTTATAGATACAACATTTTTTGAAAATGTGCTAAAAAGGCTACTTTTTCGTAGTTATATGTTTAGTTACGTCATTCTTAATTGTAAAATTTTTTTTGATCGAATAATATACGTATACATAAGCTTTTGTAAAGAAAAGCTTTTCGGACAAGAAAAATATAAGTTTTACATCACCATTTTTTTGAAAAATAAGAAAAAATAACCCGTAAAGAAAGTCATAAGTCTTGAAGAACAGAAAATAAAATTGTTTTAAATATTTTTGAAAGGTGTTTTAATTTGACATTTAAAATCGTGAATTTTTAATTGTATTCGACTTAATTTACTCAAAAAATAACAAAGTTACAATAAAAAATATTTCCAAAATCTTTAATCTCATTTTTCTCAAAACATCGTTTTAGACTTACATCATTATAGTTTGGAGCCATCGATAAAATGAAGCTGAGTATCTAAATTTTCACAAAAGTACTTTATTGTAATGGCCAATGTCAGTCTAATCTATTCTCAACCTCGTTTTACCCAAATGAAATAAATGTTTCAAATTTTACTGAGTAAAATAGTTTCCTATATAATTTTATATTTAAGCAATAATCGATTTAATTATATTTTAATAATATGTTAAATGCATACATTTGCGACCATTGATCGTGTTTTATATCATTAAAGATTTTAAATTTTATAATTTCTAATGAAGTTGTATATTTAAAAACTAAAATATTTTATAGTAGCTTTTAAGTGCATCCAGACTTTCATCGTTGAGTAATTGGGAAAAAGTAATAAATATTAGCTTTTAAAATTTAAAATTTTGAAAAAAAACATTTATCGCAATAGACTAACTCTGTACTAACTCTAAAAGATCTACGGTTTCATAACTCACAATCTTTAATAACTTTTCATACGATTTCAATTAAAATATCGTATTATTGAGTGTTCTCTGTTCTTATCATTATTTAATTAAACGGTTCTTAAAATATAAATATTTAAATTTCTTTAAATAATTCAAAATAAAAATAAATATAAATCTTTTATTTATTTGTTGTCTTACATTAAATATTTTAAAATTTTAAATAAATAATTTTTGCTTTTATATAAAAATAAAAAACCTTTAAATTTGTATAGAATAAATATCAAGAAAAATAATGGATATACTATAGATAGTATCCTATTTGAATATGAGTATTTATGTATATGTATATATATATATAAAAAAAAAAACCAATTGATAATGTAATTTATATATGCAACTATATAACTGATTGTTAGCCAATTTATATAACTATAATTTTTTATTTTCAATATTATTTTTTTAAAAAAAAAAATTTATTCAAGTGTTAAAAATTTATATACTATAATGTACGTATATTTGTTTTAAGTGAATTTAAAAATAAAATTGTTTTTTTTTTTTTAAGCATAAATGTATGGCTGCATGTTCGTTATAAAACTTTTGTAATTTTTGAATAAATTGTTTTTATTCCTTTAAAAGTTGTATTATTGGTGAATATATGTTTTTACTTCTGGTTAACATGTTTTTTATTTTAAATGAATGTTTTTTTACTTTAAGTGAAAATATTTTTTGCATTTAACTGAAGACGTTTTTTCTTTCAGTGACGGGACGGGATTTTACTTTAAAAGAAGATATTATTAACCTTAAGTAAAAGTGTTTAACCTTTCAAGTTTCAAGACAATATTTTTGAGTGAAGACTTTTTTATTTATAGTGCACATTTATACTAAAATTTTTTTTTTGAAGTGATGATTTTACTTAAATTTTTTTATTTTAAATGAATATTTGTTATAAACATTATATAAACGTTTCGGGAAAAGGCAATATTTCAATTTTGAATTTAATTGCAAAATGTGTCTTTCACATCCAGAATATCGTATAAAAATTTTATATATATAAATATTCTAGAAAGTGTTCTGGTCAAATGGTCTCATAATCCTAAATTCTCAAATAACCTCCCAACAATTCCAAAATTCTTCCATATTCCCAACCCTGTAACCAAACTGTACATTTGTATAAAAGGTTCCTTTCTAAAGTTTGGTTTAAAAAGGGTGTGGTTTTGGTGCATTAAAGTTGCACATTTCCCAAAAAAACACGGCACAGTTTCTATGGGTGGCTTTCGAGTTTTCCATCGAATCGGGGAATAAAAAATGAATTGAATAAAAAGAAAAAAATATTCACTTAAAATGAAAAGTTTTCAGTTAAAAAGAATAAAGACTTTTATAGAATATTTGACATCCGGGCAAGATATTTATCTTTCCACTTAGTAGAAATAATCTACTAACTTATAAATATTAGAGTAATATGTTCTTTCTATAAACACTTGTTCATATTTTGAATTTATTCCTTTATTTTATAGTATCATACATATATACTTAATTTTTTATATTTTGTTTTTTTTAAGTTTTTCTTTCTTGTAAATATAAAATTTTACTGCATCATATAAACATTTTATTTCTTTATTTAACTTCATCATCATTTTTCGATCTCATGTTCTCAATCTTTTTTTTTTTTGTTTTTTATTTTTCATTTTATTTTACAATTGTAAATTGTATTGTCAAAAATGAGAATAAGAAAAACAAAAAATAAGTACAAAAATACATATATTTTTGTGTGAAGAAAAAAACAAATAATTTTTAGTTTTAATTTTCTTATTATAAGATTTGTAGACTTTAAAGCATAGTTTTAGGTTGGTGAAACTTGGCAGGAGACTTTAAAAATTTTGTTGAAACTATTCGTTTACGGATACTTGGAACTTTTTTTTTTAATTTGTTAACTCTTTTTAGCACATTTTCAAAAAAATTTGTAAAAATGTGCCTATATAGTTTAACTCTGTCCGTCTGTCCGTCTGTCCGTCTGTCCGTATGTTTACAAAAACTTTTACATCGTTTGAAATAGAGAAAAAAAATTTAACCACGAGTAGGCATTACAAAAAAAAACAATTTCGTAGAAGAATTTTTTTCTTTAGCCCCACCCGTTACGGAGCTGCAGCCCCCCAAAGTTTGAAAAAGCCCTATATTCAAATTCTTATAACAAGAGTTCTATTCGGTGCATTTTCAATCTGTTTTCAATCAATTTTTTTATTGAGTTGTGTTAACCCATTGCGGCCTAACAGCTTTTTATAAAGTTTTTGGTTACTTTACTCTAAATTAGAAACGATTTAACCGATTTTCTTCAAACAGACTTGCAATTGCTTAACCCATGCCGGCCCTTGAAGCACCTTGAAAATGGAGTTGAGTCTGTTAACAGTGGGTCAAAAAATTTTTTGGAAGTAAATTACGTAAAATTTTGGTAAGTAGTTTGTACAGCTTTGAATTAATGAAAGTTTTAAAAATTACAAGAATAATCCTAGAAAAGTCGTTTTAAAAAGATTGCTTTCATACATTTTAAAATTTACATGTGTAAACCGTGTGTAATTTTTGTGTTAACTTTTTGCAGTAACATCAACTTCAATTAAACCTTTATTGAGAGGCGCAGCAACGCGCACCGGGTATTAGCTAGTATTTCCTAAATTAAACGTTAACATTGTTCCGATATATTCCGACAAAATACTCAGTATGAAACACTATATTATTTTGAAAATTTGCTTTTTTTAAAAACCCTCGGTTTTTTTCATCACTTGTTTAAGATTTATTTATATATTTATTTATTTAAAAAAAATTTTTTTTTTTTTGGTTTAGATATTGCATACTTTTAGGGCTTAAATATTATTTGACGTTTGAATTCGAAATCTTTTATATGAAAGGTCGACTTCTTAACCCCTACGCTACTAGTCAAATATATATAAAAGTACATATATAGAAGATATTGGGAAACTAATTTTTAGTTCACAAGATTTTGATGCGCTCCCTTTTTGATAAACAAATTGTAGTGTAATCTAATGTATGAGGGTTCTTAAATTTTTTGGAAAAATTGTTATTTCGTATTCGATTCGTAAAATCTTAAATTTACATATGTATGTTTGAAAATGTGTGTAGAAAACATTATAGATGTAATACAATAAAAATTTATTGATATGTTTAAAAGAAAAAAGAAAAATAAAGGGTTATTCTTGGACAAATACTTTATGGTTACTATGAAATGAATACTTAATTTAAGTTTTTTATTTTGTTTTTGGTTTTAGTTATTTTTTAAGTTTTTGTTCAGTTTTATGTTTTAATATAAAATAACTTTTAAATTTTTTAAAGTAGAAAAAGAAGTATTGTTTGATAGTTCAGTTAAATTGTTTTAAAATTCATGATTTATTTGTTTTAATTTGTTAGGAAAGACCAAGGGTTCCGAACGAAACGATTTTGATGAGGAATTTATTTCTTTAAAGTTTTAAAAAGATTTTTTTCTATTTTCTAGTTTTTATATGATATACAAGATTGCTTACTGAATAATTCCTGTTCAAAATTAAAATCAAATTCCAGTTCCCTATCTTGGGAGTCGGAATACATGATCAAAAAAACATAGTCCACGATTCTGAGACAAAAACTAAAAATATAAAAAAAAAAAATCAAAAAAGAGTTCTGAAAAGTGTCACGATAATTTTTGAGGGCGATTTGTTGGAAACGGCTTAAAAAACTTACTTTATAAATTTTGAATACTTTGTTTATTTATAATTGTGTAACTCCGGCTACTGAATCCCTCTGGCTAATGAAGATATGGAAGACTTCTTATAATTTGGTTTTTCAAAAATTTGTAAAATGCATTTGCAATGTTTATATCACAGGAACTTTTTTTTTGGTTTTTGTTAATAAAGTTCCAAAAAGAATGTAATAAAAAATTAACATTATTTCGAATATTTATTTATTTTTATAAATAAATTAACTGTTATTTCATTATTTTGGATAAAGTTCGGGAACGATATTTTTAGTCAAAAAAATATTTAATTCTTTCTGAATTATAGTTACGAAAGTTTTAATTTAAATTTTCTTCCGTTCCGGACCCCTGGACACTAACAGCCTCCTACAATCTGAAATTATATATTTGAAGAACTTTTGGATTTTAAACAATATCAAAATAAGAAAAAGTATTTAATAAAAATTTACGTAACTAATATAAAGATTAGTTCAATATAGTTCACAATTCGACATTTGAGCAAACTTTTGTGAGAAATTTAGATTCGTACTTATGTTTTCTAGTTATAGGCAAAATAAAAAAAAAATATCATTCCTTTCACGTCTGAAAAGGAAAGACATGTTTCGATCCCTCATTACAAAAATAAAACTGTCAATAAAAAAATCAATAAATAGAATAACCTAAAAGTATGCAATAACACAGAAGAAAAATTATCAATTGTTTGAAAATTAAACTTCAAAATAAAACGAGGAAGAGTGTAGTAGAGTAGACTGTGTCAAGTCTGGGATACCCGTATGACCGTTATATAAACATTATATCATTATTATTATAAACATTAATTACTTTTGGCAAAATTTTAAACATATCAGCTTTATTAGATGTAGTGTAACGCTATTTTATATAGGAGTTGTATGGCAACTACTCGAACCCTCTGCAGTAGACTAACCAAATTTTGCAGTAACTTTGGCCATTACACTAAACTATTTTTGCCAAAATTTCAGACACATAACTTCAATAGGTATAGAGTAATGCACATACTAAATAAGAAGTTGTATGGCAGCTACTCGAACCCATGGATCAAAATGGCTGGATTTAAATAGGGATGACGGGTATGAATGAAAACGAATTTGTGGAAATTTCAAAATCCTAGCTCCTTTAGTATTTGAGTTATCGAGCGGACGGACGGACAGACGGACGGACATACATAGCTAAATCGATTTTATTTTCGATTCTGATCCGATCCATGTACTTGAGTTTATATCTACCCCCCCTCCTTCTCTGCGTCACAAACGTAATGGCGAATTTATTACACCCTTTGACTATATAGTCATACGGGTATAAAAATAGAGAAGCATAACGGACACACGAACTAATGTGCTAAAAAAATAAAATTCAATTCATAAATATTGCGTACATTCATACATACGAATGTAATCTAGAGAAAATGAATATAAATTATGTAATGATAAAAATTGAAATTTTACAGTTATTTGTTAAGTGAAACAAATTACATAAAAAAAAAAAATTGAAAAACAAATCAAATTTGAAGCTTGTATATACGTGTATATTTATAAATATATATTACCGCTATTGTTACTTCGTATTTAAGTATTGTTTGTTTTTTTTTTTTCAATGTATGTGCATTATATAGAAAATTATTTGAAAGATTTGTAGATAGTCTGTGTGAATTGGTTGATTGTTTATTATTTTAACCATTTGTGTTTTGATTGTAATTTTTTGTTTTTTTTTTTTTTTCCACAGTTATAAAATGCGATTTAAAAATTTTTGTAGTTGTTTTGTTTGTAAAGGATTTTGAAGTTGTTATTTACTGTGTTCAGAATGGTGTGGTTGTAGTAGTGAAGTTACTTGAAATTAAGAAGATGAATGGTTGTTTTTTAACCAATTTCCGGTTATTTTTTGCTTTATATCCTGTATATATATGATATAAAACCAGGATATTTTTATTTAATGGAATATTTTATATTTGTTTGTGTGAATGTCTGTAGTATATAGTAATTGAAAATGTTAAATAAAAATGTTCTATTGTCAAGGTTGATAATTCAATCATTTGATATGGTGTGACAATTGACATTGTATACGAGGTTTATACGAGCCATTTTTAATAATGCAACAATTTTTATATACATATGTATTGAATATATATATATATATGTATTAAAGAAGAAATTAAGTCGAGACTGTTAGACTTTATTGTTGAACAAAATGTTTGTGGTAAGATATAATGCAACAACAACAACAGAAAATAATTACAAAAAAAAAAAAGCAACAAAACAGAATTTTTAAAGAAAGAAAGAAAAAAAAAATGAATTTTTAAATCACTTTTTTGCTGTGATATATATATATATTATATTTTATAAGAATTTTGTTATTTTGGTTATTTGCTGTTTAAATGCTGACATTTTAATATTTTTAATGCACAAATAACATTGATTATATGTATATATATATATATATCATTATATATATACATATATCATTTTTGATTAACAGACATTTTAAGAAGTTAAAAAAAAGTAGTAAAGTTGTTAAAAAATATAATAATGATATAATGACATTTGAAGTACACTTGGGGAATTGAAAAAAAAATATTATAAAAAAAAAGTTAAATTAATGAAAAATTATTTTATATTTTGTTGTTGTTGGATATGTTAATTTATTCTGGAAGTTAAAAGTTTTGGTTAAAGAAAATTTGAAAGTTTTTGGATTGTTATTGATTGGAAAATTTTGAATTTTAATGGCAAAAGATTGCTGTTGAATTGAGTATCGAATATTTGAATTATTTAATATTTGTTTAAACGATTTTAAGAATAAAGTTAAATATAAGACTTAAGACTTGAAATAAAGGTATTCAGAGAGAACTCTGCTAACAGTTTTGACTTCAAAAACAAAAAGAACCCAATGCTGAAAAACTTTGCAACCTAGATCGATTACACTTCTGAATCTGCTAATTGAGACTGCGGCTTTACAACATACAACAGCTTGATTAAATCATATTTTTGGTATAGCTAAAGATTCACTTAATTGTTTAGAATTCGATAATAGAATTAAAAACTTACTTCTTTCCATCTGAAGTATTTAATATCAAAGATTGGCGTTGGGATACCTCGATTAAGTACAAAACAGATGATATTCGTTTTATTAATGATTTCGATATCACCTTAACATCATTTGTCCCAACTAACGCTTTACAGTTAGCTCATTACCCACTTGACTTATATAAAAATCTAGTACCAATAAATATCAATTCTAAAGTAATAAAGCATCCTCCATTCAAAGTTTTCCAACAGCAAATATCGCAACGGATTCCGTTAATGCAAATAATTTATGAAAACTTGTTTGCTTGCATTTCGCTTTTGGAACTTTTTCTATCCTTAAGTTAATCATTAACATTTATCTCTTTAAAATACCCATTAATTTTCCCAACCTACATAACACTTAATTTCCAAACCCAATTTACTGAATTCTTTTAACATCCTAATACTTGAAATTAAACTGCATATTTATTTCAGAGATTCTATCCTAAAGTTTATTTCTTAAAGGCTGTTATTTTAGTTTGACTTGGGATGTTTCTCAAGTTGGTCATAAAAAAAAAAAATTTAAAAAGAAGTCTGTAGCAATTGTAATATCTATATACTTTAGTTAACGCAATAAAAATTGGCGACGTGTCATCTTGCTCTTGGCCATTATGCCCTTTTGCAATTTGTAAAATATTGTCCAAATATTGTTGGAGGAATATATCCCACAGTCGGTGAGCCACATCACCGTAAACGAAATTTGGGATTTAATGACTCACCTAAAATTTAAGAGCAATATATCCCACCAGCTATTGGTTATATAACCACAAAAATCTTTAGGATTACTTGGGAAATTTTGAAGAAATTTTGGAATTGAATTCAAAATCAGAGTATTCCCTTTTTCCAGAATGTGCATATATTATGTTTTTTGAATTTGGAGGGGCTTTATAATAAATATTAATATTTAAATAGTATTGTATGCAAAATTCTAATCTGAGAGGGACTTTATAGTCGTTTACAAAATCAAGGTTATATAAAAATCCTTCCCAATTTAGAATGTATTATATAATAATATATTGTGCATGTATAAGTATTATGTCTTCTTCATAACTGGCAAATAGTCAGCTCGCGGTTGGCATGCACTTTCGCCAGCTATTCCGCTTGGCCAGCGGCGCATCTGGTTCGAGGTGCAAAAGGCGAAAGCGCCAGGTATGTGGCGGCCTTCCCTTTATCGCGGAACAGGCTAAAATATGATGAATAAACATTGTCATGTATCTTAATAAGCTTAATATCTATATGTATAATCTGGTTCCTCCCTAATATCCCTCCTAATATCCGTTTTTGTCTTGTTTGTTCATTTTTGGTATTTATTGTTTTCTTTTTGGAATGTTTTAAGACTTTTTTTAGGTGGGTCATAAAATCCAAAATAATGGCGTTTTGTCACATTTTGGTGGTTCCTTAAGGGCCCCATGCCCCGTTACCATAAAAATTAAAATTAGCCACAATGATCATATTAACAGATGAAGTTTTCACTAAGTTAGCGTATAATCTATGTAAATCTTTATATTTTATTTGATAAATAAATAAATAATTAAAAGCAATAATTAAGTCCTAATCACAAATTTCTCAAATATTCATTTGTTTTTGCTTTGTTTTTGTGTAACAGAAATCTGATATCTGAAGATTAACAAAATAGCTGCATTTATATTTCATTTTAAAAACAGAAATTTGTTATCATAGTTCAACCATTTCCAAAAATTTTGTATACTTATTTTTAATAAAAGTCGAATAAAATTTTTAAATTAAAATACAATTTTTAAATAATTTACTTCAACCACTTTAAATATAATCACTATTCTTTACCAAAATTATTAATTTATGCATTTATGAAAAATTTTAGTTCAAATTTGATGTATAAGATTGGTAAATCTTTTCTTCGAAATAAACTTTAAAACCATTTAAAAATATGAAAAGTGGGTGTTTTTTACAAATGAAAACTAAGTATTTAAAAGTATTATAAAATATGGTTTTAATGCAACGAAATCTTATAAAAAATATTATTATTTAATTATTTGATTAAAGTAGAGTGATTAATGCAATAGATCCCAGATTAATTAAAATTTACCTTAAACTATTTAAAATTGTGTTAAAAAAAAATTAAATAAATCACAAATTTAGATTAATTTTTGTTAAATACTTAGAACTCAACCACAAAATGCATAGCACTATTGATCTCACCTATCTTCTGTATTTGAACTAAAATTTTTATTCATTATTCTTAAGAACTATTTGAATTGAATTTTGCTATATAAGATTTTGCTATTTTCATTTTGATCTTATAACTCACATATGAAAGTATTTGTTGTTTGATTATTAATTATGTCAAATACTGTCAAATACATTTTAATGTAACCATATTTTTATTCATTTATTATTTATTTAATTTTAAATAAATATTTTTATAAATGAATATATATATATATAAATAAATATATATTATTATATATTTTAATATTATTAGTAATTTGAATTACATTTTTTTAAGACAAGTTTGAATTTTTTGCATAAAAAATTTATTTAAGAGAAATAAATCATAAGAGACAGAGAGAGAGAGATAGAAGGATTAAAAGGAAGAGGAATGAAGTTTGGAAAATGGAGTTATAATTTAATAATGTGTTTTAAATATATAAGTACTTTATTTATATATATATATATATTTATTTTGTATATAATTTCTAAATTATGAATTCCTAAATTGTTTTTTATATAACATGTATGTATAAATATATTATTTTTGTATTTATATAATATCTATACATTATATATGTGGAATTATTCTTATAAAGTATACATAATTTTGTATGTTTTTCTTTTGTTTTTCCTACAAAAAAAAATAATAATAAATAAATATTTAATAATTATATAATAATAATAATAATAAAAAAAAGGAAAAATTCATTGGAAAAATCCAATAAATTTTCTCTTACTACCCACTAATTTTTTATTATATATATTTTTCTTTTTTTTTTTTTATATATATTTTTATGTATACATATTTTCTTTTTTTTTTTCCTTATATATTGTATATATGTGTATTTTTTTTTTGTTAAATATTTATTATCTAAAATTAAAATCTACTTTCTATTTACGAGTAAGGTGTTCCATATATATTCGTTGCATGAATTTTGAATCTCAAAATTGTTTTAAATGTTTTGTTACTTTTTTTACTATATTAAATTTTTTTTTATATTTTTTTTATTTCCTTTTGTTTGTTTTAACTATTTTTAATATTTAAAAAATTAAATCTAAAGTTTTTTTCTTTAAATTGTTTTTTTTTTTTTGTATTAAAAAGCGAAATTATATTTAAAATAAAATTAAATTAAAAAAAAAAAAAATTAAATAATAAAAAAAAAAATATTAATATAAATTTTTTAATTAAAATTTGAAATACTGATATAAGATACTTCAACACAAATGATTTTTGAATTTCATTAGTTTGTATAAATTTTATACAATTTATTTTCAAATGAAATGAATTTATTAAATAAATTTTATAATAATTAAAGAAAACATTTAAAAAAAAAAAATTTTAATTTTTTTTTTCAAAAACGTGTTTTTTTTTTTTTATTTTTAAATTGGTGTTTTTTTTGTTTTAAACAGTGAGCTGTAATTATAACTTTAATAACCAAATTCATTTAATATATAATATTATAATTTTAATTAATACTAATAAATAAAACAAAAGTATATAATAACAAAATTAAAAACAATTAAATTTGAATTAAAATTAAATTACAAAAAAAAAAAAATGTAAAATTATTAATAAAAAATTGATATTCTTAAAAATTAAATAACAGAAATATAACCATTAATAAGTTAATTAATATAATTATTAATTATTATTGTAAAATAATTTGTATATTAAAATTATTGCCTAATTTATTAAAGAAAATTAATAAATAAATTAATAAATCAATAAATTATTGAAAATATAAGAAAATAATTAAATAAAAAATTAAATAATTTAAAAAAATAATATTAATTAATAAATAAATAAATAAATAATGTTCATATTTATTAAAAAAATAATTTTAATTAATAAATATGAACATAAAACAAATTAAATTAAAAATTAAAAAAAAAAAAAACAAAATTATGGCTATTAATAAACTGATTAATTTTTTTATTATTATATGTTATTATTTTATTATGTGAATTATTATTAATAAATAAATTAAAATTATAAATATAAAATAAATAATTGATTTGTAAAATAAATAAATAAATAATTAAATAATTATAAGATTTAATAAATATTTATTAATAAATAAGCAAATTAATAAAATCATTTATCTAAAAGTAAAAAAAAAATTAAATAATTAAAGATTATAACAACGAAAAAACTCTTTGTTTTTTAAATAATTTTTTATAAATTAATGATGTTTTTTTTTCTAATTAATATTTTTAATAAATTTTATTTAAATATTTACTTTTGTATTTTCTTTTTAATTTCCTTATTTTAAGATTGTATATTTTAAAAAAAAAAAATTTATTTTTTTTTAATATATATATATATATATTAATGTATATTAATATATTTGGAAATATGATGGTATTTATGTATGTATGCTTGTTTTTTTTATTTATAAATAGCCAAATATTTTTAAAAGATTTATTATTATTATTATATATATATATTTTTTTGGTATTTTTATAACTTTAAAAAATATAAATTATATTGTTTTTTAAAATGGTTTCGTTATTTTTTAATTATATAATTTGTTTTCATTATTAATTTATATTGCTTCATTTTATTACAGTTTTTTTTATAATACATTTATTTTAATTATTTTTTTTAACTTTTAGTTTTTGGTGTAATAATTTTATAAATATGGGAAATTAAATTTAAATAATATTTAATATTTTGAAATTATTTAAAAAAAAAAATATTATTTTGAAAGAGTAAGGAAACGTTAATGTTTTATATTGTCCCAATTTCTTTTAAAAAATTTCGTTTCTAAAATTTTCAAATATTTTCGATCGTATTTTATTTTTATTCATTATTTTTCAAAAATTCCATTCAAAATAACTTTTAAATATTAAATTCTGGGGGAAAAGAAAAAGTATGCTCTTAACTTTTTAATTGATATTTCCTGTTCTTAACGATTTTTTTCTTTAAACACGATTTTAAAAAACAGGTTTTTGAGTAGGTAAAATGTTGAGAAATTGGGGGCTACTTTTAACGTTTTTTTTTTAATAATTATTATTATGGGCTTTACCTAAATGACGATGTACGGCGTATATTTTCTGTCAAAATAATTTTAAATACATATAATTATATGGGAGCTCCCGAAATACGCGACGTACCATACGTCGGGTTTTTAAAATTTAAAAATTGACAAAGCGTATAAAATTTTGTTATTGTTTTTTGTTATGTTGTTATGGTGACGGTTTGTTGACATTTAGTAAATAAAACGTTTTTATATTTATTTTAAATAAATTACAAATATATTTTTTGTAAACTTCAATATCATCGAAATCCATTTTACAAAATTTAAAGAAAAAAAAATTAAATATAATACCAAAATTAAAAACGCTATTTTTTATATAAAATTATTATTCAAAATAGATTTTTTGACAAATTAAAAATGGTACGCGGGTATCGATTTCGGGATACATCGACGTGTCGACGTACGGCGTATTATACGTCATACGTCGTACGCTTTTGATTAGGTAAGGCCCTATATCATTAATATTTAATCAAATAAATCTTTAATTCTTTTTAATTGTTTTTTTTTTCAATATAAATAAATAAAAAAAAAAATAAAAAATGCTTTTACAACCTGGCAAAATTTATTTCTATTTTTTCCTTAATGAAATTTCCTAATAATTTGTTTTTTATTAAATTAATTTTAAAAAAAAAAGTATATATTATATTGTTTTATATAGTTTTTTCTTTTTATTTTTTTTTTTTTTTATTTATTTTTAATAAATTGCTTTTAATTTACTTTTGAGTTAAATTTTTATTCTCTTTGTAACTTATCATACTAAAAACTTATTTAATTTTTTTATTTATTTGTTACTATTTTTTAATCAATTAACTAATACATACACAATAACAATACACAATTCTAATATTACTGCCACCTATATGTATATATGTGTGTAAATATAAATATAAATTTATATAATTATATTTATTTTCATTAAATATATATGTATATTGTATATATATTTAATTTTATTTTAAATAAAAATATTTGATTATAAATTGTTTGGTGTCATAATACGTACCTACTATTCACATTTACTAAATACTTACTATTAAAAATAAGTTAAATTAAAAAAAAAAAAACTTTTAACTGATTTTTTTTGACAACTTACATAAAATATTATTGTTTACGTAACAATAATATCTTCGTCATTATCATCACTACTTTGATTTAAATTATATGGTTCACGATTAACACATGCCGATTCTAAATGTTTATTTAAATAACTTTTTAAAGCAAATGTTTTTAAACATTTATGACATTGAAATGCTTTTTCAATTGAATGTGTTTGCATATGAGCACGTAAATTTGAACGATCAGCAAATGCTTTATTACAATATGAACATGAATATGGTTTTTCACCAGTATGTGAACGTAAATGTCCTTGCAGTAACCATGGACGTGAAAATAATTTACCACATATATCACAACTATGCGTTAATTTATGTGTTAATAAATGCATTGCTAATGCTGGCATTGATACATATGCTTTACCACATGTATTACATTTTTTTGCCGATTGTGAATCTAAACTTCTATGTGTTTGTTTATGTCGTGATAAATTACTAGATGTTGCATATTCTTTACCACATATCAAACATTTATGACAACCAGATTTTGATTTACGTCCGGATGATGATTTTTGTTGTTGTTGTTGTTTACTATTTGTATCAATATCATTTTCTATAATATTTTTTTGTAATGTGCTAACACTGTCATTATTATTACTAATTAAATTATTATTATCTTTTTTTGTTTGTATTGTTTGAATTGTTGTTGTTGTTGTTGTTGTTGTTGTAATTAAAGCTTCATCAATTATTTTATTTTGGTCATTTTCATTATTATTGTTATTTTCAATAATAATTGTTTTTATATTGGTGTTATTTGTATTTGTATTAGTTTTTGTATTTAATTTTGT
This sequence comes from Dolichopus griseipennis, assembly GCA_963082915.1. Lineage (NCBI taxonomy): Eukaryota > Metazoa > Arthropoda > Insecta > Diptera > Dolichopodidae > Dolichopus > Dolichopus griseipennis. The sequence goes on from OY720443.1 coordinate 94,485,192, forward strand.
TGTTGTTTTATTTAATTTTGAAAATTCAGGATTCCAAAGATCATTTGTATTTGATATATCATTATTATTGTTAGTATTTGGTCGAATTTTTTGCTGTTGCTGCTGTTGTTGTTTAAATTGTTGTTGTTTATTATGTGAGGTAGAATAAATGCTGCTGTTACTGTTGTTATTTTTATGAATTCTGTTATTCTTACTAATGCATGATATTGGACGTGAAGTTTTAATTATTTGAGATTTAGGATGACCATCAGATTTTGATGTACTACTAGTTGATGTAGAATAATAATTGTTATTGTTATCGCCATTATTCCTTAAATCACAATCACCACCACTACCAATAGGTGAAAAAGATGATGTTGATTCTGATGATGATTCAGAAGCTGATGATGATATATCAATTTCAAGATCGGACGAATGTTCAGAATTTGGTGGTGTTAATGGTGAACAATTATCAGCTGTTGTAGTATTATTATCATAAGAATTATCTGTTGTTTGGGTTGTTGTTGTATTATTATAACGGATTTTTTTTAATGGTGATTGATGATTATGATTTTGTTCAATAGATGATGGTGTATGATGATAATTGGACATTGTTGTTGTTGTTGTTGTTTCTGTTTCATAAGTATTGCTACGATTAATTATAATTTGATTATTATTGTTACAGTTGTTTGATATTTCTTGCATAACACTTCCTATTGTTATATTACTATTGCTATTGGAACAATTACTATTGTTACTATTATTATTATTGTTTAAATGGTAACTGCTATGTGTAATTATATTACGATTATTATTAATTATATTTCTATTAACGTCATGACAGTTTAATCCACTATTCGTTGTTGTTGTTGTAATTGTATTATTCATATGATTATCATTGGAAGAAGAAGATTGTTGTAATATTGTTACAACACAAGGGGCTGGAAGTGGTGGTAAACTTTGTGATAATGATAAAAGATCATGGGCTGCTTCAGTTTCTTCAATACTTCTTTCACGAAATATTGATGATGATGATGATGATGAATTAACTAAACATGATGATGTTAATGAAGCTGATAATATTGATGAAGATGATGATGTATTTACTAAATTAATATTATTATTTGTATTTATTGTATTTAAATCATGATTATTAATTAAATTATGTGGCTGTTGAATAATTTTGGGAGTTGGAGTTATTATTGTTGTTGTTGCTTGTTTTGTTATTATATTATTAATATTATTTTCGAAATTTTCATTAGATAACAATTGATTTTGTTGTAGAGGTTTTTTTTGCTTACTCGTTTGTTGCATTATTAATGTTGGCGTTTTGTTGGAGTTCGTCGATATTGATAGTAACGGTGATGTTGTAGTTGTTTCTAAATAATTTATTGAAGGTGTTGGTATTGAAGTAATTTTTATCGTTTGTGTTAATGGTGTTTCAATTGATATTGTTGTTGGTGTTGTTATTATAGATGATGATAATGATGATGATGCTGGTGGTGCATAAAAAATGACTGGTTCTGCTGTGGCTATACAATTTGTTAATTCCGTATTTGATCGCTGCTCTGATTTTATTGAAACAATTCGTGATATTGGATGATGATTTATATTTTGTTGTCTATATTGTTGTTGTTGCTGTTGATGTTCTTGATTTAAATTTAAATAAGAATGAAATGTTTTGTTATCGGATGATAAAACAATAGTTTCTCTTCTAACTGCTGCTGGTATTGGAGTTATTGTTGAAGTAGTTGCCATTTTTAATATTTTTTTTATTTTTATTTTGCAAATAGCTTTTGATTTTTTATTGAAATTTCTTTTTCTTTATAACATTTATATATGTATATATATATATATATATACCATTAGAATATTATTATTGATGTTGGTTTTTTAATTAAAACAATAAAAAATTGAAGTGGAGTGGTAGTTCTGAGTATTAAGATCCAGATTTAGAAATTGAAAATAAAAAAACCTTTCTCGGAGAAAAAAAACTATGTTGGAATCTGAAATTAAACAAAGGATAAAAACATTTTATTAAAAGTTGATGGTATCAATTTAAAATAAATAATTTAATAAGAAATTTGCATAAAATATCTGTTACAGTTTTGTCAAAATAATTTTTAAAAAATTTTTGTTAATTTTAAAAATCTTAAAATCTGTTTTTAATTAATTTAAAATCATTTAAGTTTATCCATATATCATACTTCGTTTTTTTTTTTTTTTTTTTTTTAACAAGGGAATGGAAAGCTCGAAAACTAGCCTTTGAAATTGTGCGGTTTTTTTTGGGAAATTTGCGACTTTAATACACCAAAACTACACTCTCTTTATATCCGTATGACTATATAGTCAAAGGGTATAATAAATTTGCCATTACGTTTGTGACACAGAGAAAGAGGGGAGGTAGATATAGACTCAAGTGTATGGATCGGATTAGAATCGCAAAATAAATCGATTTAGCTATGTATGTCCGTCCGTCACCATGATAACTCAATAAATACCACTCCTTATTTCATATGAGTATAGCACTACACTTAATAAAGCTGTATGTTTGAAATTTTGCCAAAAGTAATTAACCGGATGATATAATGTATATGTTAGGGTCATACGGGTATCCCAGAGTTGACACAGTCTACTCTACTACACTCTTCCTCGTTTTTAACAAACTTAAAACTCTTTTTTAACAATTTGGTTACAGGGATGGGAACATGGAAGGATTTGGGATTATTTTAGAGATTATTTAGGGATTTTGAATTATGGGGGATGAGGAAAACTAGATGGGATATTTAGGAAAAAACAGGTTAATGTTCTTTTCAAATTTGACTAAATCGTACATATATACATTATCAACTTTGGGGAACACATTTGGTGGAATATGGTTACAACAATGTGATGAGCACATGACAAACGAATTTCCATAAGTCGTGTTATGTCATCGGGTTATGTAAACTGTGTAGAAATAAGCATCTGTTACCCTCCTAGTTTCCCCTAGGAATCTTGATTTGAAATTGTGGGGAAGCGGCGACGCTCTTCTTACTTACCTACGATGTTAAGCTATTTCCTTTTTCAGTTAAAATTGGAATTGATGCCTGGAAAAGTTATTTTGAAGGATATCGATAGGATCTCTTACAATGTAACGAGTGTAATGTTATTGAACATAGTTAAAGATAAAAAAATTATAGTGTACAAAAAATTGGACTGCAATGTAGAAGCACCGGATGACAATATCTTAGAGCGAAAAAGACCTAACCAAACACATATATGATCGCAACTGTAGTTTTAATATAATAACTATTTTATTTTTATTTTTTTTTTTAAATTAATTTTAAACAAATATAAAAAACAGCAAATATAATATTTTTTTTTATTATAGTTGAAGCTTCTAAAAGTTATATAAACAATAAATGATTTTAATAATAGTCCAGACAGCATTATTTAAAGATGGATTGTTTTAACTTTTATTATATTTTTATTTTATTTATTAAAAAAGTTTATTTTTATTTAGTTTTGGTTTTTTAAAAACAATAAACTAATATCATTTTAATAATAATTAAAAGCAGAACAAATAGTTAAGCAAAGCACTTTGAATTTTGTTAAGAGTTTTTAATCAATAACAAATATGAGAAAAAAATTTATATTATATTAGTTTTAAAAATGGAAGCAAAACTAGTTCATATTAATTAATGAAAATATAAAAAAAAAATTTATCAATAAGTTTTTGTTTAATTTGAAGAAACTTTATTTTAATGGAAAAGTATGGTATTAGAATTGAAATTTATATTACATACAGATTTAGCATATTTTCAATGTATGATAGTAGTACATAATATATGCTGTAAGTATAGTAAGATCAATTTATGTTATGTAAAAATCTATTGATCTGATATATACAGCTCAAAAACTACTAAGCTTCCTGAAGCTGAATCAAGTTATAAATAAAATAAAAGTTTTTTTTTTACTTGGTTTCTAAACTAAACCCATTGGATATTTATAACTTTTTATATAAAGAGTTTTCTGAATTGAAAAATTTTTATAAAGTTGTCTGGATTAAATATTCAGTCTGGTGCCACTGTGGAGTCCCCCAGACTGAACAAAGGAAGAAACAACTTTTTCCTTGGTTTTATAAACTCAAAATTCATTAAAAAAATTGTGTGTGTTCCTGTGAAAATGATAACTCGCGAAAATTTTATTCGATTTTGATGAAATTAGGTATGAGGGCCAGTTTCGTAAAAGTTCGTAGATGAACTAAATTGGACCACGAGCTCGAGAGGCTACCATATAAATACATCAGACTTTTCGAGAAATCTCGAGTTCTAACGATTACAATTAGTTCAAATTTGAAACATAGACGGTTTGATCGATTGACTTGAAATTTTACTCAATACAAATCATATTATGCAAGAAGAAAATCTTATACAATCCATCTTGGATATATTTCTACGTTTTTTCAAATACAAATAGTTTACAAATTTCAAATTAAATTGTTTGTTTTTTAATCAGCCCCTTTTCTAGAGATCCAGTAGTTGAATTAAAAAAAGCGATTAACGATTTTTTAGTAGCAACTAAACACAACAATATAAAATTAAAAAAAATCTTAAGGTCGCCCTAAAAAATATTACCGAAAAATATACCTTGTATTTTTTATCTTGTTTATTCAAATCTGATTTCTTGTCAAAAATCTTGTCAATTTTAATATTGATCAGTTTTAATGACAGCAGTGAATTTTTACAGAGTAGCAAAATTATATCAAATATTAATTGAATGTATATTTGATTTTTAATGAAAGCTACGAATTTTTGCGGCGCCGCAAAGTGTGAAAAGCGCTTTAAACTTAGGGTAGAGTTGTTTTTATATTTACACTCGATGGCTCCAAACTATAATGATGTAAGTCTAAAACGGTGTTTTGAGAAAAATGAGATTAAAGTTTTTGGAAATATTTTTTATTGTACACTTTGTTATTTTTTGAGGAAATTAAGTCGAATACAATTAAAAATTCACGATTTTAAATGTAAAATTAAAAAACCTTTCAAAAATATTTAAAACAATTTTATTTTGTGTTCTTCAAGACTTAAGACGTTCTTTACGGGTTATTATACCCGTATGACTATATAGTCAAAGGGTATAATAAATTTGCCATTACGTTTGTGACGCAGAGAAGGAGGGGGGGTAGATATAGACTCAAGTGTATGGATCGGATCAGAATCGAAAAATAAATCGATTTAGCTATGTATGTCCGTCCGTCCGTCCGTCTGTCCGTCCGTCCGTCCGTCCGTCTGTCCGTCCGTCCGTCCGTCCGTCCGTCCGCACGATAACTCATTTGTATTTGATATATCATTATTATTGTTAGTATTTGGTCGAATTTTTTGCTGTTGCTGCTGTTGTTGTTTAAATTGTTGTTGTTTATTATGTGAGGTAGAATAAATGCTGCTGTTACTGTTGTTATTTTTATGAATTCTGTTATTCTTACTAATGCATGATATTGGACGTGAAGTTTTAATTATTTGAGATTTAGGATGACCATAAGATTTTGATGTACTACTAGTTGATGTAGAATAATAATTGTTATTGTTATCGCCATTATTCCTTAAATCACAATCACCACCACTACCAATAGGTGAAAAAGATGATGTTGATTCTGATGATGATTCAGAAGCTGATGATGATATATCAATTTCAAGATCGGACGAATGTTCAGAATTTGGTGGTGTTAATGGTGAACAATTATCAGCTGTTGTAGTATTATTATCATAAGAATTATCTGTTGTTTGGGTTGTTGTTGTATTATTATAACGGATTTTTTTTAATGGTGATTGATGATTATGATTTTGTTCAATAGATGATGGTGTATGATGATAATTGGACATTGTTGTTGTTGTTGTTGTTTCTGTTTCATAAGTATTGCTACGATTAATTATAATTTGATTATTATTGTTACAGTTGTTTGATATTTCTTGCATAACACTTCCTATTGTTATATTACTATTGCTATTGGAACAATTACTATTGTTACTATTATTATTATTGTTTAAATGGTAACTGCTATGTGTAATTATATTACGATTATTATTAATTATATTTCTATTAACGTCATGACAGTTTAATCAGTTCGTCCGTCCGTCCGTCCGTCCGTCCGTCCGTCCGCACGATAACTCAAAAACTAAAGGAGCTAGGATCTTGAAATTTTCGCAAATTCGTTTTTTTGCAATAGCCGTCATCGCTATTTAAATCCAGCCATTTTGGTCCATGGGTTCGGGTAGCTGCCATACAACTCCTTTTTTTATATGAGCATTACTCTGTACCTATTACAGCTGCGTGTCTGAAATTTTGCCAAAAGTAGTTTAGTTTTATGGCCAAAAAGTCTACAAAATTTGGTAGGTTTAGTGGAGTGGGTTCGAGTAGCTGCCATACAACTTCTTATTTTATATGAGCATTACTCTCCACCTAATTAAGCTGGATGTCTGAAATTTTGCTAAAACTACTTTAGTGTATTGGCCAAAGTTTCTGCAAAATTTGGTTAGTCTACTGTAGAGGGTTCGAGTAGCTGCCATACAACTCCTTATTTTATACGAGCATTACACTACACCTAATGAAGCTGGGTGTCTGAAATTTTGCCAAAAATAGTTTAGTGTAATGGCCAAAGTTACAGGAAAATTTGGTTGGTCTACTGCAGAGGGTTCGAGTAGCTGCCATACAACTTCTTCTTTTATCTGAGTATTCCACTACACTTAATAAACCTGTATGTTTGAAATTTTGACAAAAGTAATTAACCGGATGACGGTCATACGGGTATCCCAGAGTTGACACAGTCTACTCTACTACACTCTTCCTCGTTTTTTCTTATTTTTCAAAAAAATGGTGATGTAAGTAGACTTATATTGTTCATGTCCGAAAAGCTTTTCTTTACAAAAGCTTATGTATATGTATATTATTCGATAAAAAAAAATTTTATAATTAAGAATGACTTAACTAAACATAGAACTATGTAACTTGACTTACATCGTTATAGTTTGGGGCCATCGACATGTATATATGAGAAAAAAAAAATTAAATAATATGAGAAATTTTGGATTAATAGGGATTGTATAGTCATGCATGTGTACAAAATCATAGTATCGCTCTCTCATCCAAATCATGTCAGTTTGACTTATGGATCCGAGGATACATAGGTTTTTTTTTTTTTTTAAATTGAATCAAATTAATTTGAAAATTGACTAATTTCATTTGAAAAATTATTAAATTCAGAATATATACGACTATACGAGTACTCTTTATTTACTCTTTCTTTATTTACTCTCCTATAAACGCTTAAAGTCAAATTCTTTTATTTTATACTTTAGTTTATTATTTATCAATTTTAATGAATTTTTTTTTCCAAAACTTCAACTAAACCGTATGTTATTTTTGCTTCATTTTCAATTAATTATAATATAACAATTCTTCAGCCCATTATAAAATATGCAATTACAAAAACAATCCAATAAAAAAGAATCTTTTAATTTGTATATAATGCGTATTCTTTTGTTGCGCTTTTTGTTGCTTCAAAATTTTCACGTTTCAACAAAATGATTATTTCATCTGAAATTGAGCTGATATTAACCATCATCATCAAATATATTCATTATAATTACTATACGGATTCATATTAGAAACAGTATTTAATATAACAATATAATAAAATATTTGCCCAAAAATAGAATTCAAAACTCATTTTAACCAGCTCACTCCATCCGGCATAACGAAAAAATATCTTTAAATTGTATCTTAAAAGCACATAAAATAACAACAAAACAAAAAAATCCTCAATTTTTAAAGTATTTCAAGTTTCCCAAAAATAAGAAATGTTGATTAGAATTTTGGTTCTATATCATTTGGATAATATAGCAATTCGTATGCTAGTGTATTCTGAATTAAAATTACTTTTTTCTTTTCATTTTTGTTTGTAATACAATAAACCGTTTATTTTTAGAAAGGATATTTATAAAAAAAAAAAAAACACACACACATACATACATATTATAATTAAATTAGTTTTTTTTTTCTGAATTTTCACCTTTAAATACTTTTTTCTTTTGTTAGATATGTTAAATATTGTCATACAGTAATATTCTTATTAGTGATGCGTATACTTTTAATATATAATACGCGAAAATGCGATTACTACAGCTGGTTGCTAAAGTAAAGCGCCACCTAATATATTTTTTAATATATTTCTTATTATCAATGACCTGTAAGACTGGTTAATAGCTGTCCAAAAAAATTATTATGAAATTGCATTAATGAAATTAAGTAATTGTATTATCATAAGTAATTGTATTACCAAAGTAATTGTATTACCAAAAGTAATTGTATTACCAAAAGTAATTGTATTACCAAAAGTAACTGCATTACCAAAAGTAATTGTATTACAAAAAGTAATTGTATTACCAAAAGTAATTATATAAAAGTTTTAAATATTTCCAAAAGATTACATAGTCCTAGATAAGTATTAAGTGTGATGTTGAATTTTTAGGAATTATTTGGGGCGCTTTGAAATATTTTTGGGAGTCGGAACTTCATGTTGATTAATGTTAAAGAGTTTTTGAATTAAGTTTGGAAAAAATTGGACTCAGGATCTAAAGATAGATAATTAGTATTTTCTTTAGTTCTTAAGATAATTGAATGGAACATTCGTGAAAATTTTAAAATCATGTTGATACTGATTTTATTTTTATGCAACTAACAGCATATTAACATTATACAAACGTATATGAGTTCATTGATGCGTTAATGTGTTTAATAAATAAATGAAAGAAAACAAAAGAAAAATAATGACTGTGGAAGTAAAAACCCCTTTTTAGGTATTGTTATTGTTATTAAAGGGGTGTATATATGAGCAAATACAGTAATAAATGCTTTTATTTTAAAATTTTGCTCTTGATCCCTTTTGGTTGGTTAATCTTTAAGTCTAAATAAGTTCCTTTAAAATTAGTTTAATCTGTTTTTTTTCTAATTTGTTTTTCCTTAACAGATCAGTTCAAGTTTTTTAACCTTTAAAATTAATATTTCACTTTTTTTTTTTTGTTTTAAATAAATTTTTGATACCAACTTGAACATAATTTGGAGGTTATGGATATTATATTAGTAAATCAAACTGTTTTACATTGGTACAACCAAAGAGTTTTCAGAAAGCCTTATAAACAAATAATCATTCTATTTAACAGTTCGAATGTTTTTGTAGATTTGGAGCTTAAAAAACCATACATATATTGAAATAGTTAAATACGGTTCCGTTATTCGAATCACGTCAAAAGTTTCTTTAACATTTAAATATAAAAGGTGCTTTTAAATGCTACTTGCTTAAAAAAAAAGTTGGACTGGGCGAGCATTTAAATTTGATGTTAATTAAGTTTGTTACGGTTTTCATCGAGTTGAATGGTATATTAATTTATTAGTTAAAAATTAAGTTTTCAACAGTGGTTGGGTGGCGGAGCAGTTAAAGTGCCAATCATTCGAGAAGCCCAAGTTTAAATCCCAGTTAAAAATTTTTTATCTAATTATCGACTCTACTAAGCTACAATTAGCGATATTATTCTTATTAATGACATTACCAATAATTAATAATTTTATATCTATAAATACAAAATATATAAAAATAATTTAATTGAATAATATAACTCACAGACATCGAAATGCATATAATTCAAAAATATAAAATTAATACAATATAATATAACAAATAGAATTTAATCTATTGAAAATCAAACCTCTTATATACAAGTTATAAGGCCTAGTTCTATTTATGAAATATATAATGTCGCAACGCCAATAATGTTATAACTTTTGCGCGACGCGTGCTTTTTTTGACATTTGGGATGTGTCAAAATTCAATTAAGTATCAAGAACATTTTTAATTTCCGAAAACTTTTCTAGGTTAATGAATTTTTATATTTGGTAATTTTTATAACGGTATAAGAAATTAAAATAATTGTTTAAAAGCGTTCAATTCGCCTTATCATTAACAAAAAAGAAAAACAAAAAAAAAAATAAGTAGGTATACAGTTATAAATAAAGAATAACTACATAATAATGAAAAAAGGGACTAAGGAAAAATGAAACATTAACGACATTGTTATCTTTTGTTACATTGTTAGGCATATATGGATACAATAAAGTCAGACACCGTATGAGTATGAATACGAATACAACCGTTAATATTGTATATTTGTATTTAGTTACATATGTGAATAACCGTTATTATATAAATAGTTTTTGTTTTTTTTTTTTTTTTTTATTATTGTTTTTGTTTAATTTAATTTCATTGTTTTATGAAATTGTTTTGGAATGAACTTGGGGCGTAATGTTATTTTGGGTGTAGATTAAATTGTTGAGTTTTGGAGGTTAATGGGTTGATGATGACAATGAGTATTTTTTGTTTTTTTTTTTTTTTTGCGTGAATTTAAAAAATGAGTGGAACAAATTTTCTTTTGTTTTATTAAATAAAAACAAAAAAAAATACAATTAATTGGCAAATGTAAAATATTTATAAATAAAGAGCATATAATATTGACAGGATTATAATAGTGATTGTTAAAATAAAGTGCTAGGGGTCAGTGGAAGTTGAATTGGTGTTTTTTTTTTGTTTTTTTATTTTAAATTTAAGGAAAAAACACATTTCAGCCATAAAATACAATGAAGTAATCATAAAAATTGAGCAAACAGGTTATGGGTATATATAAAACAGATCAATATAACGGTTTATATCCAAAAGCATTAAAATAACAAAGATACTTTCAAATATTACTTTCGTTCTTAACAAAAAGAAAGAGTTAATATAAAAAATATTTTAAATAGCTGGCAACAACAAGTATTTTGAGATAAAGTCATTTGGTCCTGCGCGGATATCCCCATTTACTTCTAAGCCCCTCTGCGGTATTTAATTGATAGCGAAAATTTTTTGAGATTAATAGGTTTAGTGATAGATAAATACACGTGAGGAGGTAAGGTCCATAAGTACTAAATCTTATAAAATTTTGTTTTTTAATATATTGCTGTAAAACTTAAGCTCTTCACAAATCTCGTATGGAATTTATACTGAGTGTCAAAGTTTCGTTCTTGATATCATCGTTTGAAATAAATGTGAAGAGAGTCTATAGATTATGATCGTATATTTTATATAGATTTCAATAAGTATTTTAAAGAGTTCATGATAATAGAAAGTTTTGTTGGGCACAAATAGTAAAAAATAAAAATAAAATATACTGGCCGATTTCGTACAATTTTTATTAGAATGAGATAAAATTGCTAATTTATTTCCATTGTTCAACTTTAATCATTTTTATTTCGTTCGAATAATTCGTTCAAATAGATTATATTTCACCTAAACCTCCCATTTTAGATACATATAAAAAAATTATGTAAAATTTTTTTTTTTGTTGAAAAATGTCATGCCAAAAGCAATAACTCAATCTGTCCCCGCATCCGTCTCTTCCGCCGAAAGTTACTTCTTTTGTTTTCTTTGATTTTTTCTTTGTATTTTTAATGTGTCCGGGTCATAATGTCGACTGAGAAAATGTCTACTAAGAAATTACCGACTGAGAAATTTTTGTTTTAGGAAATGTCGACTGAGAAAATGTTCACTAAAAAAAATTGAAAATACATTGACATTTTGTGAAAGTTGGCAGCCCTGAATTTATATGAAACTCTAAAATCAATTGTTAAATTATCAGTTGACATTTTCTCAGTCGAAGTCGATATTTTCACCCTTTCAACATTTTCTATTTAGACATTTACAACATTTTCGACTTTTAATATATACGATTTTTATTTTTGAATATAAGTATGTACGATATGTATCATTATAATCACTATTGTTTTTATTAAGAAAATTTATTTGTTTATATTAAAACCAGAATACCAATTAAAAAAAAATACGAATATGATGAGGTTTTATTGTTTTCATTCATTATTTTTTTGTTTGTTTCGGGAAATTCTAAAAAAACGCGTATGTCATGAGGTCTTTTTGTTTACGTTTATAATAAAATAGACATCCCAATCATTTTTTAGTTTGTTTCGAAAAATTCGAGAAACGTGGGTATGATATTTAGTTTTCCTTATTTTTGTAATTTTTTTTTTCTTCAAAGAAAATGTATTGTAAACCGGAAGATTACTGTTTTTTTAAATATTGTTTCAAAATATAAATTTTGAATAAATTTGTTGAACATTTTCATTGAAATTAATATAAATATATGCATATAATATATTATATAAAGACTTATATTGTTTCATTTTTGAATATTGTTTTTGTTTTTAATTTCTTTTTCTCAAAATAAATTATGGTTCATCATTAATTTTTGTCACTTTTTTATGGTTTCCAATATGTAGGCATGTTTGAAAGGCACTAAATCTAGATAATATAATTATATTTTATTTTATTATGATAAAAGAAGGGTTATATTAATATGAATATTTTGATGAAGTAAAAAACTGAAGAATCATTAAAAGGAATAAAAGATTTTTTGATTCAATTCAAGTGGTGGTATAAATGTATTCAATCTATAGACTCAATAACTGTGTGTCGAAACAAAAGAGTTTAATTATGTCTAACAGAATAATGCTCTTTCATTACGATATCTGTCGTCTTAAATAAAATATAGTGGATCATCAATTCAATGAACTATGTTAAAAAACTGTAGAATTCCGATATTTTAATCAAAAACTAAAGAAATAATTTTGAAATTACGTTCAATAAAGAAGTTTTAATGTATAAAATGAAGTTCAAGAAATATTTAAAAACAAACCACCTAAAAGTATGCAATTTATGTATAAACTATATTATTTTTACAGAACTGCAGTCGGAGCTAAAATGGCTTTAATAGTCTGGAATTAATGTTAGATTAAAATAAATAAATAAATAAAACTTCAATGCAAAGGTAGTTAGACAATATTCAAAAATAGAATAAACAACAATAATAGACGTATTGTTTTTAATTAATATAAATAACTTATTTGCCGCTGTGCTAAAATTTTAGAACAAAGAGTACAAAATTATTCATAATGCAATATATAAGAATACAAATTGACATAAAATAAATATAAAAATTAAATTAACTAATAAATTAACTAAATAAAAATTAACTTTTTTATGTTAAAATGAAAGCGGAATACAGGCTTTAAAGTTTCTAAGACGTTTTCTGGGGTAAAATGGATATTTTAAAGAGCATAATCATGTCCCACTATTATATTACAATAACTCTGTAATTTATGCAGAATTATTGAATACAACCCGAACGATATAAACGGAGAATATCTAAGGTACGATATATCAATAACAGATATATAGTTAAATTACTAAAAAGACATTATTGGTGATTGGAAAACCCTTAAAATTAGCTCAAGCTTGAAAAAATTAGCGTTATGCATTTTATACAAATTGTTTTTATTTAAAACTTTTGTTATTTAGGATATGTTTAAGCAACTCTGTACCACAGTGGTTAGAGTGCTTATATTTAATTCGAAAGATCTGGATTCGATTTTCGGTAAAAGTGAAAAAACAAAAAATTTATCTAGTTTTGAGTCTGAACTAAGCTACCATTCGCATTTTCGTAACCTACGAATAAGTATATAATATCTTTAATAAAAATTAAATTGTAATAACAATATGAACAAATACAAAATATAAACAAATAATTTAATTTGAAAATGTTACTCACAAATGATACAGAAATAGCTTAAATTCAATATAATATTGTTCCAACATATAACAAAAAAAAAAAAAAATTGTATTTATTGAAAATCTAAGACGTTTCAACATGTTATAAGGCCTAACACTATTATTTGATGTATTAATTGTATATGGAATTCACTAAAATCAATTTTTAATAATAAGAATATAATATGGCCCCCTATTCCAACATGTACCTATGACATAGACAAACTAGTTAGCAATAATTACTTTAAAAAGTCACACTGCTTATGAACTGAGAGAGAGTGACCACAAAGTCTGTGTAGGTTAACAGAGCTTTTACTTACAAAATTCCAATCGCGACCCAATATAATACTACGCAGTTATTTATTTATTTTTGTAAAATCCCCTAGCATTTATAGTGTGATAAGCGAATGGATCAACCTTTCCTTTTCAAGGTTAACAGGTATATTTATTTTATATATATTTCATTATATATGATCTGATCTTGTTTTAAATCTGAGTTCCTTCAATTGAAATGCGGACATTGTAACCATTACACCATCCACCCAGATACAATATATAATATAAACAAAATAAATTACTTATAGTTTGAGTATCAAACCTATAATGGCGATGTTAATAATATTTTCAAATTCTATGTCATTTCTAATATTAATAAAAAAATGAAAAATATAAATAAAAAAAATAATATTTAACTTTAAATAACCATACCATAATATAATTAAATAAATATATACAGTGAAAGCTCTCATAAACGGACACTCACGGTTCTAAAATTTTCGTCCGCTTATGGGAACTGTCGGGTTAATAGTAAAAAAAATTTTTATAATTTTCCTTAATTTCATTATTAATTTTTTTTATAACGTTTTTTCAAGGGTAAAATTATAATGGTAAAACAACATAAAAACTAAATAACAAAAGAAAATAAAAATTACTACAAAAAACTAAACAAAAATTCAATAAATTCAATACAGATTAACATTATTTGTTTAAATTACATACTACTTCCATTCCAGAGTTTAAGAATTAGTAGTCTTTTGAAAAAAATTTAAATCTTTGACTGCCGTATTTTTACCTGGTCAATTTTTAAAACATTATTTTTGAAATGTGTTTCTAAGTTTTTTATAAACTGGAATGCTGTAAGATTCTCTTTACATGTTGCAAATTTTTTATACTATAAATAGTTTTTAAGACTACATTGTAGGCTTTAGTTTCCAATTCTTCAAGAACTGGTGAAATTTACCTAAGACGTATGCATAATAAATCTAATACGTATTATTTTAAAAAAATGGAAAAAATTTTTAATTCTTAGAGAATGAGTTTGCATCTAATTAATAATACATACTAATGCTACCTCTTCTTTGCTCAGAACCCTTTGAAAAATAAGCAATAAAAAGTACCTCTATGTAGAGATACATAATATTATTTAAATCCAATTACGTATGTATTAGATTCTAATATGTTATTCTAAAAATTAGAATGCATACCTATAAATAAATATAATATAATAGTAAATTATAATACAAAATTTGTATTGGATTGGATGTATACACCATATTACTCACATTAAATAAAAAAAGCTTGCTCATAAAGTAAAAGTGTCCGTTAATGGGAGATTATTTTGAAATTTAGAGAATGATTTAAGTGTCCGCGTCCGGTTATTAGAGTGTCCGGTTGAAAGAATGTGTTTTGTATGAAAAATTTAAAAAAAGAATTGGCTTTGAAAAAACTGTCCATCTTAAAGAGATGTCCGTATAACGTCCAGCTAAGAGAACTTTCACTGTACATATAGTTAAAACTTTTATAAGTTATTTAATTTTTTTAAAGTGATTATACTTCTAGATTAAACCTATAATATAATATTAAATTACTTAAAGTACTATTTTCAATGATTCGTTTTTTTGTTTTTTTTTTTAAATAATTTTTTTCAAGTCTTCAAAACTATCAAAGATATCTTCTCCAAAAAAATTTTTTCAAGTTAATTTAATTTTCTTCATTTTCCACTTTTGTTTTTTTTTTTTTTTAAATTTTCACAATCTGATGATGGTGGTACTGTGTAAATTTAATACTATGTAGGTCACGAAAAATTCTTATTTTAAATTGAAACTTAAAATAAATATAAAAAAAAAAAAAAAAAAAAAAAAAAGAATTTATTTTAAGAACACTACAAAAAGAAAAACAAAAAAACTTCAAATAAATTTATTAAAAGAGAAGTTCTTGTTGAATTGCTGCTGTGTCTAGAGAATGCAGTAAAATAAAAATATTCTTCTGATATAAAATTCATGTATTAAATAAATTATATAGAAATTGATTCATATACTCGTATGTATATAATGTATATAAAAATATATATATAAAATAAATTTTAAGCAATTTTCATTACATTATTTTCTATACAGTTTTTCTTTTCTTTCAACTAGTTTTTCTTTTTTTACATTTTCCTTTTAAGTCTTGATTTAATTTATCGCAATGATGACCTCTACTTGTTTTATTATCCTGTTTTTTTTTTCTCTTTTTTTTTTTTGTTGCAGTTTAAATAAAATTAAAATAACGCTAGTGTTATCCTTAAAAAAAAAAAAAAAAAATTAAGATAAAATCCACTTGACTTTATCAGTTTAATTTAAAGATATTTTTATTTTTGCATTTATAACAGTCTACTATCAAATTGAGAGTTTTATGGAGGTATTATATAACACATTTTTATTTCATAATTGTGATTCCAACAATAATTTCTTTACCATCTATTATTATATATATGTATATATATATATATATATATCATCATCATCTTTTACAACTCTTATAGCAACTCAGCGTTACAACTCTTGGTGAGTTTTAGCCTTCTTCACTATCTTCCTCCATTCATCTCTGTTTCTCGCGGTGGTTTTCCAGTTTTTTTTTCCCTAGTTTTCTGGTATCGTCTTCAATGTTATTTTCCCATCTGCTTCTAGGCTTACCTCTTGCTGTGTTAAGCAATGGTCTAGCATTATAAATTTTGTATTGTGCTCTATTTTCCGCCATTCTGATGACATGCCCCGCCCAACTTAATCTACTGGACTTTATATGTTTTACAATGTTCTCGTTCTCTGCTAGCGCATATAATTCTGAATTGTGCCTTCTACGGTATTCGGTGTTTTCATTTCGTATTGGACCATAAATAGTTCTAAATATTGTATTATTAAAAGATTGATACACAAAATCATTTAAACAATTTATTTAAAAATTTTTAAAGTGCAAATTATATTTCAAATACTATTTAAATACTAGTTTATACCTGGTGCGCATTGTGCGCTCTCAATGAATTTTTAATTGAAATTGATATTATTGAAAAAAATTAATGCAAAAATTACACATGATAAGTTATGCCAGGCACAATAGGTTAACAAAACTCAAACAATACAAAATTTTTTTGAGACTTTCTTTTGGGTTACTTGCACCACAACTTTGCCGTCCGTTAGAGCAAAATGTTTAATGCAAAAACAATCCTTGTACCCAAAAACTTTTATATAGATGATAATCAGTTTAGCAGTTTAGAAATCTTTACGCTATAAACAAACAAACATACAAACATTTGCTTTTAATATATAAAAGATTAGTTTAAAACTGAAAATTAATCCGATGCTTTATTGCAAAATTTGATTGGTTATTAAAAATCGGTGATTTATTTATTGAGTCCAGTTCTTGAAATATTAAAAAAACTACAGAATTTTGTTAACAATATGGAATAAGGAAACAATCTAAGGTAGGATTGTCTTGTTAAACCCACCGATAAAACTTAATTAGACTTCGAGGTTATCCGAACTTTTCATAACTATTTCAAAATACTCTGGATCAACTGTTTTGTTTTTTAATACATTAAAAACCACTTCTATAACTCTTGAAATAAATACTACGAATTATAAAAAGAAAGTGATGAGAAAAACAAACACAGCAATGAGATATCCTTCTCGTAGGGATGGGAGGGAGATTGTTTAAAAAAAAATCTATAAAAATGCGAATACACAAAAAAAAAACTAGAACTATGTAGCAAACCAATGCGAGTAATGATATTCCTTCATTATATTATTAAAAAATTTTTTTTTTTTTCTTCTCGGGTTAAATAATTTTCTTTCTCTTTCCTTTTTTTTTTAATTTTTGTTTTTTTTTTTTTTTTATCCCATTAAAAATTATTTCATATTCCCGTTAACGACAATAACGGGACAGAAAAAAAAAAAAAAATTTAAATTGAAATGAAATTGCAATTTGAAATTGCGATGGCGAATACAAATACAGTTAAATTTAATTTTATGTTGAAAAATATAATCAGTAATCACAATGATAGATAGAAAGAGATGACATTAATGTTTTGTTTTTAAGTAAACATTGTTATTATAATAATGTTCTGTGTAACTGTATTTAATATTTATATTTAATGTTTATTTTTGTTTTTTGCTTTTGTATGTGTGTGTGAGTTATAAAAGTCGAAATAAAAAATAAAGCAAAAAAACAAAAAATAATGATTTTATATTTACTTCAGGGTTTTTGTTTTTAATAATTCTTTTTCTCGGTTTTTAAATAATAATTAGTAATACTAAATATTTAATATAAAATATTAAATGAAAAACAAAAAATAAAAAGATAACAGAGAGAGAAGTAGAAAAAAAAAATTAATGTGGGATATGAAATAGCTTCAGGGTATCCCAGATCTTAAAAATATCAAAGAATAACGCATTATTACACACATTTCTTTTTTTTTATGGAAATTATGTACATTTATAATTCTATGATTCGTAATAGTTATGGAAATTTTTCCTTGCTTTTATTATCATTATTATTATTATTATTATTCTGAAATAACATTAAACGTAATATGGCTGTGTTTTTGTTTGTTGGTTTATTGCATTTGATTAAAAAATTATAACATAACACAGTTGAATTAAAGAAATTTTAAAAGCGAGGACATTTTGACGCTATTGCAAAAGATTATGCTGCTGAGAAGTTTGTGTAAGTTTACATTCAACAAGCTTCATGATTTTGATCGTTGATTCTATTAAAGATTCGGTATGCAAAGTTTTTCCTTTTGCGTTACAACTTGCTGGTTGTGTTTTAACTGTTCAATTGTTGTAATAGAAAAGTTTAAATTTGTGTAGCATCTACGACTTTTCAATTTTAATCAACAAGCAATATGTATGAAATCTAGATATCATAAGATTTTAAGAATTGAACTGTCATCTTGATGCTAAGCGTCAAGTCAGGGGAAAAAAAAATCTACTCCTATAAAAAGTACAGTGTTTTATTAGCTTTGATACGATGTTTGTTACCACCAAAAGGAAGCAAGTTAAATAAAAAAAAAATATATTAATTCTTACTCAGTGTCATATTCTGAGTCTATTGACTGTCCGTGCGTTAGACTGTTTGTAAGCATAATGACTTACAAAATAATGCTGTTTTGATGAAACTTATGCTGTAGGATAAAAATGGCAACAGTAACACGAGGATTGCAAATGGACGAGATCGGACTATGAGTTCAGATTCTGGGTTTCTCCCCTTTTTCCTTTAGCCACTGAAATTGGAATGAATTGAAGTGGTGGTTCGGGGACCTTTCACACACATTCCACGGCTTTAAAGTATAATTTGAAAATTAATAAAAAAAGAAACTTAAAATTTGGTGCAATGAAGCGTTTTCATCATTTGCCCGGAATTTCGAAAGTTATAAAGATGGAAACTTTAAATTTGGACCTCACCTTCCAAGACCTAATAAGCATATCATTGAAATTAATACGAATAGAAAACCGAAATTTGAAACAAGAGTTTTCTGCCTGTTTCCTTTATTAAAAGGTTTTTATTTTACAACTTTCACTTATACCAGACGATGGTCTAGACCTAATCAGCATATTTTGGGAACTAATAAAATTAGAAAATTGACATTTGCTATATGGTAGTACTGTTCTGTTTGCGAATTTCAGTGAATGCATTTTTCCTGTATTGAGTATTACTAAGTCGGTTGCATCGACTTAATGTTGTCTAAACATTTGTTTTTATGTGTTTCTTGGTTTATAAACCAACTTGTAAATAATATTTTCAATAGAAATTAAAATTGGATTGCTAGTTGCGTTTGTCGGTTATCTTATTCTTTTGATTCCATTCATTACTTTAATAACGTCGCAATTTTTTTTTTTATGATTATTTCTTTTTCTTTTGTTCTTCACTATTTTTGTATACAGCATCGCATCGCAATTTTTTTTAGCTGGCGGGTAAAATAAAAAAGGAAAACGTTTTTTTTTTAAAGTTTTCTCTTTTCTTTTCATTTTTTTATTTTGCAAAAGGGGGAAAAAAGTCATTTTGTTAAATAGAGTTAGTAGCCATCAGGATATGTAAAGAAAAAAAATAATATTGTATAGTAGATGGTAATAATGAGAATATTATATTTCAAAATACGATTTTGAATAAGTACCCAACAGTAGTAGCAATTATATGATAGTAAGTAAAGCAGCAACAAGCAAAGGCGTTCGTAACTTCAAGGCAAAAAATAAAAAAAAAAAAAATTATTTTTTTTGCTTATTACTGAGAAGGGGCAATCCTTTTTTTCTGCCTAAGCTTTTGTTAATTTTCTTAGTGAATGATAAGTAAAATGAATTTTTTTCTTTCTGGCGGTTTTTGCGGCAGCAACAATCAAAAAAGAAATATTTAAAATAAAAAACGCAGTATTTGTATGCATTTATTTTTAAAGTAAAATAGGTCAAAGGGGAAGAAAATTTTTAAATAAATAAAAGATGGAAAATATTTTCTAGGAAAAAATAAGAATAGAAAAGAAGTTTTTTTTTTTATTTTGGTATAAAATTCGGATTGAATTGAGTAAAAAGATAATATAAAATTTTTTTAATTGAAAGTTAAGTTTAATGCATTTATAACCAAAGTAAGGGTATACGGTAGGGTATAACTTATTTGTAAGTTTAAAGATTTTGAGCAGATTCAACCGTGCCACTTAGAGTAAGTAGTCATTATACATATATTATTTTTAATATAAAAAAATATAAAAATTAAAAATTATGCATATTCGTATATATATATATATATATATATATATTAATATTTAATCCTATTTTATATTACGATATAATTTTTACGGTATACAATTTTTACTACATATTTTTATATTGTAGATATAATCTGATCAGGATTTGAACCCGAGACTTATTTCATTTGAAAGGTCGCTGAAAGGTGGTACTTGTTTCGATATATTCTCAATAACAAACAAATAGATATATTAGCACATAAAAAGCCAAAATCAACCAATATGAAGTACGTCAAACTCTATTAGTAAACATTTTAGCCAGATGAAAACAAAAGTTGTCTGTAAAAAACTGAAAACGAAGAGAGCGGAATAAAAATCTCCAAAATAAGAATGGAATACATGTTTATACATAAGCACCTGCTTAAAAGAGAATAAACCTCCAAAATACCACTTCTGTAATGAAATATTAACAATAAACCACATTATATTTGATTACAGAGGGGAAAAAATTATATAGAGAAAAGAAAATTGGTCTAACAGAAGCTGTAAGAAAAAAAATTACTGAAAATCTCTAAATGGAAAAGTGCTGCTGTTCAAACAACATAGAATTTGGAAAAAGTTGTAATTTAGGAATTTTTAGTTTATAGTAATAGTTAATAATAATGATAATAATAATTTACTAAAGTAAATTCAATTACACAAGATAAAAGCCAGATTGTTCTAATATTCAGCAGTCTTAATAATGTTTACAGGATGTTCTAGCCTAAGTATTGATAGAATTTGTACTACGCCTTTGTTATGTATTGATCTGTGTTGGACTAGGTGTGATAATTCTGTTACATTTCTTTACACCTAATGAATCTGGGTGTATGAAATTTTTCTAAACAGTTTAGTGTAATAGCCAAAGTTACTGCAAAATTTGGTTGGTCTTGAAGTGGGTACGAGTACTTGCCATACAACTTCATATTTCACATAAGCATTACTTTATACATAATGAAGCTGAATGTTTGAAATTTTTCCAAAAGTAATTAACCGGATGATATAATGTTTATATTACGGTCATACGGAAATCCCAGAGTTGACACAGCCTGCTCTACCACACTCTTCCTCGTTTTAATTGGAATAATATTTACTGATTTTTAATTAATTTGATGCCATTTTTCTTTAAGAATCCCCTTCGTCTTCAAATATTGTATGTTCTAAAATACTATTTTTAAATAATTATGCAATTTACTAATTGTGTCAACACTGCCAAATTCAACACCTTCCTATAGATTTCTAAGTGAGTTAGTATGTACACGTGCAATAATTCAGAATAAAATAAAGGTGAAAACTTATTCCAGCTCCTTTTATCTTTGAACATATATGTAATTTGAAAAACTCAAAAATTTTTAATAGCTTTCATATTTCCATTTAATGTTTTTTGTTTTTTTTAAATAGCAATAATTTCCTGAAAATGAATCGCTATATAACATTATAATCACAATTATCTAAAAGAAAAACTCAGAAAATATGAAAAATATTTTCAATAAATTCCATCATTAAATTCTGTTAATGGTTTTTGCTAACAGTTTCAATCTATTTGTAAAATTTAGTAACAGATAATGAAAAATTTTTTATTGTCGTCCTGTTATATATGTATATATATATATTTGTAATATATACATATGTATACAGTTGTACATTAACATATTTCAAAAATTAAATGACATTTTATTGACGTATTAATGGTGAAATAAATATGTTAAAGAGTTGAGTTATGAAAATGATAATTTTTAAGGAATTTTATTTTGTAAAATTTATGGACCTAAAAAAAAAATTGGTTTTGTTTTTTTATTATGAAATAAATTGCAAAAGAATTTCTTTTATATTTTCATTGTAAATGATATTGGTGAAGGAAGAATTTTTAAATTAAAATGATTTTGTAATTGAAATTTATTGAAAGCATTCTAAAATTTAGAACAGTGTGAGAAATTGTCTAAATTGAAAATTTATAGGATTAATTAAATCTTTTAATACATTATGATTCAGAGTAATTTTTAAATGAATTCAAATTCAATTATTTTGAAGGTTGATACTAAAATTTATAACGGTAAATTTACAAAGTTTACATTTTAAAGCTAAATTTTTGAAAAATTTTTGGACATACATACCATCTGAATGGCTTAAGTTAGAAATTTAAAATTGGGAGTAGAAAGATCTACAGAAATTGGTAGGAGTCGGGGTTAACAATTTTTTTTTGTTTCTGTTTAGTAGCTGCAAGGGATCGAGAATTGAAATATTGTTATTTTTAAACGCCTGTAACTTGAATACCTGTCCAAAATTTGTTTTTAGGTTCTATACAAAATTTAAAGTACCAACATTATATTTTAACATGTACTAAAGATTTTCCTTAAATTTAAAGCTGGTCATTAAAATTGGAGAAAGTTCTAGCCATTTTGTGCTTAGTTAATAAAATTCTAAGAAAAATTCCAAATTTTTAAGGTAGTCACAAATAATTTTATGCCTAAAACTTCAAAATTTTGGAAGGAAGGACGTGACGTTAGATTCTCGAGAATCACTATAAGTGTGCTCAGTCAAAAAAAGGGAAACTTCCCCATTGAAGGTCTATTAGGACTTAAAAATTTCCCATTTTTATAAATTAGTAATTAGTGCATATACTCCCAAAATGAAGTATTAATTAATTCTAACATTAAATCATGTTTCAATATCAATGGCAGTACATATATTTAATATTTTTTTTCTCTTGTTCTGATGTCTGTATTCACTGCTGGATATCAGCTGATCAGATGGCATATTCCATTCTATTTATGAACTGAGACTCCAATTATGCCCAACCCAGTCCATTCTCTAATATTTCTTGACAAACATAGTTGCTTTCTTCCTACCCCTCTTCTTCCCTTCGCTAATATGCTGTAGTAATTCATATTTTTTTCCTTGCATTATATGGCAAGGAGGCTTCCTTTCATTTTTTAATTTATTTAAATTATTCAAATTAACTTTCTTTCTTTTACAGCATCCGAATACATGATCTTAACAAGATATATTTACTAGACGTCTATAGGTTCATATCTCAAATGCTTCCACTTTGAGTATCAAGGCCTTATAATAAAACTGATTAGAAGTAAAAGTTAAGGAATTGTATTCTTAAGTTAATGTTAAAATCACGATTATTTATAGTTTTTCTGCACTTATAAAAAATATTTCTAGCGATTTTTATTCGTTTTATTTAATATTTGATTTCTTGATCAGAATTCCAGGTCTCATGTAATTAGAAGCTGAGATATTTAAAACTGAATACACGTTCTATCGCTCTGCTGTATACAGTGATTTTTGTGTTTTGTTGTTATTTATTGAAAATATATATCTTATATTTTCTGCTATTAAATTATACGTGATAAAACACATGTTGAAAAATGTAGCACAAGGACACACACGAACTCCCTTTAACTCAAATATAAAATGATTACAATTTATAAAAAATTTAATTAAATCTATTATCAAATACATTCTATCTGCGGTCTATGTAGCAATTTTTGGTTGGATTAATTAAGATCAATTCTAATTCTAATAATATATAAGAATATAAATTCGTTCAGTATCTTCTTTCCTGTTCCAACATTTACCTAAGGCATTGATAAACTTATATGTCTCCAAATTTTAACTGTTGGTATTAAAATTAACAAAAATTTGAAAAAAAATTCAATCAAATATTTTCCATTAATCAGTTGTTCGGTACATAATTATTGAACGGTGGTATGTCAAAAGTCTCCGAGTCATAAGTCCCTAGGGGACTTTTGGCTTGTTAAACGAGTCATAAGTCCGCAAAAATTTATAACTTATTTTTTTGGGGACTTTTGACTTACTCGTCACAGTCATAATTCCCCGGGGACTAATGACTCGGAGACTTTTGACATATCATCTTATTGAACAATACAAAGAAGTTCTGCTTTTAACTTTATTAAGGGAGGACTACTTAAGGCATTCCAAAGATATTTTAATCTTTTTATTTTTTTTAATAAAAACTACCCTCAATTTAACTAAATTGAAATATAAATTTTAATATAATTTGTACATCAATTTTCCAATCATTTCTTATTAAATTTTCATTTTCTAATGAAAATTAAATGATTTAAAAAAAAAAATATAAATTTTCATATAAATTTTCTAATATTATAAAAAATTCAAAAAATCCTTTTAATGTCCTTGCCAATAAAAAAAAAATTCTTTATTCTTTAGAAAATTTAAATATTCTTTTTATACCAATATAAAAATTTTTCCAATATTCTTTCAATTTAATTAGAATTCTTTATTTTTTTTTTCTCAAAATTTTATAATAATTTCAATTTTATTTAAATTACACTTTAAATTAAGTACTTACTAGTATTACATTAACAATCTCAAGTACTTAAAATTAACTATTATTATAACCATTTTTTTTGGTATCATAAATTTTTGCAAAAAAAAAAAAAATAAAAAATTAAATTAAATTTTTTTTTTTTTGTTTTATAAAACTATTCAAATATTCAGAGTAAATTTTCTATTTCATTGAATTTATTTTAAAAAAATTTTTATAAATGAAAAGTAAAAAAATATTAAAAGAAATAATACGAGTATTAGAAAATTTAATATGTGTATGTATAAAGAAATTTTCTATTGTAATATACAATTACAATCAAATAATAATAATAAAAAAAAAAAGAAAAAAAAATGAGAATAATACTTAAAATAGTACTTTAAATATTCCAATATGTTTCAATCCATAAATGTAATTTTATAACTATCAATTTAAATGAGTGCATCTAATTGTAATCAACTTAATATACAATAAAAACATATGTATTTACAGTTACGGACAAAAAATGTTTAATAAGCTTTTTGTAAGCTTCAAAATTTCATTAAGGAAAACAATTTCCTTATTAAATAATATGTCAAAATGACAATTAAAATAAAAAATTTCCTTAATATATGTGTTGGTATTAAATATCGAAATTTTTTTGGAGTACATATCAGCTGATTGCAATAGAAATTATAAAAACTTTAACAAAGTGGTCTTCAACTTTTATATGATCAGCATCAGATATACATAATTCGATGGCTCCAAACTATAACGATTTAAATCTAAAACGATGTTTTGAGAAAAATGAGATTAAAGATTTTGGAAATATTTTTTATTGTAACTTTGTTATTTTTTGAGTAAATTAAGTCGAATACAATTAAAAATTCACGATTTCAAATGTAAAATTAAAAAACCTTTCAAAAATATTTAAAACAATTTTATTTTGTGTTCTTCAAGACTTATGACGTTCTTTGCGGGTTATTTTTTCTTATTTTTCAAAAAAATGGTGGTGTAAGTAGACTTATATTGTTCTTGTCCGAAAAGTTTTTCTTTATAAAAGCTTATGTATACGTATATCATTCGATCAAAAAAAATTTTACAATTAAGAATGACGTAACTAAACATAGAACTACGAAAAAGTAGCCTTTTTTAATTTTATTTCGTTGTGTTGTAACTAGACTTAAAACCTAAACCAAAAATAGTTTTACAACTAAAAGAGATGTAAATGTACTTTTACCTAAAGTAAATATTCTAGTTTTCCAGTAAGAATGATTTAAGTCTACTTACATCGTTCTAGTATGTAAAAATATAAGTCTTTTCAAAATGATTTAACTATAAAAGTTATCATCCAAGGGAATTATCCGATTTCCACCCAATTTTGCGAGTATATAGATATTTTTTAGCTCTATCTTCTGGCGTATCAGTGCAATAACGATGTAACTTGACTTACATCGTTATAGTTTGGAGCCATCGAAATAGATAGAGTATAATGAAAAAATATTAAACGCAATGTTCTGTCAAAAAAATTACATTTTTTTTTTAAAATAATCAATGACTCCTAAATTATTTTATTATTTAATTATTTAAAAGTTTACAAATAAATTATGTCAATGTTTAACGAATTATAACATATAACGAAGTTATAATAAACTAATTTTAGTTAAAACATTCGATATATTTACAACTTAATTCAATCGAATTTTTTTTTCAAATTTACAAATGTTGAATTGTAAAATTAAAAAAAGATTGATATTTCATTTGAATGACACATAAAATGGTTTTATTAAAATTTAAATCAAATTTTTGATATAAAGCCATCTAGTTTTATTTAATTTTCCTTTTTGTTCTTTTAATTAGTTTAAATAATAAAATAGTAATATAATTCGTAGTGATATTCATAAATTTTAGGGTTTGTTAGAAATATTCGATATATTTGAAATTTCTAAAATACAATATAGCTATGTATTTTAAAATAATCTCTCTCCTCACATATTAATATTCAATTAATTTATTGTTGCTCCTTAGTCGTGTGCTTTTTGCCTTTGAAGAATTATTTAATTTTTCTAATAGTTTTCTCAGAAAAGAGTCTTAAAATGTTTTTTTTTTGGGATTTTTTGTAATATTTATCCGACTAGCTGGAAAAATAGTCATTTGGAATTTTTCAGCTTTCCATTCCAAGCTGTTTGCCCGTTAGGCTAGAGAATGTCAATTTTCAATGAAATAAGAAACAGACTGACAGAATGTTTTTTTAGAAATTCAATCGCTACTCCACGTCGCACCATTACTCATTTAATAGTACTGTCAAATCAAATTTTTATACTCGTGTCGAAAGGGTATACTAAATTTGCCATTACGTTTGTGACGCAGAGAAGAAGAGGTAGGAGATATAGATTCAAAGAGGTTGGGTACATAATCCCAAATCACAAAATCCCAATCTCGAAATCCCAAGCACAAAGTTCCAGATTACAAAATTCAAAAACATTTTCAATTTTTTACAAAATCCCAAATTGAAAAATTTTATTATAGTGTTAAATATGATATTCCAAATAAAACTTCCAATTATTACATATACATATTTTGTTTATAAGGCTTCTAACTCTGACTTTGAATCCAACTTTAAAACCCCTTTTAATTTAAAACCACTTTATAAATAATATGGGCAAAGTGGCAATCCTGATTTTGAATCCAAACTCTAAAATCAATACTGAAAGTGTATCAATACTTACATGTTTTTATACAAAAGTCTTATATTTTGACATTTATCTATGAAGAATAGTAAATTTTTCAAAAATTTTGACGTTTTTATATGAAGAAAATCTATTTTGAAAATTAACATTGAAAATATCTAATTTTGGGTTTTTGTGTTTATGATTTTGAAATATGGTATTATGTGACTTGGGATTGTGTAACTGTCGGATTTTGAAATTTAAGGATTTAGTTACTTTGGGATTTTATAATTTGGGGTTTAGATACGTTCCCGATTCAAAGGTATGAATCAGATCAGAATCGAAAAGTAAATTGACGTGTATGTCCGTCCATCCGCACAAGGATTCAGAAATTGTCTTTCATGCAATAGCCGTCATCGCTATTGAAATCCAGCCAGTTTACTTACTCTACGGGTTCGAGTAACTGCCATAGAACTTCTTTTGGGGATTCTAAGGTTTAACTAGTATCCGCGTAGGACCAAATGACTATATATAAAAGATAGCTGGTGTTGCCAGCTTTCAAAAAATATATAGCTTTAATGGCGCATATTATCCTTTAAGGACGAAAAGGACATTTAAAAGTATCCTTGTTATTTTAGTCTATTTTACAAAAACCGTTATAACTAGCGATCTGTTCAATATATATGCATTTAGTTCAAGCTAATAACTAAGATGATGGTCTGAAGAATATTTGATCGTTTATTTGATGACGATAGGTGCTGCCGTTTTGGAGATATTGTAGTTCAAAGTTGAAAATTTTTGCAAAAAAAAAAATTTTTAACATCCTTTCTCTAAAACTCATATTTTTCAAAATTTTGCAAGGAAACTCCCTAAATATTTTTACATCGTTGGAAAGCTCTTATTTTTTTCTATAATTTGGGCATACATAAGGTCTGTCTATATTAAAGCGTTTAGAAGATATAAGCATTTATGAAATAAAAAATTTTTTGTTTTGTAATTTTTTTTGCATAAAAAAAATGTTGATATGTTTTACACTTTTTTCAGCCGTACTTTTTAAATGAATTAAATAATTTTATTTTTGAAAAAAAAAAAAATTTTAATAGGTTTATAAATGGGTTGGGTACGAAATTCCAAAAAAAAATTCCATTTCCGAAATTCCATTTTCATAATTCCAAAAAAAATAATTCCAAACAAAAAAAATTCCAAAAATCAAAATTTAATGACAAAATATTTTTTAATAACAGTAATTTTTTACAAGCATATTTCAACAAATAAAAATTTAAAAATAGAGGGGGCTGCCGCCCCTAAACCCCCGCTAAACAAATTATTGAAACCCTGATTTTGAATCCAACTCTAAAATCCCTCCTAATTCAGACTCTCACGTATACAAATATATAAATATTCTGGAAAAAGCGTATAATCCTGTAATTGTAGCCAACTATAAAATCTCTCCTAATTATTTTTTACATGTATATTTCAACAAATAAAAGTTTAAGAATAGTGGGGGCTGCCGCCCCCAAACCCCCGCTAAACAAATTATTGAACAACCTGATTTTGAATCCAACTCTAAAATCCCTCCTAATTCAGACTCTCACGTATACAAATATATAAGTATTCTGGAAAAAGCGTATAATCCTGTAATTGTAGCTAACTATAAAATCTCTCCTAATTATTTTTTATATGATTATTTCAACAAATAAAAGTTTAAGAATAGTGGGGGCTGCCGCCCCCAAACCCCCGCTAAACAAATTATTGAAACCCTGATTTTGAATCCAACTCTAAAATCCCTCCTAATTCAGACTCTCACGTATACAAATATATAAATATTCTGGAAAAAGCGTATAATCCTGTAATTGTAGCCAACTATAAAATCTATCCTAATTATTTTTTTTACATGCATATTTCAACAAATAAAAGTTTAAGAATAGCGACCCCCCGCTAAACAAATTATTGAAACCCTGATTTTGAATCCAACTCTAAAATCTCTTCTTATTTAGACTCACACGTATTCAAATATATAAATATTCTGGAAAAAACGTATAATCTTGCAATTGTAGCCAAGTATAAAATCTCTCCTAATTATTTTTTACATGCATATTTCAACAAATAAAAGTTTAAGAATAGTGGGGGCTGCCGCCCCCAAACCCCCGCTAAACAAATTATTGAAACCCTGATTTTGAATCCAACTCTAAAATCTCTTCTTATTTAGACTCTCACGTATTCAAATATATAAATATTCTGGAAAAAGCGTATAATCTTGTAATTGTAGCCAACTATAAAATCTCTCCTAATTATTTTTTACATGCATATTTCAACAAATAAAAGTTTAAGAATAGTGGGGGCTGCCGCCCCCAAACCCCCGCTAAACAAATTGTTGAAACCCTGATTTTGAATCCAACTCTAAAATCCCTCCTAATTCAGACTCTTACGTATACAAATATATAAATATTCTGGAAAAAGCCTATAATCCTGTAATTGTAGTCAACTATAAAATCTCTTCTAATTATTTTTTACATGCATATTTCAACAAATAAAAAAAATTTAAGAATAGTGGGGGCTGCCGCCCCCAAACCCCCGCTAAACAAATTATTGAAACCCTGATTTTGAATCCAACTCTAAAATCCCTCCTAATTCAGAATCTCACGTACACATATGTATAAATATTCTGGAAAAAGCGTATAATTCTGACAACAAAAAGGCAAAATATATTTATGAGAAATAAAGTATGAAAATGTATTTTTTAATAAAATTGTTGTGTCAGTTTTTCGTTCATGTTCTCTGGTGGGGCTATTTATCAACATATACCATACTTATTATATACCGTTGGAAAGAGTGTCAAAAGACCTTTCTAACAGTATAATAAAAAATACAGAGTGTTTTTGAAAATTTCATAGTTATAGTGGTTTTTTTGAAAGTTCAAAATTTTTTTTTTTTTTGTTTTAAATTTTCACTTGAAATTGCAATACCTCCAAAACGGCAGCCCCTATCGTCCTCAAATAAACGTTAAAATATTCTCCAGACCGTCATCTTAGTTAATAGCTTTGATTGAATATATATATATTGAACAGATTGCTAGTTATAACGGTTTTTGTAAAATAGACTAAAATAACAAGGATACTTTTAAATGTCCTTTTCGTCCTTAAAGGATAATATGCGCCATTAAAGCTATATATTTTTTGAAAGCTGGCAACACCAGCTATCTTTAATATATAGTCATTTGGTCCTACGCGGATACTAGTTAAACCGTAGAATAGCCCTTCTTTTTTATTATGAAATTAATTTTTTACTTGGTCAAGCTGGATATTTGAAATAGTAGTATAAATGAATCAGGATGTCTGAAATTCTGCCAAAAATATTTTAGTTTTATGATCAAAGCTTGTGCAAGGGGCTTTACTCTATACTCTATAATTTTCTTTACAATTAACTCTAAAAGGGTTTACAATTTACTCTATACATAATAATGTCTAAAATTTTGTCAATAGTAGTTAACTTAAATTGCAAAAATCTGAATAAAATATAGTCGGAAAAGGTTTGAAAAGCTGCCCTTCAAATTATATTTTATTTTCATTCTACTACACACTTCCTCGGTTTAATCTGTTTCAATTTTTTAGTTCTGAACTGTACATAAAAAAGAATTTTCTATATAATTTTAAATCAAAATCTTTAGAATGTAAAATCTGTAAATTTTTTTATAGTTTTTGTTTTGTTTTTATTTTAAATTTTTTTTTAAGTATTAAAGAAAGTACTTAAATAGTAACTCTTTATGTCGTTAATTAAATTTTACAATCTTAAATCCAATAAAAATTACATACATTCTTTTTACATTTTTTTTTTAAATAAAATAATCTTTGTTAAAATTTATATATTATACTATAATATTATATTTTATAATATTATATGTATATTTAAAAATTTATTAACATTATGTTTGTATTTAAGAGCAAAAGAAAAAAACCAAAACTAAGGGGATTACATGTATAATAACCACAATTTGGGAAAAAATAAAACAGGAACAAAATTATCTTTTTTTAAAAATTTGGAATTTTTTTTCTTAAATTTTAGTAAAATAAAAATTAAATTTATAATTTGAAATTATGAATCGCTTCAGTATTTTTGTAGGCCCCTAAAATTGCATCAATAAATGTTTGTACGGGAAAGAAGAATATAGAAAAGACCACAACTGTGTTTAGAGTGTTGACCTTTCATTTGAAAGGTACGGGCTTGATTCCCGGTAAAAGTAAAAAAGGAACCTTAATCTGGTGTTAGAAATCGATCTAGCCACAATTCGTTCTTGGGTTCAAATTAATGGCATAACCAATAAATAATAATTTTATATCTTAAATAAAACGAGGAAGATTATAGTTGCCCTTGTCAACTTTTAGATACCCGTGCATACCCACTATGGTGTATAAAATAAACCGTAATTTACTTCCCTTGTACATTTAACTGATTACCCCATAATTTTGACGTAAAAAAAAAAAAAAATTAACAAACAAAAAAAAAAAATCACAAAACAAAAACAAAATTTTCATTCATTGTCCCATAACTTTAGCTTAAAAAAAAAAAAAAAAAAAAATTAGCAAAAAAAAAATCACAAAAAAAAAAAAAAAATTTTCATTCATTGTCCCATAACTTTAGCTTAAACCAAAAAAAAAAAAATAAAAAAAAAAAAAAACAAAAAAAAAAAAATTGGCCCACCCTAAAATTTTCATTCATTGTCCCATAACTTTAGCTTAAACCAAAAAAAAAAAAATAAAAAAAAAAAAAAAACAAAAAAAAAAAATTGGCCCACCCTAAAAGTTCGATGGTCCGAGTGATGTCCAACTTTGCCAAGTAGCTTGCCCTATTAATTTACCTGCCCAATTTTAATTTTAAGCTTGTAGCTTCATTAGATTCAAAGTTATTGAATCGAAAACTTTGTATGGCAGCCCCCCGAAAATGGGGCCCTAACATTTTGAAACTTCATATAAGTGCTCGATTTATTATATAACTAACCGTGTGAAATTTTCAGCCTCGTAGTATAATTAGTTTTGAAGAAATTCATATTGGTGCAAGGAAGTTGTATGGCAGCCCCCCGAAAATGGGGCCCTAACATTTTGAAACTTCATATAAGTGCCGGGGTCATTATAAAACTAACCGTGTGTAATTTTCATCCCCGTAGTACAAATAGTTTTGAAGAAATTCATATTGGTGCAAAGAAGTTGTATGGCAGCCCCCCGTAAATGGGGCCTTAACATTTTGAAACTTCATATAAGTGCTCGATTCATTATATAACTAACCGTGTGTAATTTTCATCCGCGTAGTATAATTAGTTTTGAAGAAATTCATATTGGTGCAAGGAAGTTGTATGGCAGCCCCCCGTAAATGCGGCCCTAACATTTTGAAACTTCATATAAGTGCTCGATTCATTATATAACTAACCGTGTGTAATTTTCATCCGCGTAGTATAATTAGTTTTGAAGAAATTCATATTGGTGCAAGGAAGTTGTATGGCAGCCCCCCGTAAATGCGGCCCTAACATTTTGAAACTTCATATAAGTGCCGGAGTCATTATAAAACTAACCGTGTGTAATTTTCATCCCCGTAGTATAAATAGTTTTGAAGAAATTCATATTGGTGCAAAAAAGTTGTACGGCAGCTCCCCGAAGCCTTGGTCCGATTTTAACCAAAAACAATAGGGAACCTAGAAATTGTCTAAAAATGACTTTGTGTGAATTTCAAGACTCTAACCCTTTTAGTTTTTGAGTTATCGTGCTGACACACGGACGGACGGACGGACGGACGGACGGACGGACGGACGGACAGACACACATAGCTAGATCGACTAATTTTTCGATTCTGAGCCGATACGTACCCTTGACACTATATCTAGCTCGTCTAGATCGATGCGTTACAAACGGAGGAGCAAATCTAATATACCCGATGTTCATATATATATGCACGGGTATAAAAATACATTAATATAACCAAATAATTTAATTTAATAATAAAACTCACAGATATACAAATACCTTAAAAAACCAATATAAAATTATTACATTATATAACAAATAGAATTGTGTCTATTGGATATCAAGGACGTTTCTTAATGTTATAAGGCTTAGTACTATTTCATATTTAAATTTTATGTGGAATTAATTAAGATTAATTCTAATAAAAAAAAAATTATATGTGCTGCTGCACCGGCTGTTGCATGTACTTGTGGTATAGACATGCTTATTAGCCTAACAGTTGAACAATTAGTATTTTAAAAAAAAACCAAAGTCAATAGTTACTACTACACCTACCATAAATTTCTAATGACCAAATTCTATATGTGTAACATCGAAACTATCCATAGTCATAAAATCCATTTTGTTTTAGGATTCCACTAGAATATATTCAATGAATTTTCTAGTATGTTGCACAGTTAACATTCAAATCATTACAGCCCAAATAATGTTTTATCACAAATATGACGCTGTTTCTATTTGAAGCTATTTCCATTCCAAAACCTTTTTTTTATCACTTAATTATACATACTTGTATTATATATGATACAGACTACCTTAACATTTTGCCCAGCGGATAATTTTGGAAAAATTAATAAAAATTTTAATATTTAATATGATGTAAATTTAGACTAACAAATTTCAAATATTTTGTATATATATATATTTATATTATATATCTATATTTTTATATTTTTTATAACTTTTATAAATTTATTAAACTAGAAAATCTTAAATCCGAAACATTGGTGAATTTAAGACAATTAACATTAAGGACTTACAAGAATTAGACGCATGTATTTCATTGGGCATTTTTCCCTACCAATTGAAATAAGGCAAGTTGAAGAATACGTTTATGGTGCTCTGAGAGATTGAACATGCGCAAAGGTTTTCATATACATATGTAATGTAGATATGTAGGTATAACGATATTTATATAACTTAGGGTGCGTTTAGGCTACAATAAGTGATATGAGAAATTTCGTCGATAAGAAAAAATTTATAATTGTTTATCGATGAACAAAGCGATGCTCCCTCTTTTTAAATCACCTCTATTTAAATCATGTATATAGTTTTCATATGCTATGCTTTTATCACTTATGGCAGCTCCAACATAAAAGCACCCTTATTCTCAAATTATGCTTTTTTCATTTATAATAATGAAGGCCAGTTTAAGTTCAAACCAATTGGTAAATGATTGTAAATTATTGAATGAGAATAATGGTGCAATTTCTACATAAACTGCTAATTTACTTCAAAGTTAATTTTTTACATATTTAAATACACATCGAACTGTAGCTTGATTCTAAGTACCGTTGCATTTTTATACTCGAAAATACGATTTAGCTATGTATGTCCGTCCGTCCGTCCGTCCGTCATCACGATAACTCAATAAAATAAAGGAGCTAGGATTATGAAATTTTCACAAATTCGTTTTTATGCAAAAACCGGAATCGCTATTTAAATTCAGCGATTTTGGTGCACGGGTTCGAGTACCTGCCATACAACTTCTAATTTTATATGAGCATTACTCTATACCTATGAAGCATTACTCTACACCTAGTAAAGCTGAATGTTTGAAATTTTGCCAAAAGTAATTAACCGGATGATATAATGTATATGTTACGGTCATACGGGTATCCCAGAGTTAACACAGTCTACTCTACTACACTCCTCGTTTTTTGTTTTTTTACAATGAAGATGGAAAGCTTCGAAAATCCCCCATTTGAACTGTGAATAGTTCTTATAGGTAGAGTGCAAGTTCAACAAACCAAAACCACAACACTTGAATCAGATTTGAATCAGATGCGACCTGTAATGAAAATGTACAGCTTGATTCCGAGGCTAAGTATGTGAAAGGATTATTGGAAATTGGGTTTGGGAAAATATAGGATTCTGAAATTTATTGAATACCATTGTATTTGCTCAGATTTATCAATCATAATAAAAAAAAAAAAATAATATCTTATAATAAGAAAGTTAAACTTAAGAACAGTATTCTTAATATTAAATTTACATTTACTTTTAATTTTAATATCAATATAATGTATTTAAACAAAACAATGAATATTGTATTATACACCCTTTATTTTAAATTAAAATATATTAATGTGTATGCACATATATTTACTCATATATATAACTACAATAAATTACTAAATATTTTTTTATAATTCAAAATTTTAATACGTAAATATATACATATATTTACTTTAAAATAGATTTATATGTATAATAAAATGTTAGTAAAAATTTAATACCAAAATTAAATTTTTTTATTATTTTTTTTTTTTTTCTTTCTCTTTTTATTTTTTTTTGTCCTTTTTCATTTTAAAATAAATTTAAATTGTTGTGTTATCCTTTTTATTTTATGATACCAATTAAAATACAACAACAATAACAATAACAACAACAAAAGAGAAAATCTCAATCATCAATTAAATTAGTAAATTTTTAAACTATACAGAAAAAAGTAAAGTTTACTCTTTACTTTAAACTTTTCACCACTCCGGACTCTTCACCATTCATATAAAAATAATAAAAAAAAAAAACAGTAGAAAATCAAATTTGATTACTGTGCAGTACTGAAATGTGATTACAGAGGGGTAAAGTTTAATGAAAGATATTATATCAAAAGGAATTAACCTCCATTCAATGCTTAAGTATAGTAAAAAGAGGTAACTAAATTTTATTTTGATTCTAAATTAGCTTCTTCATTATTTGTTGTAATTATATCGAATTAAATTAACTACCCTCATTGTCTTTAAAAACATAAAAGATATTCTTTAATATTAAACACAGTTTTTTTTTCCATCTCTTTCTTTCAAAATTTTTTCTCACAATTTAGGATATTGCCTTTCTTCTCCCCTTTTTTATACCCGTATGACTATATAGTCAAAGGGTATAACAAATTTGCCATTACGTTTGTAACGCAGAGAATGAGGGGGGGTAGATATAGACTCAAGTGTATGGATCGGATCAGAATCGAAAAATAAATCGATTTAGCTATGTATGTCCGTCCGTTCACAATAACTCAATAAAATAAAGGAGCTAGGATTATGAAATTTTCACAAATTCGTTTTTATGCAAAAACCGGAATCGCTATTTTAATCCAGCGATTTTGTTTTACGGGTTCGAGTACCTGCCATACAACTTCTAATTTTATATGAGCATTACTCTATACCTATGGAAGCTGCGTGTCTGAAATTTTGCCAAAAACAGTTTAGTATAATGGCCAAACTTACTGCAAAATTTGGTTGGTCTGCTGCAGAGGGTTCGAGTAGCTGCCATACAACTTCTTTTTTTATATGAGTATTTCTCTGTACATATTACAGCTGCGTGTCTGAAATTTTGCGTAGTTTAGTTTTATGGCCAAAGTTTCTGCAAAAATTTGGTTGGTCTCCTGTTGTGGGTTCGTGTCGTGTAGCTGCAATACAACTTCTTATTTTATATGAGCATTACACTATATATCTATTAAAGCTGGGTGAAATTTTGCCAAAAGTAATTAACTGGATGATATAATGTATATGTTGTGGTCATACGGGTATCCCAGAGTTGACACAGTCTACTCTATTACACTCTTCCTCGTTTTTTTTTATTTTAAAATTCAAAAAAAAAAAATTTATTTTTATATTCAACATTACATTAAATTTAGTGTTTTTGAATGAAATGGCATTATAATGTAAATATATAGTGGATAAAAAAGTTTATATTTTATTTCATGGGAGAATGGTGTGGTGTGGTGAATTTAAATTTTATGTTGTATTTCTATAAGTATTTTTTGTACTCGTATATGTTGTTTTGATTTCAAATTAATTTCAAAATAATTGGTTTTAGAAAAAAAAAGGACCTTTGTTTTTTGTTTATAAAAATGTGTATTTTAGTGTATGTGTTTGTGTTTTATTTTTCTTCCTATCCTTTACAGTGTTTATTATAGAGAATATTAAAATTTTTTTTTTAAAGAAATTTCTAATCCTTTTTATTATGGTTTTTCTTTCAATGTTGTTGGTGTGGTGGGGTTAATGTTAAAAAATAAAAATAAAAATGGATTTTCCAAATGTGATGAATGGATAATGATGAAAGTAATAGTGTGTTGTCATTGTTATTGTTTAATGGTTGTGGATGATGATGATGATGATGACTATGTTGAAATAAAAAAAAAAAAAATAAAACATATTATGATAGTGTTTGAGAGTGAGATAGAAAAAGGTGGTTGTTAGTGTGAAAAGAAGATTAAAAATACAGATTTAAAATAAATAAGAGTTTATTTTCTTTCTCAAAATTTTAATGGTTTTGACTTATCTGAATTTGATTTTTATTATACTTTCTCTCTTTTTCTGTTCATTCCTCTTTTGTATTCAGTGTTATTATCATTATCATTTTCACTTTTAGATTTTGGATATTTAAAAATAACTTTTAAAATAAAGAATAAATATTTTTTTGATAATATCTTTGTGTATATTATTGTTAAATAATATCATTGTCATTATCACCATCATCATCATCATCATCATCATCTATATCTTCAATTGAATTATCAATATTAATATTATTAATATTATCATAATCATAATCATTTTTACCTTTTTGATTACCTTTTGGAAGTAGAAAACAAATTAATTGAGAAGGAGGTGAAATTATCTTCTAAGAAATAAATAAAAGAGATTTTAAGGTGAGATTGAATTGGGAAATAAGTGTGGTGAAGTTAAGAATATTAACAATTTGCGGTAATTTTAGTTAAAAATAATTATGTGGTTTTTTTTTTTCATTATTTTTAATGGGTTATGATTGGTTTGACGTTTTTTTTTTCTTTGGCTAAATGGATTTTGAATTGAATAAGATTTTGTGCTTGCCATATTATATCAAATAGTGGGGTAATGTTTTTAGATGAAAATTTGTAATTAATTGAAAAAAATTGAATGAAATTATTTCTAAGAAATTCTATTTCATTAAAAAAACCCGAATTTGATTAGATTAATCAATAATTTGATAATTTAAAAAGACAGATGTGTGTTAATAACTTAAAGTTTGAAGTAGAAATAAACCTGTTGACTTATGTTATTATGGAAACAGGAACATCGATTATTTCAATTATTCAAAGTTTCTAAGATTCCAGTAAATAAACTATTTCATCTATTAAAATATAGAATTTTGAACTATATTGGTGTCCCAAGAAAGTGATGTAAACATGTGATTATGTGCGGTTATTTGCCGTAAATCTATAATAACACAACACACATATGTGACAAAAAAACCCAATCAAGAGATGATTGAAGTCGAGATCCGAGAGAGAAAATGGCGATGGATCGGACATACCTTGAGGAAACCAGAAAGAAACATTGTTTTGAGTGGAATCCACAAGACGGACGATGAGTAGGTAGACCCAAGAAAACAAGTAGAAGCACTGATTTGAAAGAA
Organism: Dolichopus griseipennis; assembly: GCA_963082915.1. NCBI lineage: Eukaryota > Metazoa > Arthropoda > Insecta > Diptera > Dolichopodidae > Dolichopus > Dolichopus griseipennis. The sequence goes on from OY720443.1 coordinate 94,524,262, forward strand.
ACAGAAGCGCAACGCAAAACGTGGTTACAGCTAGAATGAATTGTTAAGGATCGTTAAAAGTGGAGAGGATTAGCTTGCCGCATGCCCCACGAGGCATTCTAGGATCCAAGGTAAGCAAATAATAAATTTGACTTAAGAAGATGACGTTATAAATTATTAAAAAAACAAATATAAAATTTGTTGTTTTAAATCCCAAATTAGTTAGAACTAAAATAAATATTTTAATTTAAACTTTAAATATTATAAATTAATATATAATTGTAAGTATCTGTCTATTTGAATTATTTTAATATATAATTACATTTTTTTTATTTCTTAATTCAAGATTTTAAAACCTTCGATTACTGAAGTTTGGATACGTTTATTAGATTATACCAATACGATTTATTAAATTTATTTATTAATTTTATACAAATTTGTTTTTCAACAATATTTCTTAAATACAGTTTGTGGAGATTTCGCACCATTTTCTCGATTGAAACGTCATATACTTAATCACTACAAAACCGAGGCCCAAACAATTATGTATAAAGTTACAAAACTTCTGAAAAATTACTTTAATTATTTTTAACATATTTTTAGGTTAACTTTAATATACCCAAAAATTTTTACATTAATTAAAAACCATTAATAATATTTTTTCAAATTTTTATTCATTTTTTTTTATTCCATTTTATTTATATTATTAATTTAATATTTTTTTTTAAATTTAATTACTTTAAAAAGGCAAATAATAGTAATTCTATAAGTACTTAATTTGCTATTTAATATAACATAAATTATACAGCTTTTATTTTAATATTTCAATTAATTTTATTAAAAGCAGCAAAAGAACGCCAACACCAACATAACAAATTATTTCATTTTTATTCCATATTATAGCAGATACTTACAAAAATTACTCATGAATCTTTTTACAAAACACTGTTTGTTTTTTTTTTATATTACAAAGAAAAATGAACATTTAAAAAATGTTTTAAAACAAATAATTTTACAAAAAATAAAAAAAAAAACTTTAATTATTCATTTAAAAGATTAAATGTTATTTTGCTTTGCTTTTAGGCGTTTCTTTTTTTTGTTGGAGGCGAGAAAATTTTAAACAAAAAATAAATAACAAATAATAATTTCTTCCGCCGGACATTTTAAGTCCATTTTAATGCCTTTACTGATTTGTTGTGTATCAGACTAGACAGGATAAATAATTTGGTAATTTATAGTAATTTATTTTTAAAAATTTTTATAAAAAAAAGAAAATAATTTTAAAATTAAATCTAAATGGTGCTTATTTGTTTTGAATATTTTTAAAATTATGAACTTATGATTTCAATATAGATCTAAACATTTAGTTCTATCTAAGAAGATTGCAAAAATAAAATGATAAAATATGACTATTAATTGATGGCAACTAATGGGTGTAGTAAAACAATGTTAATAGTCAACTTGTTCTCATAAATAAGTTAAAAATATTATTTAATTGTCCTTGTTTTAAGAAATATTGAATTCATGCCAGATAATGCAACACAGTTCATATTGAACTATATCAATCAAATGTGTTCTTTAAATAAGTTACCAAACCCGAATCCCAAAAATCCTTTCACATCACTGTGTTGCACTATCTGCCATAAAGTTAAATTCAAAAGAGGAGCACGACGAAATCCAAAAAAAAAAAAAAAATCCCAAATGCTAAAATCCTCAATTAAATAGAAATCTCAAATTTCAAAATCCCAAATTACAAACTTCTAACGTTGATGCGATATTGATGAGTTAAAGTTGCACTTTTAGATGAATTTTGGTGAATTTTAATTTGAGAGTTCGGGTACGAAAATTTGAGAAATAAAACACTCTTTTAATTTAATTTTCAATTTCATTTAGATATCCTTCTATAAAAACTATTCCATATTATATTATATAATTAAATAGTAATTAAAACATATATATATTTAAAAAACAAAATATAAATTTTTAACTAAATAAATAATTAGTCTTATTGAATGAGAATTAGAACTAGATCTAAACCATATTAGACTCTATTATCAAAAATTGAAAATTTTTATAAAAATTATGATTTGAAATATAAGTTACTAATAATATTATTAGTTAATAATTATTATTATTTTATTAATATATTTGTCAAGGAAATGAAGTGTAACAAACGCATACAATCAAATGTGTTTTGTTAGATGTGCACAATTAGAAAAACATAAGATATTAATGTTTTGTTGAATGTGTTTTATTTTAAAAAATAAAATATCATAAACAGGCCAAAAAATATTTAATTTATTTTTAATAAAAAAAAAATAAAATAAAAAAAATTTTTTTATTGAATTTAAATTATTTTTTTAAAATTAGTTCATTTCAGTTTTTAAAACTCACAGAAATTTTATATAAATCGTAAAACATTTGGTATTAAAAATTACGACTATGCTTAACAGAAAGGAACATTTCTGTAGTGAGTCTTCATCATTTTCAGTGAAAATCTGAAATAACAATGTATGCTTTGTTGTGCTGCTTGATTTGCTTCGAAAAGCACATACACTAAGCAAAGTAATCAAAGCAATTTCAAAATTTCCCTAATATCTGTAAGCCAAATGAAATACAATATTTTTTTAAACTTAATTAGGTATAATAAGAGAAATCAAAAAATAAAATTTATAATTTGCATTTGATAATGCAAAACTCAATTGAAAGGTCAACATTTATTTAATACAATTTTATATATATACTAGCTAATACCCGGTGCGCGTTACTGCGCCTCTCAATGGAGGTTTAATTGAAGTTGATGTTACTGCAAAAAGTTAACACAAAAATTACACACGGTTTACACATGTAAATTTTAAAATGTATGAAAGCAATCTTTTTAAAACGATTTTTCTAGGATTATTCTACTAATTTTTGAGACTTTCTGTAATTCAAAGCAGTACAAACTACTTTCCAAAATTTGACGTAATTTACTTCCAAAAAAATTTTTTTGACTAATCGTAGGGCTGACTGTTAACATACTCAACTCCATTTTTAAGTTGCTTCACACATATAAAATTTGAGGTCAACCGGTCAAATCGTTTCTAATTTAGAGTTAAGTAACGCAAAAATCTATAAAAAGCCACTGTGCCCCAATGGGTTAACGGAACTACACTTTCTCTTTGGTAAAGCAGTACTGCGCAAAATTGGACGTAATTTGCTTCCAAATCTTTTGTTTTGTGAATCGTCGGGCCGGCAAGTCTGTTAAAAGAGTTAATTTCATTCTCAAAACGGAACACATATACAAAATTTGAAGAAAATCGGTTAAACCGTTTCTAATTTAGAGATAAGTATTGAAAAAACCTATAAAAAGCTGTTGGGCTGTAATGGGTTAATGCAACTCAATAAAATTTTTTTTGGGGCTTTTTTTAGCCAAAGCAGAATTCCATAAAATCGGACAAAATTTGGACCCAAATTTTTTTTTGACCACCCGTCGGTCCGACATGGGTTAACAGATTCCAAAACTGTTAATAGTGTCAACTCAATTCTCAAGGAGTATCACGTATACAAAATTTGAAGTCAATTGGTCAAACCGTTTCGAATTTAGAGTAAAGTATTGAAAAAACATATAAAAAGCTGTTGGGCCGCAATGGGTTAATAGATCTCAACAAAATTCTTTTTGGGGCTTTCTTTTTAGCTAGGCCGTCGGCCCGACATGGGTTAACAAATTTCAAAACTGTTAATAGTGTCAACTCAATTCTCAAAGAGCATCACGTATACAAAATTTGAAGTCAATCGGTCAAACCGTTTTCATTTTAGAGCAAAGAAGTTTAAATACTTGCATAGCCCCAACTTGGCGGTCCGTTAGAGCAAAATTTTTGGGCCACGATTTCTTTTCGTACCCAAAAACCTCTATATACAAATTTTCATGAAAATCGGCTGGGCAGTTTGGGAGTCTATCCGCTACATACAAACAAACAAACAAACTTTAGCTTTTATATATTAGAATAAATAGGTACATGATTAAGTATGTTGAGTTGGTACATTGTAGAATATTGGCAACAAACAAGTATATCAGTTTGAATCTAAACAAAAATTGTCAAACAAGATACATAGCTTAACAACATTTTTTAAAAATATGTATACAAAAAGTTAATCGATGGAGAAATAGATCATTATTGAAACAAAATAAATCTATAAAAAAAGTTCAAATCTTTTATTAACATCCCAATTTATCGAATTTATTTAAGAAAATGGGGTTGATGTACAATACATATATGTATGTATAAGTATATAAATAAATTAGAAATAGTTCTTAATTAGAAAGAGTTTTTCTTTAAATTGACGTTTCGTCATTCTGTGACGGGCCAACAGCTAGTACGTATATATATGTATAATGAAGGGAAATAATTATATTTTCCATAATTTTTCAATATCAACTACAAAGCATTTTGATAGTAAAATATTGGGGAGAGTGTGAAAGGAAGAGTGCTAGTTCGAATTTTCTAACGTTGCTAAAGAGTTTAATAAGATTAACTGTAAACGAATTTGTTTTAATTTCCCCAAATACAAACCCAGAGTTTAATGATTACTAATATCATTAACTAATATATCAGGTCCCATAAGAAATAATCTAAAAAAATAGACGGAATATTGAAAGTAATTACTCAAAATTAAATAATATATTTTCGATTACTTAAAATTCTAACTATAAAAATTAAATTTCCTTAAATATTTTTACAATTTTTTTTAAAAATCTTTATTTGTTTTTATTACTTCGATTTTATTTTAATTTTATTTTAACACAGTTAAAAAACAGTGTTACCCCCTTAAGGTATTAACTTATAACTTTATGTAATAAACCAAAAAAACAAAAAAACAAATTCAAAAACTAAAACAGCAATAAAATTAAAAAAAAAATTTTGCAACACATATAAAGAAAAGTTTCTAATAAACATTAGAGAAGAACCTTATGGGGTTCTTAAAATTGTTCTTATGGTTGTTTTTGTTTTTATTTTCTATTTAAAAAAATTAGGAACGTCAAATATGAACGTAATATTTCTCATATTTTAAATAAATACACGTATGTAAATTAAACATGTGTTGTAAAATAAATTAAATAATAAGGAAATTGAACAAATTATAAAAAAATAAAAAAAAAAAATTAGAAGAAGATAGAAGATATTATAAACGAACATTAGGAAATATGTAAGTATTAAAGTTATAAAGTAAAAAATTTAATAAAAATGCCTTAGGATATAAAGGATAATGCAAAATAAAATATATATATATATATATATATATATGTCTTATATGAATTACATGGGTATGTACATTGTGTATTTAATTGTTGTAAAATTATAATAATTATTTGGAAAAATTTTATTACTATTTTTTGTAAATTATATTGGTACAGTAAATGACAAAAAAAAAATTGTAAACAAATTGAATTATTGCCATTGTTTCAGATTATTTGGATGTTTTATAATTTTATAAAAAGCAGTATAATGGCTGAAACTAAGTTGAGTTAAATAAGTTGACTCCTCTCTTGAATTTTTCTTAGGTTGGAAAATAAGGTTGAAATGGTTTCCACAATTTGGAGGCTCGATTTATAAAAATTTATAATTGTATATAAGAGTTCTAGATCGAAAAAGTTCTATAGTATATACATATATGATTAAGCTGTTAAGCGTGTTTTACGTCGAAAGGCTTAGAATTTTGGCATAATATTTTTCATTTCTTTAGAAGTATTACATATAGTAAATATTTATACAACAGACAAGCACATCCTATATTTCTTCAGTGATTTAAAGAGGCTAAGTTTTTTATGACGTCATTATCATTAATGAAATTCAAGAACGTTTCTGGGTGCAGCAGCACAATGTTAGAGTTATATTCAAGTTTTTGCCTAATATTGGTTTTATATGTATTTAAAGCAGATTTGAATATGTACAGTATTTTCTACAACTGCTTGCTTAAGAAACCTAGGAAAAAGGAGTTTAGAGGTATCTTTTTCGACAGACTGTATATAACTGTTTCATGATAGTTTTTCATTGGTTTCAATGCCTAAGATTTATAAGCAATTAAAGCTTTCAGATTTCTTAGAATGAAACATAATTACAGATAAATATTTTAAATATACAAATAGAGAGCTAAAAAATTAACTCAGTTTTAAATATTATCTTATAATATTTGAATAAACTATAACTTTCGTGTTGATTTTTGCAGATTTCTTCCGAAGTATTTTTTTGGACATTTTGTGTTATAAAAGAGAAAGGATCACTCTAGCTAGTTAAATTTAAATGATCATAGATGTACTTTTTCATTATCTTGACTTTAAATTAATATATTTTCTCTATTAGGATATTTTTATACCAAAATATTTTTTTTTGAATCTTTGTATGTATTTCCAAAAAATTTTTTGTTATTTTAATTTAAATTTAAAGATAGAAGCACCACTTTATTATACGCATACTTATGTTTTTCACTAATGTTTTTTTTTTTGAAATTTTCATAACCTAAAGCTAAATAAATTTAAGATACAACACTATATACCACTACTGTTACATAATTTACTTCTATGTAAATATACTTCTATGCTACATAATTTTCTAATATGGGTTACCGTAACTGGTACCCTATTTGTGTTTAGTTGAACACCTATAATATATATATATATATAAAAAAAATAGGAAATCATATTAAAAGTTTTTCCATTTTTTTTTTTTAAAATTTTCATATATTTTTTTTTTTTTTTTTTTATGTTTCTCTTAGTGTTTTGTATACAATACATAACATGGATGTGTAATTTTTAATTGTTTCGCGGTGTACATATGTACAAAATTTATGCTCATAATTTTTGAAAATTTTACGCAACAGGCTAGAAAAAAGTAAAAAAAAAAATAAAAAGAAATGAAGGTAATAAAATAAATAACAAATAAGAGAAAAAGAACATGAGATAGGAAGATATATACTTATCGTTTTTCCTAGAATTATTTTTAACTTAAAGGTGCTACGCTTGTATATGTTTGAAAATATTTTGATACTGGGCCCGCTGCTCCATTTATTCTCATAGCAAATATACAAAAAAATAAAAACTCGAAAATATTAAAATGAAATAAAATTAGTAACTTTTATTTTTGAAATTCTTTATGTCTATAATTTTGTTCTTAAGGGTTTTGGAAAAAAACTTTTCTTTAATATTTTAAAAGTTTTGAAGGCCGATTATGCTATAAATAAATTAAAATTAAAGTTAATTTTTGATTTACAAAAAAAAATTTATAATTTAATAATAAAGTGATTTTTAATCATTTATAATTAAAGATGAAAGTGGTTTATAGAATTTTTATAGTATTCGGAGTTAAACAATGTTTTGTATAAAAACAAAAGTCATTATGTCTCACGCTTAGTAATACCCTATATTCTACTAGTTAAAATTCAAGTTCAAGTGTGACGAAGTCCTGACTTTGAAATAATAGTTAAATTCCGTATAAAATGTTTATATTGATCGGTACAACTTAATCTGTAAAATACTAACAAGGCAATTAGTTGAGAATCGTTTTATGGCTTAGGTTAAGGTTTTTTTAGGCAAAGGGTTAAACAATTGTCAAAATTGTTATTATATTAAAATTTCAAAAATTTTTTTTTCAAATTTCAATAATTGTTTGATTGAAATATAACTTGTTCGATTGTTATTGAAATTTATTTTTGTGTTTTACCATTTTTTTACCATATTGGTACAATTTATTTTTTTTACCATATTGGCTTAACTTCAAATATTAAAATAAACTAACTCCCTAAATTCTATTACTTAATTAATTCATTGATAGTTAATTATTAAAAGTTCATTTCGGTAAATTTAAATTATTCAACCTAAAAGTATGCAATATTTATGTTCGAGTGAACATTTTGAAAGTTCAAGGATTTGTCAAATAATTTAAATATAAGAGGAGAGCAAATTAACAAGATCAGTTACATAAATAATAACTGAGTGAGATCGAAATAAATGTACGAAAAAGAGATGGGAACAAAAACAAATAATCATAAAGTTATGCGACGCGCATAAAATATTTCCCAAACAAATTTTACATTGACTTATTTTTATTCCCCGATTTTCTTTCGTAATATTTCAGTTATTTTGCTTTTCATCGGTCATTGCTATTGAAATCCAGTCATTGTGGTCCACGGGTTCGAGTACCTGCCATACAACTTCTTTTCTTATATAAGCATTATTTATACTTTAAAGCTGGGTTTTTGAAATTTTGGCAAAAGTAGTTTAGTTTGATGGTCAAAATTTTCCCAAAGTTTAGTTTGGGTAGTGCAGCGGGTTCAAGTAGGTGCCATAAAACTACTTCTTTTATTTGAGAATTACTCTACACGTAATAAAGCTATATGTTTGAAATTTTGCCAAAAGTAATTAATCGGATGATATAATGTTTATAGTACGGTCATACGGGTATCCCAGAGTTGACACAGTCTACTCTACAATACTCTTCCTCGTTTTTTAGCACATTTTCAAAAACTTTTGTAAAAATGTGCCTATATAGCTTCACTTTGTCTGTCTGTCCTTCCGTATGTTTACAAAAACTTTTACATCGTTTGAAATAGAGTAAAGAAATTTTAACCACGGGTAGGTTTTGCAAAAAAAATAATTTCGTAGAAGAATTTTTCTCTGTAGCCGCATCAATTACGGAGCTACAGCTCCTCAAAGTTGGAAAAAGCCCTATATTCAAATTGATATAACAAGAGTTCTGTTAATTGTATTTTCAATCTGAAAACGGCATAAAGCAGCTGGTTTTGTACTTTTTAAATTTTTAAATATTTAGGGTTGCCATACGATACTGCAATTTACCATTATGCAAAACTCAATTTTTGCAAAATTTTTGGCCACTAACATCTTTTAAACGTTTCAAGCTAGGGTCTTGAAAATTTGAGAGAAATTAGATCGTAAATTAGTAGGAGTCAGTTAACAAAATTTTTTAAACCTCCTGTTTAGCAGCTCGAAAATTGAAATTTTACTATTTTTAAACACCTGCAACTTAAACACCTGTTCAAATTTTTTTTTTGTCATATACAAAATTTAAAGCTCTTTAATTATATTTCAACATGATGCGCCAAAGATTTTTCTTAAATTTAAAAAGGTTCTTTAAATTGAAGAAATTGTCTCTTAGTTTTAACCATTTTTGCTTAGATAATAAAATTCTAGGTAAAGTTCCAAATTTTGGTGGAGTTCACAATTGATTTCCCAAAACTTATAAAAATGGAAAGGGGGGGCAGATGTGGGATGGGCAGATCCTTGAGAATCATCATAAGTGTGCTTAGCGAAAATTTGGGAACCTTTCCCTTTTAAGAACTATTAGGACTTACAAATTAAAACTTTTATGTTTTTATAATTGATTTCATTTATTTCACTATTATTTCTAATTAATAAATCGGTCAATTTTGAAAACTACATAAAGTTTTTTCACTTGCAATACTAGTTTGAAAGTGTTTGAAAATTGTTCAAAATAGTTGATTATTAGATTGGATCATCATTGGCTGTAAAAGTCAAGGTGAATAATACGTAAATCGATGAAGTTTTATATGTAGATTACTCAACTAATTCGCTCATAAAAAAAAAGGGTTAAGCGGCGCTATTACTCTACGTTATTTTTGAAGGAACAATTAAAGCATTTGTTAAGGAATCTTATTTTGAGAGTGCAATCTAAAGTCCGTGCACAAATTAATTTATTAGTTAAATTACAGGGTGGTGCATAACGACCGATATGGTTTGAATGTTTAATAAATTTTTAAATTTATTTATAGTTTTTATTTTTATTTCAGAATTTTGTGAAGAAAACTTGGGGAATTGGAAATGAAACAGTACACAAAAGAACAGCGATCAACAATTGTTGAATTTTATTTTGAAAATCAAATGTTAAATTTAATTTTGAAATTTTAATTTGTTAATGAGCGATGAAGCCCATTTCCAATTGAATGATTTCGCGCAGAAGCGATTTCAATTGGCCCCCACGTTCACCGGATTTAACAACGAAGTAATAACAATAATTAAACATTAAATAAAAAAGTTATTAAACATTCAAAACATATCGGTCGTTTTGCGCCACCCTGTACAAGTGAAAATTCTCAAAAAAAAAATCTTGTGACTGAAATTTACAATCTACTACAAATATAATTAAATTCGAACTTTTGTCCGATTTCTTTGCAACTATATATATATAATTAAAATACTAAATGAAAAGCTATTAAAAAATTTAAGAGACATTAAAATGAAAAATCAAATTTCTTTTTTTTACTTTATATTAATGGAAATTATAAAATGGTGGAACATAGTATAAGTATGTATGCTTTATATAACTGAAGTATAAACTCTCTGCTTAATCATGTCAAGTTTTGTTTTATGATTTTTTTTTTTATTTTGTCACTAACCACATTATAAAGTGTCTTTTGTTGTATTTATAATGTTTTTTAATTTTGCTGTTGTTGTTTTTATTGTTGCGATTAATATTGGTAGTTATAAATATATTTTTTTTTTCAAACTTCTTATTCCCTTTATTCATTGTTGTTTGTTTTTTTTTTTTTATTTTAAAAATTAACATAAAAATAACATAATAAACATTTATTTAACTCCTATAAAAATGCTATACAAGCAAAAGTATATAAATATATACGTATATTATAATACATAAGTATTAAGTTAAGTTGATTTATAATAAAAGGAAATGTAAATATTTATTGAGTGCCATCCATTGTTGATTTCTTATAAATATTATTGTCAACATTTTTCAAGTGATTTACATCACTTTATTTTGTTGTTGCTTTTGTTGCTATTGTTGAAAGAACAAAGTGAGAAAGTTATTTTTATTATTAGTTTGGGTTTTCACATTTTATATAATTCGGATTTTCAAATAATATTAATAATTATTTAAAAAAAACTATATTATAATTAGTTCTTGTATTGCGCTGCCGGAAATAGCCCTGCAAACAATAATTCTCCAAAAAAAATGGAAATGATACCATTATTTCATATAGAAATAATACCCCACATTCCAAATGAAATATTGTTGCAATAAAGTGAATAAACCTCCAAAATAAAATGATATAATTCACCAATTGCTCTAAAAATTTCATCTACAAGGAAAACTGATTAATATATAGTAATTAAAGGATCAATAGATCAGATAATAGGAGGGGTTTTAGAGTTGAATTTTAGATTGGATTAAATGTAATTTTAGCATTAAATATATTCAAAATCAGATTATTTTCTTTTCCCAGAAAGTTTATAAGAATGTGTGAGGTTCTAACTTAGGAGAGATTTTACATTTATATTCAAAATCAGGTTATTCCCTGATATTATTAGTTGGGATTATTATACCCGTATGACTATATAGTCAAAGGGTATAGTAAATTTGCCATTACGTTTGTGACGCAGAGAAGAAGGGGGGTAGATATAGATTCAAGTGTATGGATCAAATCAGAATCGAAAAATAAATCGATTTAGCAATGTATGTCCGTCCGTCCGTCCGTCATCACGATAACTCAAAATATTAAGGAGCTAGGATTATGAAATTTTCACAAAATTAGTTTTTATGCAAAAACCGGAATCGCTATTTACATCCAGCCATTTTGGTCCATGGGTTAGAGTACCTGCCATACAACTTCTAATTTTATATGAGCATTACTCTATACCTATGGAAGCTGCGTGTCTGAAATTTTGCCAAAAATAGTTTAGTATAATGGCCAAAGTTACTGCAAAATTAGGTTGGTCTACTGCAGAGGTTTCGAGTAGCTGGCATACAACTCCTTCTTTTATATGAACTTACTTCACCTGATAAAGTTGGGTGTCTGAAATTTTGCAAAAAGTAATTAACCGGATGATATAATGCAGAGTTGACACAGTATACTCTACTACACTCTTCCTCGTTTTTTGTATAAAATAGATATGCCGAATTCTTGAATAATTCTTTTGGGTGCAAAATCTAGCTTAAATTTTATTAGTTCCCCGATATTAAAAAACCATATCGCAGTGTTTTAAAAGTACAATATACTGTATTTAAAGGAATTGAGGGGTTATTTCACTTTTTAAATTATTTTTTTTTAGGATGACTGTGTCCCAAAATAATTAAATAAACCCCGAATTTTTAGGATATTATTTAAATTTGATTTTAGAAATTGAGGATTATTTCCCATAAATTTTTTTTGTGGTTTTTTCCTTTTTTTTGAGGAAATACTATTTGTGAGAATATTTCAAGGAGTCATTGTATTGCTATTTTCTTTAAAATTTGATCTTTTCTATTAAATTAATATAGAATTCTCTAGGTATCTGAAGAAGTTCTGATTCCTTATTGTATCTATTTTTTAAAAAATTTGTTTTCATTTTATATTTATGTAGTTAGTTACCTAAGAAGTAAATAATGAATTTCTTAAATTCGTAAATAGATGAATAATGTTGATTGAACTTAAGGGTGAGCAATCTAAAAATCAAAAATAAATTTAACAGGTTATGCAGGGTGTCCCGGAGACAAATTTTGTGACTTGTGGATATGATTAAGAATATTTAAAAAAATTAAAATATCTTCATTAATGAGGTGCTAATCTTATTCGTTTTCGAGATATTTATATTAATTAATGTTCAAAATACTTATGAATAAGTTTATAAAATTTAATTGAAAAATAAGTTAAAAAGCTTATAATACAAATTTGCTTCAAATAAAATTGGAACTAATTAGAACAGAGTAAAATATTATATCGCATTTTTAAGCTGATCTGGTGTTATTTAAAACGGATGAGATCTTTGGATTATTAAATAAGGAAAAGGTTATGTTTCCAAGAGATATCATTATTTAGACTTTTAGAATTTTTTTATAACACCAGCATATAGGACATGTCTTAAAAATATACTCGATCAAATAGTTCTAAATTTTCAAAATAAATGGGGGGGGAGGGGGGATTGGTCGAGATATAGACTTCAATTTAGCTAAGTATGTCTGTCCATCCGTCCGCACGATAACTCAAAAATTAAAGGAGCTAGGATCTTCAAATAGCAAATTCGTTTTTTTGCAATAGCCGTCATTCCTATTTAAATCCGGTAGCCGCCATACAACTTCCTTAGTAGTAGACCCTAAAGAAACTTATTAGAACCTAAAAACAGAAACAGAAACGAAAAATGTTTGATTTTTAAGCAAGCTCCAAAAAATATTTTTCAAAAAATTAGATGCCACTTTTTAGAACTTATTTTTTCTCCCTTTTACAGATGGATCTTGCAGAGATATTACATTAGATTATGTTTAATTAGATCTTAAAAAATGTAGACAATTTGTAAACATAGCTCCCAGTATTTTCCTACATTAAATCATCCTCTACTTATCATTTAATACAAATGGATAAAGACACTTTTATCAATCATTTATGACTAAAAATGGAGAATTTTTTTCAGAGGGAAACATAGTATTTAAAGAATGTTCCAAATTTTAGTAGGAATTATAATAAATGAGTTTCCAAACTTCAGTCTAGAAATGAGCAGTGGAGGCCTTCCCGGGTATGTGTTGGAATTACCTACAAGATAAATTTAAAAAAGAAATTATTCTCCAATATTTTAATGTGTGCTTAGAGGAATTTACTTTGTCAAAAAAGATGGGTCTTCAAATAGGTGTAAATTTAATTTTTCGAAATTTCAGAACTTTGTGTTAGAATTATACTACATCTTAGATTTTGTGTTGACTTTATAGATATCAGATAGTTCGCCATATTTTAGAATTGAAGACTATGCTCCTTCTATGTTATTCTATGTTTCAAGAGTATATTATCCGACAGGGGTTGGAGTAATTAAATATTTTTTATGCATCCTGTGTAATTAAAACAAACAAATTTTTCCAGTTTTTCAGATTTATTAATGGTATAATTTTATAATTTTTAAAAAGTAATTTACTTTTATTATTCAATCAATAATGAAATTCATTACTTAATTTTGATTTTTATTGACTTTTTACTTATATACCAATACTTCTTTAGTATATAAGTATTTAAAAAAACTTTGGGAGAAATTTGAAATTTTGAGTTTCGGTTTTTTTTTTTTGTGGATTCTTTTAGAAAATCGATTAAAGAATGAATGATTTTTGATCAAATTTATATAATACCATTAACATTTTAATATACAAAAAAAGGAACCATTAAATGAAATTATTCGCACTATTGAACATTTCTTTTATTTTTTTATTTTTTATAATAATAATTACTATTAAAAAAATTATTTCGAAAAAAAAGTTTTCTCAAACCTTTTTTCAATGTAGTTTTCAGTTTCGAACTCTTCTCTAATACACTTTTAAAAACAAATAAAAATTTTTTTTTTGTTAGCAGCTCTAAATAAAGTTTTTCCTGTAATAATGGATTTTAATTTGAATTACTATTGATTTTAAGTAATAATCACTTGAAACTATAAGGAAATTTTAAGTTTTTATTTTGTCTATGAGTGTTGTTTTTGCCATGTTTTCAAAAAAATTTATTGTGATTGTACATCCGTCCGTCGGTTCATCCACCAATGAGCCTCTAAAACATCTAAAACTTTATAAAGAGGATTGAAATAAAAACTAGTTACAGGTATCGTTATAAAACGTTCCAGCACCTCAAATTTACTCATACATGGCATATCACATGTATTAAATGTGACTTCAATCTAGAAAATGCATGGTCGAACGACAGCTTCAAAAGATTTTTTAAATATATATTAAATAAATATATACCGTTACACAAAACTCAGTTTTAAAAAAACGGTTTAACTATAATTTTGAGAGAAGTTAGGTCTTTGGAAATAAGTATGGAGAATATTTTGATATTTCAAATCTGGTATTTAAAAAAAAGCCTTGGTTTTGTGCATTATTTGTTCTTTATTTGTACTTTATTATGTAAAAAAGTCTTTATTATGCACTTATAATCTAATTTTGAATAATTTTGAATTTAAAACATTTCTGATTTCAATTTACATTATGATTTGGGTACATTTACATTTGCTTACATTTAATTGAAATTGTTAAAAACAAAAAATTAAAATAGAATTTATTATTTTGTATAAAGGTTTACTTTTTAAAATAGCCATTATTGAAATTTTTTTTTGATCATACAATTTGATTTTGTAGTATTATTAATAGTTAAGCCATACTTAAGTATGATTTAATAGATACTTTCAATAAGTTTTGATTAGTATGACTATTACTTAAAAATTTGGTAGTACAATGGATAGAATGGCCACGTTTCTGATTCCAAATATTAGTTAAAGTCTAAAACATTTTCGTTCAGTTCGATTTTAGACTTGATTTAGCTTAGACTTGATTCACCAACAACTAATATTTCTATATTCATAATAAGACAATTAAATTTATAAGCATAAAAATTTATACGAGCAATTTGATTAAAAAATATACCTCACAGACAAAGTAATAGTTTTTGACTTAAATATAAAATTGTTACAATAGATAAAAAAAATTATTACATCAAATCTAAAACATTCTATGTCTGATAATACATTTTAACTTCTTACTTTGTGATAATTGTATGTTCATGAAGGGTTCATGAAGATCCGGAGTATGATTTACAGAGGGTCGAGTATGATTAATCGGTTTTTGAAAATTTTGTAATCAATATCTAGTTTCTTAAAATCTCAAAAATCAAAATCTCTTTTCAATTCATAAGTATCTCTTTTTAAAAATTACTTGATTCACAAATGATGCATTTTAATGGGTTGCCGGCGAGTTCATCTCGAAAATTCCTCCTAATTCAGAATCTCGTTAATTATATTAATGTAAAATAATTTAATTATTAAAATTACTAAAGTTTGCGTCTTGAGGGCGGCAGCCTTACTCCCGCTAATTAAATGATTGTAGCTGGAAATTCAAAAAACGATTTATTTTACAAAATTTTAAGAACCGAAAGAACGTTGTCCTAATTTACAAAATAATAATCAGTTTCTCTTCTTAGGATTGAATAATGAGATTGAATTTAGGACTACTCTTAATACTTCTTCTTCTTATGTTGTGTTGAAATTAACGATATAGCATCTTTACTTTTCCTTCCTTATTAAAATTAAATTAACTTTTAATTTATCAAGGATTGCAATCCCGGATTTTTTAAAATTCTTAGTATGATAAAACTACAAAAAACTGTTATAAATATTTGCATTTAATACAGTTTAGGTAAGAGAATTTCCATATTAAAATAATTTCACCCAAATAAAATAAAAGAGGCTTCTTTTATCCAGTTTCCTAATCCCAAGTTTGGGCATATGATCAACATAAACGGTTGAAATGTTAAATGTTACAGAATGAAACCTCTTTCATAGGTGGTAAAATGGTGATGACAATGGAAAATAAAACAATAGGGTTGTATAAGTTACAAGAAGAGAAGGGGTATGAAAAACAGAATAGAAAATTAATTTGTTTTATTTTTCTTACATTTCTACCGTTATTATGTTTAAGTATTAAATGATGAGGGATTTCTTTCAACATTTTTGACCAGCTTTTTTCATAATACAATCACAAAGTCCCACTTTCTTATTGTTAAGTGACAAGAAGAAATTTATATCCTTATGATATGAAAATTAAAAATTCTAATCATATCCTTTTCTTTTTTTTTCCAGTTTTTTAAGTTTTTGTATCCTTTTAGTAAAAGATAATAATGATTATGATGATGATGATAATAATGATGATTATGTCGAATACAAATTAACAGATTCAAATTAGTTTTGATTAGAAAATGAGATAATAAAAAAAATATACAAAATATTTACAAAAAAAAAAAAAACAGAATTTAAATGTGAACAGATTTCTTTAGGTAGTTTATTATGAGGTTTATGAACGTTTAACAGGTCAGGGGAGACAATAGTTTTTTGTTTTTAAAGATGGGCAGCTCAGTAATTAAAAAACTAAGAATTTTCTACAAGTGCTAAGCTTTATCGAATAAGATAAACTTTCATCAAAAGGTCTATTTGAATGGTATTCCTTACCTGGATAATTCGACAAAAAAGTCTAGACACGATAAAAACGGGATGCATCATTGAAAATTTAACTTAAGATCATAGAACCTCACAGACGATTATCACATGAGATGATAAAAACGATCACAAACCTTTTAGTTTTTAAGACAACTTTCTCCGATTTTTAAATACATTAAAAACTCACACATCCTTTTGTTTTTATAGCTCCTCTAATTTCAATAGATCCTTTATTTTCAAAAGATCCTTTAGTTTTAAATAGAATTTTCCTGATTATTAAAATAATTTTAAAATTTACAGATACTTTAGTTGTTCTTTTTTTTTGTACGAGGGACATGGAAAGTTTCAAAAGCCACATAAAGGAGCTGCACGTAGTTCCTATAGGTTTTGGTGTATAACCAAATCCCTTTTTTAATTAAACTTTAAGATGTAACCTGTGATACGAATGCAGAGTCGGTTTCAAGAATAAGGATGTGAATAATCGGAGATATTCAGAATCCTTGGTTTATAGGAGATGAGGGAAGTTGGATGGGATGGAAAAAATAAATTTAAAAATCACAGATCCTTTAGTTACCTCGTATATTAAAAAAAAAAAAAATTCTCAGCTCAATACTGATATTCTTAATACTTCGTTATTTTAATTTGATTAAATTAGAAACTAAATGGTAATCAAATGTTATTAGTTGGATTAAATTATTCTAATTTAATATAATATATCAAAAATGATTCTACTTGATCCTTTTGAATCAGGAAATTCATTTGCCACAAAAAGAAAAAACTAAAAACTTTAATTGATGTCAAGGATCCTTCCTCCCTTTTTTGTTGTAATTTTTAAAATAATAGTTTTTTTATTTTAAAGGAACTGTAAAGGGAAACGAGGAAGAGTGTAGTAGAGTAGACTGTGTCAACTCTGGGATACCCGTATGACCGTAACATATACATTATATCATCCGGTTAATTACTTTTGGCTTTATTAAGTGCAGTGGAATACTCATATAAAATAAAGAGTTGTATGGCAGCTACTCGAACCCTCTGTCGTAGACCAACCAAATTTTGCAGAAACTTTGGCCATTACACTAAACAATTTTTGGGAAAAATTCAGACACCCAGCTTCATTAGGTGGAGAGTAGTGCTCATATAAAATAAGAAGTTGTATGGCAGCTACTCGAACCCACTCCACTAGACCAACCAAATTTTGCAGAAACTTTGGCCATAAAACTAAACTACTTTTAGCAAAATTTCAGACACGCAGCTGTAATAGGTACAGAGTAATGCTCATATAAAAAAAGAAGTTGTATGGCAGCTACCCGAACCCATGGACCAAAATGGCTGGATTTAAATAGCGATGACGGCTATTGCAAAAAAACGAATTTGCGAAAATTTCAAGATCCTAGCTCCTTTAGTTTTTGAGTTATCGTGCGGACGGACAGACGGACGGACGGACAGACGGACAGACGGACGGACGGACGGACGGACATATATAGCTAAATCGATTTATTTTTCGATTCTGATCCGATCCATACACTTGAGTCTATATCTACCCCCCCTCCTTCTCTGCGTTACAAACGTAATGGCAAATTTATTATACCCTTTGACTATATAGTCATACGGGTATAATGACTATATAGTCATACGGGTATAACAAGTAATATAAAAAACTAATGGGTTTGTAAGCACATTTTAGCAAAATTAAACAATATTCCATTATAAGTTTTTGGAAAGTTTTTATTATATAAGAAAAATTGTAGACATTTTGTTTAATTTCAAGAAAAAACCTTGTAATTAAAAAAAATTGGTACCAAAGTTTAAAATATAATGTAGAAGATGGAAAACCAACTCAACCGCGCCAACTCATGCCATGTGAGAGAGAGGTATCAGAGACAGCAGCACTTATTTTTTAAAGCAAACACGAAAGGAGTTGTAAAGGGAAGCGTTAAAGCAGAAACGAAGAATAGATCGAAGGTCACGGAGGTGACTAAGAATTAGAAAGTCAAAATCTGCTGAAAATATTCGTATTTTAGACAGCTACAAGTGGGGAATCGGAATAAAATATTAATATTAAAATAATAATATTTTCAAAGTAAAAGGAAGCTTCAAGGCTTTAATTCTCTTTGAAAAGGGAAATATGCTGGAATATGTCTAAAATTCTAAAAAGGCCTAATTTCTCGACAC
This sequence comes from Dolichopus griseipennis, assembly GCA_963082915.1. NCBI lineage: Eukaryota > Metazoa > Arthropoda > Insecta > Diptera > Dolichopodidae > Dolichopus > Dolichopus griseipennis. The sequence goes on from OY720443.1 coordinate 94,543,373, forward strand.
AATTGTATATTCTTTATTTCCACCTGGCGTTAAAGGATTATTTTTTATACAATTTTGTATAGGTAATCAAGTTCTGGTGTATAAAAAAAGCAAATTTTGTCGGTTTAGACCTTTTATAACTCCTAAATGGAGGATCATTCTAAAAGATTTACTAAAAGACTGAGATTTATTTTTTAAGCACCAAGTTCTTTTAAAAATTTCAATATTCTCAAACAGTTTGGAAAATATAACAAGTTAAAAAGTGAGATTTTCATAACAATTAATTAAAGTACCGTATGGCAACTCTTTACATTTGTAATACATATATTTATAAAGTGAAAGCAGGAATAGTTTAGGGCTTTCGGATTAGAATCTAAAATATATCTTTTAGAACTTTTGTTATAATAATTTAAATATAGGACTTTCTACTTTTCTGAGATTTGGGGTGCTGCAGCTCTGTAATGAGTGGGGCTACAGAACAAAGTTTTTCAATTGAATTAATAATATTTTTGCAATTTTCCAAGTAGTTGAAATATTCTTTCTCTGTATTTCAAGCAGAGTAAAAATTTTTTGAACACATGGAAAGACGGACAAAGTGAAATTCAATAGGCACATTGTTTTAATACTAAAAAGGGATAAGTGACAGAAAGAAATTATATTTATACAGGAGCCAGGATTTGTTTTTTTTTTTTTTTTTGTTTTATTTGAAAAATATATTGAAAATGATGTAAGGATTAATAATAAATAAATATATAGGTATGTACATTTAAATGTTTTCTTGTGTCATATTGAATGGTATCAATTTGTTAAGATGTTCGGAATGAAGTATTATGATAATTGGTATTTTCCGAAATAGTTTCAAAAAGTTTTCTTTTTAAAAAGTTAATATTTTTTTTTTAAAAGATAATTTAATATAGAAATGTCCTAAATGAATTCGTTATATAGAGATATGGGGGAAGATTTCTTTCAAAAAATATTGATAATGAACAATTACAAATATTAAATGAAAATTGTTGAATTAAAGAATTGGAAGTTTAGATAATATAAGGGCCATGGTAATAAAATTTAAATTTTAAATGAAAATTAATACATATATATATATATATATATATATATAGAAATAATTTTAAAAAAGTTTAAGTTTAATATTTATTTTATTAGAAAATTTTTTTTTCATATACATTTTAATATTTATATATATACTTGTATATATATTTTTAAATTAAAAAGAAGAAAGGAAGTTATACTTTAAATTTAAATATAATAAAGTTTTATTTCATTATTATTAAAATATATTAAATTTTTTTGAATAAAAATTAAAGTTTAAATTAGTTTTAAAAAAAACTTTTAAATATTGCTATTTCTAAGGTATTTTATTACTACTTCGGATTTGTTTTTGTAGTTTAAGATATTTTTAATTAATTTATTGTTTTACTGGACTGAATATTTGAAAGATTAAAAGATTTAGAAGAAAGTTATAGTCTTATGGTTCTAGATATCTAAATGTATTAATTAAAATAGTCTTCGATTATCAATAATAGGCGACATTTGTTTAGTAAAATAATTGCTTTGTAAAATACTAAATGAGTTTAAAATTCTGGAACAATAAGGTAACGAATTTTTCACCTAGAAACCAAAGTATTCTAAAAATTTTCGGAAAGCTTATATAAAAAATATCAGAATTTGCATCTTCAACCTTAATTCAAAAATTCGACCAAAAATTCAACCTTATTTACATTTAACAACTGGGGTTAAATGTATATAAGGTTGTATAATAAAATATCAGAATTTAATTTAAATTTGGATCAACTGGGGTTAACTGTTAATGAGGTTGGAAGTGTTTAGAAAAGAAAACAGAGAAGCAGAAAAATGGAGTGCCATTACCTTCAATCACGAGCTGAAGTATTGGAACACTAGCTCAAACTCATAAAAGAAAAGTAAGTAAATATATATTATGCAACAGAAATATACCTAAGTTATTTGAAACCAATTAACTGGCTACCCCTTAATATTATTCGCTAGCCTTACCAATTCAAGCAATAATCAGCATTACCAGCTTCGAACCATATACTCCATTATGAGACGTAGTTCTCGAATGCCAATTTATAACAAAATTTTGGTTTATCTTCTATTCTTAAATAAATATGAACCCTTGTACAATTAGGATTTTGAAAAGCAGCAAATATTTCTAACCTTTGAACATCAAAGATATTTTAACCTAATGTCCTTTATAATTACATTTAGCTTCGTAGTGTAATTAAAAATTTTAATAAGAAATGACTTAAGCAAAATATTTTAAAAAGGAATTTACATAGGTATCGTAAAAGATGTTTAGAACTAAAGCTAACCGACTTACATGAAAAACTTAAAAGATTTTAAGCATTACAAATGCTGCACAAAAATTTAATATTGAAGAAAAAGAAACAATTAGTAATTTTTAGATAATAAACTAATTTGAAACACCTAACAATGGCGAAGTAATTTCATTAAAAATATTCATTACCAAATTGCTAAGTAATCAGTTCATATTAAATATTACTTAATAACGTAATAAAATGCGTTGTGAAATATAGATAAAATTTGAATACATTTTAATTAATTGATATTAAAAAAACGAAAATGAAAGGAAATGTTTAAACGAGTACTTTAATCTAAGTTATACACTAACATTCATAAGAAGTAATGATTAAAATGGTACTTAAATACTGTGTTAAGTATCAATTATTATTTCCCATTTACCATAAATCAATTTTTTAAAAATACTTTGAAAATTCAATTAACAGTAAAAAGGATTGAATATTTACTTCACAATTCCTAGAAAGTAATTAAATTTGGATTTCAAGTACTTTTGTAATTATTTTTAAAATTTAATTACTTTTGTAATTATTTTTGATACTAAAACGACTATTGTAATTATTTTTGATAATTAATTACTTTAAAATAATAATATAGGAGAAGTAAGCGCCAAAATTAAAGTTGTAAATAATAGAAATTTAAAAATGTAATATATGTAAGTTCCATGTTTCCAAGTTCAAAATATATTTTTTAATAAAATTAAAGTGTGTGGTCTAAAACACATAACTATAGGTGCTTAAGAAAAATTTGCGGATTTAAAATGCGGATGTGATAAGTTGACATTTTTTCTTATCGTTTATTTATGCTATAGTTTTGAAAATAGATTAGACATATAATTTCTATTCTTTTTTAACAGTAAAATATAAATTTAAATCTAAAATTATGTTTTATTCAGCATTTTTATGCCTTCCATATTTTATTATAAACCACTATTCCCATTCATAAAATTCTCTAACGTGTTGTCAACATTATTTTGTGAAAAAAAAAAAAAAAATTTTTTTTTTCTAGCCTTTTCGCACTAAAATTTTTTTTTCATTTTTTTTTTTGAATATATAACAACATTTTTATCATAGTTGTACGTGATCGGCAATTTTTAATCAACAGAGGCAACAAAAACGATGAAAAAAAAACAGCAACCATTGCAGCATATAAAATATGAAATCGTAAATATAAAATTTATAGAATTTTTAATAAAATCTTGTTTTTTTTTTTTTTTTGTATTTACCATAGGTAATTTGTATATGACTATGTAAACTTATATATGTATATAATATACTGTAATATAAATATGTAAAATATATAATATAAATAAAATATTTATATTAATTTCATTTGAAACGATGACAACCATCTCTATTTACTGTACAATAAACATTTATTACAATAAAATAATATTTATATTTATATAAGTACATGGGTACATTCAAAGTTGGTGCGTGTGTATTTGTTATAATGCGAATAAAAATTTTCAAATTAGGGTTGCTTACTTTAAATAATTTTTTGTAAAAAAAGTACAGAATATAGACAATTTATTTAAATTTGGAAGCTAATTAAAAGCAAAAAAATATTAAATATTGAATGCATGTTGCAAACATCAGATTTGCTTTAGAAAACATGTAAGAAATAAAGGCGAAAAATTTTGACATCTTTTCGTCGAAGTTTTCTTTATAGATGACACAAAGCAAATTAGCTGATAAAAAGCTTTAGGGAAAAAGTACAGGAAGTTTTACAAATTTTTTTTGATATTCGAATAAATAAAGTTAAATGTTTCAGCGCAAGATTAAGTGCTCATTTCAACACGATGTAACGCTTCAAGAAGAACTTATTCAAGTTTGTTTCCAAATAACCCCCCACCTCTGCTGTTCTTTCCTATTATTCCCTGTTCCAATTCCTTAGCCTCATAGCCAAGCCAACATATCTTTTTGAAACTCTTTATAATTAGTTTTTTAACTTAGCCTAAGAACATACGAAATTTTAAAATTTTTTTGAATTGGAACCAGTTGCCTTTCAAAAATATCATCATAAGGAACTCCGGGGTATGTACAATTTTGCAATTTATGATAATTAGCCATAATTATGTGACTTGTCCTTTTTGTCTGAATTTTACCATTTCTCAGAAATTTAGCCGAAATTTAAGAACATTTGGTAGCCCTGAATTCTCACATACATAACTGTCACTTCCGAATAATTATTTATGACTATTTTTAGCTTTTTTATTTACGCATATTTTGCTGTTATTTCAATGCGTATTGTAATATGTAAAGTATATTGATGTAAATTTTATGAGGATTATTTTGTTTTTTTTTTGTTGAATGTTATGTTGCTGGAACGTGTTGTACCCACCAATGAAGTGTACATTTATTTAGAGTGATCAATTATTTTTTAGCCGAAAAAAATTTAGTGAGAAATAAAGAGAATTGGTTTAAAATTAAAGAAATGTAAAGTTTATTTTAAATGTTTTATGAAAGCTTAAAATTATTTAAAATAAGTTACTAGTATTATATTAAATGAGGATTTACTAAGAATATCGGGGCAGGAAACTATTTTCTTCTTGGTTATTTTTCAATTTTCTTTCATAAAAAAACAGTGAAAAAATCAAAAATATAATAACGCCTAGTTGTATGCAATATGCATTATGTAATAAATTTTTAAATTTTAGCTAATCTATATAGTTTTAATTCTTCATTGGATTCAAATTTGAAATAAAGCAGCTATAAGTGATGTAACTATGTTATACATACGGCTTGCTGTTAAAAACAGAAATATGAAATAAAAATTATAAATAATATTACTTATAAATTGTATGGAAAGAAAGAAAGTATTGAAAGTGCGTGCACAACGGGCCGCAAGGTCTACGTGTTAGGATTGCACATGCTCTTTCCCATAACAAAACAACAACAAATAAAAAGTAATTTTAATAATATAACATAAAAACAATGTCAACTACAAATTCAACAAAGCCTGGGCAGCTTTCGGATGATTGTAATCAGTATTAAGAAATACCCAAATCTCCAGGAAAACAAACTTAGGATCTTCAATGCTTTTATTAAAACCATGCTTATGTATGGCAAGGAAAAATGACTGATATCTAATATCATCAGAAACTACAATTATTTTTTAAAAAATGTCTACGCAATGAAGAATAAGCAATGAAGATTTTACAAGGTAGAACCTATACTGAGGCAACAATGAAAGAAAAAACGGAACCTAACATGACTCCACATGGCCTAGAAATGGAAACCAAAGGAAGTAAAAGATGCAGAATTCAAATAATGATAGGAAACGCACAATACTAAATAAACTTAATTAATCTGAACCTACCATTGCAGATTGTACAAAGAACAACAAGCAAACGTGGAATATGAAGATGTAAAATTGAAGCCCCACGTCCCTCGCGGTGTGATATGAAAAAAAAAAATTATCTTTTAGTTTTACAAGCTCAAGAATTTTAACAGATTACAGATTTTCAAAAACTTGCAAGTTTTGAAAGTCGTTTATGCATTAAGACTCACCAAAACGATTATGGTAAGTCAAAATTTCCATTTTTTTTTTGTAGAATGAAAGTGTCGGATATTAACTTGTAACCTACGATCGTATAACTCAAATTGGATGCTTAAGTTTATGAAAAATAATATTAAGAAGAAACGAGTTAACTAAAATCACATTTAATAATATAATATTTTCCTTCTCAACTTTAAGATACCTATGCAAAACTATTATGTTTAAAACTAAGACAATGATGCATTAACATCACTGCTTTGCTGATAATACTATTTTCATAATAATTGATATATTTGGTTATTTAATTTTTAAGTTTTAATCCAAACAAGGTTTTCCAACGGGAAACAAGGAGGGCAACAGATGCTCATCTCTACACATTCGAACTATCAAGGTGCCACAGCTTATGGAAATTCATGCATATGCACTAATCGCGGTTTTGAAACATTTTTGCATTCAATGGGTTTTCTTAAGTTGGTAATGTAGATATTAACGGTTTATTTGAATTGAAGAAGAATATCCCATCCAAATTTCCCCACCTCGCATATTCCTATAACTAATATTAAATTTCCTAAATTCGATTCCCAAATATCCTTTGACATCCCTATCCTTGTAACTAAACTGTGCACTTGTATGACAGGTCCCACTCTTAAGTTTGCTTCTAAAACGGTGATGTTTTTGGTGTTTTAAAGTTGAATTCTACCTATAGGAACTACACACAGTTCTTTTGAAGCTTGTTACCTTGTAAACAAGAGACTTTCTAATGTATTAATAAAATATTTTCACATGCTGCACAATTAAATTGAACTTTGCTTTACTGAATCGGCTGCGATTATAAATAATATCTATTTTTTCCAATTCGACGGGTTGCAAATAGAAAAGTAGATTTAATATAACTAGTGTAAATTTATTTTGCTAATAACCGCATGGTATAGCAGTAAAACATGGGTGAAAACTCTGAGATTAGAACAGATAATAAGAATATTTGTGATTTTGGACTTAAATTCAATATATTCGATTCATTCGAAACTTTAATTTTGATATCCAGTACATCCATTCAGAAATAAAATTTCTAATTCAATATCATGCTATTTAAATGCCTTTAAGATTAACGAGAAAGAGTGTAGTAGAGTAGGCTGTGTCAACTCTGGGAAACCGGTATGACCGTAATATAAACATTATATCATCCGGTTAATTATTTTTGCCAACATTTCAAACATACAGCTTTATAAGGTGTAGTGTAATGCTCATATAATAGAAGGAGTTACCAAGTTTTGCAGTAACTTCGGCCATTACACTAAACTATTTTTGGAAAAATTTTAGACACCCAGCTTCATTAGGTGAAGAGTAATGCTCATATAAAAGAAGAAGTTCAATGGCAGCTACTCGAACAGTCTGTAGTAGACCAACCAAATTTTGCAGTAACACTGGCCATTACACTAAACTATTTTTGGAAAAATTTCAAACATCCAGCTTTAATAAGTACAGAGTAATGCTCATATAAAAAAAGAAGTTGTATGACAGGTACTCGAACCCGTGGACCAAAAAAGCTGGATTTAAAAAGCGATGACTGCTATTGCATAAAAACAAATTTGTGAAAATTTCAAAATCCTAACTCCTTTATTTTTTGAGTTGATGTGCGGACGGACGGACATACATAGCTAAATCGATTTATTTTTCGTTTCGCATCCAATCCATACGCACTTGAGTCTATATCTACCCCTCCTCCTTCTCTGCGTCACAAACGTAATGGCAAATTTAGTTTACCCTTTTGACAAATAGTCATACGGGTATAAAAAGATTGTAATAAAAATGCCTTCCAAAAGCCGAAAAGAAGATTTTCAAACCTTTTTCATATTGAAATATTTCCATAAGTCCAGATTGTAAATAAAATAAAAGTTAGTAGCTTCTGGTCGTATTGTATTTTAGTCAGCCAGTGATTCCAGTACAGTGATTTTTTTGAGATTTTAATATTTGTAGAAAATAGGTTATTCTCAAATTAATAATTAAAAACTGTGTAAGAGAACATGAATCTGTAGGAAGGACGCTGAAAAATAAAATTTTTATATTAAAAACTCTATTTACATTTTCTAATTAATCGTTTTGTCAATAATTTTATAACAAGGCGGGGAGAAAATGCATTTTAAATTATAATAATTTTATAAATTTCCATAAAATTTTTAGGTAATTTGAAGAACATTTTTATGATGCAAATTAATTTAAAAATTTGTTTTCTTTTTGATTGCTTGCATGCATGTCTTTAATATAATTTTATTATTATTTTATTTGAATTTAAATTAAAAAGTAAATGTTTTTTTTTATTTTTTAATAAATTTTTATTTAAAAAAAATTTTATTGGTAAAATTAAATTTTCATGGAGACTGTCAATTTGTTCTTTTTATTTTGTTTTAATATTATTATTATTATAAATTAATGATCACGCAGGCAGGAAAGCAGTAGACATTACTTATTCGTGCATCGAATTATAAAGTGTTTTTTTTTTTGATTAAAGAATAATAAATATTGGGTAACTGCTTTCCTTTATACTTGACTTGCAGTAAAATAAAAATTTGGAAAATACTTTCGCGGAGTTTTAATTAAAAAATTCTTTTAAAATATTTGAAGCTTTAAAACATTTAACCATGGAATGAAGTTCTAATTAATATTTTACAGTCTACAATATTAAGATTAGTATTAAAATGAGGAAGAGTCTAATAGAATAAACTGTGTCAACTCTGGGGTACCCGTATGACCGTAATATAAACAATATATCATTAGGTGTTGAGTAATGCTCATATAAAAGAAGGAGTTGTAAAGCAGCTACTTGAACCCAGTAGACCAACCAAATTTCGCAGAAACTTTGGCCATAAAACTAAACTACCTTGGGCAAAATTTCAGAAACCCAGCTCTAATAGGTATAGAGTAAAGCTTATATAAGGGAAGAAGTTGTATGGCAACTACTCGGACCCACTGCGTTAGACCAACGAAATTTTGGAGAAACTTTGGCCATAAAAGTAAACTACTTTTGGCAAAATTTCAGATACGCAGCTGCATTAGGTACAGATTAATGCTAATATAAAAAACCCGAACCCGTGAACCAAAATGGCTGATTTCAATAGAAATGACGGCTATTGCAAAAAAAAACGAATTTGCGAAAATAGTTTCTTTATACTATAAATTACTAATGACGAAAATAAGACGGGGGTTGAAAATAGAAGAAATCAAACAATGGTTTCAGATTCAGTAAACTTTTGATCGAAGCAAGGTCAAAAGTGCATATCTCCCAATGAAGATAGAGGTTTTAAATTTAGTACAATGGTGTTGCTTCCTATTTCTGCAATGTTTTTAAAAATAAAGACCAATTGAAATGGTGGTTCGGATATCTCTCACACACCATCCAACCCTTAAAAGCTTATCTCCGAAATCAATAAATGTAGTTATTTGAAACATAGAACCAAATTTGAAACATGGATTTTTTCTATTTCTCATGTATTCAGAAATTTGGGATCAATATCAGTTGTGGTTAGGATATATTTTAAAGAACCTCCCAATACTTAAAATCATATCTTTGAAATTAGAAATAGGCGCCACCAACCAATCTCCCAAAATCTAATAAACATATCTTCGAAATTCATAAAGATAGAAACTTGAAATTTGTGCAAGAGCGTTTTGACCATAACAATAATCTTTACACAATACTCTTTTACGAATAAAATAATTAAATTGTGCCTTGTACCAATCAATATTCTTTGTATCATATGAGGTTTTAATTTTATAATTATATAATTATTTTTATAATTAACCTATACGTCCAACAATTGTATCATGAATTTACTATATTCAAATTATAGCCTCGTTAAGTTCAGAATTCTGGTGATACGTGACCTTTAAAATAAATAATCAAAAGAAAAGGTTTTTTCCCTTTTTTTTTGTATGTCCAGTTTTTATTTAATTTGTTTTTTTTATGAATTCGTTAATATTTTACTTTTACAATGTTTCCCTAATAATTAAATTATACTTAAATAAGGCTAATTGAAGGATACGTGTCAATTATTATTAAAAAAAAAATTGATTGTTATGTAAAATAAAATAATTGTAATTAAATTAAATTCACTTTGGTTTTTTATATTGTTTATTTTTTTTTAATCGATTTAAATTTACAGGTCTTTGATTTTCAAATTGTAATTTATTTTATTATTCTTTTATTTCTTGATAATTGAAATTTATATTTCTAGGAGGGGGCTACTCACTTTAATTATTTTTATTAATATATTTTTATTATTATATTATTAATTATAAGTAGGTAAGGTAATATAATATACAGTAACAAACCTTCACAGTTAATAGAATAAAACGCAGTATTTATATAACATAGAGATACTTCAAATTTTCCCAAAAAAGTCCCGAAAATTTACATGAATCATTTTGGAACTATTTTTAATGTAAAAGGTCCCCAAATTTAGGACATCTCTGGAACTTTTAGAAAATTGAATATTGAAAACTTTTTGCGTATGAAAAAAGTTCCTAGAAGTATTTTTATAGAATACTAGCTAATACCCGGAGCGCGTTGCTGCGCCTCTCAATGGAGGTCTAATTGAAGTTGATGTTACTGCAATGTATGAAAGCAATTTTTTAAAACGATTTTTCTAGGATTATTCTAGTAATTTTTGAAACTTTCTGTAATTCAAAGCAGTACAAACTACTTTCCAAAATTTGACGTAATTTACTTCCAAAAATTTGACCAAACGTAGGACCGACTGTTAACAGACTCAACTCCATTTTCAAGTTGCTTCACACATATAAAATTTGAGGTCAACCGGTCAAATCGTTTCTAATTTAGAGTTAAGTAACGCAAAAATCTATTAAAAGCCACTGTGCCCCACTGGGTTAACGGAACTACACTTTCTCTTTGGGCAAAGCAGTATTGCGAAAAATTGGACGTAATTTGCTTTTCACTCAACAAAATTTTTTTGAGGCTTTCTTTTTAGCCAAAGCAGTACTTCGCAAATTATGACTGAATATAGATAATGAATTATGACTATATATAGATATAGATATGACTGTTAGATTCAGTTGGTTTTGCGGAAACTTTGAATTTTTCTATAGCAAGATTAGTTTAGGTGGTATCCCTATCGAATTTAATATAATAGGAGATGTCAGCCCAAACCTCCTCTGAAAAATATATTGGATTAATTATTTTGTAACGAAGTCTAAAACACTTTTCAACTTTTGTCATAATAATGTGACAGCAAGAACGCCGGGACTTTTTGGACTTTTATAAAATGTGTATTTTGGGACTTTTTGCAAATGAAAAAATGCCCGAAATTGGAAACTCTTTTCGTACATCCTTAACTTAATATTAACTGTATGATATTATTTCCTTGTTTTAAAGCTTCATTTAACTTTTCTATTTCGAAAAATTCATATTCCATTTGAAATTCATATTCAGTACTTTTTTTTAGTACATTAGTTTTTTTCTATATCCAAAATCTAATAGTAAAAAAAATTTTATTTATTAAAAAACATGCTGAAAATTCTAAGAATTATTAATTTACCATTCATAAAATAGAAATTTATTTAAAACGAGGAAGAGTGTAGTAGAGTAGACTGTGTCAACTCTGGGATACCCGTATGACCGTTATATAAACATTACATCATTATTATTATAAACATTATTTACTTTTGGCAAAATTTCAAACATACCAGCTTTATTAGGTGAAATATAATGCTCATATAAAAGAAGGAGTTGTATGGCAGCTAGTCGAACCCTCTGCAGTAGGCCAACCAAATTTTGCAGTAACTTTGGCCATTATACTTAACTATTTTTGGCAAAATTTCAGACACCCAACTTCAATAGGTATAGAGAAATGCTCATATAAAATAAGAAGTTGTATGGCAGCTACTCGAACCATTTGCAATAGACCAACCAAATTTTGCAGTAACTTTGGCCATCACACTAAACTATTTTTGGCAAAATTTCAGACACCCAGCTTTAATAGGTATAGAGTAATGCTCATATAAAAGAAGGAGTTGTATGGCAGCTACTCGAACTCACTGCAACAGACCAACCAAATTTTGCAGAAACTTTGGCCATAAAACTAAACCACTTTTGCCAAAATTTCAGACACGTAGCTGTAATAGGTACAGAGAAATACTCATATAAAAAAGAAGTTGTATGGCAGCCATCCGAACCCATGGACCAAAATGGCTGGATTTAAATAGCGATGACGGCTATTGCAAAAAAACGAATTTGCGAAAATTTCAAGATCCTAGCTCCTTTAGTTTTTGAGTTATCGTGCGGACGGACGGACGGACAGACGGACGGACGGACAGACGGACATACATAGCTAAATCGATTTATTTTTCGATTCTGATCAGATCCATACACTTGAGTCTATATCTACCCCCCCTCCTTCTCTGCGTCACAAACGTAATGGCAAATTTATTATACCCTTTGACTATATAGTCATACGGGTATAAAAAACAAAAAAGTAATTAAAAAATTTTATAATAAATACTTTTATATGACATTTTTTTAATACCTATTATAAAATTTGCTGATTTTGTGCCGCCAAAATTAATAGGAAAATAATTAAAATTTACAAAAAAAAAATATAATAAATTAAAATTTAATAATTCATAAAATTTCAATTCTTTGCATACTTATATGAAAATAAACCCCTCAAAACATTCTACACTATGCATATATACAAGTATATATAACATATTTTATTTTATATAATATTTTATTTTTATAAGTATTTAAATATTATTTTCCTAATAATAAATTCTTGCTTTTTATAATCCATAACACCATCCACCAAAAAAAATACAACAACAACAACAACAACAACAAAAACAACCAAATTAAATTAATAATTTTTTAATATACCCTAGACATATATTTATAATAAATGTCTCAACCTACCCCTTTTAAAAAAATATTAAAATAATTTTAACATGAAATAAAATTTCTAAAATGACATTTTTGCAATGTACAGTTAATTTGTTATTGTGTTTTTTTGTATATTTTTTTTTTTATTTAAAAAGCAGAAAAATGTAATCCATGTCATATTTTAATAAAATCAAAAAAAAAAAAAAAAATAAAAAAAAATGTCAAGAATCCTTTTCCTAAATATATGCAATGAAAAAAAATTTTTCTATGTTATATCTAACTACTATACAAGCAAATAAATCCTTGAATTTATACACTACTGCATGATCAGCATTTTTTTGAAAACTTTTCTGAAAATGTTGCATTTTAAAAAAAAAGTGTTGCTTTTTTATACCCGTATGACTATATAGTCAAAGGGTATAATAAATTTGCCATTACGTTTGTGACGCAGAGAAGGAGGGGGGGTAGATATAGACTCAAGTGTATGGATCGGATCAGAATCGAAAAATAAATCGATTTAGCTATGTATGTCCGTCCGTCTGTCCGTCCGTCTGTCCGTCCGTCTGTCCGTCCGTCTGTCCGTCCGTCCGAACGATAACTCAAAAACTAAAGGAGCTAGGATCTTGAAATTTTCGCAAATTCGTTTTTTTGCAATAGCCGTCATCGCTATTTAAATCCAGCCATTTTGGTCCATGGGTTCGGGTAGCTGCCATACAACTTCTTTTTTTATATGAGTATTACTCTGTACCTGTTACAGCTGCATGTCTGAAATTTTGCCAAAAGTAGTTTAGTTTTATGGCCAAAGTTTCTGCAAAATTTGGTTGGTCTAGTAGAGTGGGTTCGAGTAGCTGCCATACAACTTCTTATTTTATATGAGCATTACTCTCCACCTAATAAAGCTGGGTGTCTGAATTTTTGCCAACAATTGTTTAGTTCAATGGCCAAAGTTTCTGCAAAATTTGGTTGGTCTGCTGCAGAGGGTTCGAGTAGCTGCCATACAACTCCTTATTTTATATGAGCATTATTCTCCACCTAATGAAGCTGGGTGTCTGAATTTTTGCCAAAAATTGTTTAGTGTAATGGCCAAAGTTTCTGCAAAATTTGGTTGGTCTATGACAGAAGGTTCGAGTAGTTGCAATACAACTCTTTATTTTATATGAGTATTCCACTACACTTAATAAAGCCAAAAGTAATTAACCGGATGATATAATGTATATGTTACAGTCATACGGGTATCCCAGAGTTGACACAGTCTACTCTACTACACTCTTCCTCGTTTTTTTTTTAATTTGTTGAAAATTTAATAGCTTTTCTCTCAGTCTATATATGTATATAATATTGTTAATTTTGTTACTTATTTATTATTTCTCTCATTCTCTTTGGATACGGGTATAATGTATTACTATTAGTCAAAAGGGGGGGGGGGGGGACTCAAGTGTATGGATCGGATCATTATCGTTCGCACGATCAATCAAAAAATAAATGAGCTTGGATTTTGAAATTTTCACAAATTCGTCGTTTTAATGCAATATTCGTCATCCTATTTAAATCTAGCCATTTTGGTCCACAGGTTCGAGCACCTGCAATACAACTTCGTTTTTTATATGAGCATTACTCTGTACTTATTAAAGCTGGGTGTCCGAAATTTTGCCAAAAGTAGTTTAGTTTTATGGCCAAAGTTACTGCACAATTTGGTTAGCAAAGGGTTCGAGTAGCTGCCATACAACCATTTCTTTTACATGAGTATTACACTACACCTAATAATGCTGTATGTTTGAAATTTTACCAAAAGTAATAAACCGGATGATATAACGTTTATATTACGGTCATACGGGTATCCCAGAGTTGACACAATCTGAACAGTGTAGTAGAGCTCTTCCTCGTTTTTTAAATAAATTTTATTAATAAAAATTTAATATACGAAATTGCAGAAGATATATCTGTATGTTATAATAAATAATACGATTTTTTAGAGGTTGAAAGGGCAAATCAGATTTCAACAAATCTAAAAATTGCGTGTAATGATTAAAGTTGCCTTAAATTTTTGAAATTTGTATTGAATTTTACAATTGAAATCAATATTAATAATCAGCTTGAGAGTATAATATTTTTAAATAAAGGAACACTATTAGGGAGCTTACTACTCAATTTTTAGAAAACGCAAGTTTATTTTGATTGTAATCGAATTCAATAGTTTGCATAAGCTAAGGATACTCATTTATGTTCAAATAGGTTGGAGAACTGGAACAATCACTTCTTTAAACTCTACTGTAATATAGAATTATGAATTGAAAAAGAGTTATATATGCGCTTTTTGGATATTAGGTTTCAAAATCAATCTTTGTTGTAAAAGTGTGAATAAAAAAAAATACCATTAATTAAAAAAAGGGATTTTAAAGTTAACATGGCTTAATGCTTTTTAAAAACGACGTATATTTCTCAAATTGTTGTGATAGAAAATTATGTTATACATTTTATATTTATCTAAAATATTAATGAGTTATAGTTATCTTAGGTTCTTTAATGCTTGTGTAAAGTAAAAACCTTGATTATGTATGGCAGCAAAACATAGCTGATATCGAACATTATCAGCTAGAAGCTGCAAGTATGCATTTAAAGTTATCAATGCATCATATGCAGAATATATTGGCGTTGTAGAATAAGCAACGAAGATCAATAAAGAATAACACAAGAAGAATACATACTGAGGCAAAAGGGTAAGAAAAGCTGGATAGACCATAAGCTAAGAAAAGGTCCCAACAAAAATCATAAGTCGCCTGAACTTGAAATGGAGCTCATAAGGAAACAGGGTTTTGTGCTGCCCCCTTATATGGAAAAAACACAAATAACCGGATTATTAACTTTAAAATTTTGTACGTCAAAAAAATGGAACAAATCCGTTATTTATTTAAACCAGATTCAAATCACGATTTTGAAAAACCAATATTAATAGCCGGGCCCTTAATACAAATGATTTTATAAAAATTATATTTATACAAAAGAAATTTAAATTCCGTCTTAAAGTAAATGAATTAAAAGTGAGATCTTCTGTTAAATTCTATTGTTGGACATCCTGTATATGAATGTCTGTATTGTTTTTAAAAAATAACAACAAAAATAACAACAACAACACTTTTTTTTTCATGTTTATATTTTTGTTTTATATGGTATTTAAATTTGCATAAGTTATAACGGTAACGTATGGTCTCGCCTTGAATTTTTGTTTTCGTAAAAAAATTTATTTACAAAAAAAAACCCATATTTGTTGCATATAATAAGGCGCACTGTATTTTATTAATTTTTTTTTTTATATAAACATTTTTTCATTTGTTTTCAAGTATAGGCTTAAATTTATGTTTTTATTTTTTGTTTTTTTTTTTTTGGTTTTTTTTTTTCAGTTATTATTGTTGCGTTTTTTCAACACAAAAACTGGGAATGATGATGTTGATGTATAAAGATTATCTTTAAATTCAAAAAACAAAAAAATTTAAAAAAAAAAGCAGAAAAGAGAGCATCACATCACATGAGAATGTGAATTCAAGTTGTGGTATTCGTAAAATAAGAGCAGTATTAAAAAACAAAAAAAAATATATATATATATATATATATATATATATAAAAAATATATATAAAAAAACAATTTATAATTTTTAATAACACCGGTTGCTCTATCTGAGAATGCCAATAATATGTGGTTTTTCACTTGTTCCATATTATAAATGCATGTGAGTATATATATATAATTTTCAAAATAAATTCGTGTATACATATATAATTCCATATATATATATATATAAATAATTTTTTTGGTTTGAGTCTCTGGTATTATATATTATAATATTTATTCCACTCTTTCAACCCTCATATGGTAAGGGGTTGTTTGTAAGTAATTTATGTACCCAAAATAAAAAAAATATACAAAAAAAAAAAGAGGTGCCATGAGTGAATTTAATAAGGTTTTGAATATATTAATATTTTATTCTGATAATTTAATCACATTGAATTTATTTTGTGTTTTTTATTTTTTTGTATTTATTTTTTATTATTTTTTTTTTTTTATGTGGTTAAACAGGGTTGATTTGGTCTATATGAAATATTTTCATATAGATGTATTATAAACAGAGTATATCATAAATACAAAAATATTGACATTCGATGGAGAAATAGCAACACGTTTCAAGAACATATAATGTCAATTGTAACTTTTGAACAAACTATAGGAACACTTTACTATCGAATTCTAACTAATACCTTATCTTTTTTTAGGTTTTAAGGTCCTGGTGGAAAAATGGATACATATGGGATTTTTAATATGATTCAGTAATCTCTCAAAATTGTGGTCTAAGGTCAAAATTAGTCGAACTTTTTTAATTTCCCTCAAAATTATGGTCTAAGGATTAAAAGTAATCGAACTATTTTATTTCGTTTTTTATAACTCACTTTAATATCTGTTAACAGTAAAAAACATACCAAAAAACAAAATCCTCAAAGTCAAAATTCGTAAAATGAGAATTCCCAAAACCTTTTTTTTTTATAATTAAGAATGCAACAAAATCAGTTTGCAACAAAATCAGGGTCTTACATTTTTTCAAAATATTTATGTATGTCTATGCGTGGTTCTGAATTACAAAAGATTTTATAGTTGATTTTAAAATTTTTATAGATTTCTGTTTTGAGGATTTTTGTTTTTCGGGTTTTTTGATTTTCGGGGCCTTGGGTTTTGGGTATTTCGTTTTCTCAAATTTTGGTTTTCAGGATTTTGTTTTGAAAATTTCATACCCAACCGCAGAAATACTATTCCAAATTCTGATTACAATACTTCCTTTCTAGTATCCATCACTTTACAAATGTAGTTCTCCTCTTCCTTCAATGTGAACTAATGCCTCAGAATGTGAAGCGGGTTATACACCATTTTTTCGAAGCTAATTAAACACTTTGAACGGATTCCATTACAAATATGTAGGTTTAGTTATTTAAGAAAATAGAATTTTAACGGCGATTTTGCGGGTAGGTTGGAAATGAAACTTCATTTTTAATTTTTCCAAATTGTAGTATGGAACATTATTGACAGAAGAGAACTAATAAGATCAAAGCCTGGTGCACACTTTAGCAGAACCTAGCATCAATTGAGTTCCCTACTTAAATTTCCACTTTTTTAAATTTAACTTTCTAATCCTTAAATTAAAAAAACAACAATTGTCAACGTTTTCCATAGAAGTTTAAATAGAAAAGATATTAGAAATAATCTTTGCCTGGTCAACTGTCATCCCGCTTTTCAGAATGTTGTTTCTGGCACAATCTGTTAATTTTTTTTTTTTTGTTATTTTGTAGCATAAACGTTTACTTTCTAGAGCTGATTTACATACATAAATTCCCATACCCACACAAACAACATATATATAATTCATATATATATTTGGTTAAATGAAAATATGGCATGATTAAAAAAAAAAAAATGTGAATGCAGATAAAAAGATTTTTTGATTATATTTTTTGTACACCACTTTTACTCCATCTCTACAAATATCATTCTTCTTCCAATAACTCGACATCCTCTTCAATGACTGGTTCGTGTTTCACGTATTATGCTGTATGAAAATATTTAAAGGAAATATTTTCATTAATATGCCACGCTATTCCAGTATTTAAACTCAGGTGTTAAGAAAATTGATTGGTTTACTCATATCGCAGTCAGGTTTGGGTATAAGAAAAAAAATTTTCAAAGTACCACAGTTTAATTTTCTTTTAATTGAGAGTTTGGTTTTTTTTAATTTTTTTTTGTTTTCTTCTTTTCTCTCGTTGGTTTACCGTTTATTTTGAATTTTCAATTTTGTGTTGATTTTCTTGTATTTCATTGGGGTGAAATTTTTTTTTGTAAATGTAAGTGTACAATATGTAAATTGGAACTTAATCATATATGATATGTTTGTTTTAATTTAAGTTAATAAAAACAAAAAAACAAAAACTAAAGAAAACAATGAAATAATTTGATGAAAATAATTTCCGCAAGATGTCGCTTTAAGCATTAAAAAAAAAAAAATAGAAATCATAAAAATGAAGAATTTTTTTAAAGATTAAAATTTACGGAAATTAATTTTTTTAAATTTATAATCTTTAATAAAATGCAATATGAATTAGAAATTCGAAGCAAGTACTAATTCTCCAGCTTTGGAGTAAATTTTTTTTTTTGAGAATCCTTGTATGGATGATTTTTTTTTTTTGCCGGCACCTCTACGTGCTGACTGTTTACTGTGATAGGCTAAACAGCATGACTATATATGTGCTTGTCGGAACAGGAGATCAAATGAATTCCACATACAATTTAAACATGTGATAGTACTACGTCTTATAACATGTAGAAATGTCTTAGATTTTCAATAAATACAGTTCTATTTTGTTTATATTGTTATAATTTTGTATTTGAGTTATATGGTATTCTATATCAGTGAGTTATATTATTTAATTGAATTATTTGTTTACATTTTGTATTTGTTTATATTGTTATACGAATATTAATGTATTTTTTATTAAAGATATATAATTATTAATTATTGATTTAGCCATTAATTTGAACCCAAGGCGAATGGTAGCTGAGTCGAATTGAAAACCAGATAAAAGTTTTTTCACTTTCACTGGGATTTGAACCCGGGGCCTCTCGCATGAAAGGTCGGTACTCTAACCACTGTTTCACCCAGCTGATGGTTTTAAGAATGTTTGTCTGAAATTATATCTGACTGTATTACATTTGGATTGGATCTGGAATCATTTACTTCTTCTTCACTTGCTTCTCTTTTGAATGTCGGAACAAGGTATTAGAACTGATCTGATTAGATATGAATTCCATATATTATTTACATGAGATAGTACGCCACCTAATATCATGTAGGAATTTCTTAGATTTTCAATAGAAACAATTCTATTTTTGTTTATATATTGTAATAATTTTGTATTTAAGTTATATGGTATTCTATATATGTGAGTTATATTATTCAATTAAATTATTTGTTTATGTTTTTATGTTAATAAAATTTTTATTAATGATATATAATAATTAATTATTGATTTAGTCATTAATTTGAACTCAATTGCGAATGGTAGCTGAGTTTATTTGAAAACCAAAAAAAAGTTTTTTTACTTTGAATGACGTTCGAACCCAGGCCTTAACCACTGTGCCACCCAGCTGTTTTCTGGTTCTATTTGATAATGTACATTTAATTAATATAGCTAATTGAAAATACCTAAATTTGGGCTCTACGAATTAACACCATAATTAGCTATTGTCAGAACGAAATAATATTTTGGTAGCATAATGTAGTACCAGCAATTTAATTTTTTATTGGGCATTATTGCATTCTTTATACTTGCATGAACGTATAGTATTGACTCAATATTTGCAATATTTTTGATCCCTCTTATCTTTTGAACGGCTCAAGATAGAAACTTTGATGAAATTTTGGAAAAAAATTAGATCGTCAGAAATTAGGAGTCGGTTAAGAATTTTTTATTTGATCACGCCCGCTGTTTAGGAGCTGAAAAGGGTCGAAAATTGAAATTTTTTTATTTTTAACCACGTGTAATGTGAATACCTGGTTTTTCAATTCAAATTTTATAGTTTTTATACTTTATTTGTTGTTTGTTTTATCGCGTTTTATATCACCTTAAAGTTTTTCTAACAGTTTTAACTCAAATTGGTATTCAAAATGTTATTTAAACAAACAATTTTCATACTAAAGAGCAAATAGTACAAAATTTAAGTGGAAAAATTTCTTTAAATGAATTTGTGCAAATATGGTTTAAAATTAAATACCACACCAAACTAACATTTAAATTAAAAAACAAAATCTGAAGATACTAAAAATCAACACTAGAAATGAATTTAATTTCTTGAAAAAATGTATATGTTTATAAAATAAATATTACATTTATTAGAATTAATTTTTATTTTCTATAATCTTCTATAGCATCAACAAATACATAGGATAGACCTATTATTTAGTGCTGAGATTCTTTTCTAAAGTTAAACGAGAAAGAGTGTAGTAGAGTAGACTATGTCAACTCTGGGATACCCGTATGATCGTAATATAAAGATTATATCATCCGGGTAATTACTTTTAGCAAAATTTGAAACATACAGCTTTACAGCTTTATTAGCTGTAGTGTATTGCTCTTATAAAAGAAGGAGTTGTATGGAACCCACTCGAACCCTCTGCAGTAGACCAGGATAAACGTAATGGCAAATTTAGTATACCTTTTTGACTGATAGTCATACGGGTATAAAGGCTCTAAAATATTTAGAAATTTTTAATTGTGACCTGATGCCAGTCTGTATTTTATGCAAAAGCATATTAATCAATTAAGAAGGTTTATTAATTTGATGAGCCTGACACATATAAATTAAAAAATTTCGATTCAAAAATGTCGACGACAAATATATCGATTTGCACAACAAAGTGATATTAGAAATGTCAAGATTCACACCAACTCTTTAATGCCTCCGGGTTATATTTTCGTTTCAACAATTCTCCAAATTCTCCAAAATTATATATATACATATTAGCAACGTTTAGCAATTAAAGTTTGGATTTTAACATTTAGATTTTGAAATTCGAAATTTTTGAATTTGAGTTGTCACGCAGATCCATTAACGCTTTAATCCAATTTCAAACCCGAATTTTCTTAAATTGGAGTCCATATTATATCGGCAAGAAAATCTTTTTTCAAAATTGTTTTACTGACTCTCGGTACCTGGCAATAAATGAATATAATATCCTTATTTACCGTTAAAATTACTGTGATTCAAATAACGGTATTCCTAATTTAATTTCTATTACTTTCTATATATCTGTATTTCTTATTTATATATATATATATATATATATATACATATAAACATTTTGTTATACAATTTTATATAAAAATAATTAGTTAAATCAAGATACCGAAGAAAAAAACTATACAAATAAAATTCTCAAAGAAAAACTAAAAACAAAAGCTAAAACAACAAAAAAATAAAATCAAAATGAAAATTTTTTTTTATAGGAAAAAAAAAAACAAAAAAAAACACAATAAAAAAAAAACTTTAGCTAATAAAATCACATAAAAACCACAAATAATGCACTTTAAAATTTCTAAATTGTTCATTTATTTAAATACTATTATAATACCCATATATATATATATATATATATATATATATATATATATATATATATGTATGTGTATATTATTTATTATATTTTAAAAATATACTTTTATATATATATCACAAATATTTATCATATATATATATATATATAAATATATATAATAAACAAGAAAATAACAATTTATAAGAGATACTTTTAATTTTAATCTCATTTAAAATATAACTTTCTTCCTTATTTTAAACGACGGCAATTTAACAAACAAAGAAACATTTGATAATAATATATATATATAAATAAACACATATATATATTTAATCTATATATACATATTTTAAATTATATATATTTAAAAAAAAAAATATAATAATATTATGTGACTTCATTTATATTGTATTTACATATTATTTTAAATATACATATACACATTCATATATCTAGATACATACATATCTGTGAGTTAAATAACACCAGTTAAAATGATTTAAGGCGAAATGGCTTAATTTTTAAACCATATAAAAATGATACGATAAGAAGTAATTTTTGGGTTAGAAAGAATATTATATATATAATGGAATATATATTTTTCCTATAATAGAGTAAAAGAAAATAGATATAGGAAAATTAAACTGTAAAATAAAAATAAAAAACAAATTGGAAAATTTATGTGAAACGCAATGAAATTATTTCTTCTATTTTGTTCTTATTTTTTTTTATTTTAAATAAATGTGTTATATTATAAAGATTAAGTATTAGAATAGAATAGAAAAAATAAACCTCATGTTATATGATAATTTGTAGTTGTTATTGTCTACTAAAGGATTAAGGATAATATATATAAAGATACAAAAAATATTTAACAAATATTATATATATTTTTTTGCTTTTTTTTTTGGAAAATTTCAACACTAATACATTAAAATTTCCAAAAGGATTATTATAGTACCTACAACAAATCCTTATGTCCTTATATTTTGGTGAAAATTTTTATTATCGTCAAATAATTTTAAGATTCTTGAGTGATAAATAAATGTAAATTTTATTGTTCGTTAGGTTTCAGGTTTAATTAAAGAAACCTGTAATGTAGTAAATTAAATCTAAGGTTTGTTTTAAATGTATATATATAAAAACAAACTTAATAATATCGTTAAAACAATCCTTTCATATTCAAAAAAAAAAAAATTGCAGTATATAAGTTGTAATATATATAAATTTTATTTTTTAAGCGTTAACTGTTCAACTGTTAGGCTAATAAGTGTCTATACCATAGGTACATATTGGAACAGGGGGTCATATTATATATTCGTGTTACTAGAATTGATCTTAATGAATTCCACATATAATTTAAACATGAGATAGTACTAGGCCTTATAACATGTAGAAACGTCTTAGATTTTCAATATTTACAATTCTATTTTTTTGTTTATATTGTAAAATTTTGTATTTGAGGTATATGGTAATCTATATCTGTGAGTTATGTTATTCAATTATATTATTTGTTTATATTTTGTATTTGCTTAAATTGTTATATTAATGTATTTGTTATTAAAGATATATAATTATTAATTATTGATTATGCCATTAATTTGAACCCAAAGGCGAATGGTGGCTGAGTCGAGTCGAAAACTAGAAAAGTTTTTTCACTTTTACTAGAATTCGAACCCGGGCCTGGGAGGGAAGCATTTTTTATCATTAATAAACTTATAAAATATATCTTGAGATAAGCCCCTGGAAATAAAACAGATCCCAGCAAATCCGAACTTCTGAAAAAATTGCTGGATAATTCGCACAACAGAATATCTATATATAACCAAGTCTACAAGATGTGCCAGAATGATTCTAATAAAATAAAATTAGAAAAATCTACAAATGGATTCGGCACATAATTTGGCTGAGGAAGTTGTTGTAACATCTTCAAATAGAAAAATATATAGACAAACTAAACAACTGGAGGACTGAATAAAATGCTACTAATTATCGATCAAGGTTAACACAACGCTGACCCGTACGATGTATATTACGACATAGATGTTGTGACATATATCAAGCTACAATGCCTTAGGTTCGCCAGTCATCCACAACATATGGCAGATTCTGCATTCCAAGGAAGTGTTGAATGGGAAGGTAGTTAGAAAAGACCCATAGGGAAGCCGAGAAATCGATGGATTGATGCGGTCAAGTTAGATTATGTATCAATGCTCCAAAAGCAAAATTAGATAACTGCTGCCAAAGATCGGATGAACTGGAAGAGGATGATAAAGGAGGCAATGGTTCGAAAACGGATTGCAACGCCATAGAAGAAGAAGAAGAAATTTACGATACAAAAGTGGTAAGTAGTATAAATAGTTATAGGAATCTAACAATATAAAGAAATTGTAATGAATATTTAATTAATATCTTATAAAATAAAAGAAAAACGAGGAAGAGTGCAGTAGAGTAGACTGTGTCAACTCTGGGATACCCGTATGACCGTAACATATACATTATATCATCCGGCTAATTACTTTTGGCAAAATTTCAAACATTCAGCTTTATTAGGGGTAGAGTAATGCTCATATAAAAGAAGGAGTTGTATGGCAGCTACTCGAACCCTTTGCAGTAAACCAACCAAATTTTGCAGTAACCTTGACCATTACACTAAACTATTTTTGGCAAAATTTCAGACACCCAGCTTCATTTGGTGTAGTGTAATCCTCATATAAAAGAAGGAGTTGTATGGCAGCTACTCGAACCCTCAGCAGTAGACCAACTAAATTTTGCAGTAACTTTGGCCATTACACTAAACTATTTTTTGCAAAATTTCAGACACCCAGCTTCATCAGGTGTAGTGTAAAGCTCAAATAAAAGAAGGAGTTGCATGGCAGCTACTCGAACCCTCTGTAGTAGACCAACCAAATTTTGCAGTAACTTTGGCCATTATACTAAACTACTTTTGGCAAAATTTCAGACACGCAGCTTCCATAGGTATGGGGTAATGCTCATATAAAATTAGAAGTTGTATGGCAGGTACTCGAACCCGTGGACCAAAATGGCTGAATTTAAAACTCGATTCCGTTTTTTGCATAAAAACGAATTTGTGAAAATTTCATAATCCTAGCTCCTTTACTTTTTGAGTTATCGTGATGACGGACGGACGGACGGACGGACGGACGGACATACATAGCTAAATCGATTTATTTTTCGATTCTGATCCGATCCATACACTTGAGTCTATATCTACCCCCCCCTCCTTCTCTGCGTCACAAACGTAATGGCAAATTTATTATACCCTTGGACTATATAGTCATACGGGTATAAAGATACCACAGTTCAGTCGAAAAATGACCTTTTCAAATACACGGTCTGATTTTATATCTAATACTATTGTGATTTATAAGAGTCAGCCTTAAAATCTAAAAATTATAAATATATCATTAGTAAAATTGCGTTATGAAATTTCATTAGCGTCAGATTTTCATTCAAAATGCACAAAAAATGGTTTGGGTATTCCATGCCTAATTGCAGGAATTTTTAAGGCTCTTTTTTCTTTCTGAATCTCTTATGTATAAATTAAAACATTTCAAATACATATAAGGTAAACATTCCTTCTAGGAATAGAACAACGTATAAGTCTTCTAAATAATAGAGGAATTCATATAGTCAATTATTATAAAACTCTACCCATCAATTTGATGAATACTTACTAATAAAGTTTTATATTTGAATATTTGTATTTTGGAAGCATATTTTGGTCTGAGCTCCTGATGAATTTGTCGATTTTGTATTTCTTTTAGAAATAAGAATTAAAAATAATACTAACCCCTCTTAGGTTAATAAATTCGATATATTTCAAATTTGATGAAGTCTTTTAATGAGTGGTATCATAAAATTGTATTATCAGAATGTAATGTATTCCAGACGTTGTTACATTTTCATAAAGGATTAAAGAAAAATTAAAATTTTTTAATGTGGAAAATATATATATATATATATATATGTATTTTGTACATCGTCTTAAATATAAAAAATAAGAATGTACTAAAAATAACCAAAAAAACCAAAAAAAAAAAAAAAACATTGTCTTCATTTTTGAATTATATCCATATATGCATGTATATATATATAGATATAGAAATTTTATGTATTATCCTTTCTTTGTTTTTTTTTCTATTTTTTAAATTATAAGGATATAAACAAGAACATAATAACATAAAAAATGCATAATAATAAAAAGAAAGAATTATATAAATTATCCAGTTTTGGGAAACACTTGTTTGAAATTATCCTTTTTCATTTTGTTGTTGTTTTATTTTTTTTTATTTTATATTTTAAAAATGTATTTAATATTTAGTATTCAAGATACTAAAGGATAAATAACATAAAATAGGTGTTAGTATTAAAAATGTAAGAATATCTATATTATATGCATTAATATATATATATATATATGTGTTTATATATATAGATATTGTATATATAGATAGAATGAAATATTTTTCTAAAGATTTTCTAAAAACAATATAAAAAACAAAATGTTCTTAGCTTTTTTCTTAAAATTCAGTAGTTATTACTCTTATATGGTCTAACAATTATAATATATATATATATAATTAAGAGTATATAATTATTGATATAAATATACTGTTTTAGGATAATAGAGTTCAAGTAGTTTAGAAGGTGCAGGGTCACAACTTCCAAGGTCATAAGTCCCTTAAGGGCCTCTAAGTGGGTCATAAATCTCTAAGGGACTTATGGCCCTGGGAATTTTGACCCTGCACCAGTTTGGAACTTTAACATATATTATATGTTAAGAGTAAACTTAACAGAAAGTAAGAAGTGAGTGGTATCTTTTATACTGCATCGTAGAATATTGATTCAATATATCATCACTGTAGTCAGTTAGACCCTTAAAAATTTAAAAATTGTCTCAAATTCATCATCTAACTGATTGTTTAACTAATTTTTTTAAGTCTATAGTAATATCTTGAGTGATATAATTGTATTGTCTAAAACTCATCACTGGTTGATTCGACTTCGATTTGACTTTAGTTAATTTCAGTTAAACGTTAAAATTAATGTTCAAAATTTTTGAAAGAAGTCATAACCTATGGAAATCAGAAGTGAGAATAGTATGGTTTTAAGAAATCTAGTCTCCGATACGTTAATAGAAATTAAAAGAAAGAAAATTTGACAAAATCAATGAGTTTCTTTTAAAAATCCTTTAACTAATATAAATGTACACCGTACAATATAAACTTCATCATGTGGGTCCTATTGCACCAACAACTTATCACTAATTAATTAATAAAATAAACATTTTTGTGATAAAATTTTATTACCCATAACTAAATTTGACAATATACCAATCAAATCAGATTTGAAAAATTTTTTTTTTGAAACACTCTGTATGTGAATCTTTAATTTATTTTCTTATTAAAAACTTACATTACATGTAAAAAACATAGGAATAGAACTTTTAAGAATATCAACACCAAATGTTACAATTATAGGTATTGTACTTAAATTGTAAATTAAGTTAATATACAATATCTGAATTATATGTACAGTATATTAAATTTAATTTTTTGCCTAATTTTACTACTGCAACAAACTGTAGTTTGCTACAAGCTTCAAATTTTAATTTCTTTACTTCTTTTCCATTTTTTGGGATTTAACAAATTTTGCTGGGTGTTTTTATACCCGTATAACTATATAGTCAAAGGGTATAATAAAATTTCCCATTACGTTTGTGACGCAGAGAAGGAGATGGAGGTCGATATAGACTCAAGTGTATGAATCGGATCACAATCGAAAAAAAAAATCGATTTAGCTATGTATATCCGTCCGTTCGCACTATAACTCAAAAACTAAAGGAGCTAGGATTATGAAATTTTCACAAATTCTTTTTTTTGCAATAGCCATCATCACTATTTAAATCCAGCTATTTTGGTCCATGGGTTCGGGTAGCTGGCATACAACTCATTTTTTTATATGAGCATTACTCTGTACGTATTACAGCTGCGTGTTTGAAATTTTGCCAAAGTAATTAACCGGATGATATAATGTTTATATTACGGTCATATGGATATCCCAAAGTTGACACAGTCTACTCTACTACACTGTTTCTCGTTTTTTATTCAAATTATGTGAAATAATAAACCTTTTATATATTCTAGGAAGTAATTTTGATTATTCTTATATAATTTACGTAATAAATTTTCAATTAAATATTAATATTTACAAAATTGTTTGTTTATACCGAATATAATAGAATTTCTTGACTTGTGTATTTTGATTCAACTATGGATCTTTAGGTTACCATTTTAAAAATGAAAGTTTCTATAAAGAGTCCATGCAAGTAGTTTTTTTTACATACTAGAGGATTGAATCCGTTTATTTTAAGCTGCAGAGAAGCTTACCATAGCATTACCTTTGTGACACAGAGAAAGAGGAGGATAGATACTGACTCAAAGGTATGGATTGGATCATAATCGAAAAGTAAATCGATCTAGCTATGTATGTCCGTCCGTCTCTATATAACTCAGAAAAGTGGGTGGCAGTGGGTTCGAGTAGCTGCTATATAACTTCTTCTTTTATATGAAGATTACTCTATACCTATTGAAACTGGGTGTCTGAAATTTTACCAAAAATAGCTTGAAATTTTGCGGTAATACGGATATTCAGAGTCCCAGTCTACTCAACTACACTGTTTCCTCTTTTTTTACTACTGTAATCTACGTATTAAATTCCAAAGCTGTCATGGTCTTACATGTCCAAGGATCATAAGAGAATAATATTTTTTAACAGAACATTGAATCATTGTATTGTAAGATTTGTATGTCTGTAAATCCCTGATTAACAATTTCTTTTAAGAATTTTGCAGCCTTAGAAGTAAGTGTTCATTATTAGTATAGTTCTAGAAGTGGTATTTGATGATTTTCTAATTAGTTTGATTATTCATTCGAATTCGAGTTATTTCGTTTCTATAAGATTCAGTAAAGAACCCTGAAATTAGAAAAGACTCTTCTTTTTGTTGATTGAGAAAAAGTAAGCTAGTTAACATGCATGATTTAATTTAATCTTTATACTTAAATATATTAATTTTTAAAATTTGAAAATTTATTAAAAATTAAGTATAAAAGAAAATACTATCATGGAATTTTCAACAAGAAAATTGGTTTGGCTTAGCAATTGGTGTAAAAGAATTTTCCTACCATATTCTGTACGTATATGAGAATGTATTTTTGTCTTTAAAATTCAGTTCTAATAAAAGTACCAACATTAGCAACAATAGCATCAAAAACTAACCAAATAACAATTTTAGTAGCTGTGTATAGGTATTTCCCAGAGGCGTCTTGTGACAATTTACGCAGGGTGTGCAAAAATACTATAAAAGTTAAATTTATAAAAAAAAACATTTAAAACATAATAGGATAAATAAAACAAAGATTGGTACTTATGTATTAAAAAAAAGTTGTACGAAATAGATTTTTTTAATTTTTTTTTTGTTAATTTGATTAAGCGAAAATCATATATTGCTTTGATGTAGTAAAATTTGTAACATAATCATAAATCATCAATCATCTGCATCTCATCATAAATTCATAACTTCATAAGTGCGACGAAACTTTTCTACTTTTCTATTTATTATTTTTTGAGTAATTAGTTAACAGCATGGATAGAGCCATAGAGAAAGTAGAACATAATAATATAGTCAATGTGGAAATTGGAATATGAAGAAATGTACAACTCTCGTTATATATAATATATTTAAAGAGAAATAATAAAAAGCTATGGTTTTGTCGTTATTATTTTTTTTTTTTTTGTTTCCATTTAATTTGAAAATAAAAATTCTTATTAATAATAAGAATTATTATATGCAAATGTAATTGTAATGGCATGGCAAGAGTAAATTATCCAAATTACCACAACACAACTATCAAGTGCAACGATACTTTTCTACTTTTCTATTTATTATTTTAGATAATATTTAGTGTATTCGAAATTGGAATATGATGCACACACAAGATGCACACATTCATTGATAATACGAGTATTTGATTTTTCCAATATTTTTTAAGAAATTTTTTCAGTTCTACTACATATGTATTACATAAATAAATGAATATTAATACTTTACAACAAATGCGATGAAGTTTATATGACACAATAACTTCATTCGTGAGGTACAGAAAAATTAAAAATATAAAATTACATTGTAATTTTGGACAAATTAAAAAACAAAAAAATGTTATTTTACAAATTATAAAATTATAATCTATAATTTTGCTGGGTGTGCAGTGCACACCTTGCACACCCAGAGAAAACGCCACTGGTATTTACATATTATACGCATATTGCATATTTTAAGTTTTTACATGTGTATTGAATAAATTTTAAGGAGTTTAACAAATTAAAAGAAACAAGTTATAAGAGAAACTATGGATTTTAAAAAATGCACATTTCCATAATCTATACACAGTGGTTTATACTGAGTTTTGGGTACAAAAAAAACGTATATTTGTTATATAATTTTTTTTTTTTATTTTATTTACACTCAAAAACGCCTGTTAAAATTAAAAAATTTTTTTTTGGGAAATTCTGATTCTTAAAGATTTAGTACCTTCTCCGTATAAATTTTCCGGTTCTAGGAATTTATTTGTGTTGAGAAATTTGGAATTTTTCTCAGAATTTTATTATCTAATCAAAAATGGTTATAACTAAGATTTCTTAATTTTATTAGGAAAACTTTAACATATGTTATAAAAAAATATTTGAACTTTAATTTTTGTATCGAAAAAAATGGGTAGGTATTCAATTTACAGCTGTTTAAATTAAACATAATTTAGATTTTATACTCCTTACAGCTTCCAAACGGTAGGAGTCACAAAAACTTTTTATAAAGTGACTCATACTAATTTCTACGAATCTTACCTTTTTCAAAATTTCAAGTTTCTAAGTTAAGCCGTTTGGAACATATGAGGGGTTGAAAATATTGCATAAATCGATTATCAAATAACGATTATTGATTCGATTATCTTTAATTTCTACGGTAAATTAAAGAAATCTATGGCAACCATTTTCTATTAATATTTATAAAGCTTGTAGCAGCAAACTAACTGTTTTCAGATTAAAAATATACTTTATAAAACTCTTGTCATAACAGTCTTAAATATAGGACTTTTTTTGTAACTTTGCGGGCTATAACTCCGTAATGAATGGGGCTACATAAAAAATTACTTCCTTGAAATTACCTGCCGGTAGGGAAAATTTCATTTCTTTATTTCAAAAGGTGTAAAAATTTTTTAAACGCACTATCGAATTATTGAATTGGACCGGTGGACAGAGTGAAACTATTTAGACACATTATTTTAAATTTATTTTTTTTTTTAGAAAATATGCTAAAAATTGTAAAAACAAAGTAACAGTGAAGGACAAAAACAAAGAAAGAAAAAAAATTAAATAAAAAGAAAGATATAAATTCATATGATGCAAAAATTCATAAAACCAACAATTACAATATGAATATTTTTTTTTGTTTTATTTATTGTCTGTTGTTGCTATATATATATTATATATATATATATATATTTATATGTGTATATTGTTATTGTTGTATTAATATCTTTAGATATATTTTTTTTCTGGGGTAAAAGCAACAGCATTGAAGAGATAAAATGAAATAATAATAAAAAACAAAGAAGAAAAAAAATTAAAATGATTTTTTATTGCATAACATAAATTTTATTTTACAAATTTTTGTTTTTGCACTTATTTTTGCACAAAATGCGTGTTTTCTTTAATTTTTATCATCTCTTGCACACAATAAAGTAAAAAAAATTAAAAGAAAAAAAAATAATAAAAAACAAAAACAAATTGAAATTTTAAAAATAGAATAAAAGTGTGAGTGAAGTAGAATCACTTTGTTGTAAGAAAAAATATTATACAACAAATTCTTTTTGTTTTTGTTTTTCTTTCTTTTTTTTTGGTTTTATCTAAAAATTATGATGCAGTATGTGTTCAATATATATATATGTAGTATATTGCAGAGTCCAAAAAAAAAATGTATGTATGCGTATACCTCTTACAAGATAAGATGACAATAAAGGCCTTGTTTTTATAGTCATTATCCTGTACAGTGTTGTTTTGTGTTGCACTATTCGTTTTTATATAAAATAAAAATCAATATTCGAAGGACTTTAGGCAGATGTTATTGTTGAATATTATATTGGTACTAAATGAATTATTTTTAATATGCAAATTATACCACTCTTTAACCAACAATTCATTTAACCTATAAAAAAATGGTAATAATTAATATAATTGAATTATATGATATAATAAAAAACGATTGAATTAAAAATATTTGTCTGTGAGTTATAAGCATAAATTAAAACACCGGGTTAAATTTTATATTTTAAATGTGCCTTTATGAAATTTTTGGTTTTTAAGTTCAAGAATTTCCCTAATTCCACATAACCTGACAATCTGTAAATTTCTAAACTCAAATCCTCGTAACCAAAATGTACTGTTGTATCACTGGTCCCTCCCTACAGTTTGGTTTAAAAAGGGTGTGGTTCTGATGTTTTAAAGTCAAAAAATATCCAAGGAAATTCCGCACAATTTCAATGGATTTTTAAGCTGTTCATTTCCTCAAAAAAACAAAAAAATAATTTTAACAGCAAGTTTTTGTTTATAAAAGCAAGATTTTCCTTTAAAAGCAAGTTTTTCACTTTAAGTGCATTTTTTTTGTTTGTTTTTAAAGATACCCGGAGAGAAATTTACCATACATTGGGAAACAGAAGTCTATTTTAGAAAAAAACTTGCACTTAAAAAAAAAAACAAAAACTTGCACTTAAAACAAAAATCATTTTACTTAAAGGAAAACAGATATTTTTTATGTGTTATTATATTGAAATCGAAATATTAACTATTTTTTTGGGTAATTAATATGAACCTTATTATTGATTTAAGTCTACATCTTGATAAAAATCTTTTAATTTTTACTGGAAATTAGAGCTTAGAACACAGGCCCTAAAATTAGATTTCGGTATTTTAACCCACTCATCTTCTAACTGCTATATTAAAGCATTTTCCAACTAAATACTTGTGTGAGATATACTAGATTGAAATTCTAAATTAATTCAAATAAAAAGCATCCTCTAGGCACAACAACTTTAAATGTGTCATACGGGTGTCGCAGTTCACGCTAGATGCGTGTAGAATAGTAAGTATTAATCTCTATAGACATTGGAAAAGGACTTCGTGGATAACCAATAATTTTGAGACTTGAAAAAAAAAAATGTTGAAGTGAAACTGAGTTGCCCTGGAACTCATGGAATAAATTAGTCTTCCTTTGGATTTATCTCCTTATATTCAATGGAACCGATTACAATTTCTGTTGCATTAGAATAATTTTTCGATATACATAACATTTTTCTTCCTTTTGGTAGAAATTAAATTAAAAACATAAATGAATGTAAAAAAATTATATACTGAATGCTAACAGTAGTATTAAATATAAATAAAGAAATTGTAAATTATTAAAAAAAAAAATATCTAAAAAAAACACAAAAGAAAAATCTTAACCATACAAAACAAATAAATATAAAATTTAAATGCAGCATTTATTAAAATTACGCAAAATATAAAATTAAAAAAAAAAATGAGGAAGAGTTAAGTAGACTGTGTCAATTCTGGGATACCCGTATGACCGAAGTGTAGGCATTTTATCATCCGATTAATTGCTTTTGGTAAAATTTTAAATACACAACTTATTAGACTTTTTGTTTTGCACAAAAGAAAATATAAGTTGGAAAGCAGCTCTTCGAACCTCTTCCACAACAACGACTATATTTTATTCAGACATTGACTATTAAAGTTCACTAGTATTGATAAAATTTCAGATATACAGCTTTATTATGTATAGAATAATGCTCATATACAATATGAAGTTGTATTACAATTATTCGAACGCACTGCACTACCCCAACCAAATTTTGCACTATGCACTTTAATCATAAAACTAAACTCTTGTATGTTTGAAATATTGCCAAAAATAATTAACCGGATGATATAATATTTATATTACGGTCATACGGGTATCCCAGAGTTGACACAATCTACTCTCCTACACTCTTCCTCGTTTTTGTATAAAAAAAGAAGTTGTATGGCATGTCTTCGAAACCGTGGAGCAAACATATTCGGATTTCAATAGCGACAGACGGACGGACGGGCAGTCGATCATACATAAGGAGATCGATTTACTTTTCGATTCTGATCCGATCCATACTTTTGAGTCTATATTTACCCCTCATCTTTCTCTGGATCACAAACGTTATGGCAAATTTATTATACCCTTTTGATCTATAGTCATACGAGTATAAAATACAAAAAAAAAATTTCCCTTTTAAAGTTTGGATTTTTCCCATATTTTCTTTTTTGTTAATTTTCTAATAGAATTTAGAAAATTTTCATTTAAAAAGATTTTTTTTTTTTTGAATAATTTATGGACCATAGACTAAAGATTTAGTAAAAGAAAATTTTATATATTTTTATTTCCATTTAAAATTATTGAATTGGAACTCTTTTGGCTCTCAATTTTAATATTAAAATTTTTAATTTTTAATGATTTTAATAATATTATTTTTTTTGATTTTTTTCAAAAAAATTTTGAAGCTGTAAAAAAAAAGTTTTTCAAAAAGTTGAATGGTACTTACCAATTTCTTGTTTTGATGTTTAAAGTTAACCGACCGCCTGAAAGAAAAAGTAGAAAAAATTAATAAAAATAACTTTGAGGTCATTTTTGGTAATTTTAATGTAAGTAATGTAATAATTATATTAAAATTGATATTTTTTTAACCTATTATATAGAATTCTTTAATCTATGAGCAAAAAGTTTTTAAATGTTAAATTTGATAAAATGAAACTTAATATTCAGGAAGCTATCTATCAAATTTAACATTAAGTTAAGATCATCAAGCAACATAATGAAGAAGAACTTGACAGTTTAATAGTGATGGGGTTGGGTACGATATCTTGATGGATATTAAGATTATGTAAATCAAAATCACGTATCAACTCTGATATATTGGTTTAAACCTGAAATTTGATTAAAAAACGCGGAAGAGTGTGGTAGAGTAGACTATGTCAACTCTGCGATACCCGTATGACCGTTATATAAACATTATATCATTTATAAACATTAATTACTTTTTACAAAATTTCAAACATAAAGCTTTATTAGGTGTAGTGTAATGCTCATATAAAAGAAGGAGTTGTATGGCAGCTACTCGAACCCTCTGCAATAGGCCAACCAAATTTTGCAGAAACTTTGGCCATAAAACTAAACGACTTTTGCCAAAATTTCAGACACGCAGCTGTAATAGGTACAGAGTAATACTCATATAAAAAACGAAGTTGTATGGCAGCTACCCAAACCCATGTCAAATTTATTATATCCTTTGACTATATAGTCATACGGGTATTAAAATTTACTATTTTGGACTTGCAAATTGTTCAACGGTTAGATAAATTGATCCATCCATATGCACATGCGGATAAAAAAGGCAAGGAGCTTAATTAATATAAGGAAAAATATTATTATTCTATTTAATTCAATCAACAGTTATTTACTAAGCGAATCAATATAAGATCCTACCTCTTGTAGAATGTTTTACATTACAATAATGATTTTAACCTTCATTATAGGGTTGTATTAACTTTGGAATGGTGTTTTTATCAGCGAAATGAGTAAGTTAGATATTAAAAAGCTTAAGTATTCTGGATCATCATAATTCTGAGTCGATTTAATAATTGCAGCTTCCCCTTTCCTTTGGCAAGAAAAAATTAGACAAATTAGATAAATTAGACATGACGGGGATATTGGTAAAATAAAATAACAGGTTTTTTTATTCTAAAAGACTTCGAACGAGTGACAAAAGTGTGCCGTTTCCTTCAGGTTTATGAAATGTGAGATGAATTCGAATGGAGTCTTAGTTCTATGCATTAGTCAACACTAATGATGAATGATAGCTGATTTAGGTCAAAATTCAGAAAAAAATGTTCATACATTTACTGGGACTTAAACTTAAACTCTCGAAATGAAATATGGCCGCTCTAACCCATTGATTTTACTTCAAATTTTATATAAGAAAATTATATTAAAACTTTAATTTTATTTTATTTTTATATGAAAAATAATTAAAAAAAAAGCCAAATTTGGGTAAAATTGAAGGTTGAATAACGACTTATTTTCAGTTCAATAGAAAATTTACACGACAAAAATTATAAAAAAAAACTTTTTCTTTCAAAAAAATGTAATGGAATGTAAAAGTACATTGAAAAAAAAAAAGACCTTGACATTTTCTTAATTTATTATTTTATGGTAAAATGCCATAAAATAAAAAACTTTTATATATAAAATGAAAATAATTAGGATTATTATTTAATTATAATTATTATTAAAACTTTTCTAAGCATACAAAGTATTATAATTCTTGATTCAAATAGAACTGAATATATTTTTTCAAGAATGTTTTAATTAAAATAAATAATTATTTTCGAATTATAATATAATTTGATTTTATCTTATTTAAAATTAATTATATAAAAATTACTTTTAATATAAATTATATAATTTAAACTTAATGTGAAAACCAATTATTTTAAATGTTATCTACAACATTTTTTTTGACTTAACTGTTCTTTTATTTTGGGAACATATGGGAAATTTCGGAAAATATTTTAGAAATAACGGTAGAATTTTCGAGTGACCTAAAAGTATGCAATATTTAAAATAAATGTTACATTTTCAAATTTTGTTGTAATATTATTAATATAAATAGATAGAATAGAAATTCTGATTATTACATACATACATAAATATTGTGCAACTTAATGTAATTTAATGTAAGTCCAAAATGAGGTCATTTGGTAGCCGAGGTTAATTTCTGATTTTGTAAATTTATTATATAGTGCTAGATAAAAATCGATACATAAATAATTAGTTTTATATCCAAAAAACCGGTATTTTCTGAAATAAAAGGATATACAGGATGTCTGGTGCTCAGTGGGTGATGGAGAGAGTCTTGACGAACAAAAAATGTTCGACATGGTGAAGTCTATTTTGTTTCCTTTTCGAGGTATATGGCTTCAAAGTCGTAAACTGGAATTTGTCATTCGAAACAACATAAAGTTACATAATTCTTGAACAGTTAGCTCTGCAAAGTTATATTGCTCATTTTGAAGCTCTAAATATGAGCTTTCTATTATTATATAATAATATGTATTCAAGTTATACTTTTTAGAGATAATTCGTTTTAATGGTGAATTACAAAGTGTGGGTGATTACAAAGTGAAAATTTTTTGGTTTAAACTTCATTATTTTAAAAACCGTTACTTTAACTATAAGTTTTTATTACGTTAAAAAAATGCTTCTAACCAGCTCTTTAATTAAATATCACGATGTACAAATATTAAAAAGAATATTTCATTTCATACAAAATTTTATTATTAAAGTAAAATTTATCCAAGTCTATCGACCGCTGAGCATAGAATGCTTTACCTGAGAATCAATTCTGGTTTTGATTTAAGCTTAAAATATTAGACCTGATATTTCATCACTAGCATCTGACAAAAGTTTGAATATAAAGCGAAATTGGGTTAAAATTATTACAAAAAAATTTAAAAGCAAGAAGCAAAAGAGGTTTAAAAATAATTGGAAGTGTAGCTAAAACTGATTATTTTCATATCAATAATTATTCAGATAAATTTTTAACATACAGGATGTACGTTGCTATTTCGTGTAAATAAGTAATAGTTTAATTACAGTTTTATTTGGTAATTCCAAGGAAATTGTGTTAGATTTTGTAAAAGTGAGGATTACGACAATCAATTCCCAACACGTTTCCTGTAATACAAATTTTTAAGATAATTATATTTATTACTAGCTAATACCCGGTGCGCGTTGCTGCGCCTGTCAAGGGAGGTTTAATTGAAGTTGATGTTACTGCAAAAAATTAACACAAAAATTACACACGGTTTACATATGTAAATTTTAAAATGTATGAAAGCAATCTTTTTAAAACAATTTTTCTAGGATTATTCTAGTAATTTTTGAAACTTTCTGTAATTCAAAGCATTACAAACTACTTTCCTAAATTTAAAGTAATTTACTTCCAAAAAATTTTTTTTACCAATCGTAGTACCGACTGTTAACAGACTTAACTTCATTTTCAAGTTGCTTCACACATATAAAATTTGAGGTCAACCGGTCAAATCGTTTCTAATTTAGAGTTAAGTAACGCCAAAATCTATAAAAAGCCACGTATACCAAATTTGAAGAAAATCGGTTAAACCGTTTTTAATTTAGAGTAAAGTAACCAAAAACTTTATGAAAAGCTGTTGGGCCCCAATGGGTTAATGCAACTCAATAAAATTTTTTTGTGGGCTTTCTTTTTCGCCAAAGCAGAATTTCATAAAATCGGACAAAATTTGGACCAAAATTTTTTTTTGACCAACCATCGGCCCGACATGGGTTAACAAATTCCAAATCTGTTAATAGTGTCAACTCAATTCTCACAGGGGAGCACGTATACGAAATTTAAAGTCAATTGGTCAAACCGTTTCGAATTTAGAGTGATGTGTTGAAAAAACCTATAAAAAGCTGTTGGGCTGCAACGGGTTAATGGAACTCAACAAAATTTTTTTTTTTGGGCTTTCTTTTTAGCTAAAGCAGAATTTCGTAAAATCGGACAAAATTTGGACCCAAAATTTTTTTTGACCGCCCGTCGGCCCGACATGGGTTAACAAATTCCAAAACTGTTAATAGTGTCAACTCAATTCTCAAAGAGCATCACGTATACAAAATTTGAAGTCAATCGGTCAAACCGTTTTCATTTTAGAGCAAAGAAGTTTAATTACTTGCACCACAGCCCCAACTTGGCGGTCCGTTAGAGCAAAATTTTTGGGCCACGATTTCTTTCCGTACCCAAAAACCTTTATATACAAATTTTCATGAAAATCGGCTGGGCAGTTTAGGAGCCAACTCGTTACATACAAACAAACAAACAAACAAACAAACAAACAAACAAACAAATAAACAAACTTTCCCTTTTATATATATAGATATTAATTATGTTATAAATCTAATGCTGGACTCTTTATAATGCAGGAGTCTGGGAAATCAAGTCTCATAAAGGTTACAAATTTTAATTGGAAGAGATATTACATTCAATTTTCTTAAAAATTTACCTTTTCGTTTCTTTAGAACTGTCATTTAATTAATATTAAAAAAATTTTATAATTACTGAATACTTTTCATTTTAAATGAATTTTTTTTATCATTTAATCGAAAACATTTTTATTTATGAAGATTCATTTAGTAATTAATGAATTTTATGTCCACCTAGTTTTTAGCTAACTTAATCTATCTACTAAAAAAAATAACTTCACTTTTTGTACAACTAAAATTAAATATATTCACTTAAAATAATATAGCCTTCACTTTAAAAGAAAACACATTTTTTTACGAGAGACAGTGAAATGCGTCGATAGTCGCCCATTGATATTTTGTTAATATTGTGGAAATGTCAAGTTTGTGTTGAAATTCAAAGGCTTAGGGGATTGGAATTAGGGAATGAATTATGGATCATAAAGAAAAAAAGCGTAAATTAGGAGGGACCATGTGAATAACTAAAATAAGATAATAAATGTTTTCCATTTTCATTTATTTAATTCTCCAGAAATAGCGAATTAAAGTATAATACAGCATTTTAAATCTTGAAATTCTGAATTGAATTTTATTCTTAAATCAAAAATAAAAAATTTATTTTAATTTTGCTTTTATGTATTTATAATTTTCTTATAGATTTTCTTCACTCTAACCTTATTTTTGCATTTATATACATACTAGTCAGAAAGCACTTAATTTAAAAATTTAATAAGAAAACTACTCCTTCAATGTGCTTAAATTCCAGCTCTTCTTAAAACCAAGAGAAATAAAACATAATAAACAATCACTTCCATCTAAAGTTAATTTAAAATATTCATAAAAAAATGTTTTTTGAAA
This sequence comes from Dolichopus griseipennis, assembly GCA_963082915.1. Taxonomy (NCBI): domain Eukaryota; kingdom Metazoa; phylum Arthropoda; class Insecta; order Diptera; family Dolichopodidae; genus Dolichopus; species Dolichopus griseipennis. The sequence goes on from OY720443.1 coordinate 94,583,292, forward strand.
ACATCAAAATAACAAAGTAGTGAAATATACAATCTTTATATTTCACTCTTTAAATACCTTTTTCCTAATAGAGGAGTTTCAAATATTCATAAAAACAAAAACTTAATTTTCTCTCAGTTATAAAATCAGAATTTTCTTCCTCTCTCACTCTTAATAAAATTATAAACCGACAATATGACATAAGAAAAGCTTGTGGATTCAATATAGAAAAATATGTAAAGTAAAAGCGCATCTAAAATGCAAAATTTAGCAATTTAACATGAAGTAAGATAGACAAAAAAAAAAAAAAAAAACAATAACAATAACAATTTTTTGACAGTTTCCAACATATCATCGTATTAACTGCTAACAAAGTAAAAGAAAAAACAAACATAAGTAAGGAATAAAATCAAGGGTTTTTAAAAAGCACAATTCCCAAATTAAAATATTTTTCGTAATAAGTGACTTTAAGTGACTTTCGGAGTAAGCGAGTTTCGAAGTACCGTAAAGTTCTGAATACAGTACCCCCCCGAATAAAGTACCCCGGGTACACTAATTGGAACATTTTTCCAATTACAGTACCCCGGGTACAATAATTGGATTTGTTTTTTCGCAAATAAATTTCGAACTTTATAATGGAATTATGTTTTGACTGTTTTAATAAAAATTATAAATTATATAAAAATATAAAATTGTTGATTTTAGATCTTCAGCTTTAAAACAAATTTCGCCAGAAATCATTGAAAGGTCATTTGAGTGTTGCGGAGTTGGAGAGTTTGAAAAAGAAATATATTTGGAAAAATTAAATGTCGCCTTCAAAACATTCTTAAATCTTGCGGGGACATACATTAATCAAATATTTCTGAAATCCAAACCGAACCAAATAATACAACTTATGAGCTGGTCGGGGTTGATGAAGCTAATGCAAACTTAGCGAATTTTAATGATGATATAGAAACTATTGATGAACGTGTAATTGATAGTCAGACTTCTTCTGATGATGATGAATATATCAGCGAAACTTCCAGTGAAGTTGATGCACAGGAGCTTTTCGAATTGGTTTAAATGGCTAATATGTAATAGTTTAAAAAATTATTTAAAAAATTTAATCAGACTATATCTTTATTATTAATGAATTAATGTATATTTGCAGATTTTTTTTATTATTAATAAGCTATGTACATATATTTTTTTATTTTGAATAACTAATATAGTTATTTTGTTTTGTGAATTATACTAATTGGTTTAATTTTATTTTCCATAATACATTCCCTATCTTATATAATTTTTTTTTGTTCCGAATAGTGTACCCGGGTATAGAAAACTAATTAGTGTACCCGGGTATACTATTTGGATTTATTATTTTTTCAGAATATTGCCATTTTCCAATTAGAGTACCCGGGTACTGTATTCAGAACTTTACGGTAAGGGAGTTTCGGAGTAAGGGAGTTTATGGTATAGGAGTGGTACCTATTTGATATCATTTTCAAGGTACGAGGCTTTACAAATTTTTAAGTAATTTTGTTATAAAAACACCTTTGGTCTAATTAAAAAGAGCTTTTAAAGCTTTTTAAATACAAACTTTTTAAAATAATTTCCCTTTATGAAATATTTCAAAAGCGGGATTGTCGAGATTTTTTCAGCACATTGAAGATTTTCGAGTATATTTTATAAATGAGGGGCTTGGAACGAAACTTCGAAGAACAACATTTATTTTGAATTTTTCCAAAGAACTTATGTCGACTAACTTAAATGATGATTCTAAAAAATTTCGATTCCTAAAATGTTGTTTCTCAAAATTCAAATCTGCGTTTTGTGTGACAATTGATATTTTGGTAGTGGATATCTTCGACATAAATTTTTCCACAGAGTTAAAGCAGATAAGGATTGAAAAATTTTACAAAATCTTATACCTTACAAAACTTGTGTTATAAAAAAATTCAGAAACTTTTTTTTTAACTTTAGAGGGCTGTAGCCTTAAAACGGTAGTAAAAATTTGTTGCACAAAATACTTTCATTACTTATGAACTTATCCGTAGCTCAAATTTCATTGTTTTATTTTAAGTTTTTGTAGAAATTTTGTGAATACCCTGACAGACGAATAGAATGAAACTATATATTATAATCATATGTTTTAAAATTTTTTTGAAAATACACTAAAAATTGGATTATCGTTTTTTGTTTTTTGCATAATACATTACCCGCCTGTTGCGGTTTTTGTTTTAAGAAGGAATACATAAGACTTTTTGCAGTGTAAAAAAAAAACTATTGCTGCAGTATTTGTGTAATTCATTTCTATTTTTTTTTCGCTTTTCTATCTTTTGAAATTATTTTTATACCCGTATGACTATAGGTCAAAAAGGTATACTAAATTTGTCAATACGTTTGTGACGCAGAGAGGGAGGATAACGAGAGAGATAAAGAAAATCGATTTAGCTATGTATGTCCTATCGTCCATTTCCACGATAACTCAAAAATTAAAAGAGCTAGAATTATGAAATTTTCATAAATTCGTTTTTATGCAATAGCCGTCATTGCTGCTGAAATCCAGCCATTTTGGTCCACGGGTATCTGCCGTATAACTCATTCTTTTATATGAGCATGACTCTATATTTATTGAAGCTAGGTGTCTGAAATTTTGTCAAAAATAGTTTAGTTTTATGGCCAAATTTTGTACAAAGTATGGTTGGTCTACTGCAGTGTGTTCGAGTAGATGCTATACAACTTCATATTTCACATGGATGTTTGAAATTTTGTCAATAGTAGTTAATTTTAACCAATGTCTGAATAAAATATAGTCGGTGGATTGGAAGAGGTTCGAAGAGCTGCCTTTCAACTTATATTTTCTTTTGTTCATAACTGAAAGCCTAATAAGTTGTGTATTTAAAATTTTGTCAAAAGTAAATAAGCGCATGATATAATGTTTATAATACGGTCACACAGGTATCCCAGAGTTGATACAGTCTACTCTACACTACACTCTTCCCCGTTTTACTTAAACCCGAAGATTTTTTTTGGCAGAATCTTTAAGCGGTTTTCTGTGTATACACTATATACATTTTAGTTAAGAAATATTTTTTTTTCTTATTTTCAATTTTGTTCTTTTACATCAGCATCAGCATCAGCATCAGCTTCAGCATCAGAATGAGGATATGTATGTGGTGAGATAATTTCAATGATATACGATTCTAAACATCTGTTCTATCACACAATTACTTTAGAATTTGTTTTTTTTTATTTTTTTTTATTTTTCTACAGTAAATACACAACAAATGGTTGTTGCATATTTTAGTTGTTAGATGGCTTTGTTGATGTAAAATAGTAAAAAAAAAAAAATAAATTGAAAATGAAGCAATGAAATGTTTTTTAAGAAATCTATATTGAATTTTTTTTTTCGAAATTTTTCTTTTAGTTTACTTAACTATTAAAGTTCTTCAGATATGTACTTAAGATTTGGAAAATTTTTATTCAAATAATGAATGCAGAATAGATGAAATTTTGAATGTTTTTCGTAGAATGCATTCTTATCTGATGGCTAGTGACTACTACTTTTAAATTTTATTTGAACCTTTTATTGAATTATTAACAGTTAGCAGTTTTTAATGGAGTTCAAAAATAAGATACTGATGAATTACCTAAACAAATGGAAAATATTAAGCAAGAATTTAAAATTGCTTTATTTTGGAATATTGTGTTGGAACAACTTCTGAGCACTTAAAGTTCAATAACTATAGCCGCAACTGTGAAACCATATTTGAAGACTAGAAAAATTGTTAATTAAAACAAAATAATGGAATTTAAAAATAGAATAGTTAAGAAGTTCTATTAAAGTTTTCTTCAGACTTTTTGAATATTCTCAGTGATGCCATATCTAACAGAAGAAAGCATCTAAAATAATTTAGGTAAGCGTTAAAATCTAAGAATGTGAATGTTGAACCCATTTTAATGAGACATCCAAGTTGAAAAGATATGTTTATATTTAGATATACCTAACGGTTACAGTTTAGATTGAACCTTCAAATTAAAGTTAGGGTGAAAAGGAAGTACAACTGAAGCTCACTTAATAGATCGAAAAAGTTTTCAAATACTTTGGTTTGGATAACATGATTAGCCTTAGCCACACTAGCCACAGTAGCAGCCGTGCTTAATTCTATAGATAGTGTGTTACTATAAAACACCAACACAACAACACTTTTTGAACCAAATTTTAGTATGGGATCGTTGATAAAAATGTTTATCTTGGTTCTGAGGATAAGCATATGAAAGGATGTTTGAGAATTGGGTTTGGAAATACATATAAGGATATAATTTCTTGGATTGCGGGAGATGAGGGAAATTTGATGGGATGTTTGGAAAAAAGATGTTAATGTTGTTCTTAAACTTTTCTAAATCTTACACATTTGTTTTATTAACTTTGAGTAACTCAATGGATAGTTTGTTTATGAAGTGGTATCTGTTGCTCTTCTTGTTGCTTCCCTTTAGAAAATCTATAAACAAATTTTTGTGAACACATTTAATTCCTAAAGTTTAATGGAAAAATTTTTTAAATAGAAATCTAAAAGATTGAAGAAAAAAAACTGAACGAACACTGTCTGTCGTTTTTCCCATTTAGGTGTATTACTTCACTTGCTGCACTGATTATTAGAGAAGCGCCACGATTTAGAGAAACACTTTTTTCTAGAAATGACTATGTAGTATTGAGCATCAGATATCATATCTACAAAATCGCAATTAAATTCGAAAAATACATATTTTGGAACAAAAACTTTTTATACCTAACAAAAATAGAATTAAAAATTTTCTAAAACATTTGAAAAAAAAAAATTTTCTACCTTACTTAAAAAAATGTTCACCTCAGTTTCTAAGTTCTTTTAAATTGACTTTTATTGTTTGCAGTCAAATGTTGCAGATGAAAAGATATTATATTTAAAGATTACAATATATTTATTTATTTGTTTATATTTTATTTTTATGAATATGTAATATTATATGTGCATAAATTATGTAAAAAAAAAAAATAAAAACAACAACAAAAAAAAAATAATAAACGGAGGAAAAATGGTGAAAAAATAATTTAAATATATGTTCAGAATTCATCTGTGTACTTAACGTGAAAATTTTTTCGGGGTTTTACCGTTAAGTGTTAAAAATGCTTTTAGCCATTTTGATGTGCTCACACACAAAAATAAATATAACAGTAAAAATAAAAATAAAAATAAAGAATAAAAAGTTAACTCTTTTATTTTTAATAAAACGCTGTAAGGGTTCAAATGTATACTTTTGCGTTAGGAAAAACAGATAATGAAAGAGGAATGAAACCAAAGTAAAAAACAGGCAAAAAAGAAAGTCAAGTTTTTTTTTTTATTTTAAATTTTAAATTTATTTAATTGGTATTTTATTTTATATAATAAAGGAAAAGTGATTTAAGATTAATCTCATTAAATATAAGGAGACTGGAAAATATTTTAATACATGGAGATGGATATTAAAGATCTTAATGATTAAGCCATTCGAGAATATTTAATTTTGTTGAAGGTAATTATTAAATGTTTTCATTAGTTTTGGTTGAATTACTTCATTATGTTAAATTTAAAAATAAAACAAGGAAAAGTGAAGTAGAGCAGACTGTGTCAACTCTGGGATAACCGTATGACCGTAATATAAATTTTTTTTCTTTCGGTTAATAACTTTTGACGCTCATATAAAAGAAGGAGTTGTATGGCAGCTACTCGAACCCTCTACAGTAGACCAACCAAATTTTGCAGAAACTTTGGCCATTACACTAAACTATTTTTAGCAAAATTTCAGACACCCAGCTTCAGTAGGTGGAGAGTAATGCTCACATAAAATAAGAAGTTGTATGGCAGCTACTCGAACCCACTGCATTAGATCAACCAAATTTTGCAGAAACTTTGGCCATAAAACTAAACTACTTTTGGCAATATTTCAGACACGCAGCTGTAATAGGAACAGAGTAATACTCATATTAAAAAAGAAGTTGTATGGCAGCTACCCGAACCGATGGACCAAAATGACTGGATTTAAATAGCGATGACGGCTATTGCAAAAAAAAAGAATTTGTGAAAATTTCAAAATCCTAGCTCCTTTATTTTTTGAGTTATCGTGGGTACACGACGGACGGACGGACGGACATACATAGCTAAATCGATTCATTTTGCGATTCTGATCCGATCCATACACTTGAGTCTGTATCTACCCCCTCTCCTTCTCTGCGTCACAAACGTAATGGCAAATGTAGTATACTCTTTTGACAGTCATAAGGATATAATGAGCAGATTCTTAACAAGAGGGTTATGTTTTCTTAAGGTTTCCTTCATACATTTGTATTAAATCTGCCTGGAATGTCATTTAACTGTCATTTAACTCCATCTGACACTTTTTTTGAGTGTATATTGTATTTGATGAAAATATTGTCCAAAATAGGACAATAATTCGGAAGCAGGGTCGAATTCAAAATTTCGGTATTTAATTTAATTAGAATAATTCCATACTTTATGTTCAGTGTTGCTAATAACATAGGCGACTTTAACATACGCGAATTCTTTTAAATAGAAAATTTGTTTAGTTTTCAAAAATTACACTAAAATTGCTTTTTCTCTAAACTGTTTTAATACTTAAAAATTAAAAATATCAATTCAAATATAATATTTGATAGCAGTTTGTAGTTAATTGAATATAGCTTTTTCATTTCTGTAGTTATTTCTATATATTTTTTTATCTACAATTCCCCATAGATTTAAAGTTCAGTTTAAATAATGGGATTGTAAATCTTATATTCTTCGAAATATTTTTTATGAATTTTATGAATCTATTTTATGAATCGGGCCAATACCTTGCTCAGAGAACATCCTCACATCATTATGTTGTCTAATCCATGCTTATAAATCGTTGCAGTGCTAAGAAATTTAATTTCACTTTCAACTGTATGTCTGTGAATTTTCCTACAGCTTATTTTTAAATTTAACTAATTTTGCAATTTACTGGATAATATGAAAGGATCATATTTTATCTTTTAAATTATCATTTAATCTTCTCTTCCAGTGTACTATGTGGCTTTCCAAAACTGTGGAAATTTTGTTTCTGTAGAACCCGGCGCGATTAAATCTATTAATAATTTTACTTATTTTTTATTAATATTATATTTTCTAACCAAAATGCTTTATTTAACACCACTCATAGATTTTCGAACAATTTTTAATTTAAGTTGCAAAAAATATGATTTTCTCCCCATTTTTAGCACATTTTCAAAAATTTTTGTAAAAATATGCCTATATAGTTTCGCTATGTCCGTCCTTTTTTTACCTATGGCTGACTACAAAATATCAGCAACGGGTAGGTATTACAAAAAAAAATAATTTAATTCCCCCCTCCCCCATTACGGAGTTACAACTCCTCATTGACGAAAAAAGGCCTATATTTAAACAGTTATAACAAGAATTGTATATGGTATATTTTCAATATGAAAACTGTAACCGACAGCTGTTTTTATAAGCTTTACAAATTTTTTAAAGCCAAATGTATAGGGTTACTAACTTTAGGTATTGTCTAATATCTTTAGAAGACAGTAATATAAATAATTTATTAAGTAAACTTAATTAGATTATAATAATACAATAATGTGTAAAAATTGATATAACGGTCAAAACACTAATATTTTTAGTAAAATTTTAATTAAAGTACAGTGTGATAGAAAAATAACTGAACGTTTTTATTAATTATTATATTTTATTAAGGAATACCAAATCTGATTAGATAATTTTCAATCCGATTATCATTTTCCAAAAAAAAAAGTATTAAAAGTATTTGGAAGACTTTAAAAAAAAAATTTGTAAAAATGATTTACTTTTGATTGTATTCCTTAGCTTTATTTTTACCCAAATAGTCGTGATTACTTTTATTTAAAATAAAAATTTTATTTTTAGTATTTGCTATTTCTGTCATATTCAATACAAAAAAACACATCATACTTTTTATATTCTTCTTCCATTACTATAAAAAAAAACTATTTACGCATTCTTCAAGGCCATAAAAAACATAAATTTCCCGCAAAAAAAAACAAAAAAAAATTAAAAACCTCCGTTTATTAGGCAAAAAATCCATTCCACTTTTTCCCAAAATATTCCAGAAAAGTAAAAATGGTAAAGGAAATAGAGAGCATAAAAGAGAAAAAAATTGAAAGAAAAAATGTAAGGAAAAATGAAAGTATAAAAAGAAAATAAATAGGAAAATATATACACAGCCCTCATTAAGATCTAATCTAGTCATTCGTCACGTATTTTTGTCATAAATTATTCTATAGTGCAAATAAATCACACACAATAAACAAACTATAGTAATCAATAACATTCTGTTTTTTGTTTTTTGTGTGTGCTAGAAAGAGATAGGAAAAGAACAAAAGTAAATGACTTCTCACACTTTATCATAACAGAAAAATATTACAAAAAAAAAAAGAATACCATTTTAGAATCTAAGAAAAGATTTTTTTTTTTTTTAAAAAATAGTTAAGAAATAAAACATAAATTCCGTTATATCTTTAAGTTTTTTAGTTAATGTTAGAAAGAGATGAAATCATAATTACAAATCTGTATTTTATTACATTTTATATATATTTATATGCATGTGTTCAAAAAATATGTTTCAACACGCATTTTAATATATATAAAATAAAAAAAATATAGTGAAAAATCTTTTATTCAAATAATATAATAGCAACAATCATTTCTTTTCTAATATTTATTTTATAAATCTATTGCTATCCTTTTCTAAATGTGCAAAAAAAAAATATACCAAAATTATTTCACATTCTTTTGTTTCTTCTGTTGCTTAATTATTCACTTTCTCTTTCTATACTGTTTGTTTTCTTTTACTCATTTCATTTGTTTTTTCATTATCTACAGGTGTATAATTATTAATGTGGTGTGTGTTTCAATTCACCGTTATATGGTATGATGTATTCAGTATTTTTATTTTTACTGTGGTATAATTTGAAGCGGGGACGAAAGGTGAATTTTGTTTTTGTTTTTTTTTGTTTTTTAAATAAAAAGAGAAATGAAATGAAAATTTTATCACGCAACATAAATTAATGCTGACGATATGATTGTTATTTCAGTTATTTTTAAGGTGAACTTAAAATGAAAATAGTTAAGATAGACAGAGAGGTGAAATAAGAAAGACCAGAGAGGTGAAATAAGATCTAAAATGAATGGTGAGCAATTTATTTGAAAGAAAAAAAAAAAAGAAAAAAAAAAGGAAAATTGTATATATACGATGTGAACGATGATTTTAAGAATCTGTGTATTAATTTTATGTGTGCTATCAGTTGGACAAATGATGATCACTGGGATTTGAAAACGTTTTTTCTTCAAAATTAATTACAAATCATATTTTTAATCTTATTTTCTATTTTGTGTTTTCTTATTTTTTAATATTTTTTCTATTTTCTAAATAGAATAATTACGGTATTTTCTTATGAAGAAAAGTGTGAGAGAGATAGAGAGAGAGAGAGAGAGAAAATGATTTTCAGCTGATATTAATGTAAGTGAATAATATAGAAACCCTGTAGGAACTTATATTATTAGTGATTTTTATGTTTGAATTCACTTGTGGGAAGCCGTATGACAACATAATGATGAAAATAATAGAAAATGATAATGAAAGATATGAAAAACTGAAAAATTTGTTTAAGGTGAGCATTAGAAAGAGAAAGCACATATATATGGCAAACATTTTTATTATAAGTTATTTTATGAGGATTAATTTTTATTACTGCAATTATTTTTTTAAATTCAAGTTTTTCCATTTTACTTGATGTTGGGGTTGTTAAGATTGCCTATGTGTGCTCTGGAGGTAATCAAAAGAGGTTTTATATTTTTAAGTGGATTTATAAGTGAAGTATTTTTTCATTAGTTTGGATAGAAAAACAAAAATATTGAAATTTTTTAAAGAATGATAACGGAAAAATTTTTGAAATATTAATAATAGTTCTTACCGTCTCTGTAAGGTGGTTTTACTCTAATTTTAAATTGAAAAAGTAATAAAATGCGACAAGAAGTTGACAATTTGAAGATTGAAGCTTAAATGATTCGAAATGACTCGGAATGATTTGGAGACTGACAAATTTGTTTTCGGTCTATACATCAATCAAAAAGACGAATATTACTTTAATTGTTCATTTTCAATTTTAACCTCGTAGCCTCATTAGACTTGCAGTAATCAGATTGAGAACTTTGTGTGGCACCTTGTCTAAAGTGGGGCCAAATATTACAAAACTTTGAGAAATTGCTGGCCATATTATATTTCATACGGATTTTATTTTTCAAGTATATAGTATTATTAGTAACAACAATATGTACTCTAGTTCCAGCAATCTGGCAGTTACTTTCAACTGAGCAGTTTAATTAAATCCAATGATGTGTAGGCTGGGTTTAAAAATCTGTATGGTCGGAAGAAAAAGCTTTAATATTTTTAAATTATAACAGTACTTGCCCTGTAATAGTACTGTAATTTTCATTTTACCAGTGTTATTGATTTTGAAGATATTCATATTTGTTCTAAATTTGAAAGGTAGCTACCCGAAGCCTTGGTCTGATACTAACCAAATACAATAGGGAACTTACAAATTGTTTGAAAATTACTGTGTGTTTAAGACTCTAGCTCTTTTAGTTTTTGGAATATCAAGCGGTAGATGGATGAACGGAAGGACGGATAATTACAAATAGCCAGATCAATTTACTTTTATAATCTATATCCAGTCCTGATAATCTAATCCAAACTATACCCTTTAGCTTATATCTACCATGTTTAGACAAATGCGCGTATAATAAGTAGAAATATTGCAACACAAGAAAAACTGAAGGAAATGGATAAATTGAGGATGAACCCTAGATTACCTTAACTCAATTCTCAAATGGATTTAAACCACCCGTAATATACTCAATTAAATAAACTATTGTTCAAGTATTGATTTTTCACTTTGGAATATTTTATCTCCTTTAAAATGTTGTCTTTGAAGCTAATATGACCTATCACATCCCTTAGTTTTCCGTTGTTTACAGAGTTTCTACAGTGTCTCCTTGCAATTTATTTTTTGTTTAATAAGTCAAGTAAATGCCCAAAAAGTTTAATTAAAAATTTTATTATGTTAATGAAAAAATAATTTAATAATTTATATTTTTTTCTCAATTACATTCTTTTGAATGTATTTAATGGTAGGAGATCATATAAAATTATTTTATTAGCATCCTTCAGACAAATTAAATGATAATTATGATAAAAAAATTTCAATTTTGTGGTGAATTAAATACTTAAAGTGGAAAAAATTATTTAAAACGAAAACAGTATTAAATATTTTTTTGTAAGGACACCTGATGCATCAATTAAGAATAAGAGCATCAGTATAATAATTTTTATTATAAATTTTATTAAAATTCAAAATTATTTCAACAGCCAGTTGATTTATTTCCAAGGTCCAATTTCGTTTTTATCATTAAAAAAAATTTTTATTTTTAAATCACATCATCAGGTGCTTCTTATATATTTTCTAAAGGCTAATTAATTCCTTGTTGAGAAATCTAAATATTTAAAGATTTATTTTAATCAAAAGTATCATCAGTTACAAGTTCTTTCAAAACGAATAAAAAACCTGAAGTGAGATTTTAGTTGTTCTTGAGTATAAAAAGGTTATATTAAATTAATTTAAGAGTTACATTCAATATTAGTCTACCGGCAAGTTAGTTTACTGGATCCTTATTCAGAATACTTTATGTCTTAGGAAATATTAACAGATTGTTTGGAGATATTGAAAATCAGATTAACTACTTCAATTATCGCTGCCATCAAAACTGAAGATTTTAGTCAAGCGTTTAACAACTTTTAAATCTACAAAGTTACTACAAATTTTGGCTTTTAATATTGTTTGTCTACGCAGATAATTTAATGGGTATGGGTATTTGATGTCTACAAAAATTTGTAGTAGCTTTACATGATCTAAATTGTAGTAGAGTGGTTTTATCAACATTGTAGTACAAAGTAGTAATATTGCAGTTATACCGTATTTAGTGACTCTCTGAAATCAGCCTATCTCTAAACTAAATTGTAAAGCTATTTCAGAGAATTTGAGTAATGTTGTACAGTTGTCAGATAATGCTCAAATATACAGTAGCAAACCTTATTAAAAATTATTGAAATTTGTAAAAAGGCTAAGTCATCTTTTGTCAGGGCTTTAGTTCAAATTCAAAAGAGTTTTTTTCGCACAAGTTCCATAATTATTTTATTCTACATATATCTGTAAATACATTTATATATAGTGTTTATGAACTTATTTAAATATGGAAAATTTTCATTATGAACTATCGAGTTTATATAAAGATGCTTAAAATATTAACATAGGATCGGCTTGTGTTATTTTAGTATAATAAATATTTAATAAAGGTCCTGCACATTAGAATATGGACCGAAAAAACTAAAGGAGCAATTTTTTATTTATTTATTTTGTTTTTACAAAATAATTTAGGGAAATTTTTAAAGATATTTTTTTACCTATATAAATATATTAATATTATATTTGATCGTAATGGAAAATAGTAACTTACGGTTCGTGCCAACTTGGGGATACAGCAAGTTCTTAAGCACTGCGTCTTTGAAGCTACTTTTTATTTTTTTTAATTAATTTTTCTTTGCATAATTTTAGGATCATTTATTTTACGTAAATTTAGTTCCTTATAAAAACATTAAAAAAAAATAAGATTAGATTCTGCACATAATAGATTATTGACTCTGCCGTATGATAGTGATCACAAAGCCATATATGCCAATTTAGCGGTAACTAGAGAAAATATGTTAACCGAAAATCAACCAAGATCCAGAAAACAATATTTATTTCACAAAACCAATTGGAATAAATTTAGAAGAAAGCTGGATTACAATTTTGACAAGGAATACGAAAACACAATAGACCACATAACTGACACAAATAACATTTCTTTAGACAAAATAAACCTTCACATAAACAAATTAAACAAGATTTTAACACGGACCATGGACGAGACCATACCAATAGCCATGCAACTAAACAAATTGAAAAAGTATATTTCTAATAAACTAAGAAACCTACTAAAATACAAAAGTAAATTACTAAACGATATACATAAAATACACAGAAGAAATCTAATTTTGTTACCCCAAGAACATAATTTACTTAAAAGTCTACTGAACAACATAAACAGCCTTATCAAACAAGAAATAAATAACGAAAAAAACAAGTACTGGTACAATAGAATAAAAAAAATTTCACCTAAAGACAACAGAAACATGTTTCCTGAAATTAGGAAACTGTTTCAAAATGGACATGAGAACAAGACAAAACAACTACATATTGATAATACGGACATAAATATCTTAATAAATAACAATATCGACTATACTAAACTAGAAAAAACATCTACAGATAAATATATAGTAGAAAAACATGACGACATTTGTAAAATATTTGGTACACACCTGGAAAGAAGCCACAATGTTACATTACCTACTAACAACAATTTTCACACTGAAGTACACGACAAAATACAATCATTTAAACGATCAAGCCATGAACTGAAACGAAATAATACTACATTATTTACATTTGACATGACAAATACAGCCTCTAATACACTAAACAGAAACAACTACCTTACTAACTTCGACGAACTATACTTAAAAATAAGGAGTTTGAAAAATAAAACTTCATCTGGCATAGATGGCATTCCCAATGTGGTTCTTAAAAACTTATCGGTTAAAGTCATACAAAAATATGTTATTTTATTTAACAATGCATTAAATTACTGCTACTTCCCCACACCATGGAAGACAGCAAAGGTCATTATGCTAAAAAAACCGGGAAAAGACCCTACAAATCCAAATAACTATAGACCAATAAGCTTACTGCCAAATATCAGTAAAGTTTATGAATCTATAGTTAATGATAAAATAGTAAACTTCGTAAACGAAAACCAGCTGCTAACTGAAAACCAATTTGGTTTCAGATACAAACATAGCTCTATACATGCTATTAATAAATTAACATCCGACATATGCTGGCACATAAACAAAGTACAAGCGGTAGGCGCGTGTCTTATCGACTTGGAAAAAGCATTTAATAGTGTTTGGATAGATGGCTTACTTTACAAGCTATTAAACTATAATTTTCCAAACTCTTTAATTAGATTAATAATGGATATGATATCCAACAACGAATTCATGATAGCCAATAACTCAAATATTGAATACAAGTTTGTAATAAGCAATGGTCTTCAACAGGGCACAGTAAATTCTCCTATTCTGTTTTCAATTTATTTAACAGAATTGTTAAATTTACTTGGAGGCATGAAGGGAAGCAATTACTCGATAGCGTTTGCTGATGACCTAATAATTTATTCCGCTGGAAATAAAATAGCGGAAATCACGAGAAACGTTCAGAAACAATTCAACCTTGTAGCAGATTATTGCAAGGTTTGGTTACTCAAAATGAACGTAGATAAATGTGAAGCAATACTATTTCGCAATACGGTAGACAAAACAAACAGCGATATCAGAAAATATTGGAAAAATTTTCATATAAAAGCTTCGAACTCCACTAAAATTGACAGAAAAAAATCAGTCAAATACCTAGGTGTTGTTTTGAACCAACATTTAAATTACATTGATAATGTTAAAAAAAATATAGAAAAGGGGACTAAAGCCTTTATGGCATCCAAAAAACTTTTCTATAATAAAATTATCGATGAAAGAGTAAAAATTTTAGCATACCAAACTCTTGTTAGACCTGTAATGTCATATGCTGCACCAATTTGGTTCAACATAAGTGCAAGTCTAATGGAGAGAATAAGAAAATTTGAACGAAAATGCATAAGAGCTTGCGTAAACCTACACAGAAAACCTGAAACGGATTACAAGCATTTTTACTCCAATAAATGCTTGTACCGTAAAGCAAACATAATCAGATTCGACAACTTTGTAATAAAAATTGTTCGAAATCACTTTGAAAGATCTCTGAATACAAATGAAAATGGTTTAATATCCAAAATATATTACCATAATGAAGAGTACATAAAAAATAGTTTAAAAACGGGTTATATTGCTCCCGAACATTTTATCTACCTTGACTCTAAAGGGTATATTCAAAACCACGAGCATGTTCTCCTATTATATCACTATAATAGACGGGCCACATGCAAGTGCATAGAATATAATCCTAATAATATTGAGAGTAGTTTGCTCAAATATGATACGTTTATCCCTGAAAAGGATAAACGAATACATAAGAATTATTGGTGGCTAGATTCCCCCTGAAATATTATCAAAGATAGTTTTTTAAAAATTAATAGTAGGATTAGGTCTAGACTAAGATAGTTAGGTATTAGATTAAGTAGGTTTTAAGTTTTAATTTAAGTAGTTCGTAAGTTTTAGTTCATAAGTTTTTATATAAAATAAAATGTATATCAAATTTTGGTTTTTGAAACAATTTCCCAAAAATAACTAGTTGTAAAAAAAATTTCATGTAAGAAATTCTTAACAAATAAGAATATTCGTAATGTTAATTCATAAAAAAACTAAAAAGATTAAACTATAGTGTTTAAGGTTTTAGTCGTAAAATAAAATTAGAATAAATATTAGTTTTGTAAGCTTTTTTTTACTAATTGTAAATTAAAAGAAATGAATAAAATAAAAAAAAGTTAAAACAAAAAAAAACATTAAAAAAAAATATATTTTTCAATATATACTTTTATTAAAGTAGTACTAGCCCCCTAAAATGTAGAAAATAAAAAATTGAAGGAAGATCATGGGAATTTGAAACTATTTTAGTATAAAAGTAAATTGCTTGTATAAGAAACTTTTAATGATTTAAAACTTTTAAGCTTAAAATATTGAAAATTTTCATTAACCACAAATTTATGGTAGGTCTTTTGCATTTAAAAGTGTTTTAATATAAAAGTCATCATCATCAAAAGATCAGATTTTTAATATAAATATATCACTAACTGACAGAATGAAAAATAAACCCATAGACACAGGCAAGTTCATATAAAAGTATGTAATTAGATCTGAATAACATTACATATATCTGACTAATAGTTTAGTGGTCAGAGTGACGGGTTTGCAGTCCGAAAATCTCGGGCTCAAATCTGGGTCAGATCATATCTAATAAAAAAATATAATTTATAATAATATAAAATAAATTTAACCGCCAAACCTGAAAATGAAAGGCAGATTCTCACTCATTTGTGGTAGGGGACTGTACATACATAAATAAATAAATATTACAAATCAAATAGCATTTTTCGAATAATTACACAATATTTTTTGTCTTTGTCTGACCTAAATCAAATTATAGGAAAATATTCCCCGATCAATATTCGTTTTTATAAAGTTATTTTCTCAAATTCCATAATTAAGTACCAAATTAAAAACTAAAAAAAAAAAAAGTAACCTCAATTTTCAACACAATCAATACTACCATAAAAAATTTTGAAGTGGACAATTTATATATAAAAAATAAATGAAAAATTTTACACCTGATGTCTTGTAATAAATTTTTTTATCATCTTGAGCCATTATCACTATAAAATTTTGCTCATAAATATATTTTTTCATTTTCCCATTTTTTTTTACACCTTCACGCAGAGGTGGAGGTGGGAAAAATAAAAAAAAACCTTTCGAATCATAGGGAAAAAATTTGACCTTGTGTGATAAGTAGTTGAAATACTGAGGTCTGGTGGAAAATGTTTTTTAAAATATTATTTTAAAACCAAATTCGCTTTAAATTTTGATTTTCTTTTACTCCTACTACTCATGGTAATTTTTTTAACTTCTACTTTATTCCTCCGCATTTTTTTGATTTTTTTTTTTAATTAAATAAAATTAATTTTTTTTTTTATATTTTCTTTTATTATTGCTTCCAGTTATTACCCAAAAAAAAACAGTATTTTAAATAAATCAGTGTCCTTATATTTAGTTATCCATTATTAACACCATTTTCACCAAAGACACAAACCACATTCTTATTAAAACAACAAGAACGATGATAAGTTTCCATCATAGGTTTGAAATGAGATTTTGTACAAAAAGTATGTGTGTGTATGTTTAAATTTTATTATCAGGTAAAAAATTCGCAACAGGTATGTTAAAAAACGTAAGAGAAAGTTAAAAAAATAAAAAGAAAGAAAATAGAATTAATAAAATAAAGTATAGAAGAATAAGAATACATTGACAAGATGAAGAATCATAAAAGAAGATGATGTATAAAAAAAATTTCAAATTTTTTGAAGAAACGCGAATATTAGAAAAAAAAAAAAACAAAAATAAAAAGCAAAAATATTTATCTGAAAAATTCTATTTTATTATTAAAGGATTTTCAACAGGTGAATATAAAAGATTTAGAAGCGATTTGGGAGTACGAAAAATAAAATTAATAGAAAAGAGAGAGAAAAAGTATTTTTTTTTTCGTTTTCTGTTTCTGTCTTGTTTTTTATGGTTTTTTTGCTGTTGTTTTTTTTTGACAATAACGGATACATTTAAGAACCTATTTTGTTCCTTAAAATGAAATGAGGTTAGTTATTTAGTTGAAATAATAAAACATATATTATTTTTATGTAGCCTTAAATGGAACCTTTAGGAAGTTAATAAGAAGTGACTTTTTAGTATTTTAGAATGTTTGTTGAATGACAGTTTAAGACTACGATTTTTAATTACATAAATTTGAGATACTCGAAATCAAATCCATTCTAATGTATGGGTATTTTAATTTGATGCAAAAATTATGTTTTAAAATATTCGAATGACAGTGTAGTAATTGGAGCATTCTGTTGTCGAAATTTCATTTCTAAAACCAAATACTTAGTTATGTGTTCATTGATTCCTATGAAATGTTCAGAGAACACTCCATAATTAAATTTAGACCCCAATTTTTATGGAGCCAACACTAAAGTTTCGAAGTGTCAATTGAATTGAGAAGATTCGAAAAATTTAAAATACTGAATGATTTCTTATATTACAAATTTTTTCAAGAAATGGTGGCATGGTGGAGTGATCTGTACTACTTTGTGATGATTACAAATTTTGTTGGACCGGAACTTTGTTTTTTTGGGCTTTGTGAATAAAGTTCCAAAAAAAAGTTATTAAAATTAATTTCGAATAAAGTTCCGGAATGATTTTTGAAGAGTTTTGCAATTGGGTAGTAGAATTAGGTTTTAAAAAATTTGTCTAGCGAGTGTTAGGGTTACCATATGTTTAAAATACTTATAAGAGTTTTTTAATATTAAAATGTAAAAATTCTCCGTATTAATGTTTAATTTTTCCCGGACTAATGTTGAATATATTTCGGTGTCTACCTGGTGAATGTCACGATATTTTGATATATTAAATATCTATAAACAATGTATCTAAAATGAGTTAAATACATATACATATACCTATACATATTAGTATTCTTTATACCCGTACGAATATAATTCGCAAGGTATACTAAATTTTTCATTAAGTTTGTGACTCTGTGAAGCAGGAGAAGTTGGCAAAGATTAATGTTTATGGATCGGAAAGCATCAAAAGGTGAATCGATCTAGTTATCTGTGTTCGTTCATCCGTTTGTCTGCACGATAACTCAAAAACTATAGGGGCTAGAATTTTGAAAATAATTCAAATTGGTTTTTATACAAGAGAGGCCTTTGCTAAATTGAAATTAAGTTAGTTTGCTCAACGGCTTTTAGTAGCTGCGCTACAATTTTTTTTTTTTGTATAAGCAGAATTCTTAATATGTGATGCAACGGGTTCGACAGCTGTCAACAACATTTTTTTTAATATGCGTATAACTTAATATCTAATGCAGTTGAAGTTAAAGGTAGTTAAGTAAAATGGTCGCTCAAAGTCTTCCCAAAATATATTTAGGCTAGAGCAAGAGATTCGAATAATTGCTTTACTTCTTATGTTCTATATGTTCTTTTATATATAACTCAAAGTCTTATAAGTTATGACCATTCGAATTTTTCAAATGTATTTTACAGGATTATATTATGTTTATATATTATCCGTACGGTATCCTAGAGTTGGCACAGTCTACTCTACTACGCTCTTCCTCGTTTTAAATAATTTTAAGAGTAAATCTGTTCTGTTTTTTGTTTCTGGACAAAATCATTAAAAAGTTATTCTTAAGATAATAAAAAAATACCTTATTTTTATATCGAAATGATTAAGGTAACCAAAACGATGGTAGACAGAGACAAAAAAACAAATGGTAAAGGAAGGAGGAGTTTTTTTTTACAATCTTTTTTTTTGGGGGAAGGAGTTTTTTTATTTTGTGTAAGAAATACAATTGTCATGGGACAGAATTTAAGATTTTTTGCCTTTACCCTGATCGGGTTTTTTCTTCCTTTTGGTTTTGGGTTATTTTTAGAATTTTAAGATTTTTCTTATTAAAGTGCTAAAAAGTGATAAAAATTTTAAATGACCTTTGTAAAAAATAAAAAACTATTCCGGAAAGTTCAGACTTAAATGTTTATTTTGAAAATGTTTTTAAAGTATAAAAGAAGTTTAAATGGGATTCAATATCAGATTTAAAATGGATTTAAATTGTATATGGAGTTTTATTTGTTTGTGAAATTATATTTTGTAATAAATGTTATGATATGATAAAGATTTTATAAAGTTTTATTTTCTGTATTAAAAGTCTCCTAATAGTTGCAGATATATTACAATATATCCGGCTAATCGGCTACTATTAATTGTTTAAAAAAATAAAGAAAATGATTATAATAAGATCAAAATGGGTGTTTAGGTGTTTAAAAAAGCAAAATTTCAATATTCGAGCCCTTATAGTTCCTAAACAAGGTGCGTGACAAAAAAAAATTTTTTATCGACTTCTTTTAATTTACAAGAATCTAACTTTTCCCCAAATTTCAAGTCTTTAACTTGAACCGTCAGATAATATGTTTTGCTAGCTGACTCCTACTAATTTTTGAAGATCTCACTTCTCTCATAATTTCAAGACCCTAGCTTGAATCTTTTAGGAGATATGTGGGACCAAAAATTTTGAAAAAATTGATTTTTGCATAATGGTAAATTTTAGTACCATATGGCAACCCTCTTTGCCTTTCAAAAATTTAAAAGCTCATTCAACCAATAATCTTTACCGTTTTCAGATTGAAATGTTGTTATAACAATTTAAATAAAGGGATTTTTCCAACTTTGGAGGGCTGTAGTTATCTAACGGATGAGGCTACAGAAAAAAGTTCTTTTATGAAATAATTTTTTTTTCCGATACTTAAATGTTGTAAAATTTCTTTTCTCTATTTCAAACGATGCAAAAGTTTTTGTAAATATACCGACAGAGTGAAACTATACAGACACATTTTTACAAAATCTTGTGAAAATTTGTTAAAAACGATATTTTGTTTGCTTGATTATTGATAAGGACCTAGTTATGTAGAATTATTAACTTGTTTTAAAGTATATTTTGAACTTGCTAAAATCTAAAATCAATTAACCGTGGGAACGATATTCGTGTGTCCCGACTAAATTAAAAATTTTCTTTTATTTGTAATGGATTTATTTATTTGTAGTTCTGACTGTTCTTTCCAGGTGGGATAGGTATATATTTTCTATACGATACATAAGCTAATAGGATATATTGTAAATTACATTTCTTAATAGATCTGAAACTATATTTTATTTAATTTTCTATAATTTCTTATATGATCTGACCTGCGTTTGAGCTCAGGTGATGTTCTAACACTACATCATCAGTCGGATCCCTTCTGTAAGAGATTAAATTATTGACTTAAGTGAACGTATTGGATTAGCAGAGAAAATTAAATCGATTGAGGTAGTGTTTACTACCATCTGGTTGTATAAAAATGAATCCAAAATTAAAATAACTTGTTTTTTTTTTAAAACATTTTGTAAGTTCTCAATGTTCGTTTAAATCTAACAACGCTTTGAACATTCAATATTCCCTAAACTAATAAGATTAGGGAAAATCGAGAAAGACAAATGGAATATTCTATTTTTGAAATCATTTAACTTCATCGTTTTATTAAATCACCTGGTTATTTTATATAAATTAAAATTATTTAAAAATACATATAAAGGTATGCAGGCATTGTTAAAAAGTAATAAAGTTTATATTACGTTCATACGGGTATCACAGAGTTGACACAGTCTACTCTATTACACTCTTCCTCGTTTTTATTTATTTCTGTTGTTGTTTTATTTTTTAACTTTCCTAATTTTAAATTATTAGATCAAGTTTTTGAACCTGAAGTTGAAATAAAAAACGCCAACTGAGGAAACAGATAAAGTATTTCTAAAGGATGCCTTACCAAAAACTATACCGATGTTTAATCTTTAATTTTACTCATTACATCTGCTAATTTTTAAAATTTTCTTTTATTAAATACAAACAATTTTATTCTACATATAATATACATACTTATGTACTACATACCATATGGTATATAAAGTCATTTCCCATTACAAAAACAAATTAAACTTTATTTACCTGAAATATATAAAAATATTTATTTATATTATTATATATCCTGTTAAATTATGCACCTAATGTAAAAATAAAATGCATTTATAACTGCATTTTATAATAATTTAGACACACACTCACACACACAAATAAAGAATAATAAATAAAAAAATATTAACCATCATAAATTTATAAAACTTATGAAAATTTTATTCACCTGTGCCGAACTGTGCCATTCTATTATATATTAATTGTTTATGTATTTAAATATAGGTGTATTACAATAGAATAGATGCTACAGAATAGCATTTTGAATAAAGTAGACTAACAGTACCGTTATTGTTTGAAATTTTCTTTCATTTTCGCCATTTATTTTCTGTATATAAAATTTTTTTCTAAAAATATTCGTAAAATAAAAAATTGAAAAAATATAATTTACATAACTATTATTTTATTATACAATATACATATATACAGGTAAGTATATAATGTAAGTTTTATTTAACATCTATATATTATATATATATACAAAAGTTATTTGCTTTTTATGTTTACATTTATTTTAAATGTTTACGGTAACCTTCGTGAAATGAAAACTTATAAGTGTTCGCCTATAAGTATGCAATATATTTTTTTAGTTATCATTTTATTTGTCATTTACAGCGTCATTTCCCCATTTTGAGGGGTTTTCGGCAGTTGAATGGTAAAACTTTTGAGAGGCTTTATATACCATATAAATAAAATAGTAAGAATTACATTTAAATTAATAAAAAATTTACTTTAAAAGTCCTTAGAAAATAATGGTTCAAGAATTTTTAGAAAATGTTATGCAATTTGACTTGGGTATAGATTCCCCAAGACAAAGTCACTAAAGGCAAAGTCTACGAGACAAAATTCATAAACTTGAATTGGTAATCAACTATAAAATCCTAATAAATGTTCAGGGAAAAGGGCAAAAGAACTTTGCAACGAATATTTCTCCGATATTTTTCTGTCATTTGGCCATCCTAAGATTATTTCAAGTTAAAAGAGTCTTGTTTATAGGTTGGAGTACTCTATCAAATTTTGACCATTGGCAATCAACAGACTGACAAAATTTACTTGCAAAAAAATAAACTCTCAATTTTTTCATAAGTGCATTTAAAATTAAAAAATCTCAAAAAAAAAAAAAAAAAACTATATTATAATAGAATGTTATTCCCGACTTTACCTTCCAGCATTTCCTTTTTACCGGAAGTAATAAGATTTTCATGAAAATTAAAATGTAAAGCGGGATAAAATATACGAAAAAAAAATGAATAAAAAATAAATCGTGAAAAAAAGTCTGTTCTCATTTTATCATTTATAAAAAGTTGCAGCATGCAAATGATATGTAGTATAGAATAGGAATCATAAGGGCAAAGTATCTCCACCTAAAAAGAATTATATTTAATTTAGCTGTAATAATTTTCGACTATTTTTGTTTTATATATGTATATATTTTGTAATTTTCCAGTACTTTTTCATTTTATATTTTAATATATTATTATTATTATTATTTTTTTTAATAATAAACTAGGAAAAATAAAGACATAAAGAGATAATGCAAAAAGATAATAATAATAATAATAAAAAAAAAATTAAAAAGGAGGCAGGTACCAACAGGTAAATTATACATCCTAAATTAAACAAGTATATATGTTAAGTTTTATGGTAAAAAAAAAAGAAAAATATAGATTATCCTCTTTTATTAATTTTCTGTCTCTCTCTCTCGTTTTTTTGTAGTTAAAGAACTTTACATTGAGTGTTTTTTAATTTTTTGCATATTTTCCGGAGTAAAATTAAAAATTAAAAGAAAAAAAAGTTGTATGAAATTTTACTTATGAATTTTTGAGGTGAATATTTTCAATTCGAAAATTGAAAAAAAAACATAGACTGATAAATTTTAATTTAAAAAGCAAAAATTCAACAGGAGGATTTTTGAAAATTTAAGATTCGCTTTATAAGCCATTTAAAGGTTAAAAAGGTTAAAGGAATCCATATTTTTGTTGTTTTTAAAATATAAAATTTTAAATTTAAGCTTATAATAATGGTTGTAAGAGTGTTTAATTAAATACCTTTTAATAATAGTTGATAAATATAATACTGTTTTTCTATTAGAATGGAAGTACTTGTGGAATACTGCATTGCGTTTCAACATAATTTTCATTTAATTTCAACATTTTTTTTTATTTTTGATTTTCCGTTACAATACGCCGGAACATGGGGCATCATTGTGTCCCCTCCATTGGCATCTCATTGGTTCGCCGACCACGCCGACTAATGTACCTATTGCAAGTCGACATCAGTGGTTGTTGCGCCGACCACTTGTTCGACATTCTTGGGAATTTCAATCTTAATTCCATGTCTGATGTTATTTGAAGTCGATCAAGTTCCTCTACTATATAGAAGTGTACACAATAAAGTCGTAAAAAGAGTTTCACTTGGAAAAAATAAGAAACATTTTGAAAGAAATCACCTAAGTAACAGGATTGAAAGTATTGTACTTTAAGACACACTAGAGTTCCAACTTAATTTGTAAAAATAATGTATTCTATTTTT
Organism: Dolichopus griseipennis; assembly: GCA_963082915.1. NCBI lineage: Eukaryota > Metazoa > Arthropoda > Insecta > Diptera > Dolichopodidae > Dolichopus > Dolichopus griseipennis. Next base: position 94,607,377 of record OY720443.1, read on the forward strand.
GCGGAAGATGGGGCTACAAATTACACAATACAAATGATAGATATAACTGAACCGAAAAATATAAAATTAGATTAAATTAGTTAAAAGCATTTCTTGTTAAAATTATTCAAAATTCTTATAATATTGTAGAAATAACTAAAAAAAATTTAGAAAAATACCTAAGTTTCACATTAAAGGTCAAGCAAAGTTTAAATGAAAACCAAAACAGAAAAAGTGATTCGAAATGTAGAGAAATGTTAATTGGTTTCTGGGTCGACGACATTACAAGCAGTTTATACAATATAAAATACTTTTGAGTAACTTAATCTTTAAACGAATTTGCTATATGTTACATAACTATTGGGGCGTACCAAACTGGTTCTTATACAGGGAATTTAAACAATCCAAAATAAAGTTCTCAAAAACATCGCTGGGGTGGGTTAATCAGAATGGCATACAAATATACAAGTCAAATCCAAAAGAAAACTTAAAAAACTTAAAAAAATCCAATATCCCCACCTACTACCAGTAAATACAGGTTCCTCTGGGGTTTCTGACTTTTATCGCAAAACGAGATATTTGATATGGGGTTTCCCGCCATCAATTTATGAAAAAAAAATAACTTAGTCTTTTAGTGACAGAGAAGTTTTAGTTTTATATCACTGGGAATTGGTTTTAGCTAGGATGAAGTCATCATATATCTGCAACACAAGCTTTAAACACTTTTATGACCCCAACCAAAACCAAAAAATCTTAAAAGAAACTAAACTAAGTGTTTTAATATAGACTTAGATCGAATTGAGGAAGGAACCTTCAGTAGAATTAAAACCTAAGAAGTCAGATACTTCTCATTAGTCACAGTTAGTCGCGGTTTCCGAAATTAATTCAAACAAGACAAGGTTTCAATTTCGAATGGTTATTAAATTTCGATTACGCCAAATAAAAAGTTTTTCTGCCAAGGAATAATAAAACAGTAGCAGAGTCCATAATTTAGAAAAATCCTGTACTCATTAAATAAATATGATGTAATTTGTATAAAAATATGATTTATTTAACATTATTTATTAAATAATATAAAAACTGTTGATTTTTTCTTATGGTTTTTCTTTTGGTTTTTCTATTTCCACAAAATTATATCGAAATTTTTATTGTTTTTCATTGTTCTCCTAAAGATAACGGTTGATCCTTGAACTTAGATTAAATTAATTGGTAATATACATATATATTTTGTATAATATATTTACTTTTGTAGAAAAAGGTTATAAAATAATAAATTGTTGTATAAATTAAAAGCAAACAAATTCCAATTAATTAGGAATCTATACATAACTCTGTGTATATAAATATTTCTATACAAATAAATATAACATTTTATATACATAATCTCATTAAATCTTAGTAGGCGCCAATAGTCTTTCATAAAAATAAAAACTGTTTAAGAAAAAAAGTTTATTATCTTTTGTTTAATTTTGTCCCACCTCTACTGCAAATATATAAAAATAAGAGAGAAGGTCATACATTGCTAAAAAAAAAATCGTATTCTGAGGTAGAATTTTTCCCAGGTTTATATTCGAAAGAAAACCGATTGCATATTTGCTTTGATTAAAATTGAAACATTTGTTTTCCATATCATTCCGCGAGAGGGCACAGGACTTCCATTCGGCATCTCTATTCTCACACGGTTCTGCTCTCTACCTGCTAAGTTCTATCATGTTAGTTCATTTATTATAGTTTGTTACCAGGTGTGGTGCCAGTTGTGTCACCGCGTCTTCTACTTTCATGGGCGTTGCATTTCAAGGCAATGCGACTTATGTTGCCGTGTTATTTTCTTAAAGTATGACCGTTTTTTCTTTAGTGAGGCAACAAGTATGAGTTCTTCTTCATTAAATGTTCAGAGATTATCGTTGCTTATTCCGACAGGTAAAATTGAAACATGAGTTAATATAAATTATTGTGTCTTCTGGTCAGTTTTTTAAAAGTCTTTTAACACTGAACCATATCTTGTTAATGATATGATAATCAAGAAAAGATATAAATAAAATAAAATTTGGTAGTTGTGTCAATCTTAAAGCAAAACTGAAAGACTTAGAAAAATTATATTAAAACAAGAGAGTAATGCGGAATTTATTTTTCGTATTAATGAGAAGCCTCCATTAACGCAAACATCGTTGCAGATAATAGAGTGATAGAACCTGAAATCTGTTTTAAATATCTGGACTCCTGGTAATATGAAAAGTTGAGTTCTAATCAGAAAATCAAGTACACAATAGAAACCGCTAGAAATGCTTTTAAAAGCTTAAAGAAAAATTTTAAATAACCCTGAGATCAGCATTAATTTTAAATTACAATTCCTTGGTTTCGTCTGGTCAGTTTTAATCTGAATTGTAGTAAAGGCCCGGACACTCAAAGTACCTATGATAAACAACATGGAAGCATTTAAAAGTGGGCATATAGACGTTTCTTGAAGATATTTTAGGCAGATAGCGTATCCAATATGGATGCTTTACATAGATTACCGAAAGAAAGAGAATTACTTTTAATAATTAAGGAACGAAAGGTATAATAGGTTACTTATTATACGTTACTAAAAAAATCATTCGAAAGCACCCAATAAGCTAAAGCTAATAAATCAACAACTAGCGAATGTTATGTAGTATTCGCAACTGCATTATTAACTTTTGCCATTATGCAAATTATTCGAATCATACCAATATTTTGTATGATAAAAAGTTGAGCAAATCCTTTATTGATAAACGTTTACTTTCGAATAAATCTGTAAATTTTCCACGAACTTTAGAGTATAGCGGGCTAAAATACCAAATTTTCTAAAATATAAGCATTTTGCAATCGGATTGTAAATTTTCAAAACTGAAGATGCAAAATAAAAACTCGAACATTTTAAATGGTTAAAAACTTTCCTCAATTGCATGTTATTAAAGAAAATATTCATGCAAAACTTTTTCATACGGAAAATAGTCCAAGGATAAAAAACCAAGTTGCAAGGGAACTTTTAAAAATTTTAACGCCTTCTAAATATACTATTTTACATACGACTCCGGTTAAAACTCAAAAAAAAAATGTCGAAGAAAATATTAAAAAAACATTATAGTTTTAAAATTAATACGAACTTTTGGCTTGTTTAATAGTTTCTAAAGGCGATAGGATGAGAGTCCCGGAGTCAAATCTCCTCTGGGAACTTATGTTCCAATATATAAACAAAAAATCCACGACACATTGTCATTCCGATGGATGAGCAGAAAAAAGACTCAATCAACTAAAGCAATATTGACTCAATCCCTTTTTCTAAAATGCAGATTTTGTAACAAACTGCGTCGAATTGTTAAGATGGCGAAACACGGCTTATGGAAATTCGTTTGTTATGCGCATGTTGAGATTATGGAAGCACAATCCATCCAATGTGTTTCCTAAAGTTGGTAATTCGTATATGTACGACTTATTTAAATTTAAGAAGAATATTAACATCTTTCTCCTCAATATCGCTCCGAATTTTCTCCATCTCCCATAATGCTAAATTCCCAAATAACCTCCCACAATTCTAAAATCCTTTCATATCCCATCCCTGTAACCAAACTGTAAATTTGTATCACAGGTTCCTTCCTAAAGTTTGGTTCAAAAAGGCTGTGGTTTTGGTGCATTAAAGTCGCACACTACCCAACGAAATACCGCACAGTTTCAATGGGTGGCGTTCGAGCTTTCCATTCCCTCGCAAAAAAAAAAAAAAACTTTAAAATTGTTTACAATTCAAAATTTTACAAACACGAACACATTAATGCTCTGGAGAAAGGGCGAAACTTGATTTTGTGTCGAACTTTATCCTGGCTAACATAAAATATCACAAAGACAAATGTCTATATTTTAATATTTCCGTACTTTAATTATAAACTTTACAACAGATTCGACTTGGTTTGCTTTTCAATTTCAGCTTAATCTATTTTAAAAATGAAATGTAAGACTTAATTACATGTTTCAAAATATAATGGAGAATTATGTTTCATTTCAGAGGACTTTTCGAAGTCATAATATCCCGCGGAATTTCTGCTTAGTTTTGGAGGCATAATTCTGTTGAGGACTTTTATCATATTTTCGCTCTTTCTAAAACAATTTTAATATTTTTCAATAAAAATTATGTTATTGCTTAAAACCAAAAAAAAACTAATGACTGTCTTTATATATAACATTATATCTGTATAATCTTTAATTAATCTTTTAATTCCATTTTATAGCTATTTGCTAGCAAAAATACTAATGGAAAAATAAACAACAATTTCTTATTAAAGACATTATCCTATATAGTGTTACATATTATGTCTAGGATAAGAAAATTCGCCTATCATCCTACTAGTATAATAAAATTTTATAAAATTGTAGAGTTCCTCGATTTTGCGAAAATTTCTTTGTTTCTTAAAGGATACTGTTTTTTAAATACATACAGAAAAATAAACTAGGATAATTGTTTTATTAGGATCAACAAGGATTTTATGCGAGAACTTGTTATAGTTAATATTATTTTCTGAGAAACTTTAATTTTGTGGACAGAATAAATGCGGCAATGCTTTATTCCAAATTATTACCAAATGGTCATAACCATTATGAATATTCAGAAGCTTTTCAACCGCCTATAGGAAGCTGCTATCAGTTTATTATACCCTTTGATTTTGTGTGATGCGTTAAACATGATGTAGGATAATAAGTTCCTAATAAATGAAATGATATCTCATTGCAGTTATAAAATCATTTGGGTCTTTACACACTAGTTTGACAGGCTAATAGACTCTACGAACAAATTCCTTTATACATACCTATTTATATAGATAAGCAGGCCTGGCTACAAGGCAAAGGAAATGCAAAGAAAATAGGCTAGAAGAATAGAGTTAAGAGATAGGTTAGAAACAAACTTATATAAGTTCTTTTTGAAACGTTGCAAATTGTATAATGAGAAAATTGTTCCATATTCTACCTGTTTTCACAATAAATTCCACATCGAGTTTTGAACCATCTTTGGAATTTCTAATGTTTAAAAATGGTCGCCGGAGGCCTTCCTTGTTTAATGCTGGAATATTTCAAAAGGAGGCATTATTGATTGCAATTAAATAGAACAGGTTTCAATACTTACAATATATCTATTTAAACAAAAAAAGGTAATGCTTTGAGTGTTAAGGGGAGTGAAAGTAGTCTGGATGGAGTCGTCGCCAATCAGACATATGACGCGATTTTAGATTCTGTCCAGATAGCTAATTTTGAAGAATCAATTGAACTAGTATCATTCAGTAAATAAATTAAGATAGTTAGCATTTTCAATGAACTTCAATCTATATGTACACGAAAAACTTTAAAAATTACAAAAATTAAATTTTTTTTTAAGATTTATTGCAATCATCATTTAATTTTTCTTATATTATAAAAAAAAGAAAAACACTTTTAATTTAAATAAGAAAACTGAACTTCAAGTTCAACACCTTTATAAATTTCCATAAAATTTAAATTTAATGTACAAAATTCAAGTATAATTTAACAAAAAAGAAAAATAAAACATAAAAACAAAAACAATAACGAATCCAATTTTTGTTTTTTTTTTTTTTTATATGAATGTACAAAAATAAAATTTATAGAACATAAAAACGAAATTGCATAATTTTAGGATGTTATCTTATTTTTATTTTTTTTTTTTTTTTTCTTTTCCTTTAAATTAATTTTTTTATGACATTTTGAACTTAAAACGCAATAAAAATCTTATTTTCTATTCCATTTTGAATTTCTCATTCAGGATTAAATAAAAATCATCATAACACAAACAAACAAACAAACAATAATATAAAAATGATAAAAAAAAAATGAAATGAAACTTGTTGGTTGTTGAAAATAGTATCAAAAGAAGCAGGAGCAGGAAAAAAAAAGCAAAAACAAAAAAAAAAAAATCCATTCATTTATTTTTAATGATATCTTCATCACAAAATCCTACAGCTTTTCAAATCGCGCGCAATTTTTATATTTTTTTTTTGTTGTTATGCTTTTTCCCATTATTTTTTGTAGTTATTTACTACTACTGTCCTCCTAAAAAAATACAAAACGAATTCAATTTTGACGTTATTACAATAGCAGTAGCTAACGTACTTGTTATTTAGATATTTTTTAAAGATTTTCGGGTTATAAGAGTAATTTTTTTTTGTACTTGGGAAGGAGAAAACATCGAAAGTATCCTAAGTATAAGTGTTGGACGTGTAGGTATGCAATATTAGTAGCGTTTGACTTTACATTATGTTGAACAAAATGATAAGGGATTCAGTTGGTATGAGTTTGTAAGAGAACCAAATTGTATGTTAATATCAGACCTCTAAAATTCAAATACCAATGCAATTAGAGTACCATTACTAGGTGATTACTCGCTAATTACCATTTAAAAATTTTTGAAATGAAACTTTTAGAATTCAAAAACCAGTAAAAAGACTTAGGTTTTTGTTTGATAATTCTTAAAAAGTAATTAAATTTTCGATTTCAATTACTTTTGTAATTATTTTTGAAATTTAATTACTTTTGTAATTTATTTTGAAATTTAATTACTTTTTTAATTATTTTTGATAAATAATTTGGTTCTATATTTTGATTTGATTGATTTATTATGTTTTATTTTAAATTGCTTGATTTTTCAAAAATATTTGTTTCCCAAACAATGCATGTATTTTAAAATCAAAATAATTACAAAAGTAATTGAAAACTAAATTTAATTACTTTTTAGGAATCATTAACTAAACCCTTATCTAATTCTTTTCACTGGCTATTGAATTTTAAAAATATCATTCCAAAATATTTTCAAATGATAATTAGGTTGGAATGATTACCAAGTAATGGTAGTTGTATTTAAGTACCATTTTAATCATTACTTTACAGCTCTGGTTAATTTTAAGGTTATCTTAATACGGTGCATTTTATAACACAGGACTGTATTTAGATTTGGATATTTTACACCTAAGAATATTAATTCGACTAATGAACAATTAATTAATGAACCGGATCTTGCTTATACAACATGTATTAAGGTTTTTGATATTATTTTTAATAATTTTCTATGGCTAAAATAGGAGGTCTAATTCTAAATTCTAAAATTCTAAAAGTTCTTGAACTCCAAATTCACAGACAGAAGTACATTTTCTTTTTCGAAAGTATTTTAAGAAAATTAAAATTAATATTTAAAAATAAATTTTTATTTAATTTTTATCTTCATCTTCCCTGTTGTTCGTTATATTTTATATGCATAAAGTAGTGAAAATGTAGTAGTAATATTAATTTTTTTTGTCCATTCTGTTTTTGCTATTCTTTGCAACCCAAACTCCATTTTTCCATTTAATCTTAAGTTCAAATGGTTTTTCGCTCATATAAGATATAAAAAATTTATTTTTTTCGTTAAAAAAAAAAAAAATTCAGTTTTTTTTTTCTAAAAAATAAAAAAAAACAAAAAAAAAAAATTTCCATGAATATATTCAAATAAAAAAATGAAAATATAAAAAAAGAAGAATACAAATGTATGTAAATAACAGTATAAATTATGCAAGAATAATGGTTTTAAAAACTGCATACATATTTTTTTTTATATAAATAAGTAAACATATATGTACAAACGTGTATATATATGTATATATATATAATATACAGAACATAAAAGTATTAGCGTATGGAAATTTTTTATATAACATCGCCAAAAAGTAGAGAATATAATATTAAAAAAAAAAAAAATATCAAGACCACTTACCTAACCAAAACCGTTATATTAAGAAAGTTTTTTAATTCTAAGAATATATGTCACTAGGTACGAACCATAAATGGTTTCATTAATTAACAAAATATTCGTTTTTTTTAAAATGATAATTTTCTTAAAGCATATCGTTTACAAAATTTAGATGAAAAATTTACTTTAATTTTGAAAACTTAGAATTCAATATATACTCAGCAAATTGCAGCATATTCCATAATAAATGATTAATGGGGGCACAACAAATTCCTTAACATCAATTTTGAAATATTTTGCAATGTTTGTTTAGAAAGACTTGTAGCATATTTTCTTGCATTAGCGCGTATAAAAGATAATTTACCGAGCAACGTGAATTAAGGTGTAGAGTAATACGCCCGCGGCTGCACTTGTATCTATTTCCGCGATTGCTTTATGGATTTTATTATGTTTGATTTCGAAATAAAAGTCTGTTCACACATGTATCTGTACGATTTGTTTGTACGATTTTTATAGTCGGTTAAGTAAACTCTTATTCCAGAGTATTTCCATGTAACTTCTGGAAAAAACCAATATTTTAATTTTGTAACCAACTCAAAAAAAAATTTATTATACATATGTATTAAATTATTAAATCCACAAATTAAAAAAATTATTTAAAATTAATAAAGGCTTTATTTCCTTTATAGAAATATCTATTTCCGGTTTAAAATATCGCCTATTTGCGAATAAATTAACTTTTAAATATCAAATATAACTTATATTTACAACTTCGGATATTTTTCCGCAGAGGAGCCCTAAAATATCGAGACGACATCATCACATAACGGTTCTTATATCTTATATAATGTATTAAACTCTCAACAAGTGCATTGTTACATTTTTAAATACATATTTCAACAAAAAAACAAAAAGGCATAGTAAATTTATGAGAAATTAGGTATGAAGAACACCCACAACTTCTAATTATATATCAGTATAAAAAAAATAATTTTTAATAGATAATTTAGTACAAATCGAGAAAAGTAATTTATTTCAAAATTTTTTTTACAATTTTAATATTTAATAAAAGATTAAATAAAATATTTAGTTTATTTCATATTTAAGAGTTCTTAACATTTACATTTTTTAAATTCACAAATACAGCTACCAAAAAATTAATTAGGAAACACTAATATACATAAAAAATCAAAATTATAACTTTTAATATTAACAATATAAATTTAAATATTTGAATAATTTTAATAAATGACAGTATTTTTAACAACATTAAAGAAAATTAAATTTTCCTTAATCTTATATAAGTTTAAAAATAAACAAAAGAATTACGCGCAATTACACATTTCAAATAGTACCTTCAAATTATATTAGCTGTCAATTGCTAGTGTTAGCAAAGTCTTGCAATTTTCAAACAAAATCGATATATAACATTGTGTTGGCACATGTTCGATAATATAAACATTAATAATTATTTAGTTTTTGAAACAAAACAAAAACAAATTAAATGAATTTAAATTAAAATAATTTATAAAATATTAAATAAAAAAAAATATAAGAAAAATAAATCAAATAATAAAAATTAATAAGAATAACAGGTGATAGAAATTTAAAAAAAAATATTATACACTTTAATTTTATGGAAAAATGTAAATATCGTGAATTCAGTTCTTAAATCCCTACCAATTTAGAATATTATATGTACATTTTTTCAATGATTTGGAGCAAATTCTTTCAAATGATTTTCAAAAAAATATTTCGAGAATTCCGCCTACACTAATATAGACTCAAAAGTATGAATAGGATCAGAACCGAAAAATAATTTGATTTAGCTATATATGTCCGTCCGTTCGTCCGCCCGTCCATCCGCAAAAATAAATGAGCTAGAATTTTTCAGAAATTCATTTTTATGCAATAGCCGTCATCGATATTTAAATCCAGTTATTTTGAAAAAGGTGGCCAAAGTTGTACAAATTTTAGTTGATCTACTGCAGTGGGTTCGAGTGGTTGTCATACAACTTCATATTTTGTATGAATATTACTCTATACCTACTAAAGGTGAATGTTGGAAATTTTATAATAGTAAAACTTTAATGGCCAACGTCTGAATAAAACAAAGCTGGTGTAGTGGAAGATGTTTGAAGAGCTGCCTTTCATATTGTTTGAATTTCTAACCGAATGATATAATGTCGATATTACGGTCAGACGAGTATCCCAGAGTTGACACAGTCTACTCTACTACACTCTTTCTCGTTTTAAATCAAATTTGGATAAACACTTTATATTAAAATTTATATTAAGATCAAAAACAATTTTGTTTATGTTGCATGCCACTGATATTCTACTCATATTTTTTTTTCTATTTTAAGTTTTTATTTGTTTTCAATAGTTCGTCTCCATAAAGTTCTTAGTTTGCCAACTTTTCGTTTCTTTTTAGAGTTCTAATTTAAAACCTGTATGGTAATAAAATCTTTCCTTGATATGAGGCCCATCTATTGTTATTTTCTTTTAATTATTACAATATTATTTAATTTTTTTTCTAATATTTATTTTTCAAAAAATTAAGAGGTTATTCAACCTAATTTTGGCTTTTGTTGTTTTCCTCAATTCACGCTACAAAATAAAACAAAAGTAAAAGCTTTAGGACATAAAAAAATTTATAATAATTTTTATAACATAGCATGTCTATTTTTTAATAAAATGTGTCACTATTTTTTCTAAGTTTTATAAAAAAAAAACAAAAGAAAATCACTATGAAAACTCATTATATATGGAAATGTGTACTAATACAACAAAAAAAAGACCGAAAAAAAAACGAACAAACGAAATGAACTTCTCTAATTTCTTATTATAACTTTCAGTAATTTAATGTTCTTTTATAAATATTATAATAATAGATAAATACGTAGAGCGGATAATAAGTCTAGTTCTTCAACTGACTTTTTAATTATAAATTTATTTAATTTTGTACCTAATAATAGATTATACTTAGAACTCAAAAGAATGTACCAGCAGCTATCATTCTTCTTTTAAATTTCATATCACACAAAAGGCCACGGGTGAGGAACCTTCAAAAATGGTTACCTCAATCTGAAAGCATAATCTAACATTAAATTCGCAATTCTGAGGAAAAGAAAATTAGTATGAAAAAACCATAGTTACGAATTAGCCGTCCCATACGGGTGTCCTAGAGTTGGCACAGTCTACTCTACTACACTCTTCTTCGTTTTAAATCAAAACCAATTACCTTTGAAAAGCTACTATTACGTATCACCAATTGGCCTAATAAACGAAAATTCGTTCTTATTATTTAATACGAGCTAATACCCGGTGCGCGTTGCTGCGCCTGTCAATGGAGGTTTAATTGAAGTTGATGTTACTGCAAAAACTTAACACAAAAATTACACAATGTTTACATATGTTAATTTTAAAATATATGAAAGAAATCTTTTTAAAACGATTTTTCTAGGATTATTCTAGCGATTTTTTAAACTTTCTGTAATTCAAAGCAGTACAAACTACTTTCCTAAATTTAACGTAATTTACTTCCAAAAATTTTTTTTGACCAATCGTAGTACCGACTGTTAACAGACTCAACTCCATTTTCAAATTGCTTCACACATGTAAAATTTGAGGTCAACCGGTTAAATCGTTTCTAATTTAGAGTTAAGTAACGCAAAAATCTATAAAAACCCACTGTGCCCCAATGGGTTAACGGAACTACACTTTCTCTTTGGCAAAGCAGTATGCGCAAAATTGGACGTAATTTCCTTCCAAATCTTTTTTTTGTCGTCGGGCCGGCATGGGTTAACCAATTGCAACTCTCTCAAAACGGAATACATATACAAACTTTAAAGAAAATCAGTTAAACCGTTTCTAATTTAGAGTAAAATAACCAAAAAATTAGTAAAAAGCTGTTGGCCCCAATGGGTTAATAGAAAATTTTTTTAGAGGCTTTCTTTTTAGCCAAATTTAAGACAATATAAGCTTCCAAAATTATTTTGACTAACCGTCGGGCTGACATGAGTTAATAAATTCCAAATCTGTTAATAGTGTCAACTCAATTCTCAAGGAGCATCACGTATACAAAATTTTAAGTCAATTGGTCAAACCGTTTCGAATTTAGAGTAAAGTATTGAAAAAACCTATAAAAAGCTGCTGGGCCGCAATGGGTTAATGGAACTCAACAAAATTTTTTTTTGGGGCTTTCTTTTTAGCTAAAGCAGAATTTCGTAAAATCGGACAAAATTTGGACCCAAAATTTTTTTTCACCACCCGTCGGCCCGACATCGGTTAACAAATTCCAAAACTGTTAATAGTGTCAACTCAATTCTCAAGGAGCATCACGTATACAAAATTTGAAGTCAATTGGTCAAACCGTTTCGAATTTAGAGTAAAGTATTGAAAAAACCTATAAAAATCTGTTGGGCCGCAATGGGTTAATGGAACTCAACAAAATTTTTTTTGGGGCTTTCTTTTTAGCTCAAGCAGAATTTCGTAAGATAGGACAAAATTTGGACCCAAAATTTTTTTGACCACCCGTCGGCCCGACATGGGTTAACAAATTCCGAAACTGGTAATAGTGTCAACTCAATTCTCAAAAAGCATCACGTATACAAAATTTGAAGTCAATCGGTCAAACCGTTTTATTTTAGAGCAAAGAAACTTAAATACTTGCACCAAAGCCCCAACTTTAAAGCCCCAACCCCAAAAATTTAGAACATATGTAAATTAGGATTAACGTAAGTAGATGGTAACACTAATTTGAATAATATTGTTTTTACAGTATGCAGAACATATATTTAAGTCAGCCATATTGAATTGTTTGATTTATTAATTGTAAGATATTAAAGTTGTTGAAATTTTATAAGTTCAATAAAAAAATAGATTTTACATTCATCAATTAAAACTCCAAATTTATTCTGATATTTTTGATCCATCCTAAGTTCTTTTTCTTTCATATTTTTGAAACTATCATTTTATAAAAGAACATTTTTAATAAATAAAAAAATAGAAATTATTGGATCCAGGTACTGACTAGAACTAAACACATTTTATTAAGTAGGTAATTTAGATGGAAATGTAGAAAACTTCAAAAATAGTTGTTTTAGAAAAGTTGAAAGACTTGGAATTTTTTTAAATTTATGTTGTTGTGATTTGCGAAAAAAAAAAATTATACACTTTTTTATTTTTGCACTTTAGATAAAAACTCTATTTAAACACATTGTACATGTACATAATTTTTATAATTTGTTAATTATAGAAGCTTATTAGTTGGAAATGGTAATTAATTTAAATATAAATTATCATTATTATTATTGTAACAGCTGGGTGGCAAATGTATATAATTTGATATTTTTGTCTTGAACGTGTGTAGAACATGGTTCATAATGAGTAGGGTAAGGATACACAAAACTCTGAAGGCTATGGGCATGTGTAATGTAATACCCTTTTGTTTCTAATTTTGCCACCATATTCCCCGCTACTAAATCCATACAAAATATACGTTCAAAAGTCGAGACACATAAAAAGATCAGCCCTATAACCACAGCCTACAACAACACAAAAGTAGCTATAACAATAATACAGCAAAATTGTGAAAAAATAGTGGGTTCGAATAGCTGCCATACAACTTCCTATTTTATATGAGCATTACTCTATACCTATTGAAGCTGAATATCTGGAATTTTGCTAAAAACAGTCTAGTTTAATTGCCAAAGTTTTTGCAAAATTTGGTTGGTCTACTGCAAAGGGTTCGAGTAGTTGCCATACAACTCCTTCTTTTATATGAGTATTCCACTACACTAAATGAAGCTGTATGTTTGAAATTTTGCCAAAAGTAATTAACCGAATGATATAAAGTATATGTTACGGTGATGCGGGTATCCCAAAGTTGCCACAGTCTACTCTACTACACTCTTCCTCGTTTTGGTTATAAAGTCGAAGCGCCTTTTTTTTGAAATTTAAAAAAAATGTTATTGAAATTGAAAGGGATTTTTTTGGTTTTGAAAAGGTTTAGTTTGATTTTAAAAAAAAGTTTTATGAAGTGAAAATTCTATAAATAAACAGTGGGCCAAGAAGATGATATTATATAATTCTTCCGTAATAAATTTTATTATTGGAATTTTAGGAATATGTCTGCAGAACTGTAGATAAATCGTTTTAGTAGATTTTTTTTTTAGTGGAAACTAAAGTTAATGCTAGCTTAAGTTCATCTGTTATAGAATAAAAATCTGTTTATATATGTGCATAATGAATTCCGCGTACAACTTAAACATGAGTTAGTTCTCACCTTATAATATGTATATTGTAATACTTTTATATTTATTAATTTATTACATTCCTATGGGAGAACCACAGCAGGTCACTGTCGTAAAGTGGAGTGAGTGACCTCTTTAGGGCTTCAAATTTGGGTTTTTAAACCTAATTTAAATTGGATTCAAAAGCTTCAATTTACTGAATTATAGTTCGGATCTTTCTTTTAGCTACCACTATACTGAAATCTCTAATTTAACATAGAAAACATTTATTAGATAGGTTAATAATATCTTTGATGTCTTTATTTTCTATATTAAATTATAGAATTTCAGTGTGGCGGTAGATTCAATTAATTAAACAAAATATATAAATACAAAAATACTTTAAAATCTCAGAAAATATCTAATATGTGCTCACTTATTGTTTTAATAAGACTTGTATGATGGATTTAAAAACTTGTAGATGAATTTAATTCGATTTTGCCTTATGTTAGTCTTGGGTTAATATGTATATGATTGTTGGAGTTATTCTACTAACATTTAAGTTTTGTTTTTTTTTTTTTTTTGATAATCAACATAAAAATTTGTTTAACAATCATGAAAACTTCTTCTTATGCTCATCAAGAAAAATTTTTTTTTTGATGTTTACTGATTTAAAAAAAAATTAGACAGAGACAGCAAAAGAAATAATAAAAATAAAAAAATAATGTTGAATAAGCTAAAGCAATTTTCCCATGTTACAATTTATAAAAAAATTTGTCAAAATATTAAAAGAATTTCCTATGTCTTTTACTGTTAAATAATAACTTCTTTTAAATATATACCGTTACTTAACCCACCAAATCAAATTTAAAGCTTTATCGTAAAGGTTCCTAACCTAAAGAAAATGTAGAAGTGTCATACTTTAAGATGAAGTTATCAGTTCGGTCTCTATCAAGGTTTTATTTAATTTACCGTTGTACAAAAATTTAAGCGAAGCAAAAACCCAATTTAAAAAAATGTTAATTTATTTTTCCGCCGCGAGAGTGCAAAACCGCCACTAATTACTCATTAATTCGGAACAATGATATCATAAAGTACCTTTACGTGATGACATTTTCTTAAAAGCTCCGGTTATCTAAAGTTGTATGGCAATATATCCAAAGGATATGTCCTCCGATACGCATAAAGCAGGCGGGAGATATTTTACTAGCAAATTTATACATAATCTTTCGTCCGGTTATCGCTTTTCTGTATGGCCACTTGTTTGAAAACCAATATGTTTGAATCATTTAAAAAAAAAATCACCCGCGAAAAACTGCCAGCACACTTTCTGTATATTCGAGGCCTGTATTGGCATTTGAAGCTTTATATTGGATTGCAAGGAGTAATTTTTTAGAAACAGAAGATCCACGGCGAATTAGTTTAGTTTCAGGTTATTTAATGAATTTTTCTAAATTCTACGGCTGGGTGGTAGAGCCGTTAGAGTGTTGACCTTTTATTCGGAAAAGCCCAAGTTCGATGCAATTCAAAAGTAAAAAAACCTTTTATGTAATTCTCGAACATGACTCAGCCATTGAGTTCAAAAAATGTATTAATATAAATTAAAAATTTTAACAAAATAACTCAAAGATATAGGAATATCTTATATAATATTATAACTGTGAAAACAATTTCAAAATATGTTTCTCGGGTTTATTTTATTGTTTTATTTTTAAATAAAATTAAAAGAATTTTTTGCAATACTATGCGGAACCGAAAAGTACAAATCAAGACTTTGTAAATAGAATTTTATTTTTGTATTTACATACGCATATATACAAATTGTGTACAAACATTGGTATACAAATAAAATAAAAATAATATATATAAATATAAAAAATACAAAACACGCGAATTGTTTCTAAGGAGAGTTTAAAGTAATCAAATTAGTTGAACAAATCACGAAAAAATTTAAATTTGTTCGCATTTGTTTTTGTTTTTATTCTTTTTTTCTCATTATATCACATGCTGATTTAAAATAGAAAATTCAAAAAAAAAAAACAAAAAAAGAAAATTAAAGAAAATATTTTAATTCACTTGGAATTATAACAAATCCTTCTATACGAATCTGAGCAAAAAAAACAAAAAATTAAGTAGATATTTTTAGTCATGAAATCTGATTATTATTGCATACCTTAAGGCGATATTAAATTTCTTTATAGATTATGACATATTTTTTTAATATGAAATTCTTTTGATGTTTCAGCACGCTAAAAATAGAAATAGGGATGAAGGAATATTTATTTATTAAAAATTTATTTTCTCTGCTTCCAGTCATTAAATGATAATATGAAGTATTATTTAAAAACAGCACTTAACATTGAAGTTTATAATTTATAATTCGGTTTTTTAAAAAATCAATTTTTTTGTTAAATTTTATTTATTTGATTTTTAAATCAAATTGAACATGCATATATTAAGTTGCAATTAGAATTAGAATGGTATTTGAATCAGAATTCTAAGCCAAATTAAACTGTTGAACTTTAAAAAGACAGTTTTGTATTCACGATTAAGAATTGATTAACTATAGTAAAGGTTCTCCAAAATGGCTATATTCAAAGTTGGTGAACAAGGAGGTAATATTTAATGAATTTCTGTTGTTAGACTTGAAATGAAACACTACTAAGTTCAAAAGACTAATAAAGGTATTAAATTTTTATGTTATTGTGTTATTATGTTATCTTGAAAGGGTCAAAATTAGCCTCCTTTAATGAAATATTATATTATAAGGTTTATATTCAAATTAGATTCAAATATAACGCCTCTCTCGTAGAACTCTACGTTAAGTTTTATATCTAGTAGAAAATAATTCTAATAGGCTTTAATTACAATTACCAAAATATTACTGGAGAAAAAGTCTAGGAAAATTGGATTTAAAATCTATGCTGTCATCTTTTTCGAAAAATGTTTATAAATATTTGTGAATGCAAGATTATGACTTGGGAGGGACTTAGGAGGTAAGTTCAAAATAAGCGTTTCAAACTTAATTTCGGGAGATCGGATGCGGTAGTCTTTATCATCGAAAGCCGGTTCGACTTTATAATCAAAAACGGCGGAAATATAGTCGAATATTATCTTATTTTGAAAAAAAATGTTTAAAATAAAAAATAATCAACTTTATTTCCTTTTTTATACCCGTATGACTATATAATCAAAGGGTATAATAATTTGCCATTACGTTTGTGACGCAGAGAAGGAGGGGAGGTAGATATAGACTCAAGTGTATGGATCGGATCAGAATCGAAAAATAAATCGATTTAGCTATGTATGTCTGTCCGTCCGTCCACTCGCACCCCTGCTTTTTTCAGAAAATATAAAACAATTTTGGTCTATTTAATTCTTATTGTAGCATCAATATAATGGGGGCCACCACCACAAATCCTCGCTAAGCAATTTATTAGATTCCTGATTTTATTACATAATCTGCCGCTCACAAACCCTATGCTAAACAAATTATTTGAACCCTAATTTTGTATCAAACTCTGAAAACTCAACTAGCTAATAATATACATAAAATATCTGCAATAAAACATTTAGTTTGGGGACTTTTATAAAAATGAATTTTCGTGATTTTTAGCATATGTAAAAAGGTGCCCGAAATTTGGGACTTTTTTCATACCGTCCTTTTTATTGCACTCTCCCAAAGGATTTAATCTGTTCAATAATATCTTTTTTAAATTAATTTCACACTAAACAAATATTATCTCATTTCTTTTGTAATAATGAATAGATGTCTCAAGAACTTTTATAATACATTAATTTATGGATAAATTCAAAAATCTGTTATTCTTTTAATTAATTTAAAAGTATTTTGTAGATAAAACCTTAAACTTAAAATAAATCCATAAATTAATTTCATTTATATATGAGACAGCAATTTTAATTACAAAATAAAAAAATATTGAAAATGAAAATATTAACCTATGATCTTTTCTATAATCATTCTTTTCACTAAAAACAAATATATGTATATATACGTTACGTATATATACATAATACATATGTATATTATTTTTTTAAAACAATTTGTCAAATATACAATACCCTAATTTAAAATTTAATTATCTTTCAACCTTTTGACCTCACTTTTAAAAATAAAATCAAAATAAACAAAAAAAAAATATAATTCATAATTATTTAAAACTTAATTTCAAATTCATGTTTATATTCAAAAGTTTATCAACTTTTTTTTTTTTTTTATTGTTGTTGTTTTTAAAATTGTATTAAAAAAAAATATATACAAACGGAAATTAATTAAAATTGTTTTAAAACTAAAAAAGTAAAAAAAAAAACCAAAAAAAAAAAAAAAACAAAATTGTTGCACATAATTTTGCAATTTAAAATCTAATTTGTCTTAATTTGTCGCACTGAAAAATTAATTCTGGCAACAAAAAACAAAAACAAAAAAACAAAAAAACCAAAATTTTCCCCACAATGGAATTACATTTTGTTGTTGGTTGTTTTTTGTTGTTTTTATTTTACCTTATATGCATACAAAAAAAAATTATTCATTTTTGTTATATGGAAGTTTCTATTTTGTACTCAAATCACACGGGATTAACTCAAAATGTATACATATATAATTTTTTCCTATATACGATAATATGAGTGAGGAACCACTTCACATTATAAAAATGTAATTCAAATTTCAAATATTAAAAAAAAAAAAAAAACCCAAAATAAAATATTTCGAGAAAATGTATCTTTAAAAATAAAATTACATATGTATACAAAATGTAAGCAACAATTTTTGATAATGATGTTGATTTTGATGTTGATGAAGCGATTACAATGGTAGGATTTTGTTTTTTGACAATTTTGTAAGTGCATTTTTATTAATAACATTTTTGCACATCTGTCTGTTAATTTATTATTATTTGGTATCTTTGGTATATGTTTACACTGTATTAAAAAGTATCAGAGTATTCCAATATGGGTCAGAGTTGGACTAAGTCTTACGGGCGGTTATATTTTAATTTTTATCAAATATTTTTATCTTCCGCATTAAAAAGTCAGAGTATTCCATTATGGATCCGAGTTAAACTAAGTGATAAATTATAGAGAGGTGGTTATAATTTAATTTATATTAAATACATTTTACACACCAGTGAGGAGTCAGGGTATTCCAAAATGGATCAGGTTTGAATTAAGTCCTATATGCGATTGTATATTAGTTTTTATTTTATATTTTTCCCACAGCAGGGAGGAGTCAGGGTATGTGGTTTGGGGTGGGACTAAGACCTAAAGGCGGTTACAACTTAACACATATGAAATATTTTTTCATCTCGCATTAAGAAGTTAAGGTATTACATATTATGGGTTAGGGTTGAATAAAGTTCTAAACTGTTTTAATTAAATTCTTATCAAATATTTTTACACCTAACATTAAGGAATCAGGATATTCTAGTATAGATCAGAGTTGAACCAAGTGATAAATCATTTAGAGTTGGTTATAATTTAATTTATATCGGTGTTCCACCGAAGGATAAATCCCATAGAGCTGGTTATAATAATTTAATTTTTATCAAATACTAGCTAATACCCGGTGCGCGTTGCTGCACCTCTCAATAGAGGTTTAGTCGAAGTTGATGTTACTGCAAAAAGTTAACACAAAAATAACACATGGTGTAAATGTTAATATTAACATGTATAAAAGAAATTTTTTTAAAACGATTTTTCTAGGATTATTCTAGTAATTTTTGAAACTTTCTGGAATTCAAAGCAGTACTAACTACTTTCCAAAATTGGATGTAATTTACTTCCACAAAGTTTTTTTTTACCAATCGTGTCACCGACATGTGTTACCAAACACCAAGCCTGTTAACAGACTCAACTCCATTTTCAAGGTGCTTCACGCATACAATTTGAAGAAAATCGGTCGAACCGTTTCGAATTTAGAGTAACGTATTGAAAAAACCTATAAAAAGCTGTTGATCCTTTATGGGTTAATGGAACTCAACAAAAATTTTTTTGCGGCTTTCTTTTTAGCCAAAGCAGTAGGTATTTCGTAAAATCGGAAAAAATTTGGACTCAAAATTTTTTTTGGCCAGCCGTCGGGCCGACATGGGTTAACAAATTCCAAAACTACTAGCAGTGTCTACTCAATTCTCAAGGAGCATCACGTATACAAAATTTGAAGTCAATTGGTCAATATATTCATGAGAATCGGCTGGGCAATTTAAAAGTCTATTCGTAAGATACAAACAAACAAACAAACAAACTTTCGCTTTTATATATATAGATTTTACACCTCGCATTAAGGATTCAGGGTATTCTTCAGAGTTAAACTAAGTGATTAGTTCTGTAGAGGTGGTTATAATTTATCAAATATTTTTTGAATACCCAAATATCCATAGGCCGGGGGTTTTTAAACTTTGCTTCTTAAATTTGGTATTAATTATATATAAAAATTTTATATAATATGATGGCACTTTTATTTGAATTCTTATTTTATAGAATTTTGAATTTTGTTTGCTTTCCAATAATTTTTAAAGTCGTAATTCTAAATTTTTTACAGTTTCAAAAATAATCTAATTTTTTAAATCTATCTATATATATAAAAGCGAAAGTTTGTTTATTTGTTTGTTTGTTTGTTTGTATGTTTGTTTGTTTGTTTGTTTGTAGCGAATAGACTCCTAAACTGCCCAGCCGATTTTCATGAAAATTTGTATATAGGGGTTTTTGGGTACGGAAAGAAATCGTGGCCCAAAAATTTTGCTCTAACGGACCGCCAAGTTGGGGCTGTGATGCAAGTATTTAAACTTCTTTGTTCTAAATTGAAAACGGTTTAAAGGATTGACTTCAAATTTTATATACGTGATGCTCTTTGAGAATTGAGTAGACGCTATTAACAATTTTGGAATTTGTTAACCCATGTCGGGCCGACGGGTGGTCAAAAAAAATGTTGGGTCCAAATTTTGTCCGATTTTATGAAATTCAGCTTTGGCTTAAAAGCAAATCCCAAAAAAAATTTTGGTGAGTTCCATTAACCCATTGCGGCCCAACAGCTTTTTATAGGTTTTTTCAATACTTTACTCTAAATTCGAAATGGTTTGACCAATTGACTTCAAATTTTGTATACGTGATGCTCCTTGAGAATTGAGTTGACCCTATTAAAAGTTTTGGAATTTGTTAACCCATGTCGGGCCGACGGGTGGTCAAAAAAAATTTTGGATCCAAATTTTGTCCGATTTACGAGATTCTGCTTTGGCTTTAAAGAAAGCCCCAAAAAAAATTTTGTTGAGTTCCAATAACCCATTGCGGCCCAACAGCTTTTTATAGGTTTTTTCAATACTTTACTCTAAATTCGAAACGGTTTGACCAATTGATTTCAAATTTTGTATACGTGATGCTCCTTGAGAATTGAGTTGACACTATTAACAGTTTTGGAATTTATTAACCCATGTCAGGCCGACGGGTGGTCAAAAAAAAATTTGGGTTGAAATTTTGTCCGATTTTATGAAATTCAGCTTTGGCTAAAAAGAGAACCCACAAAAAAATTTTATTGACTTGCATTAATCCATTGGGGCCCAACAGATTTTTATAGGTTTTTTCAATACCTAACTCTAAATTAAAAACGGTTTGACCGATTTTTTTCAAATTTTGTATACGTGCTCCCCTGTGAGAATTGAGTTGACACTATTAACAGATTTGGAATTTGTTAACCCATGTCGGCCCGACGGTTGGTCAAAATAATTTTGGAAGATAATATTGTCAAAATTTGCGAAGTACTGCTTTGGCTAAAAAGAAAGCCTCAAAAAATTTTGTTGAGTGATTTGGAAGCAAATTACGTCCAATTTTGCGCAATACTGCTTTGCCCAAAGAGAAAGTGTAGTTCCGTTAACCCAGTGGGGCACAGTGGCTTTTAATAGATTTTTGCGTTACTTAACTCTAAATTAGAAACGATTTGACCGGTTTACCTCAAATTTTATATGTGTGAAGCAACTTGAAAATGGAGTTGAGTCTGTTAACAGTCGGTCCTATGATTTTTCAAAAAAAATTTTTTGGAAGTAAGTTTCGTCAAAATTTGGAAAGTAGTTTGTACTGCTTTGAGTTACAGAAAGTTTCAAAAATTACTAGAATAATCCTAGAAAAATCGTTTTAAAAAGATTGCTTTCATACATTTTAAAATTTACATGTGTAAACCGTGTGTAATTTTTGTGTTAACTTTTTGCAGTAACATCAACTTTAATTAAACCTCCATTGAGAGGCGCAGCAACGCGCACCGGGTATTAGCTAGTACTTAATATAAATAGTTTTGAATATATTTTGCCTTTCAAAGAACTCTCGAAAAACTTTACTACTTTGTATATTTATTAATTTGTAAAATTCTAATGTTTATAGTGGTTTATTCGTTTCATCCAAATTTACGTGTAATAGAAGTTCTATTTATATTAAATTGATTGCATTTAATTACTTGAACAAGAGTTGCATTATATACTCATAGAATACTAAATATGTGCAGTAATGAAAATTGACACAATATAAGAATAATTCTATTTATTACAGTATATTGTAAGTTCTAATATTGAAATAATATTTATAGTTTTAATATTTAAGATTTCGAGGCATATAGTGTCATATTTGTATAATAATAATTTTTATTTCCAGAAAAAATTTAATTTTTTAATTTAACATTCAATAAGTATCGGCTAAGTGATTAATAGACTCTTGAATTGTATGATATACATATAAATTTTAAATCCAATTTTGAATTATTTTATTTTTATAAAGTTTGGCCGGCGCAGGGTCAGAACTCTCAGAGTCATAAGTCCCTTAGAGATTGAGAGTTCTGACCCTGCATCGTTTGGCCACTACAAGATTGAAATTCGCATATGGTTGCTAATGCAGATAATTCGAAAAAGGTAAAATACAATGGCAATAGTTATTCAAATAATTTTAATAGTACTGACGTCACAATAGGCTAATAGGTAGTTATTGATAATAATAATTTTGATAGGTAGTTAAATAATAATCGTTTTCCACTTTTTGAAAGGAGGTCAAAAATCGATAATGGATATGAGGAAAACTAAAAGTATATTATACTAAAAATTTAGTCTTTTTAGAATAATACTTATAAGCAATTCAATTCCAATCGCTACTATTCAGTAGAGTCTA
>OY720443.1:94630688-94941722 GCA_963082915.1 Dolichopus griseipennis
TGCATCTTCCATCCATTAATATTTTATATACAAATATCTTATCACACCAATATAGACTTTGTTTTATAAATTAATATCATATTCTCTTTAATAACATCCCAAATTTTAAAGAAAAATTTTTTGATTGAAGAATCAAAAAAAAAAGAAAGCCATAAGATGAAAAATAATTAAATTTCCTTTCCATTTATTTATTTTATCGTCTCGTCTTAATATTTTTCAAATTTTCTATTTTTTTTTTTTTAATATTTTCATTTTATTTATTAAAGACCATATTAATATCAAAAAAAAAAAAACAAATTTATTAAAAGATTGTATATTTTGTATTTTGAATTCTTTTTTTTTTTTTTGCACAATTTAAATTTTCCCATTTTCCAAAAAATAAAAAAATTAAAAATGGAAAATAGAAAAATCCTTGAAATTCAAATTGTCCAGACATTCTGTCTATTTTCGATCTCATTAAATTAAAAAAAAAAATATAAGAATAAATACGTTCTTGATTTTTCTTAATTTATGTTTTTTTATTTTTTGATTTTCTAAAATTTTAAATATTTAATTTTTTAAAAAAAACCTGAATATTGACAAGAAAATTTATATTTTTAAATACTTAAGATTTTCTCAAAAGGAAAAACTGTGATTAGAACTGATATTTATAAGACTAGAAGATTTCTATCAATTTGAATTGAATTTCTTTTTATTTTTTTAAATTTTAATAAATGTATATCACATGTATATCACATGTTTAAATATATTGTATAAAATATATATACATATATATTTTAAGGACATTTGAAAAAAAAATATAAAATACTATTAATTTTAAGAATTTTTTAAATACTTTTCAAAAAAAGGACATTTAATAATTTAAAAAAATACTTAAAACATAAAAACGTATATACTAAATGAATATAATTTTTATAATAAATATCTTAAGATAAAAAAAAGTCTGAAATTATTAATATATGTCTTGTTCTAAATTAACTCTGTTCAAAATTTTGATATTTGAATAATATTTGAAATTGCCTAAATTTATTTTAAATTGAAAATTTATTTTAAATAAATTTTAAAAAATCTTAAAAAAAAATGAATATTAATTAAATTAATTAAAATACAAGATATTCAAAATAAATGTAATACAAAATAGGTACTTCATAAGTTTTTTATCTCTTTTTGCCTCTTGAAATATAAAAAAATAATGAAGAAAATATGTAAGTATAATTTTGGTTAATATTATTTAAAATTATATTAACTATAGGTATATACTAAGGTAAGTAAGTGTTGTTCAACTAAGTATTCTCAATTTACCAAAATAAAATATTATAACACAATATTTATTATTTTTACTTCAAATATATATATGTATATATTTAATAAAATGTGATATTAAAAATTTTATTTTATATAAAAAATATAATACCACTTGATATTTTATAATTTAAAAAATTACTTTTAATAAATTTTGTTTAAAATAATGTTAATTATGATAAGTAGTTCTATTGTGATCTTTTAAATTTTAAATAAATTTATTATTTAAAAAAGAAAACGTATATAAAATTAAATTTGGAGATATTATTTTAAACTTGTTTTTAATAAAATATATATTAAAATTAAAATTAAAAAATTTATATTAATTAATTTGAAATCATTATCTAAAATTCATTAATACTGAAAAATAAAATTGAAATAATTTATACGATTTTTTATATCTTTAAAATATTATACAATATATTAATATTGTGGGAATTACCTACGCAATTTCAGCAGATTTAAAATTTTTTAATTTTAGTTAAAGTTCAGTTGTATTCTCGAAAAATGTTATAAGGGAAAATTTGTATTAATAAATAATTAATATATTTAGTATTAATTTATATTATTTTATTATTAATATAAAATTTCAACTAAGAGTTTGTTCATTTTTAAAATTCGAATTATGAGATTAAAATAATATTCGAATTTTATAACATTAATATATTTATTTTTTATATTAATATTTTCTATAAATGGTATAATATTTTTTTATTAATAGTTATACAATATTTCTAGATTTTCTGTAAAATTATTAAATTTGTAAAATGTATTATTTTTATTTAATAACTTTGAAATCGATTATTTTTTGTAATTAAAGTGTATATCAGTATTTTAAATTAAATTAATATTATTAATTATTATTTAAATTTATTTTATTAATTAACTTTTGATGTCTAAAACATTTTTTTAAAAAATTTTAAGATACAGCGTCTTAAAAGATATAAAAATTTAATGTAGTCCGGATTACATACTGGATAATTTTTTTGTTAAAATATTATTATGACAAAAATTTAATATATTAATAATAGTATTATATTATTATTAATAAGTATTAATATATTTTAAAGAAATATTACAATGACTAAAAAATTTTATTTGAAATATGAAACACAAAGAAATCTAAATTTCTAAGTTGCACCTAATATTAATTGTTAAATTGAATTAAATAAAAGACTATAATTAATATTAATAATTATTAAATTTATATTATGCTTAAACATAGAATTGAAGTGCTTTGTGGTTTAAGCATAGGTATTTTTGAATTTTTATTAATATTAATTTAATATTACAAGATTTTTCGAATATAATTATTATATATTTATTAATAAAATAAAATTAGTATAATAGCCGAAGCCCTTAGATGATAGAGCTAGTTGTAAGCTAATTAATTAATTTAAACTAATTAAATTAATATATAATATAAATAAATTAATAATAAATTATTATTACAAAACTAAATTCAGGATTAATAATATGATTTTTAAATTATTATTAAAGTAAATATATCTCAGTAATTCAAATACGATGATACGTTTATGATAGTTATGGCAATTAAACAAAGATTTTTTAGAGCGTTCGAAAATATTTTAAAAAAATACTTAAATAATTGATAAGTATTTAATTAATATAATTATTGAATATTTTAATAAAAAGTTTCAAAAACCAATAAATAAAATATTATTAATTCAGTTAATATTGAGTATAATAATTAAGAATACAATTAGTTAAGTTAATATTAAGTGTAATTACAATTATTGGATTAAAAACTAAAAATAAAGATAAATTACTTCCTATTTTATAAAAATAATATTAAAATGCGATCTTTAAAATAATGAAAATAATTCAATATTTTATTAATACTAGTTTTCTAAAATTAAAATATATAAGATTTGAATAGAAGAAATAAAATATAAGTTATCGGGATTCAATATACAATTTCAGATTTTGGATTTTAGAACTTTTTTTGTTGAATTTTCAGAATGTAATTGAAACTTAATTTTGTATATAAATAAGTAATTCTCAGTAATTTATTATATAACTTGTAATTATTAATAATTAAATAAATTATCATACTTTAAAAAACACTTACCGTTATATAATATTGTTGAACCTCTTGTAGCTTCTGGTGAATGGGGTGGTGGACTTGGTGCTGTTGCACCAGCTGTTGGTGATGATGGACCCCAACAAGTTGATGTTGTTGCTGATGTAATTGACTGCTGCTGTTGTTGTTGTTGTTGTTGTTGATGATGATTTATTGTTGAATTTTTATTATTATTTGAATTATTATTTGCACTATTATTACTATTATTATTATTATTATTTGTTTCTTGTATAACACCACAATTAACACTTGTGTTATTATTACTATTACTATTTGAATTTGTATTATTACTATTATTTGTATTTGTATTATTATTGTTATTACTATTATTATTATTACTATTATTATTATTAATTACATTATTAGTATCACCAACAACATCAATTTCTTCATCATCATCAATATCAATTATTTGTTGATTTGTACTGTTACTATTACTATTATTATTATTTGAAATTGTAGCTGTTGTTGTTGTTGATGTTGTTGATGTTGAATTATTACTATTATTACTATTATTTGAAATAATTATTGTTGTGCTATTATTATTATTGGTATTTGAATTTTGTTGAATTATTGAATGTGGCTGCTGTTGTTGTTGTATTGTCGAAATAATTCGTATTCTATCATTATTATTGTTATTGCTACTATTATTATTATTATTATTTAATTCATCATTATTATTATTATTATTATTATTATTATTATTATTGTTGTTATTATGATGTTTTAAAGAAGAATTTATTGATGTTGTTGTATTATTACGTGTTGTTATCGTTATCGTTGCAGGTGAATTTGTTGTGATCGTTGTACCTGATAATGACGACGATGACGATGATGATATTGTTGTATTGTCATTTTGAAATGATGATGATGATACTGGAGTTTGTTGTTGTTGTTGGCTTGTTTCATCAATTCGATCTGGCCATGGATATGCTTTCCATTTTTTTGCCATTAAACACCGTGGCATTTTATTAATTGAATTTTTTATAGTTTTCTTTTTTTATGAATTTAATTCCAAAATAAAAATCGTAAAATTTTTTTGGATTCAAAAGTAATTGACAAGTAATTCAAATTTATTTTGATTTTTTTGTTCAACTTTTGTTGTTTTGAAAAAAAAATTAAAATTTCAAGTTTTTTAAAAGAGTTTCAATTGCGTTTCTCAAGTTCTTTTATATTTTGAGTTATACTTTTAATAAAAAATTATTTTGGAAATTGGGATTGATTTAAATGAAAAAAAAAAACGAAAAAAAATGTTCTTGGGAAAACCATATAATTTTCATTTAAAACTTTTCTTAAAATCTTTAAATTGTATAAGATTTGTATTTAATTGTTTTTTATTATTTAAAATTAAAATAAATTTTTCAATTAAAGCAGCAACAGTTGTTTTATTCTCCATTTATATAAGTACAAAAACGATTTTATTTAAAGTTTTTTTTTTATATTATGAAATTTTTGTGATTTTTATTTTTTAGTAAATGGTTATTTTTCTTCCTTTTTCGTTTACCGTTACTTTTCCTTCTAACCTTTTGTCTAGTTTTTTGTTTTTTTTTTTCATTTATTTTATAAAAATCGTTATATTCGTTATGTTCTTCTATATACAAAATTTTAATTTCTTCTATTTTGTATTTTTGTATAATTTAAATATAATGTCCTTTCATTCGGAAATGAATAATTTTCTTTTTTTTCTCATTAAAAGTACAGTTAAAAGTTTTTTTTTTGATTTTTTTCTAACTGTTTTATTTTATAACGGTATATTTTATTTCATTTATATTTTTTTTTCTATACAATTTTGATATTAGTTTTTCTTAATTTTTGTTGTTTTTTTGTATTATAAATTGTATTTTAAAAAATGTCCATTTCCTTACTGAACGGTTTTTTTTTTACTGTTGTAGCGGTTTTATTTACGGTAAAATTTTTTTTCCAGTTATATTTTGGTTGTTTTTTTTTTTTAATTTGGTTTTGATAATTTTAATTCCTTTAATTCTTTAATTTTTTTTATTTTTTCAATTAAACTGCTGTTCGTTGCTTATACTATATTTAGATGTATATATATATTTATATTTCTTAATTCTTTATATATATATTTTTTTAAGGACGAAAAATATTTCTTTATTTTGTCTGTTTTATATATATAAGATAATTTTTTTTTTAATATAATATTTATTTATATATATTTAATATATTTACAGTTATAATTTTCCGTTTCGTTGTTTTTGAAATATAAATTGAATTTCCTTCGTTGTATACTTTTTTTTTTAATATTAATTTGTATGTTAAGCGTTTTAATTGATTTATTTCCGTTATCTTAACAGTTATAATTAATAACTTTTCATATAAGTATGCAATTATAAATGCAAAAAAAAAATAAAAACAAGAGTCTTTTGTTTTAATAATTAATTTTATACTTATGTACTTTCTTAAATTTTATTAAAATTGTAAAATTTTTATTTTGTTATAATTTATCGTTGATGTTGTTGTTTTTTTCTTAATTAATAATTTTATATTTTTATTTTATTTTATTCTATATTATTAATTTAATTTTTTTGACTTGAATTTCGTTGTTGTATTGCTTATATTTTATATATTATATTTAAATTAATTTAAAAATTGCTTTTCATTTTCATTTTTTTTATTAAATTATTAATTAATAAAATATTTTGTTTTAATAATATATATTGTATTTTAGATAAAAAATAATAAAATATTGCTTTTTAGTTTTCATTAATTTCATATACAAACTGAAATTTATTTATTTTAATCTAATCATTGTTTTTTATATTTTAAGAGTTTTATAGTTCTTCTATAATTTAAATATTTAAATAGATATTTAATTTTAAATTTTGTTATTTACCTTGTTTTGTAACTTTTAAGATTATTTCTTTTATTATAATTACTAATATAAGAATCAGTCCATTATATTTTGTTGTTTTTTTAAATTGTTTTTCTTTTATTTATTTATATTTATTTGTTTCTTATCATTTGTTGACAATATTGACGTTGTTGCATATTCTTTATTATTTTCTATTTTATATTCGATGTTGTGTTGTTTTATATTTTTTTGCTTATATTTATATTCATATAGATTTTCTTATTTTAATATATAGGGAAAACTAAAAAAGTAGTAGATAAGTAAATAAATAAGTGTAGGTATTTTTTTTGTCACTTATATACTAAATACATTTTTTTTTTTTTTTTTTTTTAAATAAATTTTTTCGTTGTATATTTTTATTTTATAACTTTGTTTGTTGTTTTTTTGTTGAAGAATTTTTGTAAGGAATATTTAATATTAAAAAATATTGCTTATTTGATTTTTGCTTTTATGTTCATTTATATATATATATATATATATATATATTGTTTTTATATAAATAGATTTGTTGTTCAGAAGTTGGTGTATATATTTCTATTCTAGGTTCCTTGGATTTTTTTCGATATTTTATACTTTATACTTTCGAGTAAACTTTAAATGGGAAAGTTTCAACCATAGAAGGAAAAAATTTTCATTTTCACGAGGAAAAAAATTGAATTTTTCTATATTTTTATTTTTTTTTACTCTTTTTTTGTATTTTTTTGTATTTTTCCAGCTTATACACACAAAACTTTCGATTTTTTTTGCTCGTTTTGCTTATTTCTTCCTTATATATTGTATTTTATTTTATTTTTTTTTATTTTACTTTTTTTTTTTTGTATGATTATATTCTTTGTAGTATATATATTGTTTTCCTCGTATTTTCTTCCTCTGCTTTTATTTCGGTATGGTCTTATCTTATATATTATATGCCCGAAATATATAAAATAATAAATGATGAAAAAAAAATTTGACAAAAAAATAGTATATAATATTGTTATGTACTTTTCTTTTATATATTATATTATATTCTTCCTTTTTCTGTACATAACATAAACTTTATATACTTAAAGTGTATCTTTTTTGGGTTTTTTTTTGAGTATTTTATGTATTTAAATAGTTACGATTTAATAAAATTAAAGTTTTATTTTTCATTAAAGAAAATCAGAATCAACATTTAAACCCAAAAAAAAAATATAAAATTAATGTGTATATTTAAAAATGCACACACACAGGACACCAAATCGTACATATATATATAGAAGAAAGTGATTCTTAAGTTCAACAATTTTCAAAAAAAAAAAAGGACGAAATTTAATGAAAAACTCGAAAAATAAAATTAAAATTGTTTTTATATATTTTTTGGATTGGATTCTCTTTAAAAAACGTATTTAATATAATCAATATTTTTGTTATATATTGTATTTAATTTTTTTTATTTTATTTTAAATTCACTTTATATTTCTGTTTTAAATTTCACTCTTAAACATTTTTATCATTTATTTTACATTTGAAATTATTTTTACTTTTATTTAAGTAAAAAAAACACTTTTTAAATTCAAATTCAATTTAAAAAAATTTTTTTTTTTTAAACAATTAAAAAATTCGAAAAAAAATTTTCGAAATATAGATGGAGAAGTTTAGTTTAATATTACAAAAAAAAAAAACAAAAGTTCATAAAAAAACTGAAAATTAAATAAAAAAATTGAAAATTTAAAAATTAATTTATTGTTTTTATACACAAATTTATATTTAGAATATATATATAAATGTATATTTAGTTTTGTTTATATATATATAAATGTATATATATATATAACATAATGTATGTATATAATTTATATATTTCGCGCTTATTCTTTAAAAAATAGTCTTATATTAAAAATTTTTAAATTAATTAATAAATTAATAAATAGTCGCGATTTTATTAATTATTAAATTATAATTTTAATTAAATTTTTTTATTTATATAAATTAATATTTATACACTATAAGTTAATTAATTTTATTTATTTTTTTATTAAATAAATTATGTATAATTTTTTTTAATTGTGTAAATAAATAAAAAAAAAAATTTAAGAAAGACCCTCACTTTTTTTTTATTTTCTGTTCACTTGTATATAATATTAAAATATGAATGAATGATTGGAAATTCAACTGGTTGGTTGGTTATTTGGTTGGGTCCACTTTTTTTTTTATATATATATATAATTTTTTTTTTTTATTATAATAATATTATTATATATTTATTTTTTTTTATTTATTAAATTTTTTATTTAAAAATTTCATACACAAAAAACACTTGATTTAATTTTTATTTTAAAAAAAAAAAACATAGAACCGAATAATTTCTCTTCTTTTTACTTTATTAAATTTAATTATTTTTGTTTTTTTATTTTTAATTTTTATTTAAATTTATTTTGTTTTTAGTTAGTATTTAAGAAAAAATTTTAATTAGAAAAATACTATTATCTCTTTTTTTTTTTGTTTTTTAAATAATAATATTAAAAAAAAAAACTAACTTTTTAATAAAATTACACAATTTGAATAAATTTGAAAATAAAATTATAGGTTTTGAAAATTAAATAAAATTTTTTTTAATTATTTTATCATTACTTTTTTTTTATTTTTGTATTTTTTTTTATATATGTAGAAACTTAAGTACAAAAAAAAAATAAATAAATTAATTTGTAAATAGTTTTGAATAATAATAATAATAATAAAAAACTTAAGGGTCCGTACAAGAGATGAATATATATAAGAAAGAAGAGAAGTGCGAACCGAATGTAAGCAACCCTTGAAGGCTTTTGAATCTGATTTTTGGCAGCGCAGTTGCTTTTATATTTCATCAAACCTCTAAACTATAATAAAAAATTTTCTATATAGATTTTATTTTTGTGTTTTTTTTTTTTTTGTTATTATTCAGTTCTCTTTAAAAAATTTCTATTTCATCGTTTCTTTACTCACCAAAGAACAGAAAAATAAAATTTAACAATTCACACAAAGTTGTTCCATTCTATCTTTCATATTTTGTTACCTTTTTTTGGATTTTTTTTTTTTTTTTAATTTAAACGAAAATATACGATATTATACGAAACAACAACAAACAAACTAACAAATAATAAAAAATTCAGAAAATAAACAAGCAATCAGAAGTTTTTTTCTAACAGTTGATTTTTCTCTTTTCCAAATCAAACTGAAATCAGAGAGATAGAGAGAGAGAGAGAAATAATTAAAAAGGATATTCACATCACAATTCACAATTTCTAAAAAGAGAGTAAATTAAAAGAAACCTGTTTGTTATACATAATAACTGTAATATAAGGGGGTTGTTATAAACAAAAAAAAAATTCAAAAAATTTTTTTTAAAACGAAACCAACAAGTTTTGTTGAATATAGTCATATAACACAATATAACAACATTGCATATTGATTGCACTCTCACTTCCTATACATATAACAGAAATATAATAAATATATTTAATAGTCAACAGTAGAATATAAAAACTGTTATATTTATTTAAAACTGTTGAAAATAATTTGTTGATTGTGTTTTATATTCATCTACAGTGATTTTATAAAGTATTACACCAGTATTAGTGCATTTGGAATTCTGTAAATTGAATAAAGTGGACACATATAATTTTAGACCAATTTACAATGTTCTCTTTCAATTTTGTTTTTAAGGAAGCAATGCATGTTATTTTTTTTTATTTTGATACGATTTTATTTACTCAGAGTTGCATTCAATTTTGCACATCTGTCTTTTTCACTCTCTGCATAAGGAAAATTAACTTTCTTCCATATTCTTTTTATGTTTCCTGAATTCATATTTTGGTTGTGTGTGATTTTTTAATGGCTCTCTTCTGTTTATTTTTTTTCTCTCTAACATGACTCTCTTTTTCGCTTTCAATAAAAATAATAATAAAACTGTTGATTGCTTTGCGTATTTGCAATTGTATTTGTGAATCAAACCGAACTTTAATTTTTAATATAAAAAAAAAAAAAAAAAAAAATTAAAATAGAAAGGAATTGAAAAGGATATATTATTATTATATGATTGTGAAACAAAATGGAATATGAAACCCCGGAAAAGCAAAACAAAATATATGCGTTTGCGTGTAATAAATAAAAAAAACAATAATAAGGAAAAATTGTTGAAATGATACGAATTACAAATCACTAAATAATTAAAATACAAAAAAAAAAAAAATTATCCGATTTGTTGAATTGAATTTGAAAAGGAATGAGAGGGAGAAAATAAAAATAGAGAGAGAGAGAGAGAGAGAGAGAGAGAGGGTTAATTAAGTGAGGAATAAAATAATATATTTTTGTTTCACTTTTAGGAAAATGAATATGACTTTTTGGATGAGAGAATATATTTATTAAATTTCCGACTTTTAAAGAGAGAGAGATAAAACGGGAGAGTGCAACAAAATAAAATATATTTTAGTTAATAGAGAGAATAAATATTCTCTTACGATATTATTTAATTGAAACAATTTGAATAAAAGGACGAAATGTAATTTTTAAAAGCAAAATAATAAAAAAACCGTTCAATTAGAACAGAAATGAAATTGCACAAAATATATCCTTTTTTTAAATTGTACAGTTAAGAATATTGTCGAATAGATGTCTATAATCCTTAATTGGAATTAAAAAACAAAAACCATTTATTTTTTAGACCGTTTATTTGAAATTAGCGACATTTTAAGAAGGATAATAATTCAGATTTTAATGCTACTTTAATAGATAAAATTTTTAGATGCAAACTTAAAATCTATTTTGGAAAAAAAGCGACTATTATAAATAATATACTTCACAATGTACATATATAAATTTATAGAATTCAATCGTTATTAACGTTTTTCCTTGATATACAAAATCCAAACCTTGTCAGCATAAATTCCTAAAGATAATTAAGAATTTAATGTTAAGCTAATTAAAATCAATCATTATGAGTTTATTTATTTTTCAGCTCGAAAGAGTGTTTCGTAAGATAATACAAAAGAAAGCTATACTGATATACTTGAATCAGTATCGATACCAAGTTGAGCTAGTATTAGTAGGATAAGTTTCAATGTCATTAACAGCAGGAAACATAGCAATATAATATTGTAACCTTGCAAAGACTATTAGCAACTTAAGCATTTTTGTCTTACACTTTTATACTTGACAGTTTCTTTTTATTTTTTATGTTTTGTAGGGTATTGTGCTACAGTTTTCCAGTAGTTCTTGCAGGTGTGTAAAGATGTGTTGCTTGGACAACTTCTATTTTTATAACTTCTGATTTGTCTTATTATTTATAACAATATTTTTGGAAAAGCCTTCGCGAATAATAAACATTTGTTCAAACAGTATAAGACAGTCTTACTAAAAAAAGCAAAATTATTTTTATTTTCTAATTTGAATATAATATTAATTGTTTGCCTTATAAACATTTTATTAATGTTAAATTTTAAAGCATTTAATATGAAAATGTCTTCTAGTCTCGAATGGGCTAATTTTAAATACTTATATTAATCAGCTCTTTAAATTTATAAATGTTCACAAGCCTTTCTTAACTCATTATAAACATTAAAGAGAAAGTGATCTAGTATTTTTTTTTTTTTTATTAATTTTAATATAATGCTATTTTTAACTCATATTCCAATATAAAATTTAATTTACAATATTTAATTTACAATTTTGAAATAAGAAATTAAATTATACAGAAAATTTGTACAACATTTAAAGATTTTGATTATCTTCATTATCTAACTATCTTTTAAAATTCATTATGAATCAAATACTGGATCAAAGTTTTTTTAAAACTATTTATATTAGTTAAATTTCTAACTGCAGTTGGAAGATTGTTGAATAATTGTAAGCGTTTATGAAACAAATTATTTTGAGTGTTATTTCTCCGGAGAAGCCTAAATAAATTTGTTAATCTTAAATTATAATTTGTCTCTCCCCAACATAATTTATAAGATTTCTTAAATATCCTGGAAGTATGTTGTTCTTCATTGTAAAAATGTTTACCAGAGTATTGTAATCAAGTCTCTGGCGTACCGACATCCATTTTAGCTCTCCCAGCATAAATCTTTTGTTCGTTCTTCTGCCTATGATATAATTTTATTTTTAATATGATTCGCATCGCTTTATTTTGTATGATTTGTAATTTTTCTTTTTTATTTTCATTACATAAGAGCAGCAAAGACGCACAGTAATCGAATTGTGTAAGAATCATTGTATTGCATATTGTTATTACACTTTTTAATGTTAGTTTATTCCGTATTCTGCCTAAGTAACCAACTTTCTGAGATATCTTATTTCATGTGTACTCTGCATGCTTGTCTATCGTTAAATTGTGATCAATTTGCACTCTTAAATACTTAATTACCTTTATTCTTTCTATTGTATTATTGTCTATTTGTACATCAGTATTGCTTCCCGTTTTCCCGAATTTTTCCCACTAATAATTTTTGTGTAATTTTATAACTTTCGAAATTTATTGTTTTTTTTTGAAATTCCGTAAAGTTGCCCTGTTCTGAAATAACTAAGTAGATTGTGAATCTTATTTTATTTAGATTAATTGTTTAATTTATAATAATTTAATATTTTGGCTGGAGTGCATTACTCATTACAATTAGAAATTCAAGAAAATTAAGATTAGACCTTTTTTTTATCAAAATTCGAACTTCATTGAAAAAGCTGCGTATTGCGAATCCATTGAATTTAAAAAAAAATTAATCAAAATTAATAAGATAATAACGCATATGCTTCAAACTTATAAGATAAAACTCTGAATTACTTCAAAAATTATTTCATATATTTAAAATTTATGAAATAATAAAAAAAAAATTGAAATTTTATTTAGAACGAATGCAACAAAATGCATTTAAATAATATTATTCTTTTAATTTAATCTATTTTAGTCGACTTAGTCATCTACTACATAATAAAATAATTTTATCAGTTCAGCAGCCGTCACAGCTAAAAATAAAAACTGTTATACGGCTGTATAACAATAAGTAATTTATAAATCATTGCAACTTGTTTAAAAGAAAAAAGTATCCTTAAACACGACACAAACACATGACTTTAAATATTCAACAAATTATAACTTTCAGTTAAAAAATTTAAGAGAAAATCCTGATTTCAATATAAAAATTAAAACAAGTTGCAAATTGTTAATCCTACAAATATTTTAAGTGTTATACATTAAAAATAAAGAGAATTCATAAATCTTCTTCCCATTTATTCTTTTTTAAAATCATAATTTTCTCTCAATACCGTTTTTTTTTTGTACTTGCATTTATTTAATTCCCCTATTATTAAAAAAAAAAAAAAGTGTCAAACTGGTCTAAAAAAAAGAACAACAAAAAATATAAATAAATTTTTTTTTGTCTCAATCCAACTGGTGGCTATTCATTCTCCTTATATTTAAGTAGAGCGCAGGTGTAAAACCGGCTCAACAAGAAATTCCCCTACATATTTTTTTTTTCTTTCATTTTTTTGTTTTGCTTTTTTCTTTTTTTTTGCATTGATGTGAAGCATGCATTTTAGTCGTTTCTCAACTCGATTCCATTCAAAAATCAAAATGTTTATAAACATTTAATAAGAAATTAACACTAATACAAATGTAAATAAAAAAAATAATGCATTTGTGTTATACTCATATAATCATATAAAGAGAAGAGTTAAACATGCAAGAGAACTGAGGAGTATATAAATGCAATACAGTAGGAATTTCCTGTTGCTTTAACAAAAATCGTTAGAAACAATAACAACAAAATTTGAGCAACTCGTATATTAATATATAGAAGCTATATTAATTTCTAGCAACATTTAATAAAATTTCTAGAAACAATTTTTATACCGAATTGAATTGTTTATCGTTTGAAAAATTAAAATGTCTTTAATTTGAAATTTTCAGTGAAATATTTAATATTTGACGGAATTAAAGAATGGGCTTTAGTTTTTATTAATAGGTTAGATATGTTTTTAATAAAATTTATTTAAATATTTAAGGTTTAATTTAAGGTATATATTAGGTTTAATTAAAAATTCTATTCAGAAACATATAGTATTAACTGAAATAATATAAATTTGCCATTACGTTTGTGATACAGAGAAAAAAGGGGTGAAGATATAGACCTAAAGGTATAGATCGGATCAGAATCGAAAAGTAAATCGATTTAGCTATGTATGTCCTTCCGTCCGTCCCTCACCACGATAACTCAAAAATGAAAGGAGCTAGGATTTTAAAATATTCACAAATTCTATTTTATGTTCGAGTGTCTGAAATTTTGTCAAAAGTAGTTTAATTTTATGGCCAATGTTTCTGCAAAATTTGGTTGGTCTACTGCAGTGGGTTCGAGTAGCTGCCCTACAAATTTTTCTTTTACATGAGCATTACTCTACACCTAATAAAGCTGTGTATTTAAAAGTATTTAACGGATGACATAATGTTTATATTACGGTCATACTGGTATCCCAGAGTTGACACAGTCTACTTTACTATACTCTTCCTCGTTTTTTTTGTAAACATAAAAATTAAGAATTACAAAATTGAAAATGTACAATTTTGATTCAATATGCAGAATTAAATTTAATAAAACTTGTTTATCTTAAAACTTCCAAGTTCCCTTGGTTTGAGCAGGAGTTCAGATACCTAATAAAGGAGACACACCTTGTTTACTTACTGTAGTCTGCGCCTAAATTGTGTGTTGAAACCGTGATCCTCTTAATTTTTAACTTTATATATTTTTAGTAGTTAACTTGGTAATCTAGAAACGTGTTTTAATCACTTCATCGTTGTAAGTGATTATTCTCTAAATGAACATTTAACAGAGTCATGGGTTAAAATAAGCCTCGGTTCATAACGATCATTGTTCAAATGAGTCGTGCCTTATACTTAGCCTCGATTCATATTATGTGTTAATGTATCTTATAAGTTTTTAATTTCTTAACAACCTATATATTATTGAAATTTGTTTAAGGTCTCCATTTATTTAAAATCATATCTTATTTTTTTCTGAGAATTGCCTATTAATTAGTCGTTGTACATAGTTGCTATAAAAGGGTTCCGATTTTAAAATTTAATGTTGCAATTTCAGTAAACCTAATATTGAGTATAATTTAATAATAAAATGCAAATTTAAATTATTTGCCTTTTTTCCCTGTTACTCTTCGTGGGAGCTTAGGGCATCCAATTGCCTCTTCTATTGCACTCGATCATTCGCCAACAACTTAATCTGCTCCGAAGTTTGGCCGTTTCTTGCTAGTTCAGCGGTGGCTGTTCGACACTTGGTGTTGTTGGGGTCGGCCGCGCATTCTACAACCTTGTGGGTTCCATTTCTAAATTAAACTAAATGAAATTTTATTTTATATTGAATGCAAATCAAGACCATTGGTAACAATCAACTATAAAAATTCAAAAATAAATAAAAAATATTAAATTTTTCTGTTGAAAATATTGATTTTTAGCGTTTATACACATTTTACCTGAAAATCGGTTAATATATTAACAATTATTATAAACTTTAATATTTTGAACTTTTGGTTAAATATTAAAAATTAACTTGTTGAAGATATTTAAACATATTTTTTTTTTTTGGGAAACATCAATAAAATAAAACAATATACGAGCATTTACACAAAATGGAAGAAAATCCAATTCCCCAATTTGATTTTTTTTTTTTCTTTAATGGTTTAAGGTATTATTTTGTATATATAGACACGGGAATAGAAATTTTAGGTATATATATATATGTTCATATATATTGCACCAGACCATAATAAATTCTATGACAAATAACATAAAAAAAAAGAAAATAAAATAAAAAATATAAATTTTAACGGGCTGCTAAAATTAGTAATTTTTATAATCCTAGCAACTGTTTTTTTTTTCACAGAACACCTTAACCCATATATGGAAAAATTTATTATAAGAAAGTGTGGTGTTCTAGATTTTAAGAAAGCGAGGTGTTCAAAAAGTGAATTATTAGCGAATCAGTACGAAGTATATGGATGGAAAATCATTACAGCAATTTTTCCAAATTGAAAAGAACTCAATAGGGAACTTTATTACTCTTATTTAATGTCAAAATCATCGAGTCTTGAAAATCAGAAACTGCAAGCTCGTAGATATTTACGGACTTATAACTTTGTCAATTTTAGGGCCATCTATGCAGAAAATTAAAAGAGTGGGATTCAACTACAAAGCAAAACCGCTTGAATTGATTACAAACTTGGAAGCTACCACAACCTTTGATTTCAAATAATGTATTAACTTAAAAGATTTGAGTTTTAATGCCGTAAATGGTAATAATTGAAGTAAAATGGGCATAGAAGTATTGGCACAGAAACTGGAAGGTCCTAATTAGCCCCAAAACTACATATTTGGATTCAAAATTGTGGCAGCTTGTGATTTTAAATAATGTTTTAACTTTTCAGACATGAATTTTGGTGCAGTAAGCTCATGAAAAAAAAACGAAAAATATTAATAGAATTTGATTTAAAAATATAACTCACAGACACAGAGGTGACTTACTACTTAATTAGCAAAAAAACTTAAAATGCACATATAATTACTAATTAGTACTTTATTTATGTGCTATTTGTGGTACCACCTCAGTCGAATATTTTGTATGGAAAGGATTTAAATTAACTTCATGCTACTTAGACTTCTATTTTTGAAATCAGTTGAAAGGTAACTTTTTGATGTAGTATCAAATCCTCAGTTTCATTTCTATATTCTACGATAATTAATTTTGAAAAGTTTTAATTATTTTCTAATTGAACATATAGAACTAGCTAGTATTTATGGATTTAAAGGATTGCCCTAGAGAAGCATAGTTTAAAAATAATTTCTGAATCGTATTGAGTATATTTTCAGTTAAATTGTACCTTAAGTCAATGGCACTATTCTGTAATGACATGACACTGAAATTGAATGTTCCACAGCTTTTCCAATTAGCGCTTAGTCCTATTTATCGCTAATTCATATGACACTCTGTATATATTGTACAATCATTTATGTAAGTATTTATTTTTATCCAAATATTTAATCTATTAAAAATATATATATACAACAAAAATATAAGTATATGAAATAATATATATATCTTAATTTTCTACATATGCTTGGGATATTCATAAAAATTTTACAAATACATTTATAACTTGAACCTAAAAAATAAAAAAAAAAAAAAAAACTAAATAAAAAAATGGAAAAAAATAAAAAGAATGAAGTGTTTTTAAGGATTTATGGAGATGTATATAAATGTTGAAAATAAGTCATAATAATAACGGTACCTATAAACAGAAATATTTCTTTTAATAATAACCAAAACGATATAATATACATATATATATATATATATAAAATTTATATTAACAAACATGTTAACAAGGTTTGCACACAAATATACAGTAAAACACTATTTTGAAATGATAAATATTAAATGTAATCGTAAAGAATTCAGAAATTCTATATGGCTCATTGAACAGTTTGATGGGGTAAATGGTTTAACAAAACTCATTTACTAGGCTGTATTTTTTATCTCATATAGGCTGTATTTTAATGACATTTTCATAATTTTCTTAAATATTAACAGTTTAGTAACATTTTCATATAATCAATGAAAATGTATTTTATAAATTATATAATATTTTTTATATATGTTTTAACTTAAAGGCAAAATACAACAAACCAAATCTAACTAATACTGGAGTAATTTATCTATAAAAGCTTCAGATACGTGTTCCATAATAACCAAATTCCAAAATTTGAAACAAATTTTAACATAAGTTACGAATTAATATTTTTATTGAATCTTAGAACTTACATATGGCCTGTAAATACTACAGTAGTTTACAGAAGAATCCAGAAGTGTTATACGAGAATGCCCTAACTACTTCTAATTAACTAATTGTAAAAAATATTTAAAAAAATTAGCCTGGGTGGTGTAGTGGGTAAGCATTTTATTATCTAAACGGAGTGCAAAATTCGGTTTCCATTAGATGTCACAAATATTTGATTTTTCGAAATTTATTTTTATTTATAAAATCTCCTTGGTAACCAAATATAATTTAAATATATAAAAAATAGAACATAGACATAATAAAATAATCTTGATTATAAATTCATAACTGGCAATGGGCATAGAAGTCTTGGTACAAAGAGTTACAAGGTCTTGGTTTTATGAGGTTGTAATGAATTCAAATATTCTACTCGCCACATTTTCCAAAATAACGGAAACTGAATTTTTGAATATATGTTGCCATCTACAAAGACTTTGCTCCTTCAAATTCAAATATACATTTTTTCAGGATTTTTAGACATATGTTATCCCCCATAAAAAACGTTATCAACAACTTTTTAAAAAAAACCTTCTTTTAAAATTTGAAATTTTTTGAAACATTTGTTTATTCCAGCTTGAGTTCAATAATACCAATAAATCTAGAACTCACTGTTTATAACATAATAATACATGTCATAAAATTAAGTATAAAATATTATAGACGTTAAATAAATAAATATCAACAAGAAAATCAGAAAAAAAAAAACAAAAACACTAAAAAAAATTCTAAAACATCTGAAAAAGGACGAATTTGTTTTTGTTTTTCCTTCTTAAGATCCTTTTTTTTTTTTGTGCAATTTAAGCTTTGTGTAGAGTTAAGTTAAAATGGTACTGGTCATTTTATTTTGCTTTTTTTATTTTTTTTTTAAACTGAAGAGTACCAAAAAAAAAACAATAACAACAACTAGAAAAAAAAATTATTAAACATAAATAATTTTCCCTTTATATTTTCATTTTTGTAAAGAAAAACGATTTTCTTTTTTATATTTAAATTTCAAAAAAAAAAAAAACAAAAGTTCAAAATAATAAAAAAAAATGGCATTTACTTATAAAATAATATTAAAAAAAATTTTTTTTTAAAGCTAACTAAAACGAAAGGATATAAAGGATAATACCACTATATATAGCTATATAAAAAATTTTCTATTTTTGTCCTCTTCAATGCAAATACAGTTATAAGTATTTTCTTCAATTTTTTTTTCCCCTTTAATTTAATTGCAACTCACCCATTTTCTGGAAATTAATTTTTAAGGTCTCCCAAATCCTTCAGACTAAAAATAATAAAAAGCAAAAAAAAAAAAAAAAAATTCAATTTTTTTTAAAAGTATTTCTAAACAATTTTTAGTCGTATACGATTTTATTATCAACAAATTGAAACAAATAGCAAAAGTGTATAGTGTATTTTCCCAATTCCTGCCAATTGTTCCATTAACCACCAAAAACTAGAATACAAAAAAAAATAAAAAATAAAATAAAAAAAAACAAGTAGAAAATAAAAAAAAAAATCTAAAATGAAATTAAATAAAATTAAAATAATTTTCTTTCAAAAATTGTTTATAACTATACTTAAAATGTACTCACATATATACAATCACATATACAATCAAACATATCTGGTAGAATATTTTAATATAATATAAAAAATATAGGTAAGTAACCATTAAAAAAACATTTAAGAACAAAAAATATAAAACTATAAAAGGATAATAAAAAACATACATAGAATATTATTATATTATTATAATAATATATAAAAACATACAAACATACAAATAAAAACAAACAAACATTAATTTTATTTCTTAAGTGGGTGTGTATATAAAAAAAAATAATAATATATAATAATTTTCTACTTAAAAATATAAAAAAAAAATACCAAACATACACACACACATATATATATATATATATATATATACATATTTTTATACTAAAATTTTTTAACCTAGAAATATATAATAAAATAAATGCAAGAACAATATAATATAAATAGCAAATAATATGTTAAAAAACAGAATAATAAAATCCAAATCAAATAAATACCTTGTTGATATGTATTGCATATAAACAATATACACCTACATATACATCATATATATATAATACTCACGTATATTAACATTCAATTACCTGTAAATTGCTTATAGAAAATAAACATTTTATTTTTTTTTTTTTCATAGAATTTTTCCTATTTAACCTATTCTATTTATATATGTACATAATATTTATTCTATATTATATGTATATTATATATATAAAAACATATATGTATACAAATAAATAAGTAAATAAATTAATACAAATACATTTACAAAATAATCATCATTATTAAAAAAAAAAAATAAAAAAAAAACTGAAAAATTATATTATAGAAAAATAATAAAAACAACAACAACAATAACAACAACAACAATTCTTATTATTGCCTTTACGATTACGATTTGTTTTATTTTTTTTTTTTTGCTGTTATTGTTGTTGTTATTTTTATTTTTATTTTCTGTCTTACCTATCCATTACCAATAGGAAAATTGTTTGTTTTTTTGTTGTTGTTGTAGTTGTTTTTGTTGATTTAGCAACGGTAAATTTTATTATTATGATTATTATTTATACATAAAAAAAAAACAACAACAACAACAAAATTCAACACTAAAAAAAAACAACAACAAAGAATTGGAACATAAAAAATAAAAAAAATAAAATTAACTGTGTTTTTTTTTTTCAAAGCTCTCAATTACAATAATAATCTGCTGAGCGAAGAAGAAACAAATATACAAACAATCAAACATATGTACGTATAATATTGAAAAATGCCATTCATAAGAAATTGATGAAGGAAATTTGTTATTTTTTTATTTTTCTGTTTTTTTTTATGATTTTTCTATTTTCTATTATTAAGAATTAATAGGAGGGTGGTGAATATAGGAGAGGGGTGGGTGAAAATAAAAATGTAGTTTGTAAAAGAAGTGTTGAAATATTTCGGATTTAGATGGAATCTATAAATTCACAATAGTAAATTGGTTTGTATATCTACCTATAGTTTTTAATTTAAAACTTTCTTGTGCG
Organism: Dolichopus griseipennis; assembly: GCA_963082915.1. Taxonomy (NCBI): domain Eukaryota; kingdom Metazoa; phylum Arthropoda; class Insecta; order Diptera; family Dolichopodidae; genus Dolichopus; species Dolichopus griseipennis. The sequence goes on from OY720443.1 coordinate 94,651,858, forward strand.
TTAATTTTAAAACAAAGAAACTTTTTGTACACATGTAAATTTTATTATATACTTACATACATATATTTTTTGAATATTATGTAAATAGAAGTAGGTATAGTTTGTATTTATATTTGTTAATGATTTTGCAATTTTTTGGGTTTTTGTTTTTGCTTTTTTTTGGGAGGTTCTCTATTGTACACCTAAAACAACTGTTGTTTAGAATTATAGATTTTTCTATGACAAAAACAAACAAACATAAAACAAAAAAAATTGAATATAAATGGAATGATAATGATAAAGTGTGTAAGAAAATCAACGCAAAAAAAAACAAAAACAAAAAAAATAAAATAAAAAATAATAAGCAAAATAAAGCAAAAAAAAATTATTCAAATAATGCGAACTATGAACTGTTTTATTAATTGTATTGTATATTTGGTTGCTTTTTTTTTGTTATATGCTTTAAGAATTGTTTTATGAATTTTTACAGTTTTTTTTTAAATAAATTTGGAAATTGGAAATTAATGGGAAATTTTCGGCTTATTTAAATCTAAATTCCATGTCTTTATTTTATTTTTGTAATATGTTTTTAAATAAGTTCAACAAACTGAATACAAGCTCTGAATAGGCAAATACATTAATTTAAAAGAAAATAAGTAATTGATGTTATAAACTAGATTAGATTGATTTAAATTAGTTACTTAAACAATACTCAAAGTCAATAAATCTGGGATAATGAGAAGTAATTTAATACCATAATCCAGATATCTAACTGCATAACTTCTATAAATTGATAATAAGCCTTACTATAGAATTAGAAATACATAATACCATTTTTCTGGAAAAAAGGCATTATAGTTAAATTACAGAAGAAGGGGGACCTAAACGAATGCAAGAACTAGTGCTGTATAACAATTCAAAACATCATAAATAAAGTACTGGTTGTAATAATAAATTCAAGGATAGAAGGAAAGATAGATGAATGACTTTGGGAACAACTTGCTAGTTTCAGCAAAATGCGTGGATTTATAGACTAGTCATCCGAATGGAAAGCTTCGTTGTATGTAACATTCATTAATTTTGAGAGAACATTTGATGCGTTAAAGCGAGAAGCTATATGGAAATCATTAATAAGAAGAAGAAAATCTCAGGCTTAGCATTTTAACAGTTAGCGTTTAAAAAAAAAAAAGAAAAAAAAAGAAAAAGTGAGCCGATTATTATTAAATATGGTGTAAAGCAAGGTTATCCTCTCTCCCCTTTGTTGTACAGCATAGTTCTAGACAACGTCATAAACTATAACATAACATAACGTAACATTACCATACAGCGGTAGAAAAAGAATTATTAGATAGCGGGAAAACTTGGGTCAAAATAAATCAGATGGCCAATAATAGAGTAAGATGGAGAGGCTATGTGGAAGCCTATGCTCTCAAAGGGGATAAGAACAGTTAAAAAAATTAGAACCTATTGCAAGTCTTAAAATTGACATTTGAATAGTATTTCCAAATGATTTTGTAATAATACTAGGTTCCTGAAATAGTATTATGAAAGTATGATGAAATGAAAGAATTAAAAATATCGATGAATGATTAATTTCTTAATGAAGAACTTCTAAATAAAGAATCAATTAAATAAAGTTAACAAATTTGTTTGCGTATATTTTAAATAACTAAAAAACAGCAAAAAATTGTATTGTAAATAACTTTCTCTTAGTAATATATAGAAAAATTTTATAACAAATCTATAAATCTATAGATACAATTAAACAAACATACATATTTACGCTTAATCATAAATTTCAATATACCAGTAGAAAGTAAATTGAAATAAATTTAACATTCTATTTCTATATTATTGAAATATATTCATCTAATTTCACTCCACTCTAGTGTGTAATATTGTGAATTGTTACACAAAAATAATCAACAAATCAAATTTTTCAAATTTTTAACCAAAACTTTTACTAATATTTACCTATATTTATATATACAAATTACGCAAATTAAGCTTATACGCACACAAACACACAAATACTTGTATAAATGAAGGAAAAATTATGACAAAAATAAACAAATTTATCGTTGAATGAAAAAATAAAAAAAAAAAATAAAAAATCAAAAGAAAAACAATGATTGTACAATATACTTATATATGTATGTTCTTTAGTAATATTTACCGTTATGCAATAAAAATTTATTTGTTTCGCAATGTTGTTTTTTTTAAGGAAATTTCAAAAAAATAAAAGTGAAAGTAAATTTTCCAATTAAATATCCTTAGAAAATATTTAAAAACAAAGTATGTGTATAGTGGGTATTTTGATTTAATGCTGATCAAATGAAAATATATTAATGAAAAAATTACACAAACAAATACCTTTAAACAATTGATTTTATATTTATAGAAAAATACATATATATATATATATATATATATATATATATATGTATAGACAAATTTAGAAACATTATATAGTAAATTATAATGGGTTTTGTAGCAAAATTTAAATTATTTTAAATGAGCTTTAAGAACGCAACTAGTTATAAATGTATTATGGAAATATTATGAATTGTATTGATTATTCTTTAAGGATTTAAATAGAATTTAATGTCCTTATATTTAAGTCAATCAATAATTTAGGTTCAGATCAAAAATGTTTAGAAGGACATTAAAAATTTTAGTTGGATTTTCTAGAAAATTTGAATAACTGTTCATTGAAAAAGTAATATTTTTTTTGGAAAATTGACAATGAGATTGATTAAATATTAAATACAAGTTTAATAAAATCTTTTAGATTAATTGAAGTTTATTTATAAATTCATTTTAGCTAGAAAAGGCTACATGTTCCATGGTGAATAAAAAATATAGAATATCTTCTGTTCTAATAAAATTTGTTACATTTTTTTCAGAAACGCGTAGACCCAAAAATATTTGTGTGTGTTTGTATGTCTGCCTTTTAAAATGCTGGCTTGCGCGAATTTCAACTAATTTTTATGATGTAAATGCTTTCTGCCATATAGTGATGTTAAGTTCGTAAATGAGTTTAATTGGACCGCAGAATTGGACCACGGAATAGGGAGACTCCAATACAAAAGTCCAATTTCCAGGCTTTTTGAAAAATCTCAAGTTCTAACCGGTGGAATGTGTTTAAATTTGGAACATGGACTCTTGTTGGTATCCATGAACAGTAGCTTTCATAAGTTGATTCTAGTGTCATGAGGTCTAGAGTGCTAGAATCTATCTGGATTTCTGGATTGTCAAATTCTAGTAAAGAATTCATCAAAATATCAACCGACTTTAATGAAATTTTGCATAAATGCGTTTTTTGTTGAAATAAAGAACGACTTTGCCGCTGTGCAAAATTAGACCACGGAATCGGGGGGCTCTCGTTTAAATTAACCAGACTTTATAATACAAATCACATTATGTTAAAAGAAAACCTTATACAATTTGAATTTTCATTTGGATCCATTTTGGATTTATTTCTAAGTATTTTAATATGGTTATTATATAAAATATTAAAAATATTACCATGGTAAGATAAATTGGTGAAACTGATATTTCAATACAATTTTAACGTAGTAATTCGAAATTTTTAATTGGTCCTTTACTGTTAAAGAAGTAAAGATAGTAAAATAAGAAATTTTTTAAATATTGCAAAAGATTTTATATCTAGAATACAAATCATTTTGAAAATAATAATAAATAATAAAATTAAAGATTACATTGGCTACATTATGTTGACGAAAGTCAATCTTAATATGAATTATTTGATTTGGGTTCATGATTTAATGAATGTGACTAAATGGAAATGATTCTAGTCTAGATTTAGTTTGAATGACGTTCGTTACAAGTGACAACCATAATCAATAACGTAACTTTGCAGATGTTAAACCGTTCAATGAATCAGATAGTATTCGTATTACATTAATGTTTGGACGATTTGTTGAGAATTGTTATTTGGTAAATACGGTTAATTTATTTTTTATTTACTTACAAGGTGGTGGAGATCATATAACAGTAATACTTTCTTACGCGACGGTAGATCAAGTGGATATGAATATGACTTTCCTTAAACAAAAAGGAGACATATTTTCTGAACTATTATTCAATGAGGAGTCTAAAACAAACCTTATTCTAAAATGAGTCTTAGGTCTCATAAAGCGACGCTCTGTTATATAAGGAAGTTATATATTCTCTTTGAAATCAGCCCTACTTATAATTTAACTAAGATAATTTTTTTTTATTTTAGTTCCAACATTACCCTTAAATTATAAGTATGATCGACTTAAAAAGTAACCAGTTAATCTACAATTAACACTAAAAAAAACAGATTATCTTTTTAAAGAAATTAAGAATTTTATATTTGGTAATACTCAGGTCAAGGTTAAATTATTAACTTAATATTAAGGTTATTATTTTATCACCATAAGTTATTTGGATTTTATTATACCGTGTTGATGTTATTCATATTTATTTTCTAAAAGAATTACATGAAGGTCACAATCATATAGTAATAATTAGTATAATACGTTTTAGAAGGTGCACATCACTACCAAAGACAAAATTAACTTTTACCACTTCTTTTTAAAAAAAGCGTAAAAAAGTACCTTGACATAGGTCATGTTAAAAGTTACTACTCCTAAAAGTATTTTAATCAAAATATGTAACTGATAAATAAGAAAATTTTATTTATATTGGTGACATGTCAAAAGTCCTTTGGCTAGAAGTCCCATTGGGACTTTTTAATCACTTCATTGAGATAGGAGTCCTATGGGACTTAATATAAATATTCTTTTGATGAACTAAAGCGGTGTCCGACTACAGCCCCTTACGCGAAGACTCGACCGCACCACGCAGGCAGTCGACCGCACGCATTCTAGAAGTGTCTAGCGGTTTCGGAAAGACACGCAGCGAAGAGTTGATCGCAAACTCTAAAACTCGTCTGCAAATCGAAGGGTCTAGGGTTTAAAACCCGGCCGGGTCATATCTAATAAAAATATATAATTAATAATTTTTATTAATAATAGTTTATATTATAAGCCACAACTGAAAAGGAAATGCTGAATCACTCACATAGCACTTAGTACGTGATGAGGAGTACTTAGAGGACTTTTCATAAATAAATATGTATATAAATGTATATGCGAGGTTTTGAATTAAGGTAATTTTAATTAATAAGAATTTATTAATTTTAAACTTTTTAAACCTTCATTTTATATGGTATTACATATATATATATAAAAACTTCGCTTCACTTCATATGGTATTATATATATATAAATATCTGGGACTATATCTGATGATGATTTTATAGTCGGCAGTATATATGATTGCATAGTCCATTGGACTTCTGATCATGGGCCTTCTGAAAAGTCACCATTTATATTATTTCGGAATTCCAATTTTATTTTACATACCTACGACAAATTGTAAATTTTAGAAACTTTAATTAAAAAAAGTAACGCATTTCTGTTGAGTCTGTGTTAAAATTTTTTCCTAGATTTCTTTAAATCCAAAAATGATTTATCAACACAATCTTTTTAAATTATCTTTTGGGAAAAATTTTAAATTTAAAGAAAGTTATATCTTCTTTATAAAATAAATTGATTTTTATTTCTATGTATAATCTCTTCGTAATCATTTATTATCAAAATAAAGTGATTATGAAAAAAAAAAAACAAATAAAACAAATGTAAAATAGAAAAAAACTCATTTACTTTTTCTATACTTTTAAAATTAATTTAAAATTTATTTTAAAGATCTTTAGATTTTTATTTTTTTTTAATTGAATGAAAGAATTATATAATATGAATTCTTTAAGTTAAAGTAAATTTAATTTAAATTAAAAAAAATGAAAAATAATTAAAAAAATGTGAAAACGAGGAAGAGTGTAGTAGAGTAGACTGTGTCAACTCTGGGATACCCGTATGACCGTTATATAAACATTTTATCATTATTAATATAAACATTAATTATATTTGGCAAAATTTCAAACATACTAGCTTTATTAGGTGTAGTGTAATGCTCTTATAAAAGAAGGAGTGGCAGCTACTCGAACCCATAGTAGTAGACCAACCAAATTTTGCAGTAATTTTGGCCATTACACTAAACTATTTTTGGCAAAATTTCAGGCACGCAGCTGTAGTAGGTACAGAGAAATGCTCATATAAAAAAAGAAGTTGTATGGCAGCTACCCGAACCCATGAACCAAAATGGCTGCATTAAAATAGCGATGACAGCTATTGCAAGAAAACGAATTTGCGAAAATTTCAAGATCCTAGCTCCTTTAGTTTTTGAGTTATAATGATTACGGACGGACGGACGGACGGACAGACGGACGGACATACATGGCTAAATCGATTTACTTTTCGATTCTGATCCGATCCATACACTTGAGTCTATATCTACCGCCCTCTCTCTGCGTCACAAACGTAATGGCAAATTTATTTTCCCTTTGACCTATAGTCATACGGGTATAAAAAAACTGGGGTAAAATCTTTTATCTTCTATGTAATAGTTTTCTATTTAGTTCATCTATATTCGTAAAGGTTCTAATGTTTTATAAGTTATTTTTTGTAATTTACCACTTTCTCATTATTCGTGTAAATCTTTTTCAATTACTTGTATTTCTAAAATATATTTTAAATTTTTATTTCCTTGTATTGAAATATAGTAATTTTTCATTAAATAAAAAAAAGGATTAAATCTAAGAAGTGTATACCACAATATTCTTCTTATAGAGGTAAAACTCCTCCATTACTTAAAAACTGTTATATAATATCAAAAAGTGTCTATATGGTTTGTTCTTAATGTATCAACCATATTTTAATTAATTTATTTTTTAGTAAACTTAAATTTAATTTATTCATAGGGTCTAGCACTTAGATAACTTTCATTTGACTTAAGTAAAGAATTCTGAATTTTTCGAACCTAGAGGTTTAACAAATTTTTATTATAAACTAACTAATACCCGGTGCGCGTTGCTGCGACAATGGAGGTTTAATTTAAGTTGATGTTACTCCAAAAAGTTAACATAAAAATTACACATGGTGTAAATGTTAATTTTAAAATGTATTAAAACAATTCTTTTTAAACGTTTTTGCTAGGATTATTCCAGTAATTTTTTAAAGTTCCTGTAATTCAAAGAAATACTAACTACTTTCCAAAATTGGACGTAGTTTATTTCCAAAAATTTTTTTTTTTGACCAATCATAGGACCGACATGTGTTATCAAACACCAAGCCTGCTAACAGACTCAACTCCATTTCAAGGTACTTCACGCATACAAAATTTGGGGTCATACCGTTTCTAATTTAAAATAAAGTAACGAAAAAATCTAAAAATGACGCTGTGTCGCATTGGGTTAACGGAACTAAACATGAGACTTTTGCCAAAGCAGTATTTCGTAAAATCGGACAAAATTTGGACCCAAAATTTTTTTTGACCAACCGTCGGGCCGACATGGGTTAACAAATTCCAAAACTGTTAAAAGTGTCAACTAAATTTTCAAGGAGCATCACGTATACAAAATTTGAAGTCAATTAGTCAAACCGTTTTCATTTAAGAACAAAAAAGGTTAAATACTTACACCACAGCTTAACTTGGCGGTCCGTTACAGAAAAATTTTTAGCCCACGATTTCTTTCCGTACCCAAAAACGCCTTTATACATATTTTCATGAGAATCGGCTGAGCAGTTTAGGAGTCTATTCGATACATACAAACAAAAAAACAAACAAATAAACTTACGCTTTTATATATATAGAAGATAGATAGGACAACATTATTAATATTAAAATCAAGTTTATATTTTTATTTATTCAATTTATGTGAGATAAATAATTACCTTTTGAGTTGCATAAGGTATAGGCCTCAGCTATAAGAGAGGACTAATGAAGATAGGGAATTAGTAGTTTTTTTTTTAGATTAGTTACAGTGGAGTTTATTAGAGATTTGTCTCATAAATAGCAAAATACTACTATTACTAGTAAAATTACAACTTTCTTCAGCCCAGTCGAGCAAGTATATTATTGAAATGTTTTATGGTTTTTGAAAAATATGAAATGTTTTAAGTTGGAGCAAAAATTAGTGAGTTTGCACTTTGATGCTAATCGAATTTAAGTATAATATCTAACTTTAGACGGAAGGGAAAAATGGTCTGAAAGCAAACATAGACAAAAGTAAAGCAATGTTCAATAACTGACCAAACAAAACTATACCTACCAAACAGCGCACTAGACGGTCAACACTTAAACAAGAAAGAGAAATTCTGCTACATCTACAGTAGGAACAAGGGAAGATGTCCAGAAAAGAATTAACATGGCAAAATCAGCATTGGGCAAATTTCAGTCTGAATGGAATAGTAACCAAATATTAAATAAAAAAAAATAAGGATATTCAACTCATGTTTTAAATTCAAATTAACATATGACAGTGTGTTATGGTCATTAACGAAGTCCATCAAGGGTATGTCTTCAATTCTTTGTTTAAAAAAAAAACACTTGAGATTGATATGCAGAATTTTCTGGCCGATTAGAATCAGAAACAAAGGGAATGTAGAATCGATTGTAAAGCAAATTACCGGAAGAAGGTGGAAGTGGATCTTACGAAAAAGCTTTAACTAGAAGACGGAAGACGAAAGAGCTTTAACTAGAATTTCATTAGGTTGGAACCCAGGAGTAAGTAGGTTCTAAAAAGAGAAAGATATTTAGAATGATATAGAAGCGCATTGTCCTAAAAGAAATAACTGGATCTGTCCGGAAACTTAAACTATGAGCACATTTCAAACAGAGAAGTTCGGAGAATTCAAGTGGAAGCCTTATGCTACCTAGTAGAGTAAAAAAAAACCTTTAATTCCGTTTTATTATGACTTGCATTATGTAACCTAAAATAGAAACCCTATACGTCAGAGTTTCTAGAGGTCAGCGACCAGAGGTATATCTTAATTGGAGAAAATCTCTGTTCAATTAAATGTATCAAAATTTGAAGTTCTTTTTAAGCTCAAAAAAATAAATCCATTTGTTCTTCTTAGAATCTAATCCTTTTGTTTGACCACTCTTTCTTCTTCAAATTACTGTTAATTCAAATCTTCCAGTTTCTCAAGTTATTATAATATCTTCAGTACTTGTTTAACCTTAACAGAAGTCAAATTTGTTTAATTGAATTAGTAAATTTTGAAATATTTTTCTGTAATATGATTTGAATATAAGAATTTTTTTTTACTTTAAAAATAAATCTGTTATTACTAAAATATCTATCGTCTCCTCTACTTTAATTGTACATGTCATATCCTTTTTTTTAAAATTTATTTTATTTATTTTCCAATTTGCTTTTTTTTTATAATTATTTTCAATATATAAATTGCATAAAAATTGTCCTTTTTAAGGATTTTATTCCTATTTCAATTTCTGTTTTTTTTTTGTTTTTTTTTTTTTATAAAAAAGTTGAAAGCCATTTAATAAAAATATTGAAATAAATTAAATTTCAAGTTCTATACATAATCTAACACTAAATAATATTTATAAATATATGTATATAAAAAAAAAAAAAGGATATTTTTAAATACAACACTTATAACCGTAATTTTTTTTTTTTTTTTGAAATTCTTTCTCCAAAATAAGGACTTTCTTTTATAAAATGCATCTTCTTTCAGCTTGTCATAGAGTTGCTGAAAAAAAAAAATAGTATCCTGCCTGCATTTATTTTATATTTATACACACATAAATGTTTGTGTATGTATGTCTGTTTGTATTTTTTTTTTTTAAATGCAGTGCAACATATATTTTTATTTAATTTTTTAATAGTACATATTTTTTTTTTTGTTTTTTTTTTTTTTGTGAACTTATTGATGTATTAGTAAATTTTTATATTTAAGATATATATGTATATGTATGAAAGCCTTTTTAGAGTATCTTTTTTTTTTTTTGGAAAAACTCAATTTTTTTTTGGCTTAATTCCAATAAATGAGACGTCTTTTTCTTTTACACGATTTAAGTTTTCTTCTTGTATAGTATAACTGTAGTTTTATTATTATTATTTTTTTTAAATAATATTGAAAGTGGTGGAAAATGAAGGATTCGTTTTGCAAAAAAAAAATATCCTGTTCTGTTGACCTACATTGAGTACTTTTTTATTCGTTTTATTTACAAAAAAAAAAATGAAAAAAAAAAAAAAAACCAAAATATTTCTTTCTCACTCTAGTGTTTGATAAAAGAAATATAAACTACAAAAATGGAAAAAAAAAAAAAATCAAATCAAGACAAGAATAGTTAGTTTTTTTTTTTTTGGTTCCTTAGAATTTCTGCATTCTTTTTTTGGCAATTTTTCTTTTTATTATTTTTTTGTTGTTATTTTATTAATTTTTTTTTAATATTGTTACATTTTTGTACACGTACTAAATTATTTTGAATTTGGCATGGAATTTTTTAAATAGTTGTTATGGGTTTCAATGTAATGCTTATAATACCCTTAATTTTTGAATATTTTGGTAGAATTGATTTTTTGTTTTCTGAACTTTTATCAAATTTTAGAAAAAGATTCCTTATTTATTTAATTTAATTGATTTTTCTTCGGGCTTTTCAACACAATAAGGTTTTTTAAAAGCCCCAATTTACAAAAATAAGCATATAAACATAAAAAAAAGGAAAAAAGGTAAATTACAAAAATAACATAATTAATACATTTCAATTTTCAAACTTATAATTAAACTACTTATTGTAAATTAAATTTATTCAATTACAGTTATATCTACTTATAAGACTTAGTAAAAAGATTGAAGTATTTTTTTTTTTTTAATTTTTTTTTTTAAATTTGTATAAATACGTTTAATATATTCATACCCCAACACTTTTTATTTATATTTCATTATACATATTAATAGCTTTGAAGAAGCATAATATTTTTTCATTAGATTTCTGATTATCTTCATTTAAAATTTTAATGTTTTCAATAGAATAGGATAATCTTTCATTCCTATAGGATGTACAATTTTCTATTAAATGTTTTATAGTTAGTTTGTGGTTTTGGTTACAATTACAATTAGGGGAGCTTACACTAGGTCTATCAAAAAGATAGCTGTGGGTTAATTTTGTATGTCCAATTCTGAGTCTTGTTAGAACTATAGATTCTTTTCTGGAGAGATAGTCTATTTCTTTCCATTTAGAAATGGAATTCTTAATTTGTTTTAGTTTGTTACATGCCGAGTCTATTTGAGACCATTCCTCTTCGAATTTTCGCCATATAGAATTTTTAATTAATTGTTTAAGATCGGTGTAGAAGATTTTTATGTTTGGATCTATTGGCTCTGCTATAGCAAGTTTAGCTAATTCATCAGCACGAGTGTTGCCTTCAATATTACAGTGTCCCGGTATCCACAAAAATGAAAAAGAATTTATACCTTTGGCTATTTGATCTTTAATCTTCTGTGCGGTAGGATGTGTAACATACATTTGCTTAAGTATTTGTAATGAACTTAATGAATCAGAGCAAATTATAAAGCTTTTATTGGTAAATTTAATATTCATATGTTCAATTGATTTTTGAATGGCATAAAGTTCTGCTGAGAATATAGTTGTGTATTTAGGAAGGTGAAATTTTTCCTCTAAAGACTCACATTTAAAGGCACAACCTGCTTCATTATCTTTTACGGATCCGTCTGTGAATATTGGAATGTGGTTTGAATATTTTCTGCACATCTTTTCTTTATATAGTTTCTTATATATACTCTGTTCTGTGTTTTCTTTTCGAAAATTGTTTATGGTCAAATCAATATCTGTAGTTTTTTGTGCCCATGGCGGCTTAAATTGAAGTTTCTTTTTATTGAAGTTTTTTGAATTCAGATTTAATTCCTCCGAAATAAACTTTTTTAATCGAACAAAAAATGGTTGGTAATTTTCCTTACGATTTTTAAATTTATCAAAAAGTTGAGAATTTTTAATTTGATTTGACAAGGGATGTTTAGAATGAGACATTATTTTTAATACATATATTTTGAATTGTTTTTGTCTTCGTAGGTTTAATGGTAGTTGTCCAGCATCGACCAAAAGACTAGTTTTAGGACTCGTCCTATAAGCCCCAGTTGCAAGACGTATCCCTGAATGTAATATGGGATCGAGAGATTTTATTAACGTTTTACTTGCAGTACCGTAAATATAACTGCCATAATCAATGATTGGTAACACCACTAGGTTTAAGAGCCTTAGAAGTAGTTTTCGATCGGCACCAAAATTGCTATTGCTGAGAATTTTGAGAATACTTAAACTGCGTTTTGCTTTTACTTTTATATTGTTAATATGAATATTCCATTTTAGTTTAGTGTCGAATATAAGGCCAAGGAACTTGTGTTGGTCTACATAAGGAAGTTTTGAATTATCCAGAAAAAGGTCTGGTTTATTAGAAATTTTGTTTTTTCTAGTAAAGAGCATTGCTTCTGTTTTCGTTGTTGAAAATTTAAAGCCAGTTTTGTGGCACCATTTAGAAAGAGAATTTAGAGTTTTTTGTAAATTTTTCTTTAATACATATAGATTTTTACTAGCACTGAAAATAGCTAAATCATCTGCATACATAGTGAATTTTACAGGAGTTTTAATTTCCTTACATATGCTATTGATGGCTACTAGGAACAGTATGACACTAAGTACTGATCCTTGTGGGATACCGTTTTCAATAGTTTTCTCCTCGGAATGTGTGTTACCAATTTTTACTTGTATTTTTCTTTCTGTTAAGAAGTTTTTTATAAATATTAAGATGTTACCTCTAAGACCCATTTTAAGGAGCTCGTCAAGTATTTTTCTTTTCCAGACCATATCATACGCCTTTTCTATATCAAAAAAGACGGATATGAAGAATTTATTTTGGGAGAATGCACTCATTATTTCGGACTCGAAATAAGAGAGATTATCCATTGTCGATCGATTTTTTCTGAAACCTGCTTGATGAAGAGATATGAGATTTTGAGATTCAAGAATCCAGACTAATCTTTTACTAACCATACGCTCTAACACTTTGCAACAGCAATTTGTTAAGGCTATTGGTCGATAGCTATTTATTAATTTTGGATCTTTTCCTTTCTTTAAGATAGGTACCAAGATGGCTTTTCTCCAATTATTGGGAAAAACACCGTTTTTCCATATGTTATTATAAAGATCCAATAAAGCTGTTTTACTTCTAGGATTTAATTCTTTGAGCATCTCATATCGAATATTATCCGGACCTGGTGAACTACCTTTACAATCCTGTAGCGCAGTTTCGAGTTCTAAAAGTGAAAAATTTATGTTATAGGTTTCGTTTTGTGTCGTTGGTATTAGTAATGGGATTTGCTCAGTTCTTATTTTACAGTTTATAAAGTTTTTATTATAGTTGTTTGAACTAGACATTTGTCGAAAGTAATTTGCAATTTTGTTGGTTATTATTGTTTTGTTTATGATTACTTCATCGTTTTCAATAATAGAAGTTATTGATCCATTTGTTTTTTTCCCATTAAAAATACGTATTTTTTTAAATAATTCTGAAGGAGATGTGTGGCTATTAATGGTTTTCACATAACTTTCCCAAGATTTCTTTTTACTAATTCTTATTAGTTTTCTCGAATTATATTTTGCCATGATGAAATTTTTATAATCTTCGATACTCATAGTTCTCAGGTATTTTCTAAAAAGCGATTTTCTTTTTTTAATAGCTAATTTAATTTCCTCGTTCCACCATGGAACTTGTGGTTTACAAGTTTTCCTTTTAGTTTCAGGTATGGAATTCTTGGCAGCACTTAGAATGGCAGTAGTAATAGCTCTTTCATGTGAATCAATATCCATAGACATAGGTTGTTGGATTTTTAGTTCATTCCGGAATTTGTCCCAATCAGCTTTTTTTAAGGACCATTTAACTGAACGTTCGTAGCTTTCTGAAAAATTGGTTGTAGACAATATAATTGGATAATGATCACTACTGTAAAAATCTGAATCTGTTTTCCAATCAAAAAAAAGTTGGAGGGTTGGAGTACCTATAGTTAAATCAATTGCACTGAAAGTTTTATATGAAAAACTGAAATGTGTTGGGCTACCATCATTAAATAAACTCAAATCATAGATATCTATTATTTTTTCAACAGTTTTACCTCGTTTATCGCTTTTACTGGAACCCCAGAGAGGGTTATGACAATTCATGTCACCTAAAACTAAAAAGGGGCAATCGAATTGATTTAAAAGATTTTCAAAATCGCTTTTGTTGATTTTTTTATCGCCGGGTAAATATATATTACAAATTATAAATTTGATTGGGAAGTAAAATTTGACAGCGATAGCTTGGAAGGTAGTGGATAGATCAAGCTCTTCGCAGCTAAAATCTGGATGAGCAAGTATAGCCACCCCACCATGAGCAATTGTGTCTGTAAATAAATTTTTTTGAAAACATTGAAAATTTTTAAATTGTATTTCTTTGTTAAAATGTAATTTAGTTTCTTGTAAGCATATTGCAAAAGGATTATGCTTTGCTATAAGTAAATTAATTTCATTAATGTGACTGTAAAAACCAGCACAGTTCCATTGTAAAATTTTTTGTGGTTGGGACATGAATTTACACATTTTAAATAAGTGACTCTGAGTCACTTATACTCTCAATACTACTTATACTAGCACTTTTCTTACCTTTTGATTTTTTAGTTTTTTTATCTAATTTTTTTAATTCTTTTATTTGTCTTTTATTAATATTTTTTGATATTATTATATTACCATTTTCCAGTGATTTAGCTTGAAGTTTACCTACTTTTGAAGTTTCTGATTTTTTATTTTGATCACCTATTGCCAAGGAGATATTTGAGTTTTGTTGTACCAGATGTTGTGCTGATTTTTGTTGTATATTTTGAGGTTCGTTTCTCGTACATGAACATTTACAATTGCAAGTTTTGTTTTGAAGTTTAATAGTTGTTGCTATTGATTCTGTGAATGGGTTTCGCATATTATATCTGCGTACAGCTTCCTTAATATCCACGTTTTCCTTAATTTTTATTGTTTTAATTTCTTTTTCTCTAACATATCGAGGACATATTTTTGAGAAAGCGTCATGATTTCCACTGCAGTTAATACACTTTTCTTGATTTTCGCATGTTGAATTATCGTTTTCATTTAAATGATAATTTTCTCCACATTTGTAACATTTTTTGTCTTTTTTGCATACATCAGATTTATGGTTGAAATTTAAACAGTTCATGCATCGCATTGGTGGTGGTATATAAGGCCTAACAGAATAGACTTGGTATCCAGCAAAAATTTTTTCGGGAAGTTTTGGCATTGAGAATTTTAATGAATATAGTCCAGTATCTTGAGATATGCCATTAAAATTTTTTTTAAACCTTTTGATTTCTATTACTTTTTGGTCTTTCATTTCTGTCAATACTTCTTCGTCTGACATGCTTTTAAAATCTGGGCAAAATACTACTCCTATTACACAATTTAATGAGCTATGCTCTTCTACTTTTACTTTGATATTTAGTTCTAATTGAGTAATTTGCACTAAGATTACTGCTTGTTTGTAAGTTTTCGTTTTTATTAGAACATTACCATTATTTAATTTAATGCATTTATCAACTTCTCCTGCAAGGCCATTTATTACTCTTTTTAGTAGGAAAGGGGAGACTGTTGTCATTGTCTTGCCCTCATCCATTCTCGTCATTACCAGAAATTTTTCACATTCAGTTTTATCATTTAAAACTTTTGTTTTATCAAGAACAATACATTGTTCATCGTTTTTTGGATTGATAGTTCCTCCCCCAAGGGGGAGACTAACATCCATCATTTTAAAAAAAAATTTACACTACGCTATATAAATATTTTGTTTTTTATTTTAAAATTAATTATCAGTCTCAAATCAAAGTTTATTAAATTAGGTGAATAGATGAATAAAATGAAATTTTTAATTAAATTTATAGAAACACGTGTTTTCTATTATGATTAAAATAATACCAAAAACAATAATGCGTATATAATAAAATTAGAAATAAACTAAAATTAAACCGGTTTTTTATTTTTTTTTTTTTAATAATTTATTATTTGTTTTGTTTTTTTTTTTAAAATCAAAAATAATCTCTCGTAGCAGCAATTGAAAGAAATGCAACCACTCTCCAGAAGAGTTAAGAGATGACTGAAGCTGTTTTGAAAAGATTCCTTTGTTTTCAATTTTTCTACTAAAGGGCTTCGGTTTTAGTCATGCCATCTAATTGGTGTGCTGTTAATTTGACTTTTGCCCATGCTTTTCCTCTCTTCGTATTTCGTTTTCCATATCATTCTTCTCCAATCGTTTTATGATCTGTTTACTCTTCTGGACAGACCCTAGAGGTTACAATCTAATGCAATGAAGTGTCTTCTTTGCGTGTATCCTATTCATCTGTATTCCCTTTTTCTTATTTTTATCGGATATTAGGGTCTAACCACTAATTTTCTTCCCTGGAGGTTGCAATCTAATGCAATGGAGTCTCTTCTTAGCGTGTGTCTTATTCATTTGTATCTCTTATTTCCTATTTGTATCCGAATATAAGGATCTAATAACTCTTCTTTTTCGCTAGTTTGCAGCCTAATGCAATGGAATCTCCTCTTAGCTATTCTGTTCTATTCATTCGTATCTCCTTTTTCTTCTTTTTATTCGGATATTAGGATCTACCCACTCTTCTTTTTTCCTGGAGGTTGCAATCTAATGCAATGGAGTCTCTTTTAAGCTATTGTGTCCTATTCATCTGTATCTCCTTTTTCTAATTTGTATCCGGATAGTTTTTTTTGTGTTATTAGCTGCAATTCTTCATTTGTTATTCTCAATGCCCACTGCCCAGAAGATGTTCCAAATAATGCAAAGATGTTTGTTAATGAAAACCTGCAACTTATTTATATGACTCATCAATTCGGTTTAACTGCCATGCAGGTTTGAATTGATTTAACGCAGGAATCTATAATTTTGATTTCTGTTGTCCTGAAGATTTGTGAAGATCTCTATATTACCCATGGTCTGATGGTGTTCTCCAGTTGGAGGACACTTTTAAGAATGAAAGCAAATCATTGATTAATAATAACTTATAAATTAGGTAATATGTCTAAGCTTTTTCTGGGCAAGACTGAGTTATTAGGACTCATTATTATTTACTTACAAAATTCAAAATAGCTTTCACAAAACTTATTAAATTTATTTTCGATCACTAAATTTCTCTTAATATTTGTATAGAACTAATACTTAGAAAGTTACTTAAGTCGGAAAAGAAGTGAAAAATTTTTGGCCAATAATAGAAGAGCCTCTTGTCAATATTTTTTGGTGAAAAATGATAAAAGATAACCACTTTATTTGAATTTTGATTATTAATAAAAAGCTGCAGTAGCATAATTAGAAAGCTGCAGAATTATTTTCACTTGCATTCATATTAGGGTAAGGTCAAAATAATTTAGTTGATAATTCAATGCACTATACTCATGTACCGTATAAACTTTCCCTAGAATAGTCTTTTCATAATTTAATGGATAATTCGGTAAAAATTTTAGAATTGAAAACTCAATTTTAGAATCGAAAACAGGGTTAAAAGCCATTTCCAAGAATATAATACGCTTATATATTAATATGTGATGCAAATGAAATTCAGGTGAATTAAAATACAGGCAAATGAAATAAAGAAAACATAAATACAAGATTGTGATAATAAACCTATAAAAATCTAGCTTATTGCTAAGTTCTGTCATCACATCTTTCATCCACGTTATTTCACCATTTTTAATCAAGTCAAAAAATTTGTAAAAAGTATTATACGTGCGAAGTCATCAAAAGTTTCTGGAATTCAATATTTTATATTAGTGTCAGGGTTAAAGCAGCAATAGCAATGAAATAAGTGCTTTTGCTGAACAGTCAAAGCATTTCAATTTAATAAATAAAAGTATGCTATGCTATGCTCCCAAAAAACTATAGAAGCAAATTAAAGCAAAGCTATTATTTAAAAAAACAAAAGCTTTGGTTGTTCAGCACGTTACAATAATCAAACGCTGAACTATAAATAGTCCTTTTATTTATAAGCAAAGTAAGAAAAAGCTTTTACTGAGAACTAAATTGCTGAAAAGGTTATACATACATAGTGTACAAAGTGCACAAAAAATAAAGCGTCAAAACAAAATCTAAATCAAGTCACACACTACAAAATATACTACAAATATAAACACTACACACTACAAATATGCAAAATAAAAATGAAAAAATATTTCCTTTAATTACTAAAGATAACGATTACAGAATTATAAGATAAAAAAATTTTCAAATACAACGATAGCATAGCTGTCAAAGCAACATAAACTCAGCAAAAACTTTTCGTTTGACAATTGCTTTTTAAAAAAAAAAATATATGAAAAGCTTTTAATGCCTTTTGCTTTTTGAAATGATCGCAGCATAGCATAGCAGAAACAATTCCTTTACAAAATAAAACAGTGACTATGCTTATGCTGTGAAGATAAATAGCATAGCATACATATATACTACCTAGAGTTTCCATCCCGGGAAATCCCGGGATGGAATTCCCGGGAAATATGTAATTTTTCTTTTCCCGGAATCCCGGGTTTTTATTTTCATTTCCCGGGAAATTTAAGTTCATTAATTTCCAATAAAAATCATATTTCAGACTAATATATTGTCATATAAAGTTGTCATTTCAATAGTTTTCAAGTCTAAAATTGCGATTTTGTAATATGTATACTTCAAAAAAATGTTTTAAAAGCTGAACTGCTACAAGTATTAAAAACAAGATTAATAGAAAGACGCAACAAAAATTTAGTTTCGCTCTTACAATTTTTGCAAAATCCAAATTCACAAAATTTAAATAATATTTTTTTGGAAAAAAGCAGCAAAGCTTGCATTATAAAGTTGGCAAAAGAATTAATGGTAAAATTATTTACAAAAACTTATCCTGATGCTACTGCAATTGATATTGAGAGTGACGATAGTGAAGTAGTGATGGAAGGTAACATCGATGAATTAAATTTACAGAAGAACTTGGAAACTGCAGTGAAGAAATGTTTTAAAAGGATGCCAGTTAATTAATATTACACTAATTCTAATAATATTCTAAAAGAAATAAAAATGTATGAATTAACGGGTGAACTGACTGAAAATTTAAAAAAATTATTCTATTGTTTAAAAACAATAAGGCCTACATCAACTGAAACCGAGCGAGTATTTTCAATAGCTGCCATACTTTCTACCAAAAAAAGATCCTTACTAAGTGGCCATTCACTTAATGTACTTTGCTTCTTGAAAAGTTATTTTATTAAATATAAAAAGTAAAATAGCATAGCACTTAGCAGTTTAATTATATTTTTATTATTACTATTTTAAATCCAAATGTTTTCTTTTGAATATTACATATTTATTTTTTTGTTTATTTTATTATAGTTTTGTTATATCTTTGAATAAAGACTTGAATTATTATAAAAATGTCTTGTTTTTTTGTTTTAAAATGTTATTATTTGTACTTTTCATTAAATCTTTTCAGATTT
Source organism: Dolichopus griseipennis (assembly GCA_963082915.1). Lineage (NCBI taxonomy): Eukaryota > Metazoa > Arthropoda > Insecta > Diptera > Dolichopodidae > Dolichopus > Dolichopus griseipennis. The sequence goes on from OY720443.1 coordinate 94,671,334, forward strand.
CCCGGGATCCCGGGATTTCCCGAAAAATTAAATTTTAAATTTCCCGTATCCCGGGAAATTTAAAAGTGCCGGGAAATGGAAACTCTAATACTACCAAAAACTACGTAGTTTTTCAAACCCAGTTTTATATAATATCAATCGATTTAATTTAAACTTTTGTATTCTATCATAACTTATAGTATCTCTGTCTAACTAAAAACTGTTGTACTCTTTCTTATTTTCTGCAACTTTATTGTTGTTGCTTCGTTTTTTTTGTTATACTTATTTGATTATAATGCCGAATTCGATAGAGTTGTTAATCGACCAAACAAATTGTCATATTAAGAACAGAAGCCAAAAATACAAATAAAAAGAAAAAAAAAAACAAAGCAACAATAAAAAAACACAACAGGACAAAAAAAAAAAAAAACAGAAAAAAGAATTGGTATAAGTATGAGTACTGTTGTTCAAAAATAAAATATTGTATAAAAAAATAAACTTTTATTGTATTTATTGAATTCGAATTGAAAATAACAAAATTGTATTTTATTTTTTATTTTATTTTATTATTTTGTTGTATATTGAAATCATGACATTCAATTTGGAGAAAAATAAGAAAATAAAAACGAATAACAGAAAAATATAAAATTAAAATTAAATTCTCACAATGGAAGGATTCATTATCCTTCCATTTTTTTTTTTATATTATATTTTTATGTTCTTTAACTTAGCATGGCTTTGCTGTTGCTTTTATTATGACAGCAACAAAAAAAAAAAAAAAAAAAAAAAAAAAATATAAACAGAAAATGACTGGTGCTTCTTATATTCTTTGCATGTAAAATAGATTAAAAAATTATTTGAAATTCATTTTTCTTTAATGAAAATTCACAAAATAAAAAAACAACTAAAAAATGAATTTTAATTTTTTTTTTTTGGGTAAATTTCGTGCTGTTTTTTTTATTTAATATTTTTTTTTTTTTTAATTTTTTTTTAATTTTGTTTTTTAAGGACATGACAATAAAACTAAAAGATATGAAATTAAATTAACAAAAAAATGTATAATGCAATATTGTTTATTTTTCTATATTTTATTTTAATTTTCTTTTGAGTTTTTTTTTTTAGATTATTAAAATTGAAAAAAAAAAATTGAAATTTGAAATCGATTTTTTAAAAACTTGATTTTTTAATATATTCACTAAAATTCGAAGCCAAACGATTGTTTTAATTAAAAAGTCGATTAGATTGCTTATATTGATTTTAAGTCTGTATGTTGTAACTTTTCTTGGAATATTAGAGCTTCTAAGAGATACTTTCATCTGACGCAGCTCTGCACTGTTTTGATTTTTCCTATCAGAGTGATATTTGTCAAACTCTTGGGGGATTGTTTTGTGCCAAATTCTTGTTTCATGGATCCTAATCTTACGAATCTTTTAATTTTTTCTGGGGTGTACTTTATGAGGTTATTTACTTTTGAGGTACTTTATTAATTTCTTATAATTTTAATTGTTTATTTGTTTATTTATTTATGTACAGTTCCCTGTAAGTACATACAATTTAGATTCAATGTGATAAGTGAGTGAAACTACATTTCTTTTTCAGATGTGGCAGTTAAATCTATTTTATATTATAGTATAAGTATTACGATATCAATTAAAAATTTTATTTTTTTATTAGACATGATATGACCAAGATTTGAACCCAAAACTTTTTGATTAAAATATCGGCACTCTAACCCCTGAACTATCAATGGCAGTTAGTCCAGATTAAAAATTTTAGTACTAAGAAAAGATTTAGTACTAAGAAAATTGTATGAGCACTGAAAACCGTATGTGTATCTAATGTATAACAAACTTTAAAGTATAAAAAACTTTAAAGTGCTGTATTTAGTACAAAAATCAACTGTTTTCTTGACTCAAAAAAGTCGTATTTTTAACTGTTTTATGTTAGCCCAGTGTACCACTATAATCAAGTACCACTATAATAGGGTTCAATATTAATTACTTTTGCGAGTATCAGCATTAGTAAGATATTTTATAAAATGTTGAAGTAATAGAATCAAGTAAAAGTACTTATAATACCCAGAAAATACCTAAATTTTGATTTAAATAATTTTGTAATTATTTGTGATACTTAAGTTTTTTCAAGTATTTACAGGTATTTGTGATACTTAAGTTTTTTTCAAGTATTTACAGGTATTGTACAGGTCTATTATAAGTTAGTTTATGATAATGTTTGTTTTATATGGGTTGAGTTCAGAAAATTACAAATTTTGTGCGCAGCTAATGATGCTGGTTTTATGCATATACGTATATAAAGTTAGTTTAAAATCTTGTATACGAATCCGAAGATTCTCAGACCCATTTATCTTCTTATCTTATCGGGGTAACTTCTTATTTCTTAGTTATGTTAGATATGTCTGTTTTATTAATTCAAACAATTATTTGGCAATTTTTAAATTATAAATTACGAAATTTGACACACAACAGTTTATTACAATAGCTTTTTTCAAAACTTTATATCCAAAACCAAACTATAAGTTATATTTATTTTATCCGATGTTGATAAAGCATTTGATCAATGAAGTTGGTTGGTCCAAGAATTACTAAACAGTCGGCTGCAAAAACTATTAAAAGCTTCTCATGGAATAAATCCTTGCAAAAAAGTAAATAATAAATTTTGTTAAATCTCGAAATGAATTAATTACAATAGTAATTTCCCGTGCTCTATATAAATTCTTTGAAATTATTCATTTGAAATATAAATTGTAAAATTGAAAGTCTTTATTTAAGATATTTGAAGTGAAAAAAAAAATACACGTGCAATTTATTTTTACAATATCCTTACAATTTCCATTAACTGTCTGTCCAATTGATATATCTTAATTGACTCAATTTTTTGTAAAATGCATAAAGTATAGAAACTGCTTTAAGTTTCAATGATTGTAACTCTTATAATATGTACGAAAAAGTTTAGTATATTTTATTTTAGATGGTTAAGCATACACCTACAGTTAGGGACAAAACTCTTATAACTGATATTATTTTAGAATGCTTGCAAGGAAATGAAAAAAAATATTTGAAAAAATCTCATATAAAAATCATTATATAATATTTGAGATTAAATATATACGCCTACTAAGCGTACGTGAAGTCTTTCCTAACTAATACTAATTAGAACTCTCCAGAATCCTCCCTTTTAAACTCTTAATATTCTAAATAATTATTATTAAGATTATTAAGACTTAGATTTAATATTATTTGAGATCAATTGTATTTAAAAAACAATTAGTTTTGCACAATAATTTAATATTCTTGAACTCTTGTTTAGCAGTTCATCGTATATGCCATAATAGGAGAAGATACACCTGTAATTGTATTAATTAATGCTTTATTAAAGTTTTTGTTTTTTACAAGGAATGGAAAGCTTCGAAAGCCAGAGCAAATTCCTTTGTGTAGCTTGCGACTACTACACATAAAAACTACTCTCTCTTTGAAACTTACTTAAGGGAGGAAGATACAAATGTACAGTTTGTTTACGAGAATGGGAATTTGGAAGGATTTGTGATAAGATTATTTAGGATTATTAGATTATGTGATAATTCAAGTTGTTTAATTTCTTATACATATTATGAAAATGCATGTACGAAATGTATGAATTGTAAGTAAGAATTCAATGTAAGAATATTTAGAGTATATGAGTCTATAAAATCATAGAGTATATGAAGAGATATGTGATAGAACATGAAGTTTGTAAAGAACACATATAGTTTTAAAAGGATTTTATTTTAAACTAGCTAATACCCGGTGCGCGTTACTGCGCCTCTCAATGGAGGTTAAATGTAAGTTGATGTTATTAAAAAAAGTTAACACAAAAATTACATATGGGGTAAATGTTAATTTCAAAATGTATAACAATTACAAACCAATATAAGCAATTTTTTAAAACGATTTTGTTAGGATTATTCTAGCAATTTTTTAACAAATTTATCATATTTTACTTTAAATTTTCAACGGCCAAACCATTTCTAGAATAAAGTAAAAAAATATCCGTAAAAAGTTGTTGTGCCGCTTTCTATTTGGCCAAAGCAGAACTTCGCAAAATTGTACGTCATTTCCAACCAAAGTTTTTTTTGCCAACCATTTGTCCGACATGGGTTAACAAATTTCAAATTTGTTATTAGCATCAACTCAGGTTCTCAAGGAGCATAACGTATAGAAAATTTGAAGCCAATAGGTCAAACCGTTTTAATTTTAGAACAAAAAATTTAAATACTTGCATCACAGCCACAACTTGGCGGTCTATTCAATTTTTAGTCCAAGATTTCTTTCCGTACTTAAAATTCTCGTTTTTATATATATAGACTAATTAATAGTTGTTTTTAAAAAAAAAGTTTTAAAAGCACAGATCTTTGCACAAAATGATAAACAAAAATAATAGAAGATCAATTTGACTTTGTGTTATTAGATAAAGGGTGTGGCGTAGGTTAAAGTATTTTCATAAAATTTTCCACCAAATAAAGTTCACACAAAAAAGTGTATTAAATTAACCTTGCGTTTTTTATAATGTTTAACAAAAATTTTTTCCGCAACTGTATATATATTGCAATTATACATACAAAAGGAAACATATGATTTAAATTTTTTAATTCATATGATTTCACACCATATTACCAATTATATTTATGTGAATGACACGTGCTTAAAAACAAAAAAAAAATCCGATTTTCTATTTTGTTGCAACACAAGGATAATTCTCTACGTATACAAGAAAAAAAAGGACATAATTCAAACAATTACATAATAGAAATCTAGTTATAAATAATTTTTCTAAATAATCCAAAAAAATTCTTAATTTAAATGAACTGTAAACTTTTCTTTTCCTTGTTCCTGATTTCGGATCAAAATTTAATAAAATAAAGGGGGAAAACACAGTTATTTTATTGAACTTTAAAAATTTTTTTTTTAAATTGCTGACTTTCCTAATTCAAAAAATTGTGTTTGTTTGGTGAACATATATACATATATATATATATAAATAATCATTTGTGTGACGTAATTAAATTTAATTTGTTGTACATTGATGTTAATCATACCAAAAATTTTTGATTCATTCAGATTAGAAATGGTTACTGATTACTGAGTAACTGGTAAATGTGGGATTCAATAACTGGTTGAAATATTCAAAAAAAAAAAAATGGGAATGACCCATTAATCGATGTTTTGAAAACAAAACAAAAAAAAAAAGGAAAATTTGGAAAATTAAAATTTAAAATTTTATTCATTATTTTAAATGATTTGTTAGTTAGGAAGAAATTAATCCTGTCTAGTTTTAAAAAGCGGCATGAGAATGAGAGTATTTTATACACACGTTATTTTCGATTTTTAAATTTAACTTCCGTTTCTGTGGGAAATTTTTGAAAATGTCTTCTTAAAAATTGTGTATTTATCTAAATGATTATTTTAAATAAAAGGGAATTGTGTTTGGTTGTCTATCATTATGTTAATCATTGCATATCATTATATTATTGCCTTTAACTATGGGGTTAAATTTATTCAAGAATTTAAAGATATTAGAGTACTTTTTATAAAATTAATTATTTTTAATCTAGTTTTAATTTAAAATACTGATGTGGATTTTTGTAGATCTTTAAAATAATATTTTAGACTGGATTATAAACAACAAAGGTATTAAGAGCCGATTTGTTAAGTTGACTACCTTACCAATGGATTTAATCAATGAGAAACAAACCTAAGTTGAATAGAAAGAATATGACTATAACTCTTTAACTATGACACTAATAAGCGTGTCTATATCATTGGTACATGTTGGGATTCTGGGACTTATTATAAATTTCTATTATTAGAATTGAACTTAATGAATTCCACATACAATTCAACCATGTGATTGTACCAGACTTTATAACATTTTTCAAAAGATTTAATTATATTTCTTATATGCATTGCAATAATTTTATAGTTGACTTATAACGTATTTCTGTATCTGTGAGTTATATTATTAAATTAAAATATTTGTTTATATTGTTTAATTAATGTAATTTTATACACGTATGACTTAGTCAAAGGGTATAATAAATTTGCCATTACGACTCAAGTTTATGGACCGGATCAGAATGGGAAAATAAATCGATTTAGCTATGTATGTCCGTCCGTTCGCACGATAATTCAAAAAATAAAGGAGTTAGGATTTTGAAATTTTCACAAATTCGTTTTATGCAATAGCCGTCATCGCTATTTAAATCCAGCCATTTTGGTCCACGGGTTCGAGTACCTGCCATACAACTTCTTTTTTTATTTATATTACTCTATTAAAGCTGGGTGTCTAAAATTTTACCAAAATAAATTAACCGGATGATATAATGTTTATATTACGGACATACGGGTATCCCAGAGTTAACACAGTCTACTCTACTACACTCTTCCTCGTTTATTAATGATGTGCAGTTATTAGTTATAGATTATGTCACTAATTAAATCCCAACGAATGGTACTGAATCGTGCCAAAAATTAGATAAAAGTTTTCACTTTCACTTGTACTGAGCTTTGAATACAGTCCACTAAAATTAAAGGTCAGCACTCTAACTACTGTGTCACAGACACTCTTAATTTTATTAATTTATATGTAAATATGCAGATTCCTTTCACTACCTTATATATACTGCAAAAGAAGTAGTAAGTAGTCTTTTTAATTGATAAGATTTATCCCAGTTGATTTTCAAATAATCTTTGGAGCAAAAAAAGAATGTTACTGATAGGATGACTTTACAGCTTCAGTTCATTACAGAAAAACAATTGCATTGAAAAATCAAATAAAGCATATAACAGAGCAGTAATTCTAAACACATTCCCACATTAAAAAATATTAAAAAAAAATTAAACGTATTTTATAAAGCATCGCTGTGATATCCCGCTGATTTAGAAGTTGCCCATACACCTCACACCCATGTCATAAAATCAACCACAATACCAAAAAAAAATCTTTTGTTTGTAGTGAAATTATAAAAACAAACCGCATTTTACCAAAATCTTAATACTGTAGAATAAAATGATATTTGTTATGCAATATTTAGATTTTTAATAAATAATAATCCGTTATTTTCACTTTCAAATCCTTTCTTTTGATTTTGTTTGGCTTTTGGCGTTTTTTTTTTATTTTTTTGATTCTATTGTTTATATGTATAAGTAAATCCTGTTTTTTTTTTTTCTATTTTTTTTAATTTTTAAGTTCTTTTGTGAGTATTGAGAGAATTACAGCATTAGATTTTCCATTAATAAATAAACAATTGAAAATGTTTGATGATGGGAATTGTAATATTAATGTGCATTTTTATTGTCAATGATGCATGGATTTTTTTTATTATTATTGTGTGGTTTAACTGGTTATAAAGGCATTATAAAATTTAAAATAAAAAACCAAAATCCATAAGTCCTGTGTTTAGTCCTGGTAAGTAGATATGAATTTGTAAAATATATTTTTTTTTTGATTTTTTGGGAAATTAAAATTTAATGGTGTGCATGAGATTTATTTTAAACGTTACTGAATAGTTTTTCATTTCAAAACTTTTTAAACTTGATTGACAACAAGGTTTGACAATAAAAGAAAGGAAAATTTAAAAACAAACGCTCCTGTTTTTTAATTTCTTTTATTTATTTTTTAAAAAATTATAATTTTTTTTTTTTTAAATGAAATTTTTAATGTAAATTTTTTTGGAAGAAATTTTAAAAAAGGGTATAATTTGGTAATCACAATTAAGAAAGGTAAATACAAGTTTGTAAATAAGATTTTTTTTTTTTTAAATAATGGTGACACCGCATTAATGTTGGGCATAATGTGCAAACAAATATTGAAATGTTTATAAAATTTTTTAAAATGTGTTTGATTAAACTTCAATTTGAATATTCAAATAAAAATTGGAAATAAGGACATGTTTTGCAAACATTGAACTAAGTGAAAATAACTCTTAAAAACGCTCCGAATATTTATTTAAATATTTGTATACCAAATTTTGAACTAGGCGGTACTTTTCAGTTTGTTGTAAAATTAGGAATCCTGAATATTTATACATTTGTACCTGGAATATTGTTAATATATAATATTTGAATCGAGGTTATATTTCGTTTTTTTTTGCATCTTTGAAGATAAAGTAATGTGCAAATTCGAATCTATATTTCCACTCGTTTTGGTATAAACCATAAATCCCATAAATCAAATCGACTTTATTTCGTTAGACTTTATTTCATCTACCCACAAACCTCTTAAAACATAATTGCAAATGAGATATTTGGAACAAATAATTCTTTTGAAGTTAGATTCACTTTATAAAAATATTTTTGAGGTAAAACCAAACAATCTTAAAAATTTATTATTAAGATTTAAACAATTTACAATACTCTGGGGCTAATAGAAGAAATTCGTTTTTATAAAAAAAAACCACGAGAACCCATTGATAGCGATATTAACGAAATAATTATAAGGGATTTATTCCATTATTCAAGCTTTAAAGTTGTTCTGATTGGGATTTCCTCCAGAACCCTGCAAAAGAAAAGCTTGTATTTTTAAGGACTCTTGTTTAAGGTTTTTTCTTATAACTTATTATACACTAATATTATGTAAATCATAGTATATTCATACCTATCCCAAGTTCTGGGACATCTATCCTGCGCAACTTCTATCAACCTTTCAATCTTTTCATATCGTTTGTTTAATAAAATAACCAGTTCACTCCAGGATTGTAAAATCATATTTTCTGCGTTGTTAATTTTGATTCAACACAAATAGAATTGTTAATTTTTTTACCTACATCAAAATTTAATAACTCTGAACGTTACTTTTCTATCATAGTTTTCCACTTGTTTAGCGCAATAATTAATTATAATGAAAACTCAATTGATTCAACATATTCTAGGATGCTGCACTGCAAATTACATACAGAACTTACAAATAGAGTAAAATCAACTATTAACGAGGAAGATTATAGTTGCCCTTGGTCCGATTTTAACCTAAAACAATAGAGAACCTAGAAATTGTCTAAAAAAGACTTTCTGAGAATTTCAAAACTGTAGCCCTTTTAGTTTTTGAGTTATCGTGCTGACACACGGATGGACGGGCGGACGGACAGATACACATAGCTAGATCGATTTAATTTTCGATGCTGATCCGATACGTACCCTTTTGCACTATATCTAGCTCGTCTAGATCGATGCGTTACAAACGAAGAAGCAATTTTAATATATCCGATGTCATATATGTATGCACGGGTATAAAAATGGTTAGAAATATGTAATGAGTGTTTCGTCTTTCGTCTTCACTACTAAAATTATCAGGAGACGTTACAGTGTTAGAATTGTCTAGGCAACTCCAGTTTTAATTTTCAATTTGTTTTGATACTTATATCTTCAGAACTTCATCTAAGATTTTGAAAGTGTAAACTATACTTTTCCCTTTGTAGTACAAAAGTATAATATATTTAAAAAAAAATTAAATGTAAATAATAGTTTTAAAGCTATTAAGTGTTATTGTCTCTATATATTTTTACTCTATATAATGTTTTCACCCACTATTAAATTTCATATACTTCTATATAATTACATATCAAATCCTTTAAAAAATATCGAATTTTACTACTTAATAATTAGCAATATAAGTTCTGTATATAATCTAATATAATTATTATAATATAATTTCACAAGTCACTTACAACATACATTTAAAAATTACCCAGTCATATTTTGTTACTGATATATTATCATCTCCTGAACTTATGCTACAAGTAACCAATATTTTTCCATAAAAATATATCAAACATATTCAATTACTAATTACTATATTCTGGTAACTAAGAGAGTTAATTTTCCAAAAAACGAAAAAAATAAACGATGAAATTTAAAATTAAATCAAAAATATGACAGTAAACATCAATTTACTACTTAACTGACATAAAATAAAAACACTATCCGCCCAAACATTTTTTCACAAAAAAAAAAAGAAAATATTAAATTAAATATTTTTTTTAGAATTTTTCCCGCCTTATCCGGTACACACTTATTTTTTTTTTTTTTTTTTTCAACTAACCACCTACTTAATATATATATACTATGTATATTATATATATTAATACTTATAATATATAAATACACATTAATAATTTTTAATCTGATTTTCATTATCATAATTGCATGACATAAAATTTATGTCAGATGATAATAGAAAAATAAAATTAATTTTTTTTGGTGTGCGTGAGAATATTTTTTGTTTTTATTTTTTTGTTTTTGGGTTTTATTTAAGGGTCACTGTACAATGTACACACGAATAGTGTATTAGTTAAAAAATCCTTTTAATTAAGTGTGCAAAAAAAATAAAAATTAATTCAGAATTTTAATATGAACATTAGTTATGGAGTGAACATTAAAAAAAGCATTTATTGAAAGTAAAATTTATCGCACTTTAACTGGAGGAATAAAAGGAAAACCATAGCTAATGTTGTTGCATTAATAAGATTTGCAATAAAAATATCAAAATATGCCATAAATTAAAATAAAATATTGAAATTATTAGAAAAACAAAAATTGGCAGTTTCGTCCTTTTTTAGCACTTTTTGAAAAAAATTTTGAAAAAATGTGGCTCAAGTTTCACTCTGTCTGTCCGTCCGTTGGTCTGTATGTTCTTCTTCAAACCATACAAAACCTCTACGTACCATTTAAAATAAAGAAACGAAAATTTAACTGCCTTTCGAAACACACAAACAAAAAACGTTCTTCTGTAGTCCCACCCTCAACGCAACGTAGCTAAAGCCCCCCAAAGTCAAGACAAGAGTTCTATATAAGTTATATTTTCAATACAAAAACGGTGTTTCAAAGGTCAAAACATTGTGTAGTTTTGGATTCCTTGATTTTTTTCATAATTTCTTTCTATCGTTAGTCTTTAACTGATCTTTATACCAAAGGAGCTATAATATTGGTATTAATTAGTGCAAAAATTTAGCTTAAACTAAACAATATAAACTCATCATATATAGGTTCATAAAAACTGAAGTCCTAGAGTAGTTGAAGGAGATTATAATATACAGTTCTTACAATTTTCCCAATGTTTCGACCAGTCGAATTGACTTTGACGAAATCGAATATGCAACTGATTCTGTCTTATGACCAATTAAATGTATATATGCAATCAGATTCTAAATATGGGAGTTATCATAAATTTGATTGTAAATTCTGGAGAGCCATGTTTTTTTCAAAACGTGTTTAAAGTCTGGTAATAGCCTTTTCGGTTATCTGTTTTGTATTATATTATGTAGATAATTAAATTTATATAGATTATCTATTTTAACTACTTAAATGTCTTGCTTTGTCAAGCATCAAGCTTACAAATAGCCACGGATAATTGGGCTATCATGAACTTTACCTTTGTAACTCACACAACTATTAAATTTAGTGTTTGGTGCTGTTTCTTAAACCTAAACAGTTTTAATTCTCAATAATATAAAATGGTTTATTCGACTTTATTTCTATGGTTGCTTTTCTGATATTTCTGTACGTGGGAGCATAGGGAGTCCACTTGAAGTTTCCAATCTTTTCTATTTCTTTTCATAGCTTTTTTCCTTCTGGTGATTTGGCTCACTGTTGGTTTTTTGTTAGTTAGTGCTTCCATGTATGAATTTCCTAGTCGGTTCGGCCAGAATATTCGGCATATTATTCTGAGATATTTATTTATGAAGACTTGTAATTTATTCTGAACGCAATTAAAGGAGGAACCATGATTCGCAGCCACATGTTAATGTAGATTTTACGCACAAATTGAATAGTGTTAGTTTGATTTGTCTTGATATTTCCGAAATGTTTCATATATAGGGCAAAGTCTATCGAAGCCTGTTGTAGCTTTATCGATTTTTTTTGTGCATTTTTGTTTGTGCCACTCGTAGGCGAGATGATACTGCTTAGACACATCCCATTGGTATTATTTAGTTACAATCATACTAACTTGGGTGAAAATTTAAGATTTTAAGAACAGAAGCAAGTAATTTCTTCGTATACCAATTTCAGTATTAATTTCTATGCTTATCTAATGTCTTGCAAATTCTTCAAACACAACAATCTACCTTAAAGTCTTAAGCAAAAATTTTTATACTAAATTTAATATTTGGGGCTTATAAAACTAACACTATTAGTAAGCTTCTAGGAAACAAATTAAATAGCACATATTAATGTTAGCACATTTCATTAATACAAAAAACAAAAGAAATTAAAATAATTTGTATTTTATGAATGACAGTAATACCAGTTAAGTCAGTTTAAAACCTGGATGAACATTCATAACACTAATGTAATATCCACCATTTTATAAAATACAAACTCGTGAGTTGTAACGTAAAGAAGTTTATTTTTTTATTTTAAATGCGTGGCCATGTCATAAAAAAACTTATTGTAACATGTTTTTTTTGTTGTCTTCTTCTTCTTTTGATTCTTGTCTGCTTTCTATTTTTTCTTATCATTTATGTTGCTTCAAGGATTATTAATTGTTCTGATGACATAGAAATTAAAACATGTATATTGCATATGCACAAACGAACACACTTCATACATAATATACATATTTATAGATGATGATGTGTAATTGTGTCATGCAACATTTATTTAGATTTTTTTTTTTTCATTTCTGTAATAAGAGTATTTATTATGATGGGTGTAGGCCATCCATTCATCCAATCATTCTTATGTGCTGTACTAGATTCTATTTTATTTTTCAACTAAACATTTTAGCTAATTTATTCATAATGTATTCAGCATACATTCTTTTTAAATGGCGCGTGTGTATATGATTTTTAAATAGCATGTTTTCATATTAGCTAACATTAGCCAGTTATTAGTATAGTTATGATGAGAATTTTTAGCCTTAAGATATTCTGAATGAAAAAAAATGAGAGTAAAAAAAATTAAAAATTATTTGTATTTAATGATTTTTATGTGGTTGACTGTTGGTTATTTGACTGATAACAGTAGTTTATAATAAGAAGCAGAACTAGAATTATAAGCAAATTGAACACAGTTCAGGCAATGTAGAAGACAACTTTTAATGTTAAACTACCTGGGCAAAATAGATAAGGTACAAAATAATTCGGCCAATGGCGCAACTAGTAGTTAGGATGCAGGCCTTTCATTCAAAGGGTTTCGAATTCCAACTTAAAATATTATATTTGCAACACCCGAAAATGAAAGGCTGATCCACTCGCTTCTGACATGGTATGTTGTAGGTGATTGTATGTGAATTAATAAATAAGAAACAATACCAGTAGAAAATTTTTAATTACATAAAACACCTTGTTTTCCTTTTTTATAAAATTTAGCAACGCATTCTTTTGTTCTGATGAATGGCGAGGAATTTAAAAGGCACTATGATAAAATGTGAGAGTTGACATTCCCTTTATTGTAAACAAGCAAATATAAGCCACTTTTAAAATTTTGAGCACTGAAAAATTTAGAATTTCAATTAGTTGGCATCAAATGGATGAAAGCGTGTTTCACAGTCAGTTTTTAGTCATTTAGGAAATTACAGAGTGCAGAAATAGGCCTCCCCATTATTGTGTTGCAAGAAAGCAAGAATTTGTTCCTCAAGAGAGGTATTATTGATTTTAAAGCAAGTATAAATTCATGAAGTATATCTATTAATAAGCGGCAGCTTCCTAAAATTTTTACCTATTAGAAGAAAAATGAAAGTTAAACGCATGGTAGGTCGTATATTTGGTTATAAAAGCCAAACCGAATAAAATAAAAATGTCAGTTTAAGGGATTTTCCAATAGAATGCTCAAAGGTACTTGGAATTTCGAGCTTCCTAAAAATATGTTTCCTAAAGGCGAATATTATCCTTTAAGAATGAAAAGGGCTTTTGAAAGCATACTTGTTGTTTTAATACTTTTGTAAATAAACCGTTATATTTGTTGATCTATTATAAATAGCACCAAAATCAAATTGAAGCCACCTTCTTAATATTAATAATGTACACAATTTTATATTCATAATTAACAATTTTTGTATTCATTTTTATTTCCATTACTGTAGAATAGACACAAATGACAGAAAAGAGGGATGATATCAACAGGGAAATATGAATTTGTAAAACATGAAATATTAGGGGTGGTATTCTTGTCTTAATTTTGAATATACATATACGAGTATATATATATATATATTCTGTTTAAAACGGATTAAACAATTATTTTTAAATGTTTTTTTAGTATTGTTTTTTAGGACATTCAAAATACTTAGATTTAATTTTTTTTTTTACATATTTTTTTAATATATAAATCTTTATGAATACTCTTAGTCAGATTTACTGTTATTTGTTTACTGTTTGCTTTTTTTTTTTTTTTGATATAATTTTGTATAAAACCTATGCGTGCTTTTTTGTTTCTATTATTTATTTAAAATATTTGATTGTCGAGATAACAACTTAAGCTGTAGCGACTGAGCGATAGAACAACCGTATTCCAAAATCTTCTTTTACTATTTTTTAGATTTTTTTAATATTATTTAGTTGGGATTATTTTATTTTTAATAAATTTTAATATTATTTTGACATTAATACGATAAATGACAGATAATATGCTTTGTAAAATGGTATAATAACAAATTATTTTTATTGTGGGAACATTTTTTGGTACTTATACGAGGTCTTATTTAAATTTTACGATTATATTTTGCTTTAGGATTTAAAATTTTTAAATTTCGTTGTGTAGTGAATATATGGATTGTGGTTTTTTCTTGTGGGAATTTTATAATTTTGGCTTTGGGTTTCTGACTTAAGATAACAGTTAATTAATAAATTTACGAAAAAAGGGTATATTAGAATTTGGCATGTAGAACGTTTTCTCATTTGATTTCTAAATAACTGTGCAGATTTGAAAAATTTATTCAAAATCTTCACATCATTTCACTTTTAAGAACTGCATTGTTTTTGGAAGCTCTTCATAAAAGTAAAGTAAATTCAATTAACAATAAAGGAGTAAAGAAGTTATCTAAGGAATTTAATTTAATAAAATTTATAATAAGTTTCTTCACGAACAAAAATTTAAACTTAATTCAATTAACTTATTATTTTTGACATTTCAATTCTGTTCGTTTATAGGACTAGTTTGGAAATTAGAAAATGACATTGCCATATAAAAAGTTTGCTACACTTTTCGAACAAATGGAATAACGAACGGAATGTTAATTATTTCAAAAATTAAAAGCCTCAAGAATAGGTTTTAAAAAATTCAATTAAAGTTAATTGAGTAATTTTACTTTGACAATTGATGACAACAAGTTAGTTTAAACAAAAGGTAAATATTTACATTTTTTAATTCAGAGTCTTAATCAATGCATATATAAATAAAAATCACTAATGTTGTTTGTTTTAAAAGACAGTATTACCAGAAAGCCGATCTTCAAATGTTTAAGTACCGGTATAATTACTGGTATGATTACTTATTAGTAATTACTTGTTTTATTATACAAGTCAAAATTTATTAGTAATTGAAGTACCAGTATTATTATGACACTTAAGTGCTAATACATAATTCTTATAAGACTTTGATTGTAATTTCAATTAAGTAATAGACTTTTAATCAAGAATAAGAATTGAAAAATTAATTTTTTTAGCTATAAGGTTTTTCTTTTAATAAAGGAAAGCAAATATGTATTTTACTAAACCAAAGTACTGATGGATTTTTAAAAAAAATTCAAATTATGGATAATTCAGATAATTCATAAATTAACTTTTTTGTATTGAAGGAATGTTAAGTAACTATTTGATATTAAAGTATTAAAAGTTACTCGTTTTAAAAATAATAAAATCCATTAAAATGAGTC
Source organism: Dolichopus griseipennis (assembly GCA_963082915.1). NCBI lineage: Eukaryota > Metazoa > Arthropoda > Insecta > Diptera > Dolichopodidae > Dolichopus > Dolichopus griseipennis. The sequence goes on from OY720443.1 coordinate 94,687,174, forward strand.
TAATTATTTTTTAGATATTATCTTATGAATATTTCTGGTACTCCTAAATTTTTAAAGTACAAAAATATAATATTTTGACTGGTAATTAAGAAGTATTGAATACCAACTTAAGATACCAATTAAAGATGTATAAATCAACATCGTACTTAACGACCAAATTATTCCTTATTTTACACGTTTGCTTAATAGATACATGTATATTCCCACTATCATTAAAATTTATAAATAAAGTATTTTTGGTATGAATAGTGTTTTTCGGCTAACCATTTTGCTCTAACGGACATTCAAGTTGGGGCTGTGGTGAAAGTATTTAAACTTTTTTTGCTCTTCAATGATGGATTGACTTCAAATTTTGTATACAGGTTGCTATTTGACAACCAAATTGACTATATTAAGACTCTTGAATTTTTTTTGACCCAAATTGGCACGGCGATTGGTTAAAAGTATTTTTGGAAGGAAATTATGACCAATTTTACTGCTTTGATCCAAAAGAAAGTCTCAAAAAATTTTTTAAGAAAAAAAATCGAATCGAGTTCCGTTAACCTATTGCTTTACAACTTTTAAAAGATTTTTTCGTTATTTCGCTCAGAATAAGAGTTTGATCGATTGACAAACTTTGTATACACGTGTTATTGTTCTTTAACACATTTAGAATTTAAACAAACAGCTAATGGCTCGTCGATTATTCTAATTTTTGTGTTAATTTTTTTCATCAAACGTCAAATTTAATTAAAAACCAATTCCGAGAAATTTTTCAAAATTTTAAGACTAGAATTTTAAAGAACTTTAAATAACGAAAAATTCGGAAAAATTGCTCAACTGTTAGGCTAATAAGCCTGTCTATACTAAAAGTACATTTTGGAGCAAGGGGTCATATTATTTTCGTGTTATTAGAATTGATCTTAATGAATTCCACATACAATTTTAACATGAGATAGTACTAGGCCTTATAACATGTAGAAACTTCTTAGATTTTCAATATATACAATTCTTATTTTTGTTTATATTGTGATATTTTTTTATTTGAGTAATATGGAATTCTATATCTGTGAGTTATAATATTCAATTAAATTATTTGTTTATATTGTTATTTTAATGTATTTTTTATTAAACATATATAATTATTAATTATTGATTAAGCCATTAATTTAAACCCAATGGAGAATGGTAGTGGAATTGAATTCAACTGGGATCCGAACCCGGGTCTTTCACATGAAAGGTTGGTACTCTAACCACTGTGCCACCCAGAAGCTTATCACTAATTACATTTCTTTTAGAAATTTTTAAAATCACATTTTATTTAAAAAAGCTTTAAATGTACGTTTTTATGTAAAATAAATACAAAAATTCTTAAAGCACTATTAAATTACTAAATATCAGCTGGAAAAAATCTTAATATATAAACAATTAAATTACTATTAAATAAAAATCACTTCCATAACTTAAAAATTAGTTCCAAAAAAAAAAATCCACACCTAAAATTCTAAATTAGCAACAATAAAAGCGAAAAAAAAAAAATTACCTCAGCACTTAAAAATACCACAAAATCAAAAAAAAACAAAAAACAAAAAATCAAAATAAAACGCGTGCAAAATGTTAACAAAAAAAAAAAAAAAACGTGAAAAATTCCCTCTCAAGTTACTGTTAAGGGAGCAACATTAAAATTTAATTAATCGTTGATTATCGATTAAAATGAAAAAAAAAAGGAAAAGTGATTTCAGTATTTTTTTTTTTATTTTTTGGTTCTTTCGTTATTCTTTTCATTTTAAATTTCCATTAATTTTAAACCTGTCACTCTTTACTAGCTGTTTTTTTTCCATATCTCTTCCTCTACATCTCTAGAAATGTTTTGTTCTTTCTTGCATAGTATCTTTTAACAAATCTTACATAAAATTTAATATTTCTTTCTCTTTCTAACATTATGATATTTTGTGGGCTGTTATTTTTTCAATTAATGTTGATTAATAAAATCTCCATTATCATTTCCACTGACTTATAAAGATAATTTATAACAGTAATTTTTGTTCTTTCTCCATCATCTCTAACAAAAAAAAAACTATCAATGTAGTAAGAAGGTTTTCACATGTATGTGTGATGTATTATATATATATTCCTTATTCCTTATGTATCAACTTAAAGCAGATATACGAAATGCGTTAGTTTTGAATTGTATACATTTTTTCATTATTCAGTCAGTCCTTGTTATCAGTCATCAAGTTTTAATGTACAGTGTCCTATTGGAATTTTATGTCTGTGTTTGTGTTAATCACTAATTTTTTTTTTAAACCGTTATTTTTACAAAAAAAACTCTAAAAACAATGCAAAATCTAAAACAAGGAAATTAGTATTTTTTTTTTTTGGAATTTTTTTAACCCACCACCTTCTTCAATATACAATATCATTCTATCCCTTTCCTTCTATTATTCAATATATGATTTTTTGCTTTTACTTAATAATTATTTAAACAGAAAATCAAACCACTCCTTAATTGTTGATTATATTCAATTGATTACAATCATGATATTGATAATAGTTATAATTTGAAAATCATTTCTTCACTTTAATATTGAAAAAAAAAAAAAAAATCGTTTTAGTTTGGGACAGAACAGAAGATAGTGAAGCCATTAATTTATTTAATGAAAATACAATGATATGATTGAATTTAGATTATTTTTCATCAAGGATATTAACGGTATATTATATTTTGTTTTTTTATTACAGTTATACTTACATTTATTTACGCAAAAAAAAATACAAAAACAAAAAAAAATACCCCAAAATTATTTGTACATTGTTGCTTTTATATTTTCTATTTTCAACATGTTGTCATCATCATCGTCATTATCATGTCATTATTACAAATAATAACCCAATATAGGTATAATAGTAGTCATATTTTATCAGTTTTATTCATCAATAGATGACCACCCCTTAATTTTGAAAAAAAAATGTCGAGTAAAAATTAGTTTTATAAACCCCACCTACTCTAAACCATACTTTAGGAAAATGTTTTAAGGAACTTATTTTGGTCTAGTGGTAAAATTTAGGTAGACCTTTCAAATTTAGTTCTTTAAAATTTCTCTTTGCTATTGTTTGTCTTATTCTTAAGAATCACCCACCTGTTTTTTTTGTTTTTTTTGTGTGTTAAGGAATAACCTATGATTTAGCTACCCTTAAAATTTACAGTTGATTATATAATGATAACCTATACACATTGTGTCTTGGCACGCACTTTTTCTTTAAATTAAATTTCAAATTTTTAATTCCGCGTTAATTCATACACAGTTTGGTTATTCAGTCTAACACACACCCTTCATTATTACTACACAATATACAAAATAAACATATTAAAAAGTGATTTGTAGGTAAACCGTTATTTAAAAAATAAAGAAAAAAAAAATCTACAAAAAAAACCGGGTCTTCAACCACAAGTTACGAAAACTTAAATCACCCTATTCTAAATTAAATTGAATAGTGTCTTGTTTATTGTCTTAGAAATGTAAAGGTATAAAAAAAATACAACAACAAAATCAAGGTGCAGAATTTAATAGAACACAATATAAATGAATCTTATTGAGAATTAATACTATTCAATTCTAATTTCTAATACTTATATGTAATAATAATAACTGTTACTTTTGACATAATTCATTTGATATTCCGTTATCTTTAGTTTTGTTTTTTGTTTTTTTCTGGTAAATTCAATAGATAGCTATTGGGTCTTGTTTTTGATTCAATTGTAATGAACAAAAAGGTCATTGACAATTATTGAATAACAGTGAATAACAGTTCACATAAAATGAAAATCAAATAATAATGAAAGAAGAGTGTAAAAGAGAAGGTATATAGTAAAAGTACATGAAAACAAAAGAAAAGTAAAAGTAAATTTAATTAGTTGAATAATATAGAAGATGGTAATTGGAAGTTGAGAACTAAATTGATTTTCAGGACTCATTTTGAAATATATGAATAAATGGTTTACATTAATAAAAGAGAAAGCTGCTATATTTGACTTGTTAATCAATTTTTTTTGTGAGTTTTCAAGATAAATCAAATTCATAGATTATGAAATGTTATGTGAGGGACTTAGAATCGAAGTGAATTAATACATATAATGAGGGTTAGGCCACTTTAATACTAAAAAATATAAGAAAAATAGCTTAGGCCAAAAAAATAACAGGGATGCAGTGGGAAATTCACCTTTACAATTACATAGGCCATTCTACATCTAATTATATAATCTAATTTATTATGGTTATGAGGGTTCGGCAATTTTGCTTATGAGCCACTCATGTGAAACTTGTTTGGCAATTTATTAAATTTTTAAAAATTTAAAAATTTCTTGAAATGTTATTTGTAAATTTTAAATATCAATTCATGTAATCAAATTGCCGGAATCATTTAACTTATTCAGAAACTTGAATTATACCTCCAATTGCTCCCGTAACAAACTGAAGCTCCAAATTAACTGTTTCACACTTATTAACACTTTCAAATTGGAAACATTAAAGAGTATATTTATAAAATACAAAGACTATTTTTAGTCCAAACTTTATTGATTCAGTAAAATTTCTATACAGTGAAACCTCCCCTTTTCAAACAAGCACACCGATTTATAGTGTTTTAAAGAAAGTCGCACCTCCAATTTATCGAACACGTTATTATACCATATTTTTTTCCCAAATCTTCCAATTTGCACACTATTAAGGCCGCTGAAGAGACAATGGATTTGGTAGGTTCGGATTTTTTTTGGTGCCAGTTTCCACCAGTCTCTCCACTATTTTCTTTTAACAATATATAAACCAATTTTTTTTTTTTTTTGCAAGGGTTCATGGAAAGCATCGAAAGCCGCCTAGAATCACTGTACGGGGTTCTTCTGGGGAGTTTTGAACTTTAACCAACTAAAACCACCCCCCTTTTTTAAAACCAAACTTGGAATGGACCTTAAATACATATGTATTGTTTGGTTTTTAGGATCGGGATTGGAAAGGAAATAAGGGTTAAGATTAGGATTTAGGAATTGGGATTATGATGGATAAAGGAATTAATTTAAAGGAAAGTTATGAAGATGGATGTTAATGTTCTTCTTAAACTTCATTGGATCGTATATATAAAAACTACCAGCTTTGGGAAACACATTACATGGTAACTGATTCCATAATCACGATGTGCGCACAACAAACGAATTTCCATAAGCCGTGTTTCGCCATCTTACTAATTCAACAGTGTAGGCATGAGCATCTGTCGCATTCCTTGTATCACGTTGAAAAACTTTCAGGGGAGGCATTAATTGTTTGATTTCGTTGGAACAGGTGTTCATCCCTACGAGGTATCAATTAAACAGAGTTAGTGACCAAACGGTTCGCCAAACGTTAAGTGGAGCGAGCGATTATATATATTTTGCCCACAAAATCCCTTATTATGGGTCAAGAAACCAAATAACAGCGCATTTCTTTAAACTGAGTCTAAGTCCTTTTTCATTTCAATGCGCTCTTAGAGGTGCCTATATTTTTCTATATATTTGGTAATCTACTTCAAATTTAAGTTTGTCGATTAAATTGATAATTATTACAATTTGAGTTCTCATACTTCTTTAGTCTATATAATAACAGTTTAAACTCTTTCCCTTGCTTTCCGTTTATAATTTCTTTGAATCAGAGCAATTTACAAATGATAAAAATACAAAGAAATTAAAAAATGGCACGTTTTCAATTTATTTTGGTTGGAATTTCCTAAACATTCATTTATTTCAGTATTCATTTGGTTAAATCGGAAAATTACTTTGAACACTTATCTTTTCCATACGCATTGGTTTGATTAGATTTGACAAGATAGTTTTAAACTGAAAACAAATCAAAGAAATCGGAAAATAAATTTTTATCATATTGATGATAATTTTCATTTGTGATCTACTGGAAAATAAGATTTGAAAATTTAAGTTTGGTATTTAATTGAAATTGAATGGTGGAAAAATAAGTGTTTGTATATGTCATTTAATATCTGTATGTTTAAATTGGTGTAATTTGTAAAGAAATATGTAATTGTATATGGTTTTTTATTAGACAATTGCTTCAATGAAGGAGAAGAATGTTCTGCAAAACTAGTTGCTCTAAATCTTCTGTCACTTCTCATTTAAAAGTCATATGATTATTGAAATATATATGATTTCTTTGTGAATTATGGTCGTAATGTTTTTTTATGATGTAAAATTCTGTATTTAACGTAGAATATATTTCGCAAACTACAAGTAAATGTTTTAATAAAATGTAAAGTTTCCTTAAGAGTTTACATCATTTTAGGTGAATTAACTTATATTTGAATTTTAAATTCATCTATGTTTTGAAAATATTACTATAAGCCTTAACGGGAGGCTTCTGAGAAGTGGTTATTTAATAATGTACAAGTGCACAGGGAATTGAAATTACAAAATTTTAAAGTGGTTTAGATTGGTAAGAAGGTGTATATCACATACTAAATATTAAATAATTAGAAGAATAAGATGCAACACTTAAGAAAGATTATAAAAACCACCATTGTAAATCGGAGTGTGGCTTTGTAAAGTTGAACTCCATGTCGAGGTCCTTCACAGATTTCAGATTTCTTTTTAAGCGCTAACTGTTCAACTGTTAGGCTAGTAAGATTGTCTATATATCATTGGTACATGTTGGAAGGGGGGTCATATTATATTCGTGTTATTAGAATTGATATTAATGAATTCCTTATACAATTTAAATATATAGTACTAGGCTTTACAACATGTAGAAACGTTTTATATTTTCAATAGATACAAATCTATTTTGTTTATATTGCAGTTTATCTGTGAGTTATATTATTCAATTAAATTATTTGTTTATATTGTTATATTACTGCATTTTTTATTAAAAATATATAATAATTAATTACTAATTAAGCGATTTGAACCTAATGGCGAATGGTAGCAGAGTCGAGCCGAAAACTAAAGTTTTTTCACTTTAATTGGGATTCAAATCCGGGTCTTTCGCATGAGAGGAACGGCATTCTAACTAATGTACCACATAACTGTAATTTAAATTAAAAGTTTGATAAAACTAACATGGTAATAAACTTGAAATAATAATGACTTTTTAGCCGAATTCGGAGTTGGAGTCGGTAAATTTGATTCTCGACTCTCAGCTTTCCATAAAAGTCAAAATCCTTTAACATTTGTGTTTTGGTCTTCAAAATCTCTTGACTGTTTAACTCTTAATACTTTTTTGCAGAAAATTAAATTGGTATTGGTGTATATGGTATTTTTTTGTACTACTAGGTGAAGATAAAATAATTTTATTTATTAGATCTAAAGCTCAATCAGGGTTATATTAATATTATATTAAAGTAAAATTATATTATATTGATTTTTGGCATTATTTCCTATCTTAAACAAGCACTGAAATACCTGATGCATTTTGTTAATGTCCATTAAATATTAAATTTTGTAAATATTTTAAGTTTGATTTTAAATTATTGCCATATTGCTTAAAAGAAATTCTGTGACCCAGAGTATTGATTTACAAATTTAATAAAAATTAAAAATGAAGAGATTTAAATAATGCACAACACTAAAATTATCATCGCAGCCAAAATGCAAAGTTCAATCTATTTTATTTTTGGAATGCAACAAAATTTCATAAATATAAAAATCGATAATTTTATATAAATACTTTTTAATGGATTTTCATAGTAAGTATTTTTTTTAAGTTTTTATATTCTCTTCTTCTTATTCTTATAATCTTGTAGCATCTAATTGATTACATTTAATAATGCAGCTTTAATTTTTGTTTTTTAAATTTGATAGTTACTTGGTTTGACTGACTGTCCTTTTAGATTTTCTTCTGAATCAATACTTTCCTTAATAAAGGAAAGTAGCTCTAGTTCTAGAAGTTCCTCGGTGAAAAATAAAATAATATTTCATCTGTCCTAACAAAAGTAAAAAAATGTTAAAAATCCATGAAGAGTAGTGATCATGGGATTTGGAGATTCTAGGAAAATCGCGAATGTCAAATTCTAATAACTTATAATCCTGAAAATCTCAACCGATGAAAAAAATATGTAAACAATACAACCCACATTATGCAAGAAGAAAAGCGTATACAATCCATCTTGAATTTATTTCTGCGTATTTTAAATATCTTTATCTTTTTTTAAGAAGAGTGTCGGCGGAAAACAAGAAAAACCACACGGAGTAGCTGCCTTCGATTCTAGTGGATTTTAAGGTACTATATATAGCCTTCGTTTAAAAGATAGGAATTAAGGAACGAAGTTTGCGGAATTGACATTGGAATTTAAGAATTAAGTAGAACAAAGGACAGATGAAATTAAAATCAAAAATTTGGGACAATATTATAAGGTAAAATGTTAGTTTTGTACTCCTTCCAGTGCCTTTTTATTAAAAGTCAAAACTAGCCCAGTATCGCAGTTGAATGTAGAAATGAAATTAACTTTCAGAAATCAGCTCATATAGATAGGACAATTTAAAAGTGATTAGATGCGTTTATGGAGATCCTATAGTGTCCTATAGCTTGTTATTGAGAGACAGGACCCCATAATAACTGATCCAACTACAAAGATAAAAAATATAGCATCCGTTATATAATATATATTTCCCATTATAGGTACACATATCTACTGCAAATCGGTTTGATTGCAAATTATTATCCATAGTATAATAGTACTTTTTACTTGTACCTTTACCATTTGTAATTCTTAGAAACTGAAGGTATTTTTTTAAAATTACTCTTAATATTGCAATTTAAAACAAAAAAAAAAAAACAATAAACGTACGAAAATAAGCACCGGTAAATACACTTTCGATAAAGAGACAGACACTATAGTAGCAATTTCAAATACAGGTATCTAATAAATTCCAAAAAAATAAAAATTACAGAATTTTAAATCAGGAAATTATTTTAGTTATAGAAGACTACTATTACATTATAAAATAGTATATCCTGCAGTTACATATATATCTATATATATTTTAAGTATAAATAAAGTTATTTTCAATATCTACCCTCTTCCCATCTCCCAAAATACTGTACATACTTTAATAGCATTTTACTTTACTTTTAGGACAGTAAATGGCTAAACACAAAACAACAACATTTTCAACAGTATACGCTTTAGTAATAATAATTTAAGAAAAAAACACAACTTTATATTCAAACAATATATTACACCATCAATGTGATATATATATACATTATACATAACTTGTATCATCATCAATATCATTAACATCATTATCATCGGATGTAAAATTGATGTTACTTGTTGCTTTAAAGACTCATTAAAAATCCAAAAAAAAAATATATAACATTACACAGGTATTATAATACTTACCTACACAAAGGTATTTCACTGTTCTCAAAAAAAAAAATAAAAATCTTCATTTTAATATTCTTATAAACATATGTATATAAACATTTTTAATGTTTATAATAATAAACATTAGTACTCTAAGGAGTATAGAGATATTAAAGTGTACAAGTCATAAGGATTTACTACCTAACTATCATTAATGATGACAATGATATTGATGGATATTTTAAATAATGATGATTGTTATTGTGATGATGATAATAATAATAATATATAAAGAAAATAAGTTGAAGTTATTGACATAAAAAAAAAACAATAACATAAACAAAAAAGAAAATGATTTAAAATTTTTAAAGGAAAAACTGAAAGTTATCATAAAGGTTAGAAAGTATTTTAATTTTTTATTTTTGTTTGTTTTTCTTTTTTTTTTGAATTTTTTTTGGAAAATTAAAAAAAAAAAACTACTTTTGTTTATGATAGACTATAATAATATAAAAAGTTTATATGTTGTATGCAATTAAGACAAAATTTTACAATGACATAAAAAAAATTTTTCAAGAAATTATAAATGTTCTTATAAAATTTATTGTTTATTTGTATGTGTTTAAAAAAAATATTATCAAAAAAAAATGACTTAAGGAAGTATAGAAACTTTTTTTTTAAAGGTACTGAAAAACTTTTTTAATCTTTTTGAGACAAATAAAAACGTGTACTAAATTGATTATTCAAAAGAATTTGGTTAATGTCCAATAAGAAAGGTAATGCAATTTCGAAGGATAGGATTAATTTAAGAAAGGGGGGATGAAATGAATCTTTTATAATTTTTTATAATTAATGGCATGATCAAACGGGGAGACTCTGAAATCGATTAGGAATGAAAATATGTATTATACATCAAAGAACAGATTTGGCTAGATGATGTATGATGATGTAGGATTAATTTAAGAAGGGGGGGGATGAAATGAATCTTTTATTAATTAATGGCATGATCAAACGGGGAGACTCTAAAATCGATCAGGAATGAAAATATGTATTATACATCAAATAACAGATTTGGCTAGATGACGTATGAACTTCAATATTTGGATATACTTCCGGAGAGGGGTTGTGAGCTAAATGTTATAAATTTCCACTTGAAATTGCAATATCTCAAAAACGGTAGCATCAATTCAGTTGAAACAAGACGTTTATGAAAGACAATATCATGCCCTACAGTATTGTAAGATATTGGTTCCAGTTTATTGTCTTACAGGAAAAATATAACATTTTAATTAAAATGTTACAAAATCTTAGGAAATTTTTGTAATGCATTTTTCGACCACTAGATGGCGCCATCGCCACTAATAGTATATATATATTCGAAAACTTTGAGATATTTAGTACCGTTATGTGATGATGTCATCTTAATAGCTCACAACCCTTTTCCGGAAGTACATATATCCCAATATTTCACTGTATTTAAATGTTGTGTCCTAATTTAAAAGTTAGGACACAACATGCTATAAATGCTGATTACAAATACTTAAGATAAATACTTAAATACTTTTCTCGGGTTGAGCAGTTCTTAAATCCTGTAATCCTTGTAGAAAAGTTTTTGATAAGGAGTAAAATTTAAAAAAGTTTTACACTGAAGAAAAACCTCCAAAAATAATACTTTGAATCATTTGAAAATTCTAATTAAAATTTGACCAAGATTTAAGAGTTTATAACTCAAATTATCCTATTATTACTAGTTAAGGGCTAAATTGTATAGTTTAGATAAATAATTTAATTGAAGCTTAAAAGTAATATAGTTCGAGATACAAACATAATCAGACTCTAAAAGTATGTTAAAAGAAATCAACAGTTATACTATCGATATTCAAACTTTTTTAATTAAATGAATTAAATTTTGACAGATAACATACCTACTTTGGCTAATGCTTCAGATACAAAGCTTAATTAGATCCGGATTTTCAAATCTCCTGCATTATACTAAACAAAATATTTTTTAGAAACGTTGGCCATTAAATCTACTTTTAGCAAAATTTTAAATTCCAAGCTTTATTAACCCTCTACCCGCTGAATGAAGCAGAAAATTGTTCTGGAAAATTAGCTGCTCTAAATCTTGTGTCGGTTCTCATAAAAACCGAGATTTTGATTAAATCTAATGTAATTTATTAGTGAGTTATCGTCATAATATTTCTTCTGGTATTAAATTCCTCCGAAAATTTCTCCAATTTTGATGTTAAAATATATACTAACGGCATAAGTAAAAAAAAAGAAGTTTGAAAGGCGTTATTTTAAATCATAATAATAATTTGCAAATTCGAAAGTCCTAGTTTTATTAACGTCCCAACTGGACTCTCATCTAACTGGTTCAATTCAATAGCGAAGATGCCTTTTTTATAAAACCAAATTTATGAGAATTTCAGCTCTTGAAGATATCGTCCGAAAGGACAGACTGACTGAAACGCGTTGCTCAATTTTTGCTTCTGATACGATCCATAAATTTGACTCATTATCAATCTTGTTCTCTTTAAAGCGACACAAACATTATGGTAAAATGAGTATACATTTAAAACTGTTTTATCTCTTTTAGGACCATAAGGTTTTCTATCATAACTTTTATGAATTTTTCGAAACAAGGTAATTATTATATAATGAACAGAATCATAAAACCTCCTAGACTTTTTAGGCCAATTTAAAACTGGAAAAAAATTTAACTAATAAATGAAGAAAAAAAACCAAAAAAAAAAGGCATAAAACTTTTAATGGTAGACCATGGATGATTTAACATTAAAATAACTGAGTGACAAGTAGCAAAAAGTGTCATCATTGATTTAAGAGAAGAATTTGAAGAGAGTTTTTTAAGTGTTTTATAAAATTTTATAGTGAGATCTTAAAAAAATTAAAATAGCTTTTAGAAGTGGTCACTAAAAACTTTTGGTTATTCCTGTGTCTAGGCATTGATTGATATAGTTTATTAGTAATAAATTTTTTCTAGGAAGCCGAGAATAACATCTGAGGTCCTAAATTGAAATTATTTACAAAAGGGAAAATTGGTTTGGTAATGTTTTGAATTATTTCCCATTTTTGTTTTTGCATTGTTTTACGAAAATGCAATGAGTTAATGTCATAAAAGTTTTTTAAAAGCTAGGTAGGTAAGTAGGTGATATCTACGATCTTTCATGAAGGCTTCTTTGAACCCACTTTGAGCCATTTTGACATGATAGCTACCTTACACAAAAACTTTTTCCACTCCTTTAAGGAGTATAGAGCATTCACCAAGTTTACTTAGACTAGGCTTCAGTTTCTTTAATCGTTATATTCACAAAACTATTGATTACTCGGCTGTAGTTATTGTATAAGATTATGAATATATAAATTTTAATTTTGTGCGCCATCTATTATCCTATATAAGAGTTATTTATATAAAAGGAGTAATATATAAGATGCTAATACTTAATTTAAACTTGAATTTAAAATATAAATAATTTTATGTACCCGCATTCTATATATTCTTCCAAATCAATTAATAACTCAGGATAGTCCTGTACTGGGACTCACAAGTTTTTGAAATATGGCTTTGTAGAAGAATATCTAAAAATTTCTTTTTAACAATATAAAAAGAAAAAAATTAATATGTTTTTGAAATGAAGCCGAGGTCGAATACACAAAATAATACAATTTATAGTACTACATAAATCCATGACAAAGGATTCATTCATCTAAAACCAATTTAGGTTATGTAATATCAAGAACTGATGAACATGAACGCATATTGATCTGATGAACATATTATTGTATCAAATATTACCGATTTAGTACACATTAACGAATAAAACGGATCAAATTGAACACAAGAGTATTAAATCAAGAACTTAACTCAATTTCCAGAACATACTTATTATCGGTAACATCGAACCATTTGAGAGGCATCGAAGAAAAACATCTCACATCTTCATTTCTCTTGAGAACCCTTCATTAGATTGGACTTTTTTAACTCCAACTGATCAATTCTAATTAAAATCCTTTTTTCTTTCTTCTAAATTAAAAAACCTTTGAAAATACAGACTTTTGTTTGTCATTTCCCTTGGGCTACAATATTTAGTACCGCAGGTTTTTCAAAACTAATAATCAAATACAATATTACTTGATTATTAATATTTCATACAAATTACATTTATTTCCTGTCATAAAATATAATATAAATAAATTATAATTCAATTTCATAATACTCTTTATTATATTCTTCAAAATTTATTAATCAGCCCACCATTAAATATATACCTACTCTTGAAAAGATTTTCTGCAAATATTTTAATCCTTTTTAATGAATCCATATATGTATACAAATCAAGAAATAAAAAAATATGTCATCATATGTTGATTGGGATCAATTCAACAAAACACGAATTTCCAATTCAATTCAATTCAATTCAATTTGAATTGAAATTAAAAATTTATATACGAAAAAAAAACATTTGGTACAACTCAGAATCTTTTGTTTGCAATCCATTTGAAAAGGTGATCCCATTTATATCCAAAAATGAATATTAGCACCTTTCGTATTTTTATTTTTTAAAAAAATGTACAATCAATTTTGTATTTGAATCAATTTTATTGTGTTGTGTTTGTTTTTATACCCGTATGACTATATAGTCAAAGGGTATAATAAATTTGCCATTACGTTTGTGACGCAGAGAAGGAGGGGGGGGTAGATATAGACTCAAGTATATGGATCGGATCAGAATCGAAAAAAAAATCGATTTAGCTATGTATGTCCGTCCGTCCGTCTGTCCGTCCGTCTGTCCGTCCGTCCGTCCGCACGATAACTCAAAAACTAAAGGAGCTAGGATCTTGAAATTTTCGCAAATTTGTTTTTTTGCCATAGCCGTCATCGCTATTTAAATCCAGCCATTTTGGTCCATGGGTTCGTGTAGCTGCCATACAACTTCCTTTTTTATATGAGTATTTCTCTGTACCTATTACAGATACGTGTCTGAAATTTTGGCAAAAGTAATTTAGTTTTATGGCCAAAGTTTCTGCAAAATTTGGTTGGTCTACTGCAAAGAGTTCGTGTAGCTGCCATACAACATCTTATTTTATATGAGCATTACTCTATACCTATTGAAGTTGGGTATCTGAAATTTTGCCAAAAATAGTTTAGTGTAATGGCCAAAGTTACTGCAAAATTTGGTTGGCCTACTGCCAAGAGTTCGAGTAGCTGCCATACAACTCCTTCTTTTATAAGAGCATTACACTACACCTAATAAATCTGATATGTTTGAAATTTTGCCAAAAGTAATTAATGTTTATAATAATAATGATATAATGTTTATATAACGGTCATACGGGTATCCCAGAGTTGACACAGTCTACTCTACTACACTCTTCCTCGTTTTTTTTTTGGGATTATTATTTTTCATATCAATAAATCGAAATAAATCAATACAAAAATTAAATTTTTTTTTTTTTTTTATATCAATACATAACAAAATATGTCCTAAATTTATAAATATGTGTTCATCACAATAGAAAACGAGAAAGATTATAGTTGCCCTTGTCAACTTTTAGATACCCGTGCATACCCACTATGGTGTATAAAATAAACCGTAATTTACTTCCCTTATACATTTAACTCATTACCCCATAATTTTGACGTAACAAAAAAAAAAAAAATTTACAAAAAAAAAAAAAAATCACAAAACAAAAAACAAAATTTTCATTCATTGTCCCATAACTTTAGCTTAAAAAAAAAAAAAAATAAAATAAAAACAAAAAAAACAAAAAAAAAAAAAATTGGCCCACCCTAAAAGTCCGAAGGTCCGAGTGATGTCCAACTTTGCCAAGTAACTTGCCCTATTAATTTATCTGCCCAATTTTAATTTTAACCTTGTAGCTTCATTAGATTCAAAGTTATTGAATCGAAAACTTTGTATGGCAGCCCCCCGAAAATGGGGCCCTAAAATTTTGAAACTTCATATAAGTGCTCGATTCATTATATAACTAACCGTGTGTAATTTTCAGCCTCGTAGTATAATTAGTTTTGAAGAAATTCATATTGGTGCAAAGAAGTTGTATGGCAGCCCCCCGAAAATGGGGCCCTAACATTTTGAAACTTCATATAAGTGCTCGATTCATTATATAACTAACCGTGTGTAATTTTCATCCGCGTAGTATAAATAGTTTTGAAGAAATTCATATTGGTGCAAGGAAGTTGTATGGCAGTCCCCCGAAAATGGGGCCCTAACATTTTGAAACTTCATATAAGTGCCGGAACCATTATAAAACTAACCGTGTGTAATTTTCATCCCCGTAGTATAAATAGTTTTGAAGAAATTTATATTGGTGCAAAAAAGTTGTATGGCAGCTCCCCGAAAATGGGGCCCTAACATTTTGAAACTTCATATAAGTGCTCGATTCATTATATAACTAACCGTGTGTAATTTTCAGCCTCGTAGTATAATTAGTTTTGAAGAAATTCATATTGGTGCAAAGAAGTTGTATGGCAGCCCCCCGAAAATGGGGCCCTAACATTTTGAAACTTCATATAAGTGCCGGAGTCATTATAAAACTAACCGTGTGCAATTTTCATTCTCGTAGTATAATTACTTTTGAAGAAATTCATATTGGTGCAAAAAAGTTGTATGGCAGCTCCCCGAAGACTTGGTCCGATTTTAACCAAAAACAATAGGGAACCTACAAATTGTCTAAAAATTACTTTGTGAAAGTTTCAGAACTCTAGCTCTTATAGTTTTTGAGTTATCGTGCTGACGGACGGACGGACGGACGGACGGACGGACGGACACACATAGCTAGATCGATTCACTTTTCGATGCTGATTCGATACGTACCCTTGACACTATATCTAGCTCTTATATTTCGATGCGTTACAAACGGAGGAGTAATTTTAATATACCCGATGTTCATATATGTATGCACGGGTATAAAAAGTTATCCTGCAGCCTTAAAAGGGATGCAAAAAAAAACTTATTTTACGCATGCAGTTTTATTATTAGCAAAAAAAAAAAAAAAACAAAAAAAAATAAAAATAATATAAGAAGGCAGATGACTCCCCTCTGATCATGAATTAAATTAATTTCTTGATCTGATGTCGTGAATATCAAACATATACACATATTATAAATATTGCAATTATTTCTCAGCTCAATTGAGCTCAAAAAAAAAAAAAAAAAAATATAAAAAAACTGTAAAGAAATTTTTTTTGCACCTGGAAATACAACAGCATGCTACACTATGAGCAAAATAAAAACCAAAACAGTATTGAAGAAATTACTTAGATTGATGATATTTTAATGAGCGCACGCGCTATATAAGGATTCTGTGATAAAAATGTATGTGTATGTACTTAAATTTTATATGTACTGATGTAAGAAGAAAAGGTGGTATTATGCCTCAAGGCTTAGGATACAAAAAATTCTCAACCTGAAACCTACAGCCTGCAAAAATACGTACGAATCTTATAAATAATATTTTATTGCTACAATCTTTCATCTTCAGATCTCATTACATTTTTCTTTTTTGCTTCTTTCTGATTATTTTTTTATTCTCTTATAAAATACTAGCAATTTTTTGTCTCTTTCTAATTTATTTACAAAAAAAATTGCGTTTTTTGCGTATTTTATCTTCTCTTTGAATTACAGGATATTCTGACCTGCATCAACTTTTTTCTTATTTCGACTCTTCTTCCTTTGATGGTTTCAGGTTTTATTTATTATTTTTTGTTTCGTTCCTTTTCTCTTTTTTTCTCTTCCCTTCTCTTTCGTTCCCGTTTTTTTGCACTTTTTGTTCCTTCCTAGTTTTAAAGTAAAAAAAATAAAACGCAAGCTGATATTATTTTAAAAACGGATAAAAAATTATAACAAAAATATTGCAAAAAAAAAAACTGAACAAAAAGAAAAAAATAACAACAACAAAAAGTCGTCGATCTGTTTATACTTTAATATTCTGTTATAAAAATGTGAATTCATCTAGATGTCATTGGCCTGTTACTGATCGGGTAAATATTTTTTTGTTGTTGTTGTTTTTTTTGTTTTTTTTTTTTTTTGATAATTTGTTTGGAATTTTTTAATAATGTGTATAATGAAACTCTGTTGTATGCCTATTGTGTGTAATTTGAGAACGTGAGGAAACCACATTTAAAGTGTTTATAAATATGTATTTAAAAAAAAAGTATAATATGAAGAACGCAGGAAGATAGAATTTAAGTGAAATAATTTTAATAAAATAAGCCTATCAAATTACAATATTCTTTCATTGATTACAACTTGTTTTGATTATTCCTTACATTTTGATAATTTCTTTTCCTTGGTTGTATTTTAAACAACTTTCTCCTTTCATTTAATAGCAGGATGCAGAAGATTACTTAAGTGTTTCAGTTTAAATATATTCATAACAAATGTTTTAATACATTTTTAGAGATTAAAAAGTTGTTTCGTATCTTATATCTTGAAAATAAATTGTATCAATGAAACACTACGTATCTTGTAGATAAATTAGATTAATTGCGACCCTTGCTGATAAAGAAGGATAAACGGTTTATCCTGTGCCAGCTCAGGATATAAAAGATTTATTAGAGATCTCTCTCAAGGTCAGCGATATGCAGTCCAAACTGGAACAATTGGAAAGACTAGCACTTAACGCAGGCCTTGAAATTAAAATCAGCAAAACTAAGACGATGAAAATCAACAGCACCAATAACCAACTCATCATGCTGAAAACGCAACCAGTCAAATATGTTAACTAGTTCAACTATCTCGGTAGCATAGTGACTACTGATGGTGGTGCGGAGGCAGATGTGAACAACAGACCTAGCAAAGGAAGTGCATCATTCGGACGGTTGTACCCAGTATGGAGCAACACTTAAATCTCCAAGAAAACAAAAGTAAGGATCTTCAATGCTTGCGGAAAGACCGTACTAATGTATGGAAGCGAAACATAGATGATATCCAACAACATCGTCCTGAAGATACAAGTCTTCACTAACCGCTGTCTGCGCATAATCTGCAGAATATTCTGACCTAGCAGAATAAGAAACGAAGACCTATGGAAACTTACAGGAGAGGAACCCATGCTAAAACAATTAAGAAAAAAGAAATGGAGGTGAATAGGCCACACGCTAAGAAAAAATCAGAACAACATAAGCCGTATGGTCTTGGAGTGGAACCCCCAAGGGAGCAGAAGACGCGGACGTCCAAATAACACCTGGAGGCGCACCATAATAAGCGAGCTCAATCAGTACAACCTCACTTGGGAGAATGCAAAAACAGCAGCAGGAAACCGGGTGAGATGGAGATATCAAATGGAAGCCCTATGCTTACAAAGCAACTGAATAAACATCAAATTTAATTAAGCAATTTTACTTAAATTGCGGCGTAGTTGACTGAGTGGCGTGGTCGTTCAGTTTGCTGATCTGTCGCTCAAGGGAATTGGATTTGAATATGTATCAGCAAAAGAAAAGAAAAGTGGTTATTAATTTGATTTAACTACTATTATTCATTGGTTTCAAATTAATGCCACCGCCAATAAGACTAGTTTATTTTCAAAATGTAATTCACAGATTCAAAAATAGCTTATAATTCAAATATTGAATAAAAAAAAATTGAAATTCAAAATAGTCTAGATAGGAAAAATCTCTAGTACTAAGGCACGTAGAAAGTGAATTTGAAGATTATAGGAAACCAGATTAATTAAGTCCTTTAATTGTACACTATCATAGTAGAGGCGCACAAAGGCATTCAGAAAGAAATGAAGTATAGAAATATGTTATTAACCTTTCGAGCAACCGTTTAATTAAGGAATCTTTAATTCATATTTTGAAATTCTTTTTTAAAAATTTTACGAGTCGCTAGAGATCGTTTTGCTATTAATATTTAGAAAAGTATTATTTTTTGAATTGGTTATTTTATGGGGGAATCGGGTCGTTTAAAAACTTATATTAACTTTAAGTTTAAGCATTTCATTCAAATTTTATTTAATTTTTTCTGAAATTTCCTAAATTTAGATTGGAGAACCACTACAAATTTAATATCAAATGGGTGGTCTAATGTTGTATTTTAAAATTTATTAAATTCCGTTAGCCGTCGGAAAAGGATATTTTTATGCCAAAGGCTAATCAAATATTAATTTCAATTTTCATGAATCAAGCCTTTATCAATTTAGAATTTATTTATGAATTATTAAACATCCTAGAAAATTCAATGTAATTATAAATGATTAAACTAACAATTAGCTATAAAAAAATTAATTATCACCTTCCCTCAAAACCTGATATTTTATACGTTTCACTAATTAAATTCCATAAAAAAATATGTTTGTAACATGATTCTTGAAACATTTTTTATTATTCATTAAAATTTGATATATTAAATATACAAATGCGTAACAAATTTTTATTAGCTGGACTTTCCTTACAAACTGTACACGTCATTATTATCCGTTCGATCAATTTTACTAGAAATTTCATTTTCAATTTAACCATATGTTACTTTCTTTTCAAATGAAACCAAACATTATTTTAATAAATTAAGGGGATCAACATTTTTTTTACATTTGTACATTTCCTTTTTTTATGGATTCTTAAAATTTAGTGGATTTCTTGGGTTCAGTTTTTGATCCTGCATACATATTTTATTTTACTTTTAATTAAAATCAAACTTTGTTAATTTCAATCGTATAAATATGATCGCAACAGAGGGTTGTGGTTATGTTGTTTTTATTTTTTATTTCGTTTGTTGTTGATCAGCGGTTTGTTGATGTTTATTAGAGTGACCATTTGTGGTAAATCGAAAGATATAAGTTTGATTCTGAGTAAACCGTTGAATTGTGTAGGTGAGAAACAAAGTTAAACTATTCCATGTAGAAAATTTTTGAGTAAAATAAAAAATACTTTTAACTTTTTTCCCCATCAAATTGTTGATAAATAAGTTAAGCTAAACGTAAACGTTTAGTGTTTGGAGTATCTGCTATTAACGATTAAAATCACAAGCTTTCGGTTTGCCTTTTATCAAGCTAAAAAATTTGGAATGGTTTCGTTTTGAAAATAACAATTGGAATTGTTTTGTTTTGAAAAAATTATTCAGGGAATAGTTTCAGTTTGTTAATAAAATTAAATTTTCTTATATTTTTAAAGTAACGAATTCTTTGCCTTTTTTTATTAAATCACATAAATTCCTTTATTACGAACATAAAATAAATAAAAATAAATTAACAAAATATAAAATTTATAAAAAAATAAAAACATAAAAAGTATGAAATCAGTTAATTTCAAAATTCAATTAAAAAATTTAAATTTTTATAGTCTATACTCAGTCTATACTCTAATAATATTAATTTCAGGACTTTGTTGCTGGCAAAAATCATCGCCATTAATGTTTTGCAGAAAGTCAGCATTTCCGTTTAATATATTCTTATAAAAATTCAGCTGCTCAATTGATTTCCATTCATTTCCAAAATGTTTGGAAAGTAGGTTATCAACGTCATTCAGTTTTAGATCATTTACCCTAATGCCAAGAGGCAATCTATCAAGCTTAATTTGGTTTAGATTTCTTCCACGTTTAATGGTAGACTTATCAACCCCGATGTCCGACCTGTAAAAAACTTCTCCTCTTACGAGAATGCTATTATTTTTCGCTCTTGTTAAATAAAATCTTTTACTCTCTTTAAATTTGAAATGCCAGCTGCCAGTAGGCTTACAATTTTTTTCGATTTCCAATTTAAAATCATATACAGGACAATCATCACTTCCTAAGTTTTTAGTGGTACCAAATTCACTGTAGATTTCTAAATACTCCTCAACATTTACTATGGTCTCCTTTGCCTTTACCTTTTTTTCAATTTGGGCAAAGACCCTGTCGGCAGGTAAATATGAGTGTCCTGCAATTGGAAATATGATTTCTATTCGTTTTACATGACGTGGAGCTTTTGTCGCTAGCCAATATTGGCACATGCCAACCATGATGGAATTTTTGTTTTGGCCTCCACATCCGTCGGCCATTAAACGAATCGTGGTTATACCAGTCATGTCTTTATTGTTCAAATATTGGAAAACAGAGGATGCAATTTCGTTGGATCCTTTCGCATGACAATTTTCGGTCCAGTAATATAAAAATGTGTTTTCTTTCGCAAGTGCACTTTTTGATGTTCCTTCCACAATTGCAAACATATATATATATAATTGTCGGCTAAAGTAAGCTGCTTGGTCTGGAAGTTTCGGCAATGGCATATTTTTTTGACAGTCAAAAGAAATCAAAAGTAAACCATCCTTTTTTTCTTTTAACAGATCATAAAATGACTTAGCTCGACGTTTGTGTATTAATAATTGTGTTTGTAGCTCTTGTTTTATTTTTAAATCTCTTTCGTACTTCATTCTTTCTCTATAACTTATACAAGTAGAGCACATATCCGTTGCTGGACTTTTAAATCCAATATTAAATTTTGTTACGAATATTTCTCTGAAAAAACTATATCGCACTTTTTTATCTTGCATTTTCTCATTATACAGTATCCAAATTTTCCTTATTGATAGTTCGCTTGGCAAATATTGGCGTTTTGAAATTTGACTACGATAGTAGTGAATTTCAATAGTTTTAAATTGTTTTATAAAATTGATAACGCAATTTCTTTTGTCATCATATTGCTTACTTCTTTTGTCTCCACCTCGTTTTTCGATAGGAGCCAGTCCCGTTTCAAAATTACCAGAGCAAACACGGTGTAATCTTCCTTTTGTAATCCCAAGTATATTTAAAAATGTTTTTTGACATACCTTTAAAATAAAATATGTACACAAAATATAATTTCAGTATATGTACCTTAACATTTTTAATGTTTTTGTATACATACTTTTAAAATCAATCCTTTTTTTGTGCGAATAGTATATTTTACACAAAATTTTTGTTTACTACCTTTTGCTAAACCGCGACCAGTTCTTTTTGGAGCAGTAATTTGGCAATAAGTTAACAAAAACGCATCTTGCGACATTTTAGCTGGTATCATGTAAAATGCATCTGAAAATTTTAATGCATCGGCAGGTTTCAGTTGTTTGCATTTGAATCCACTTTTTTCTTTGTGTTGGCATTTAGGCATTTCTGGTAAATTTTTCCTTTTATACCGCTGAATTTTTGCAATGGTCTGCTTACGATTTTTGATATTAATTTTTCTTTTGCGCGGATAACCAGTTTCGACAGGATATTTCAAAGATTCCATTTTCTAATATTAACGTATATTTTTTTATATTTATTCAAATACATAATTAAAATAATAATATAGATATTATAATATTAAGATATTCTACTTACTTATAAAAACACCTCTTTCTTTTATGGAGTATAAATTGCAAATGTGAATTATATAAACATAACTCTGACAGTTTCAAATTTTCGCGCCAAAAATTAATAAAATAATAGAACACAGGAATAGTTCTGTTTTGATAATAAATAATACGATTGTAAGTAACAGATATATAGGTATAGTTTTGTTTTGTTTCGATATAATTTAGCATGGAATAGTTTAGTTTTGTTTCCACCATGTAAGTGGAATAATTCTATTTTGAAAAAATCGTTGATTTTCTCAGGAATGGTTGTAGATAGAAAAAAGTTGAATATATCAAAATGTTGCATTTTTCTAGCAGAATTTTTCTGGATATTTAACTTTTTTTTTTTGAAAAATGGAATAGTTCAACTTTGTTTCTCACCTACACAATTGATTAAAATATATGCTGTCCTGAATTTTTTGAAGTACTTGGTTTATTGGAAAGAATGTCTTATCTAAGGAAGTAAAACAATACACTCTATGCTGGACTAAATCCACATTTTCTTTGGTGTTATCTAATCCAGATAAATGAAAAGATGTACTTGTATATTAAAATTACTCTGTATTTTAATATCTATATAAAATTACTCTGTAATTTTAATATCTCAAAATATTTTGAAGAAATTTTACTCTAAAGAAGAAACTCCCAGGATTTATCCTTAACTTAGTAGATTTATCAAGATGTTTTTTTGCAAGGGACACAAAAAGCATTGAAAGATAACAATTGTAGCTGTGCGTGATTCCTTTAGGTATCGTATACAACTTTAACACACTTATTTGAATTAAACCATAACCAATTTTGAATCAAACTTTCGAATCACATCTGTGATACAAAAATTGTGCATGGTGTCTAGGATAGGAATGCAAAAGGATTTTTATGAATTGGGTTTGGGAAACATAAGATTCTGAAATTATTGGAATCCTGTATTGTCCAGATATATAGGAAATGGAATTATAAAAAAACTTGGGAAATCTATTTACTTATCTCGTACCTATAAAAAACACTAATTTCTATGTGTTCTGCATTAGCAACACAAAGAGTTGGTCTTTCTATTAAATTGAACATATTTTATAGAATCCTTAAAAAAAAATGTAATACAAAGTTTTAAGTCCGTCAATTTTTTAATGGAACACATTAAGCATTTCAAGTAAAACAAGAAATAGGACATAATGAAATACTATATGAATAAAGGAAGGAACCAAAAATTTTATGTGATACACTCCATATGTTCATACAAAAAAAAAATAAGAGGAAGGAATAGCATGCGCCTTTGAATTCATTTACCGATTACTTAACAGCGGTCATTTTCAAAAATTTAAAGAAAGAAAAAAATAAAAACAAAATTTAATGAATCAAGGAATCGGTAATGACCATATTCTGACGATACCATATTCTTTTGGAACTAATCAACAAACTTAATAAAACTTCACATATGCGCGCACTTAATTTTATGTTTTAATTAAGCGACATAAAACTTCACATAAAGAAGATGACGAGTATGTGGAAGAGTAATCAAAACTCTATTAGAAACCTGGCAAGGATTTTCATGGAACATTGAACCTAACTTCTGACAGAAAAAATATCAAAAATACTTTTAAGGTTTCTGGAAATCAATGATATTTTGTTCCTATATAAAGTTTTTAGTTTCCGGTCGTTTCCGATTGTCTTCTATACAAGTATTAACATCCGGATTTAATATAAAACTTATGATAATAATGAACTTATGATTATTTATCATAAGTTTGATGAAAAGATTTGTTGGTTTTGTGTGCGGATATTAATTGTATGTGAATCGTAAGATTTATTATATGAAAAATATTTTAATTAAAACATATATTTACCTACTGTTTTAACAAGTGTTTAATTTGGTAGTGCTAAAACAGGAAAAGGAAATTGAAAAGATTTTTTTTTAGGATTTGGTTTTTGGATGCATTTCAATGCATTCTTTTTTTTTTTTGGTTGGTCGGGGACGGAACTTTTGTGAAAAGAAAACTTTTTCTTATACTAATCAAAACGGAAATTAATCCAAAAATATTTTTGGTCAAGAAATGGTGGATCGTATGGGAAATTAATTTAAACATGACCATATTTTGTAATTTAAATTTGGTTAAAGATAATTCGTGTGGTTTTTTTTTTTGTTGAGAATTACTTAAATCGGAAGTTCTTTCGGAATCAAAGGAGGGACAAAAGGAAATTATGTATTATATTTTTAATTGTTGATATCATAAAGAAAAATACATAGATAAAGTGGAGCTGTTGAAGAAATTCAGAAGGTGCAGTTTACTAAATTTTGTTGAAAAGTTTTTGTGAAATTGATCCTCTTCATTACTTTTCACTATTGCATACAAATGGTGTGCATATACATTGTGTAAATCATAATATCTATGTATTTCGTATATTGTACTAAAAAAAAGTAGTTTTTAATGTAGAGCTAAATTTTAAAGATTTACATTTTCTACTCCATTTGGAGGAATAGGGCTTCCGCAAAGCCAAGCCACCTGATTTCTGTTCATGTTTTATCCTTCTCGTCGTAATTATTTTCCTATCGTTTTTCGCAAGTGTTTTTGGGTCCGCATAATTATCTTTTATCTTTTTAATGTAACGTTTGGTAATGGAGTTTCTTCTTAGGATGTTTTTCCTATCCATTTGTGTTTCTTTCTTCTTATTTATATCCGGATAGGTTCTTGTTACGTTATTAGTCACAATTCATTCATCAGTTATTCCCCGAAACCAACATATTATCCATATATTACGAAGGCATTTGTTATTGAAAACCAGCAACTTATTTCAATGAAGCTCGATCGTCAGCCAGATTAAAGGAGAATTGATTTTACGCATAAGCCGAATTTTTTGTTGTCCTAGCTTTTTGTGTAGATTTCCTTGTTCTCCATAGTCTGTCGAAAGCTGTGTTTTCCAGGTTCTTACTTGTTTTTTATGTGATCACTTATATCTAATATTTTTTCAATTATGCTCCATGATGCTATTAGTGTTAGTTGTATTTGTTCTCATCACTTTTGTTTTACACATATTTATGTGGAGCCCCACTTCTTCTGCACATTCTTTCATTCTATGCCTTTATCTCATACCGCATATTGCTTAAAATTCCAGAAAAGATTAATACTTTTATAACAATTGATTTAATTTTTATATTTTATTAAATTTTAAAATAACTTCTATATAGTTCTAAAATTCACTGACTTACTGCTATAATTTTGCCGATTAAATTCGGAGAATTCAGCTTAACGGAAAGGATTATCTAATTATAATTTTCATAACATTATGTTAGAGGTCTCAACCACGCAAAAATTAAAAATTCTTGTAATATATGAAATCCTAGAATACAACTTTTCAAAATTTATTTAGTTTTATGTGACAAATGCGTTTTTTGAGATCACGCTGAGTGTTACTGACAGATTTTAGAGAAATTTTAAACGGAAATGTAAGCTTCATTCTACAGTTATAATAGTAGATCTTAAATGTTTTAAAACTATACATATATCAAAATTTTATATTATTTTTTATTTTAATTTTATCTTTTGAAATTCAAATTAATTTGAAATTTAAATGATCATTCGATTATTATTATCCAATAATTGCCAATCAATATTTTTTGAAATTTTTTTCCCCCTAAAATCGTTTGTTGATCGCAAGTAATACGCTCGATCTATGTTCCCTTAATAAAACTTAATTTGTAGAATAACATTGAATTTTTAATTGAATTGAATTTTTCATTGAATTAATTATTTAATATATCACTTGAATAATTTCCAATTATTTAAATAAATTACAAAATTTTTATTGAAAATTGAAAAAACATTATAGTCTTTATTCTTTAAATTGCTTATTTATTCAAAAAAACAAATTCTATTGAATTTTTATTAAATACATATATATACCATATTAAGGACACTTTAAAGGACATTTAATGAAAATATATTTAAAATCTAACTAGACCAGCTTTTATTTGATTTAATTTCAAAAAAAAAAAAAAAAAAACAAAAACTATTTATTTTAATCTGAATCTACATTGTATAAGTATAATACTATATACATTATTATATCCAATCGATTTATACTGAATATCCTTGTTACAAAAAAAAAAAAAAAAAAAAAAACTTAAAAAAATAACTTTTAAACAATAATAGTTACATATTAAACAATTTATATATATATATAGAAAAAAATAATATAAAAAATATAATTTAATTAAATTTTTTTTTTATTTATTAAAAACAAAAAAAAGCATCAAGGACATCATTCAGAATTTAATATTTTTTTTTTATTTTTATTTTGTTTATTATTTACTTCAATATATTCAACAAGTTCATATTTATGATATATTCTTCGTCCTTTTTTTTTTCAATTTATTTTTCATATAAAAAAAATTAAAAAAAAAATCATATTTATATCAAAATGCATACCAATTTAAAAAAACAAAATAAAAAAAACAAAAATAATTTTTATTATGACCCCATATGGTCATTATCATCATAGTATTTATAACTGTATGGTATATTCTCTTCATTATTAAACCCAACGAACCGGTCAGTCAGTCAACACAAAAAAAAAAAAAACTAAAACTAAAAATAAAATAAATAAATAAAAAAACCTATATACAGGGTGTCCGGCACTCAAGTACGCACACTACACTCAGTGGTTGGGGGCAGCGTTCTTCAAAAGAAAATAGAGTTTGAAACATAATTTTTTCATTTTAAATCATTTTGAACCTTCATAACTTTGTAACTGTTGGGTATATGGGGATCATTAGGACACAAAAATTAAAGCTGACAACATACCCTGCAAATTGGATTTTTTTTTATCTCTCTACAGTAAACTGTTCAAAGGTTATTGATTTTTTTATGAAAAGTCTCCTTAAATCTTTAATCCCTCATATCTCGAAAAAGGTCCACAATAGACCCCCCCCCCCCCCTTCAGTACAATTTTTTCTTTGTTTTAATGCCCCCAATCACTGAGTGTTGTGCGCGTACTTGAGTCTCGAACACCCTGTATATAAATAAAAAAAAAAAAAAATACTAAATAAAGCACCACTCCTCATACTCATTTGTACCCAATTCGAATATACCGAACAAATAAAAAAAAAAAAAGTAAATTAAAAAATTGTCTTACTATATTTTAAAAACAGAATTAGTTTTTTTTTATTATTTATTATTTACTTTTTTTTTTATTTTATTTTATTTTATTTTTAACTTAGCAAACATATACGTACATACGTACATAAATATATAAGTATATTTGAATGTAATATAGAAATACTTTTTTGTTTTTTTTTTTTTTCTACATTCAAAGGATATTTTCATTATTCAGCAGTAGTCAGGATTTCCGAGACAGCTGCATCAAAATTTTTTGAAAGACAAGTAAAATAAAAAAAAAATAATAAAATAAAAAAATAAAAAACATTCATCATATGTAATGAAATGACTAATATATAGAAAAGAGAAGGTAAGTAACAAGTAAAAAAAAAAAAATGAGCAAGAGTTAATATGGTTTAGATAGGACTAGGGGTCTAGGATTTTTTAAGGAGAGTTTAAAAAGTATACACAATATGAGGTAATAATATGATTTATCAGTTTTTTAAAAATTAAATTAATATTTGGTCGATAGAAATTTGAGACCTTCAGTTTATAAAATATACGAGTGTTACATACATAATTTTAAAAGTATATTATATCAGTAAGGTCAGTTATTTATTCAGAGGTAACAATTATGTAAGAAGATCTTGTAAATTTTAACATAAAAGTTTCAATATGATACAATTATTTAATTAATTTTAAATTTTTTTAAATATGATATAAAAGTATCAAAAATAATTCAAATAAAATGTATATGCAAAATAAATTATATATAGAATTTTTAATTAAATTTATTTTTAAATTTTTAAATAATATGTGCTACATGTTGCACCAATATTTCATCACTAAATTAATAATCGAAAAATCATTTTATGAAGCTTAATTAATTAAAAGCACAATATTTATAACAAAATGTGTATTTGATTAGTGTTAAGTGGTTCGTACAATGGCACTCTGGTATATTATTCCTCTTAATCATGATTGCAAGTTTTCCTGACTTCCTTAAGATTTTATAAAAAAAATAAATGCAATGTTATAGACTTCTTATAAAATGTATAAATTGTATAGGAGTATGAGTTTTATTCAATTCATTCGGAGGAGTTCACATGGCTAGTTTTAATAAAATATAATTCCTAACTACGGTTTTTTTTACAATATTTCAGTTTTACATGTTGTAATCGTGCAGCATCCATATTAATTAAACCCAGAATTTCTAATACATCTTTAATCGTCTTTTATCTTTTGCTAATTTTATATTGACAAAATGAAAAATTACTGTTATTATACCCGTATAAATTTTCCATTACTCAAAGGTATGAATCGGATCAGAATCGAAAAGTAAATCGTTCTAGGTATATTCGTCTGTCTGTCCGTACGTCCGCACGATAACTCAAAAAATAAAGGAGCTAGGACTTTGAAATTTTCATAAATTAGTTTTTATGCAATAGACGTAATCGCTATTGAAATCTAGCTATTTTGCTCCACTGGTTCCATAAAATTTCTAATAACGAAGCTAGGTGTCTGAAATTTTGCTAAAAATAGTTTAGTTTTATCGCCAAAGTTTGTGCAAAATTTGGTTGGTCTGGTTGGTTGGTCAAACTTCATATTTCACAAGAGCATTACTCTATACCTGGATTCTGGAGGTTTAAATTCGGATTTTGGAATTTTGCGAACGAGCCACAAGCAACGAACAAACGGAAATATCTCCAAAATCAATAAAGTTAGAATCTTTAAATTTTCCCCCCGCGTCTTTTTTCCTAATTTTGGGATATAGTGAAGTAGTGATTCTGGTATCTACCAAACATCATAAAGACGTAACCAGCATATCTTTTAAGTTAATAAAAATATAGTAAGTTAAAATTTAGTACAAAGGGTTCGGTTCTATTTCCTTCATGTTTCTTAAATTTGATTGGAATTGAAGCAGTGCTTTAGATAGCTGTCAAACGCCATTCTGGACCAAACCAGTATATCTTCGTAATTAATAAAGATAGAAACTTCAAATTCAGGTACTTTAGACACAGCTCCCAAAACTTTAAACCATTTATTTAAAATTGATAAAGATAGAAACTTGAAATTCAGTTTGGTCCAAGACATGGATTTTCAAACTTAATATAGTTCAAATAATAAGATTTAACACTTAGGATAAAATTGGGTTTGCATAACAGCATATTATATTGAATCCGATGTAAGGTTTTTATTATATAATTTTTAAAACGTTTTGTAAGTTAAATTTAACATGTTTTAACGTTTTTAAGTACCAATACTAGCTACTATAGTTATATATTTTTCTCACGTCCTAACACACATACATTTACTTTATTTTCTGTTCACATATCGAAATAATTTTCAATAAGAGTAATGTTAGTTTTTTTTTACTAACATGGGACATTTGGATTTTCAAAATAAAACTTAAAAATTCTGTTATTATTTTTTTATGTTATAATTTTTTTAAATTAAAAAAATCGGTTAGCAGAACGAGTAAGTAGAATGACCCATCATAGAAAATGCGAAAGAAAGAGATAACGAAAACAACAAAAACAAGATAAAATCATCTACAGGAATTGAAGTTCAATTTTTTTTTTGAGGACAAAATATGAAGCATATGTTATTGCCACGCGTCCTTATTTACACACGTTTACAGCAGCAGAAAAAAAAAAACCGTATTATAAAAGCAACAAAAATGAAGAGAATACACCAAATAACATCAATTGCACCCTAAAGTTACTGGAACGAAAAATAATTAAAATACAAAAAAAAACATACATAAAAAGAAAATAAAAAAAAATATTTTAAAATTTTTTACTCTCTCAACCTAATAAAGTTTTTCGTTGTTAACATTTTGTTCAACACTGTAACAAATAAAAAAAAAATACTATCATGTTATGCTACACATAAGTATAATTTTTCTTAATATATTGTATTCGATGATAACAGTTTATATTGATACATGCATTATAGCACTTTGGATACACATTGAAAACAACTGCCATGTAAGTACATACATATGTATATAAATATTAAAATTGCTCCTTTGAGAACCGCGGGGCTCTTGTTAAACAAAATTTATTTGATTTATTAGTCATTTTTTGTTATTGTTTTTTATTACATCTTGTTATTTTCCTGATCATTTAGAAGAAATCAGTAACTACGACACAAAACACACTTACAACATGAGAAGTAAAAGGGTACCTAGTACCTTATACACATAACATAATAAATAAAATTTGTGTATTATTTGATCCTTTCAAATCCTTTCCATATAGGTTTGAAAATGGAGGGAAAGATCATTGAAACGGCATTCTTTCACTCGTTCTTTCATTTAGAAAGATTGTCAGGCTAAGATTATTTTGGTACCATTTTTGAAAACTTAGGTTATTTATTTTACACCAGGTTAGTAAAAAACTAAAATTTCGACTTAACTCATCATCCAACTCAAATTTTGAGTCCTGTAAAATAGTGAGTCCACTCACGGTTCGACTGATACAATGCGGCCACAGTTTGAGCGGACTCCAAATTTGAGTTGAGTGATTTACGAGTTGAGTGAAAATTTATTTTCTGAAGCTGGATATGGGTGAAAAATTCATTGTAGCTAAACTCAATTCGACTTTGGAAAATAGTTATCGAGATTAACAAATTTCAAATATAAATAAAAACTGAACCTTTTGGGATTCGGACTACGAAAACTATAATGAGTTTTTGGAAGGGCAGAAAATCTTTTAAGAGTATAATTTTTCCACAGACAAAACTCTGAAAATACTGCAAAGTAAGCGTTTTCTATCTATAAAAAATATTTTTATAGAATATAATACAGCTCTATCAAGTAGTGTCTCTGTAAGTTTATTCACCATTGGAAAATTAGTTTAACTCCAAGAAGATGCCATTTGAATGATAATAACTTTCAAAAGCCACTTTTATTGCATATGAACGCAGAGCCATGTTATAGGTACTTTTGTCTTATACACTAATAAGGAGTCGTTTTCTTGTGTAATTGAAAAATAACTATGATTATCGAATTTCAGATCATTATGTTTCATTATTATTAAGAACAAAATTTAATTAATCTATATTAAATAGTATTTTTTTTTCATTTATAAGCCTAAAGAAATAAATTAATTTGATATTTTTCTTGTTTTGTAATAAATACATTTAGTGAATAATTAATTTTGAGTCCACTTAACTTTTTCTGAGCGCATATGTACTGCTCATAGTATGAGCGGACTCATCATTTGAGTTGAGCTGTGAATTGAGTTTGGTATTTGAGTCCGCTCATTTACAACCCTGTTTAACACAACGTTAGCCGAAACCCGCAGGTATTTAAAAAAAACCTGAAATATTCGTTTTTGGACTCAATTTTTTGATTTCTAGGAATATTTTTCTGAAAGCTTGTACAGTATTAGTACAATTTTTGTTTCTGATTTCAAATTTTGACAGAAGTGAAGTTTTGCATTGTAGAAGTGTAATATATGATATTTGATACGTATTTACACTAAACTACAAATTTTATTAATTTGATAATCTTTTAAAAAAATATTCCATCAAATAATTTCTATAGGAAACTTCAGTTACTAAACCTACATTCATCTTCATTCATTTTAATGATGTGATTTCGGCACGTTTTTTAACCCAAATATGAAGAATGAGTTCTAAATTGTAACACATATTTATTTTAACAGTTGTATTGTGTTATTATAATATACAGTTGTATTTTAATATTTTAAGAAATATAATATTTCTTAAAAACAATTCTTATGTTTCAGCAACATTTCAATTTTTTGTTAAGTATGTTTCTTTTTGATGAAAAATTTGTTTTAAAACTGTTTATCTAAGTTTTCATAGGATCAAAATATGTTTAAATGAAAAATTGGTAAAAAAATGGGGCTAAAAGTGTTTTGTAATAAACGAAATTTTGTAAAAATTTAAGTATAAATTTTTGAAACAGATTTGTTACAATAATTATGAATGACAACACATATCTTTCATCAAACTTCCTTCAACATATCTTTCATCACATATGATAAAAGTAGGAATAAATCAAAAATAATGTCCCATCATTTATTAGTACTTATATACGTCATAAACGCATTTTATATTTTTAGTTTTAATAAATGATTTGATTTTTAAGTTTTGTTCTGGTTATTAAGAAACACCATACTTTCTTAATTCGGTTGTTAATTTTTTTTTTAGATCTTCTTAAGGAAATCTTATAACCATTTTTTACTTTTATTCTATTTTTAAGTCTTGGCAGGCAGGACGAAAGAAGTACAAAATTGATTGCACTCGTCAAAACGTGATACTCTGGTTAAACCCATTTTTATTAAAACTATAATATTGTTCTAAATTATTGGTTTTTCTTTGAGCTCACTGTGATTTTGTGATTTTTTTTAGAGAAAAAAGGGGTGTAAGACAATACAATGCAGGTTTGTTATTTATTTTGTTAATTTATGTTAGTTACAAAAATGCCCTTTAAAATAAATAAGAAATTGTCTGTGTGTGTACTACCCTTTAATATGTAGAAATTAGGGTTATTTATAAAGTATCTTATTTTTTAGAAATTTAAATTTGGAAATTTTATTTTTATATTTCTGATTTCTAATATTTGTTTTTTTATTGACAGGATATTGATGGAACAAAAAATTAATATATTTTAAATACCATTGTGTCATTGTACATTGTTTGATGACACATGTTTGTTTATTTTTTTAAAGATTAGTGATGAACATATCTATAATTATAATTTTTTTCGAAAAGGGGTTTAAACTATATTTATTTATTAAGACTTTAATAAATATTGGATTTAAATCTTTTCATAAAGAATTTAAAGAAATTTTTGATTACATTTTAAACTACCACAATGGATCAATAATATTTAGACATATGATGAAGAAAATATGAGTGATAGGTGTTACATGTTTGACTTAAAAAAATTTTTTTAAAATTTAATATTGCCAAAAATTAAATTGCCTTCAATTCGTAAAGAAGAACTCATATGTGTGAATGGACTGGAGTCGTTAGTTACATAACAACCCGTAGTAAAGTATTTAATTGTCAGTGTTGAAACTTCTAAAATGATAAATAAAAAAACCAATGGAAAGGTTTCGCTTTTAACACTCTTGAAAAAATATGTAATGCCCGGAGCGCCACTTATTGCACGTTTAATTTAAGTTGAACTTGATTTACTTCCAAAATTTTTGTTTTTTTACCAATCATAGGTCCGACATGTGGTATCAAGCACCGAGCCTGTTAATAGAGTCAAATCCCTTTTCAAGCTGCATCATGCGGATTTGCAATACCTAATAAACAAGGTTAATCAACAAAGTAAAAATTTTTGTTTCAAAATCAATACAAAATTTATGATTATTAGCAGAAGAAATATAGCCTTTAATAACGCCAACATCACTGTAGATAACGGAGTGTTAAATCGTGTAATCAGTTTTAAATATCTCGGATCCTGGTTATAAAAAAGTTGAAATTCTGCTAAGGAAACCAAAAGTAGAATAAAAACCGCTAGAAATGGTATTCTTAAGCATAAGCAAATATTTACCAAGTAATGAAAAAAACCAAAGGTTTTTAAAAAAGCACATTTTAAAAATTATATTGTGTCACATACTGAGTTTAATTTTGGAAATATATACACTGGTGACTAAGTTACTGCTTACTTGTACAAACAGTAAATTTTTAATTTTTAAGTACTAGTAGCTCTTCAATGGGTAGGGTCGCCAAATTTGTCAAGGATCTAACCTCACTCCCCCCGTATACAAGGCAGGACAGAGGCGCAACAAAAAAATTTTCTTCAAGTTTCTAGCTTGAGCCGTTGAGAAGTTGTGTGGGGCCAAAAATTTTGCAAATGTTATGATTAATAAATATTAAGGAATGGACTGATTTGCGCACAATTGGAGACTTAGTTCATACAGTCATAAACAGAATGAAATATGAAATAGCCATCTTAACATAAAATTAACTAGTGGAAATATTAAACTTAATTAGAAAATTATTATAAAAATGAATAAGTTTTGTATAATGGCCAAAGCTAAAATGATGTAATAATTCCGAATGGTAAAACTGCTTTAAAAATAGATTTTGCTGTCCCTGATCATTCTCTGTACTAAATGTGTTTACAGAATTAAAATTCTCATTGAATTCAAGTGAATTCTGCAATTAATTTTAACATAATTACAATAAAAAATTTAATTGAATGCATATCTGAAAATGTATATCTGAATGGGTTGTATTTAAAAATTTATCCATGTGTATTAAGTGGACGACCTTTTAAATAATACTTTACTTTGGGTCAAAAAAAAAAAAAAAAAAATCAATTACAACTGCTGTTTTTGAGTAAATTATTACAATTAATTATAAAAACCTTAGGTATATAGTAATTATTAACTATAGGGTTCTCACAGTGTCAGATATGCATATGTTTCTGATATAATATACAACAATATTATAAAAATTCATATAAAAACTGTAATCCTTATAATAACCGCAATTACAAACAATGAAAATTTATTTTCCAAATGTTTTTATAATTAATTGCAATTGATTTTTCTGGACACTTAAATCTATTTTCATTTTAATTTCTTTCAATATCAGAACTTTGAGTTTTTTTTTTTTGTTTATTGCTGGACTAATTTTTAAAAATTATTTTGAAGTACACTTAGTTTTTTTTTTTTTTCAATTAGTTCACCAAACATGCCATACAACAACAATACGTAATGATTCAAAAATGATTACTGCATTTTCAAAAGTAATTTATAAAAAAAAAATTGAATATTTCATGGTCATTTTTCACATTAGAAACTATAGGTACTTTTGAATATTGTAATATTGATGGGAATAAACCAGAACACACGCCATCTACATAATCTTATCATATTCAAGGGTAGCAACAAAAACAAAAAAAAAAGTTTTGAAAACAGTAGCAAAGAGCGTTTTAAATCTTTTTTTTAAACGTTTAAATAATGAATCAAACAAACAAATAAAACAAAATCAAACAGAAAACAAACCTGGGACACGTGCCATTTTGTGGTTAACTTTTGTGAAAAAAATTAAAATTATATAAAACCAGTAAACATATTTAACGATTATATGTACTTATATGGTGAAATAACAAAAGTCCCGGAGTCAAACATTTTCGGGAGACATATGACTCGAAAAAGGCAAAAATCTCCTGGGGATAATATGGTTCGAAAAAGAAGGCAAAAATCCCCGGGGGACACATGGCTCGAAAAATCCAAAAATCTCCGGAAAATTACTCCCAGGAGGACAATGATTTCATAAGTTTTTAAAATATAATATGGAATATTTAAAGCTCTTTAATTAAAGCTAATACAAAGCTATAATAAATTATATCCAAAATTTATATAAATATATTATATGAACATATATATATAACATTAAATTTTAGATTAAATTCATATTGAAAAGCGGGAATTTCCCCTTTTTTCAAAACTTACATATTGTAAGCATTTTAGAATTCGCCTCTTATTTAAAAATTCGCATACATGATTTTTTTTATACTCTGGAAAAAGGGGAAACTTTGATTGTCTATATAACTTTAATATGCTTCGTAATATAGACTTTCTATAACCATCCACTGAATACTTGTTTCATATATTTTTATTTAATAACAGTTTATATTTTACCAAATATCTGGTATTATTAGACTTTTAAAAATTGTTTTCAAAATAAAAATAAACGTCGACTTTGTTGGCATTTTAATTTTGCTTTTATTTCTTTTCAAAAATCAGTTTAAAACTTAATCACATGTTTGAAAATATAATGTGGAGTTATGTTACATTTTTTCTGTATGGGTACCCGAATGAGTGGAAAGAAGGAGTTATTGTTAATTTGGCGAAAAAGGTAACCTGAAGCATTGTAATAACTGGCGCGGTATAATGCTGTTATCTGTTTTCTCGAAAATATTGGCAAATACTATACTCGAAAGGGGCA
The DNA here is from genome assembly GCA_963082915.1 of Dolichopus griseipennis. Classification (NCBI taxonomy): domain Eukaryota; kingdom Metazoa; phylum Arthropoda; class Insecta; order Diptera; family Dolichopodidae; genus Dolichopus; species Dolichopus griseipennis. The sequence continues at coordinate 94,723,864 of OY720443.1, forward strand.
AAAGTAGGAATGAAAATACATTGAAAAGACATCAAGCTGGCTTTCGCTGTGGTCACTCTTGTGTTGACCATATCAACACGCTACGAATTATACTCGAGCAATCAACAGAGTTCGGGTCGCCGCTACATCTCATGTTCGTAGACTTCGAGAAAGCTTTTGATCGTGTAAACCGCGAGTATATATGGAGAGTTCTTAGTAGGTGGGGTATCTCGGAGATTTAGACACATATGTCAAACGAGCTGGTATAAAAATAAAATTGAATTGGAAAATTTGGCTAATTATTTTGTTCATAAATCCCAGGGGGCTTTTGTCACCTTACCTACTTATATAAACGTATACAGAAAATATAATTAAATATTTTCATGGAAGGCGGTAAAAAAAACAAAGTTATTGCAATTTAAACCAGATATCCAAGGAAAATTCTAGCATTAATTTAAAGGAGTGTTTTCTTTAAAAATGCAATGCATAACAGAAGAAACCATAGAGGCTTTTGGTTGCTAAAAATAACTTATTATTTTATTCAACAAAATTCTATCAATCATTCATAGTAACACAATTCAAAGAAAACTATGGTTTATGTCAGAACATTTTTTTGCCTCCTTTCTCAAAGGACATTTTTAAAAGGAATGGGAAACAAAATTATATTAACTGTGCTCCTTATATATTTTTAGTACTTTATATCATAATTTTCAAAATGTGTAAAATAAAATATATTGCATTTCATATTTAAAATGACATAAGGTACTATACTAAAATATTTATAGTAACAAATGGACATTATACAGATCTTAAATCAGTCAGAAAGAAATCCTTCCAATATAAGGACATATTTTTCTCAATTGCATACATACTCGTATATAAGAAATAAAGAACAATTGTTTGACCAGAACAAATTGGTATTCCTTAAGGATTTCAAATACATATACGTATATAAGATGAAATTAATGTTTTTTTTCGAGATCTTTTCAACCGTGTATTAACAATTCTAATACAAAGTATATCTTATAGAAGGTTTTTCCCCCAGAGTTTCTTGAAATTCTTAATAAAAAATGAAAGATTTTGAAAAGAATAGAATTGAATATGGTAAAAATTAATTTATTTTTTTTTTGTATTTTTTTTTAATTAATAACCTTAGTAATATTTTTTTTTAATTAATAACCTTAACTTTTTAATTATTTTAAGAATTAAATCTTTTCAGTTCCAAAACTTAAATACGACTGAGTTTGATTTTATACATGTTCATTTATACATTTTATTTTTAATTCTTAAAAATTAATTACAGTACTAATTATGAAAGAGTATATACTTATGAGAGGGCAACCCCATATTAGACTCATATAATGTAATTAATATATTGTAACTATAATTTAACTCACGTACTCGCCTTAACAATGTTAGTCCTTACCAAATTTTAGTAAATTTATAATATAGCTTTTTAAAAAATATTATATTTTACATTTCATTGTATATACTATTATGAACTCCACTGTATTTGAAATAAATTTACTTATTCATTAATTCACAATATATTGTATATTAATTCATTAATTTACAATCATCATTTTTCAAAACCCCATACCCGTAATATTTAATATTTAATATTTAATAGGGCTCTTTACTTTCAAAAGAAGTATAACATTTTTGGTCAATAAACCAGGATCATGATTTTATGCTTTTTCAGAATGATTACATGTAATTGTTCTGTACTCACCAGAGCCAGAAGTTCCCTGTTGCCCATATAAATTAAAAGTTCCAATCGATCTAGCTATTAAACAGCCTAATTTTAATAAAATGTATCTAAAGCTTAACTTAAAATAGTCTGAATATAAGTTACGTGATCAAGAAAGTGGCATTAAAATTCTAATTTTGCCTTATTTATAAACCTAACACCTCAATACTCAAAAACCTGGATTTGGAAGTCCCTATAGCAATAATAGTGAAGTCATAATATGTTTGTACAACAATTATGCTCATTACTGTAACTACATTACTACTTTTGAAGTTATAACTTTTATAATATATAAAGAAAGCACATTTAGACACTCAAACTGCCAAATTATTTTAAGAACAATATTCATTATAATTTATATACATATTTTTTGTTTGTTAAAATGCCCTTTGAAACCCATACGTTTTAAATTAATACAATTTTTCAAATACCGAACTCAAGTAGGACAACTTTAATTTTATATAATAAAATTAACCTAAAATCAAAATAATTGTAACTCTTATTATAAATTTCGTTTTTTGGCGATGACATTTAAAAAAAAAAATAATTTTAAATTAAAAAAAAAAAAACAGCATTTAAAAGATTTCCCCTTGCCATTTTTCATTTTTAAGTTCTTCACACGTTTAGAGTTATTTACCATACAGTAAATATTCAGATTCATTCAGAAGATTCATATTCAGAAATCTGGTATATTTCCATCTTGAAATAATTTTCAAGTGCAAGAGAGGGATAGAAAATAGTATAGGACACGCGTCCTTTTTAAATATCATTTATATTGATCAAATGAATTCATTCAATTTTGAGTATAGCACAGCATAATATAGTATACATAGTGCACTCTTTCGTAAAATAAAACTTAAAGTTAAATGGATGCACGTGGTGCAGATTGAATTTAGAACCCCAATAATTCTGTACAGTATATGTATATAAGTTTTATTTAGCTGTCATTTAAATTTTATCATTGTCGCAATATAACAAAAGTTGTAGTAATATGGAATGATTTATCATTTATTGCAACAACAAAAGGAGCTTGAATAAGAATTTCCATTAATGTAATAATGACGGTCACAAAAGAAAAACATTTGATTAAAGATTAGCTAAAATCTTATCAATAACTACCATCATCATTACCATCATTACCACCGGTTTTTCTTCCCCGTCTTGGTTGTTCTATAATCATTTTTATATCATAGTATATAAAAACTTAGATCAAATGTGGATTTATAGATCAATGTAAATATTTAACCAAGAGCATATACTTAAAATGTAAATTGTATCAAGAAGTTGAAGATTAGTAGTATTAAGAATTGTAAGTGTTAGATCGAACAGGAAATAATTGGTTTATCTCTCGATTAATATCATATAGTATCTTAAATTATGGAAATTCCAGTTATTTTCTTCTTCTCTGTAAAAGAGGTGTAAAGAAGAAGAGTCACTCTTTCATTTTCTGAAACAGTATCTGCCTATTGCTCCTAAAAATAAACTGGAATAAACTCTTACTGAATAATTTGTCGGTTGTAAAAGAACCGTTGGAGATTTGCATAGAAGTATCACAACGGAACCAAGTATTTACTACCGTCCTTCCTTAATTTCATCGAACCTCCTTAAGCCACTCTTAATACCAAAGTTCACAATAAGGATACATCTCTATAATAAATAGTTTTTAAACATTCAATTATTTGACTTATGCTTAATGACTTTCAGAATTTTATGAGTCTTCTTAGCTTTTAGAGCATAATTTGACTAATGAATGTAGGTTAAAAATAAATTTTTTTCAACTGTAGTTTGATTTGAGGATTTGAGAAACGGTTTTACTATGCATTTAGTAACACATGTATTTAACTTCATAAAATCTAAGAACTTAGAAGCAAAATTCTAGATTAATTCTAGATTCATTCTAGAATTCTATTAGTTTTGAGCTCTTACTTACAGCTCACATCACCTTCAATCTTCCTCTTATGGAATTCAATTAGTATTAGAATTGATTTATTTCTGACTAAGTCCAACTAAGTCCAACAAAGGGCGCATAGACATAAGGAATTTTTTTTGTAATATTATCTACCAGTAGATCAAGTGGTGGACTTTAGTTCTTTCAAGGGTTTGTTTTATAAATAATAGTAAATTTTTAAATAAAAAATAAAAGAATTTCAGTAGCTTCCATCTGACAAAATCAACAATTAAAATCTTTAAATAATAACTGGTTGAATATTTAAAAATATACTTTAAAATTATTTTCAAAAGGATATCCGCTACTGAATTTTCAACAATGCACTTTCCCTCCTTCAAAAACAAAGAAAAACAAAAACAAAATATATCATAAAAAAAACTAAATTAGTTTCATCAACATTTCCAATTCATTTACCAATTCATTATCCTGTCCATTATCATAAATTTGAAATACAACTGACCATCAAAAAAATATTCGAAATGCACCATCTGGATTTTTTTTTTATTCTCAATGATATTGAAAAAAACAACCAACAACAACAATTTTAAAACTTTTTTAATCTTTCAGAAAAAGGTTCTAAATAAAATAAAATTGCTCATTATTTCTCATCATTAAAGATAATTTCAGCAACATGTTGACGCAACAGTAGTTCTATCAGACTTTTACGTTTCATTGAATTTTTTTTTTATTCAATGATTCAATGCAAATATTATTAATCCTTGTTTTGTTGGGATTTATTTAGCTTAGAGCAGCGGAAGATTTAGGTGAGCGAGAGAAAAAATAGAAGAAAGAAAGAGAGAGTTTGGAAAAAATAAAATAACGCCTCATTTGAACCAGACGGTCAGTTTCTTTTTTTTGAGATAAATAAAAATCAAAGACAATCTTATTTTATTATTTGTTTTAGTTATTATTCCTGTATGAACGTATGTTAGTATCAGAGGTTTGTATGTTTGTTCAAAAGGGTATACAAAATTTGCCGTAACGTTTATGACGCAGTATAGGAGGGGAGTGTATATATCGATTTAAAAGTATATATCGGATCACAATTAAAAAATAAATCGATCTATCTACGTGTGGCCGTCTGTCTGTGAACTTATTCGTAAAATAACTCGAAAACTAAAGGACCTAAGATTTTGAAATATTTTTATACAGGAGCTGCTATTGCTATTTCAGGTTTCTATGGATTTGAGTAGTTTCTATGGAACGTCTTTTTGTATATGACAATAACTGTATACTTTTTTGAGCTGGATATTTAAAATTTTGCCTAAAGTAATTAACCGGATGATATAATGTTTATAAATTAGGTTCATTTGAGTATCCTAGAGTAGACATAGTCTTCTCTTGACTCTTCCTCGTTTTTAATTCGCATAAGTCCTTAGTCCAAAATTAAAAAAAATCGGAGCACAAAAACAACAAGAACTGAAAACCGAACCACAGTGCGGTTATTGATTTTGATACATTGATTATGACAATGAAGAATGACCTTTTTTTTTCAAATTCATTACCATCATTTCTAACTACGAATATATTTTTTTTGAACCTTTTTTTGTTCTTCTCTTTTTTAAGATTCAGAATTTTTTTTATTGTTTTTTTTTTGTTTTCTGCAGCAGACTTTTTTTTTGTATTGGGATTAAGCTTCCCAAAAACAAAAAAAAAAAAATCGGTTTTAAAAGGTCACTTTAGGTCAAAATAAAAATATTCGTTTAACATTCAACAGTTCTGTGCTAAGTTAGTTAATATTTTGTTGTTTTTATTTCAATTTTTGTTGTGGTTCTTTTTATGGTTCCTAAAAATAGATTGAGAGTGTATCTATCTACCTCTCCTTAGGTCAAATTAGAAATAAGAAAAAAAGAATATTAAGTAAATTAACTGAGAAATAGAAAAAGAAAGAAAAAGGAATAATAAAAAAGTAAGAAAAAGAAATGAAATATAGGTTCATTGAAGGGCATTGGTCTCGTGCCACAATCCACTACAAAAAAAGGAACAAGAATATAAATAACAAAACAAAAGATAATATGTATATTGTTGAGACCAAGAATAAGAATCGGGGTTATAAAAAAAACATTCAACCATAAAATATTTCGGAAGCGTAACGCAAAATAAATAAAAAATGGGAGACGTCGCAACCTAAGTTAAGAAAAGCGGGATGGTTTAGTTTAATTGTATTTTAAAAATATAGTTTAAAACAATTTTGAAATTTGAATTAGGTAATATTATATCAGAAAGGGTTATATGAAGCTGTAATAGAAACCATTTTAATACCAGTTACCGTTTAAATTCATTTGTTGTTCGAAGGATGAAGACCAATATTTTGTTTTGAGTTAGTCTAGTAGTTACAAGTTATAACACACTATTAATATGTCACAATAATCGAAATTACCACTTTCAATGCTGGGAATTTTTTTTTTAAGCGCTATCTGGTCAACAGGTAGGCTAATAAGGCTATCTATATCATAGGTACATAATGAAACAGGGGTCATATTATATTCGTATTATTAGAATTGATCTTAATGAATTCCATATACAATTTAAGCATGAGATAGTACTAGGATAATTACATCTAGAAACGTCTTAGATTTTCAATAGATACACTTCTATTTTTGTTTATATTGTAATATTTTCTATTTGAGTTATATGGTATTCTATATCTGTGAGTTATATTATTCAACTGAATTATTTGTTTATATTTTGTATTTGTTAAAATTGTTATATAAATGTATTTTTTATTAAAGATATATAATTATTAATTACTGATTAAGCCATTAATTTGAACCCAATGGCGAATGGTAGCTGAGCCGAGTCGAAAACCAGAAAAGTTTTTTCACTTTCACTGGGATTCGAACCCGGGCCTTTCGCCTGAAAGGTCGGCACTCTATCCCCTTTCATTAAGTTCTCGATAAGAGTAGTCGATCTTATAGAATATAATTTTAATTTCCATTTTTGGTAACATAGGATAAATTTTTGTTACAAAAGTGCTCTTTCACAAAATGTCTCACAGATCAAAGCTGACAAATAGCATTCATCAGGACAAAGTTGTGTGCATTGACATTTCCCTCGCAAACCTCAATCAAATGTTGAATAGTCATAGTTCTGAATTTTATTTTTCGATGACGGTTTTCAATTTGATTTAAAATATAAACTGTCCTATGTTAGCTCTTGACAAATCAATTTAAGCCTAAATACTGAGGTCCTAATAATATCATAAATAATATGTTAAAATAAATAAAATTGTTATAAATAAATAAAGTATTTCTTTTATATTACAAAATTCAGTCATAAATTTGTAACCTATACTTATACCTAGGCTTTGTGTGCTATTATACATCCCTACAATTTAATTAATTTATAACTAATATTTTTTATTTGATTCAAACTATATATAATTTAAGACTTGTGACCTATGAGAGACTCCAACCAGCACTTTCTTGGACTACAGTTACAGAAATTTGCACATAAAAAATTGATTCAAACATAAACTGAATTCCATAAGATTTATAAAAAAATAAACTGAAACTGAATGATCAATTCCTAAACTGCTTCTATGGAGAAGGCTAAGTAATAGGAGTCTTATCAATAATAGTTGAGCATTATAATAAAAATGCAATCAAGGAGTTGACTTAAAATTTTAAGCGGATGTGTTTTATTTCATGGTTCGAATAATTTTAGTTCAGTTCGAAAACTGAAAATCTACTGAACCTCTTTTATCCTCAATATAATAAATAAAAATATTATTTAATATTCAGGAAAATTAGATATATATTAATATTCAAATTAATTTTAATTTTTAAAACTTATTAATTTATACTTGGGACGGTATACTAATTCTCCACTCAATTAAAACGAATTATTATCAATTTTAAATTTAAATTATTTCAAACTCTTAAAATTAATTTGTTTGTAATACAAGAAAAAATAAATGAAAATTTTTTTACATCTGCTTCCTTTAGGACATATTAATCATCCGCTTGCTGCTACTTCTGCTCCTTTTTTTCTACTCATTGTATAGGACACTATGTAAATGTTTATAATTTATTTTAAAATTCAAATATGAATTAATTTATAAAATTTTAAAATTCTTGATTGTATCAAATTACAAAAATGTTAATTTCAATAAACTAAAAACAAAAAAAAAAACAATCAAAATATTTTTGTCACATGTCCATATTCTGTTTTTCACTCCATGTTAAACTTGTTGCACTTATACAGTTTACATAAGTGATCCCTTAAATTTAACGCTAGATTTTATTAACAGTATAAAATATTAAGTAAAGCATCTGACAAAAAATTAGATAATCACCTACATTACAATATATTCAAAATCTACCCTATATTATTAATTGTAAGTCCTGATCCTTGTATTCATATTTCATTTCTTAGGTAACAAAATTACAAAATTATTTAATTTTTTCCCTTTCTTTCATGCATCAAAAAATTAAAAAAAAAAAAAAAATCTAAGGCAAGGCACTGAACTTTCTACGGGACGAAGTACAAAGCATGATCATATTTTAAAGAAAAAATTTTATATTGAGCGCATGCCATATGGAAACGATCCGTTTCAATTGAAATTTAATACAAATACCAAAAACAACCAGAAATTGAAAGGGATTTTAAACTGCTGTTCCTTATCCTGTAGTGCATACCAGGTAGAAAAATAAATGGATCCTACAATTAATTTATAAGTAATAATATTCCAGTTTTTTTTTTCCTACCACCATAATTAAGGATGAAATGAGGATAATAATAAACAATGATAATACGAGTCCTTAAAGGTTTTTGGAAAAAAAAAAATTTAAATGTATTCAATGTTAGGATCCTTTTTTTTTCCTAAACTCATAGTTGGAGGGAAATGAAAACAAAGAAAAACTAATATTTATTATACAATTTAGTTTTAAAGTTCATTGCACTCTAGGATATAAAATAGTTAAAATTTGAACCCAGGATTTTTAAATTTTTATTCAAATATTAAAAATATGTTGGTCTGGATGAAAATGAAACATATGTTTCAAATAAAAGAATGGTTTTTTTTTTGTATTTAATTCTTTATGGAAAAGTTTGGAAATGAAAATTTTTAAATCAAACTAAGTGGTTAAACAAATTGATTTCAAATTTATTATTGAAATTACTTTTATGAATTTGTACGAGCGCAGTTCTAAGTTTTAGTTTGTACTAAATTTGCTTTGCTATTAACGGTTGTAGCGCTGTAAAGGGAACGAGATTGATATAGATTCAAGTACTAGGATCGGATCAGAATAAGAAAGTGACTCGATCTAGCTATGTGTGTTTGATCTAGTGATCGATAAATTTAAAACTTAAATTTTAAACTTCAAATCATTTATGTACAAGACTCTTAGCACTTCCCCAGATTTCTTTTGTCTATATGATCGTAACGCGAGATGGAATAAACCTGCGTATCTGAAATTTGGTAAAAAGTAGTTAATTTTTGTTTGTCTAATGCAAAACGTTCGAATAGATTCTGTACAATTTTTTTTTTATGCATAAATCAGAATCTAATTAAGTTGTACATTAGAAACTTGCTAAAAGAGGGTTACTTTAAGAAAAGACGGCCAACAACTACACCAAATTAAGTTTAACTAGTGGCTAAAAACCCCTGAGGGTTAAATAAAGTTGTATATCTTGGCAAAACAAGTTAAATTAGCTTTTTCCCTTATCTTTATTATGTTCGTTCGAGTTTCCTTGTGATAAATGTGATTTAATATTTTATACACCTTTTCAAGGTAAGAATGCACCAATTGGTAGAATCATCTAGATCTTCTTGAATTAGCCTAAAATGTGTGCACTGCACAGGGACTAGAGTTTGAACTTTTGGAGAAGTCGATTAGTATAAGAGTAGCGAAAAAAACTTTTATTCAATTTTCAACTTCATTGAGTTATAATTCGTCATTCTGTTTAAGTTAATGGCATAGTCAAGTATTTCCCAAGGATTCAATTCCATCAGTAATAAATTTTTAATTTTTTAAATGATTTATCGAGTTTTAATTTTTGAATTAAATAATTTTGTTGTAATCCTTTTCATAATCTGATTCTTCGATTGACGACTAAATTTTGAAGTTCAAAAAAAATTTTCAAATAAGATAAAAAATGAATTCAGAAAAATACAATATCTGCACTTGAAATCATTGTTTATGACATTGGGTATAACGAAGATTTAGTCACAATAGTTTTATTACAAAATTCAGAGAATGCATCATATAAAACTTATTTTAAAATTTTTTTTTTTTTTATATTTTTTATCAATCACTATTTCAAAATCAGTTATTTTATTATCCTTCCAATATTTTTCTACTTTATCTTCATTTTATTCTGCTCTTTGATTCTTTTGCTCCTATCAATCAATTGAAATCACTTATTATTTCTAGTACTATACTGTCTATAGTAATTCTATTTCACGGTTAAAATATATAATTTGTTTTCCAGGATTCACATAAAGAATATGGATTTATCCTCGAAATATGCATTTTTATGAAAACCAATCATATTCAAGTCCACCAATATCAAATCCAAAAATCTGCAATATACAAAACCAAGATCTCAGGTTTTTTTTTTATTAATAGTCAGGTTGTGCATTTGTAAGCATCTTTTCTCTTTATTGTTTTACGAAAATAAAAAAAAGTCGAAGTGACCAATATGAGGACGCTGGTTAACAAAAATAAAAAGGCTGTACGAAAAAAGTTCCCAAGAAAAAGTTGCCCAAAATGTACTTTTTCTAAAATTCCCCAATAGAAAGGAAACAAGACCGCAAACTAAAAACTTTGTTGGTGAGATGTCAGACATGAAAAATGATAAAAGGGTAATCACAGTTGGATACGAAATCAGGGTTCGAATAATTTGTTTAGCAGGGGTTTGGGGGCAGCATCTCGCATTGTATTTTATTAAATCCGGTGGTGTTGATTTATTATTTATGAAAAAGCATTGGAAGTTGGTTACAAAGTCAGGAATCAAATTTTTTAAAAGTCCTCATTATAAAAGAAAAAAGTGCTTTCCAATTTTAGGAACTTCTTTCATACACCTAAATAAAAAATTTCTAATTTATTTAAAGAGGCCAATAGAATTTTATAATTTATTAGTTTTATGTTATTTACAAGCTATCAATAACATTGCCGCGGATAGACCATTCATATCAACTGTCTTGACCACTAATACTACGATGGTATATATTGAAGCTACCGTTACGCTTTTCAACCACACAATAATGAAAATTTTTAAAAATTTAAAATAGTTTTTTTTTTTTTTAATTTTCACAATTTTTCAGTCATCTAACAACAAAAAATAGCAAAAAAACGAGGAAGAGTGTAATAGAGTAGACTGTGTCAACTCTGGGACACCCGTATGACCGTAACATATACATTATATCATCCGGTTAATTACTTTTGGCAAAATTTCAAACACTCAGCTTTATTAGGTGTAGAGTAATGCTCATATAAAAGAAGGAGTTGTATGGCAGCTACTCGAACCCTTTGCAGTAGACCAACCAAATTTTTCAGTAACTTTGGCCATTACACTAAACTATTTTTGGCAAAATTTCAGATACCCAGCTTCATTTAGTGTAGTGTAATCCTCATATAAAAGAAGGAGTTGTATGGCAGCTACTCGAACCCTCAGCAGTAGACTAACTAAATTTTGCAGTAACTTTGGCCATTACACTAAACTATTTTTTGCAAAATTTCAGACACCCAGCTTCATCAGGTGTAGTGTAAAGCTCATATAAAAGAAGGAGTTGTATGGCAGCTACTCGAACCCTCTGCAGTAAACCAACCAAATTTTGCAGTAACTTTGGCCATTATACTAAACTACTTTTGGCAAAATTTCAGACACGCAGCTTCCATAGGTATAGAGTAATGCTCATATAAAATTAGAAGTTGTATGGCAGGTACTCGAACCCGTGAACCAAAATGGCTGAATTTCAAACTCGATTCCGTTTTTTGCCTAAAAACGAATTTGTGAAAATTTCATAATCCTAGCTCCTTTACTTTTTGAGTTATCGTGATGACGGACGGACGGACGGACGGACACACGGACGGACGGACATACATAGCTAAATCGATTTATTTTTCGATTCTGATCCGATCCATACACTTGAGTCTATATCTACCCCCCCTCCTTCTCTGCGTCACAAACGTAATGGCAAATTTATTATACCCTTGGACTATATAGTCATACGGGTATAAAAATCCAAATCAATAGATTTTTATATTGTGATCAAATCAAAAATTGATTGAAAAGTATCCTAAAAAATTTCCCAGATATATTTTCAATTTAATATGACAAAATTTCAATGTATATAGTGAAAAGCATTTTCCGAATTTCCAATATAACAAAAAAGAACAAAATGAATTTCAAAAATTGGCTCCAATATGTCAGACTAAGAATAAAAGTAAAAGAATTGCTAGGAATTAAAAAAGATAAAAATTCGCAATTTTGTAATTTAAAAATTTAAATATTAAAATATTTAATATTTTTGTATGATGTTTTTATTTATTTTATTTGGATTGTAGCTCATAACGTGACTCTTTAATACACATACATTAATAAAATTTATTGAATGTCCAATTTTTGAATCTCAACGCATCAAATCGCAGAAATCCAATTCAACAATTTGTCAAAATTTTATACTTTATAAAAAGATCAAAATATACGAAATGTCAATTTCTTATAAATTGAATATCGTCTATGCCTAGATGTTGATTTCAATACAAAGAAACCAATACGATTTTCAATATGTATCGAAATAATTCGATGTAAAATTTTAAAAATTAAATACATGAAATCTTTTATTAAAACTTTAATCCCACACGTATAAAAGGTACATGTCATATAAGCACATTCACACATACACATGTACTTATAAAAATTTTTAACACATATTTTTGATTGAATAGTCTCTTTATGATAGCTTTAGTCATCCCATGTACCCAATATGTGATGGAATATTAAAAAAAGTGTGTTAGAGAGATTTACGGAGAAGAATTTCCAATTGCAATTTCAGTACCAATCATGAATATACATAGTTTTTTTTTTCAATTTATTTTGTGTCTCATTTTTGTTTTTTTTTTGCATTATCGAATTAAATGTGAAAGAGAATCCTTTAATATTTTATGACTATTTTGAATTTGTTTTTTCATCAAAAAATTTTTAAAAGTATCATGCAGTTAAATCAGTCTTTTATACAACCAAATCTCCCTATCCAATTATTGAGTCGCACAAAATCTCCCTACCCAATTATTAAGTCTCAAAAATTTTTTGAAGGTTGAATATCCACCTATAATATCGATGAGTGTACATATTGAGTTCAGAATATAATAAAAAATTGAAAAACTTTTAAAAACAATATATATGTATATTCGGATATATATTTTGTACTTAACATAATATGTAATTGTGAATATAATAAAATCAATTTTAAAAAATATAAATTTTAAAACAACAAAAAAAACTTTGTTGGCGATATTAAGACTTGTGGCTCTATGACCTCAATAAAATTATATTTTATGACAGCGATAACTACTTACCGCACCAACACAAAAAAAAACAGCAGTCAACTAGTCAACAATTTGCTACAACTGCAAATACAAATACAAAGAGACGACTATGGGTAAACAAGAAGAAGCAGAAAAAAAAAAAAAAAAAAACGGAATAAAAAAAAAGATAAACAATTGAAATGCAATGCCATATGTTTTAAAAAAAAATTAATACTAGAAATTGATGATACTAAATAGAAGGTCATTGTATATTATATAATATTATAATGCATAGCAGTGCAGTTGAATTTTGAAATTTTTGCAGTGTAGTCATGTTTGAAGTCGTTTGACAATTTGTTTGCTTCTACACAAAGTTTCCAAAGGTGAAGCAAAAAGTGTTCTGAATTCTGAATCCTAAATTTGTATTCAACTCTGAAATGTATAAAGTATTCCCAATGATTTTGTGGCAATGGGACTTCTGACCTTGCACGATTATGCAGCGTCTTAAAGAACTAGGTAGTCTTATATATTTTTAATTTACTGCTAATAAATTCTAGATGGCATATTTTTTTAACTTTTTTAAAATATTTGAGTTTGAGGTATCACTAAATCGAATATTGAAAGTCCTATAATTAAAAATTACTTTAAGTGACCACCTTCAATTATTAACAATTTGAACGCCTCAATATAATTAAAAATTGAAATGTATCCATTTAAATTCCTGCAGTATATATTAAATTCCTGCAGTAGTATATTCAATATTTATATATATTTCATTTAAATTCCTGCAGTAGTATATTCAATTGTTGTTGTTACTATGAGCCTAGACGCCTTTTACCCTTGGGCCTCGCGATTCTTTGTGTTTATCTGCTCACACGTAATCCTACAGCGCTTTATCGAGCCAGGATTATTATTGCAATTAGTTTTTGTAAAATGTGTCTTTGGATCTGTTGTTTAGAGTAAATGAGTTGCTGAAAAATCATTACAGTCTTTAGAGATTGAAAAACTAAGGTATCCTTTCAACACTTCATTTACTTCCATTTAGATAGATCCTTGATCGCGCATATTTAATAAAAATATTCCTTTTCAAGCAACTAATACGACCCTGTTTTATTTCAATAAAATATTAAAGTAAACATACTCAATTTTATTGAGTACTTTATAAATTGAATATATGTACATACATTTATATATTAATAATATTATGTGTATATATATATGTAAAAGTCAATTGAAAAAAAAATCAATTTTTTATTTAAAAAAATCACTGCAAGGATAATAAAAAACTTTATCGAATACCAAAAACAACTAACAAACATAAGAAATTCTTTAAATAAACAATCAAACAATGAATATTGCGCCCGATTTGGAGTATATTTTAACACTATATAACACATCCAATTTATATTAAATAGACAACATAAGGTTGGAAACACTCGAATCTTAGATTTTGTAGTTAGCGCTAATTAAATTTTTATCAATATTATATTTCGTGCGTTAGTAAAAGTTATTTAACTATAGGACAGTTTTTAATACAAGCATAAATGATTTAAAAATAGTTAGTTAGGCCTAAGTCATTGCCTAAGTTAGGCAATGAAGCCAGTTTTCTTTTATAGTATTGTCAAAACTTTCAATATGTTGTTTCAAAATATCGGTTTTTGTACACAGCAGGCTTATTGCGTTAAAAGCAGACATTTGCCCCACATAATTCTTATAGAGTAAGTGAATGCATGCTAGTATCGCTCAAGGCTTCGCATATAATTAAGTTTAACTAGTATTCATAAATTAAATTTATATTAGCTTTTAAAACATGTCCTTGAATAGAAGGATCGTTTTATAAACCTCTCTTACTTTTAATAAAAACGTTAAGTATAATGTGCTCCCAACTTAATTATTCTCCTATTTATTTAATTTTTGTATACATACATGTGTTATTGAATGTATTACAAACAAATAGGATAACGATGATTTGGTTGACATTCTGATATTATTTTCTTTTATTTTAGTGTTCAACTTTTTTTTTTTCATCATTAAAACCTGCGTGTAAACTTTTAATTTTTTTTTTTGTTTTTTTGTTTTATTTTTTTTCCTGATTTTCAAAGGATAATAAATTAAAATTGATATAAAAATTTTTAATACATTATATGAAAGATATATAAAATTTTCATTCATTTTGGAGTATATTCTGATGGGAGTTGAAAAAAGGGAGACTATACTAACTTCAGTCAATTCAATTTCACACTATTTCAATTTTATTTTAAAAATATAAAAAAAGAAGAAAATATTTTAATTTTAATAGATTGGAGAGTTACCAGATTTTTAGAACTTAGTTTAGAATGAAGATGGAATTTTGTATATAGTAAATCAAAATTATAAAGCAGGATTTACACTATGGACAAAAAAAGATTTGGTTGTGAATGTGTTTATAAGGAAATGTTTTGACATCAAAATTAAGAAAATTCGAATAAAATTTTAATTAAAAAAATTTTAAATTAATTTTATGGGATATAAAAAAAAGTTCATTATAAATTAAAATAAAATACTTCTTCAAAAAATTGTTTTATTTACAAAACTCAAATCTGATATTTCATTTTTTATGTACTGCTTAATATATACGTCCAATTGTTCTGGTTTTTTCGTAAATGTTTTTGTAAAAAAAGACGAAAAAGTTTAACTTTGACAACTTAGACATCTTTTACTATAAAAAATTATGTTTATATATAATAACAAATTGTGAATTTTATTTGATGTTTCTATACATGTCAAACTTACTGATTTTGTGTATTTTTGTCTCGTTTTAACTTTTCGTTTTTTTTGTTCGTAGTGTGACGCCTGCTTAATTTAAAAAATTAAATTAAGAGGGAGTTACACTTAACTTTTTGAAAAAAGAGCTTAGAATTGTTTTGAATATTCATTCCAAATTATTTACAAATTTAAAGTTCTTGAACAGTTTTAAAAGAGGTTCTTAAGACAGTTCCATTTCGTTCGCAATGATTAATTTACGTACAGAGGGAACTGTGTTTTTTAGACTCAAGGTGATATAACATGTTTCTATTACACTTCACTATTACTTTCATAGGTCAATTAACAATACCCCTCATATAGGAACTCCCTCATATTAGAGACACATTTGATTACATTATCCTTGCAATACGTTGATATATAAAATAAAAATAATAGTGTGTATCAAATTGAAAAGCAGCATTTGCATATGCAGTTTTTATTTAACTTTGGAACTTCACGATATTTAAAGATTATTCTGATTATTATTTTTATATTTTTTATATTTGTTTCCATACCTCACTAAATGCGAATAGCAAGCGTTTGCAGTCTATCCCTTCCAATTGCGATTATATAATACTTTATATTTATTTATAATTACAATATTAATTATTTTGTTTATGTTATATATATTCTTATATTTGAAATTATATTTGGTCACCATGGGGATTTGTAAAGAAAAATTATTTTATATTGTATGCCCCGATCAGAAATCGTTAGTAAGTCAAATGCTTACCCACTACACCACTGAGGCCCCATTAATTGTTATATTTGATCTCTTTCTGAGTTTCTAATGCAATTGAAATCATTGAAAAAAACTTGCATTTCTTGTCCTACTTCTTAACATATCTACCCCTTATCTTTAAATTGTTATTTAAGAAATTTTTACATTGAAGTCTGTCTGTCTTCCACTTCTATCTTTTCCTGATTTAGTTGAAATTGTATTATTTCAAAGCTATAAAGTTATATTATGTAACGGCTGGGTTGCACAGTGGTTGAGTGCTGATCTTTCATGCGGAAAGGCCCGGGTTCGAATTTTAGTGAAAATGAAAAAACTTTTCTAGTTTTCGACTCGACTCAGCTACCATTCGCCATTGGGTTCAAATTAATGGCATAATTAATAATTATGTATCTTTAATAAAAAATACATTAATATAACAATATAATCAAATGCAAAATATAAACAAATAATTTAATTGAACAATATAACTCACAGATATAGAATACCATATAACTCAAATAAAAAATATTACAATATAAACAAAAAATAGAATTGTAACTATTGAAAATCTAAGACGTTTCTACATGTTACAAGGCCTTGTACTATTTCATGTTTAAATCATATGTGGAATTCAATAAGATCAATTCTAGTAACACAAATATAATATAACACCCTGTTTCAACATGTACTTATGGTATAGACAGGCTTATTAGCCTAACAGTTGAACAGTTAGCGCTTAAAAAAATAAAGAAAAACAAATATTGGTTGTATGCTTATTAACTAAATTCTTCTACTAACCCCGACTTTCAATTAATTCATCTCATATTAAATTAAATTTTAAATTAATGAAATGAAAAGACAGATGTATACCTACTCATATAACTTGCAGATGTATACCTACTCATATTAGAAGAAAAACGTATATATAATTAAAAAAACTCTAAAATCAACACCAGTTCATAAAGTTACTTATACCATATGGTAACATTTCTTATTTCATTTGTTTTTTTGTATGTGTATGTAATAAAATGTCACCAAAAGTTATTTAAAGGAGCATAAAGTTCAGTTGAAGAGTTTAAAACAAACACATAAAAACCAAAAAAAAAATAAGTATTTGCTAGCGTGCATTAAGTATTTACTAACCAAATGCTTTTAATTTGATGATAGTTTCACTTAATTTTAAAAAAAAAAACTTTTTTCTAACAAAATTTTATTTTATTTAATTTTTTTTTTATTTTTATTTTTATTTTATTTGTTTTTGTTGTAGTTTCAATGAATGTTTTATGTGTGCATATGTAAAACTATGTATTGGTTAATAGGTATAGGTATAAAAAGTCATCATTATAAATTATTCATATATTAATTTATATAGCATAGAAAAATATATGCCTAAAGCAGTTTTAATGTAAATATATGTACATATGTATGTATCAATGTATCTGGAAAAAATTCAGCTTTTTTTTCGCTATTTTTGAAAGGAAAAAAAATTAGTTTTTAAAGAGCGCGTAAATATCATTAAATTAAATTACGTTAAAAAAAAAAAATTAAAAGTTTTTTACAAACTTTTTGTTAACAAGTTCCAGTAAACTTACCCTTTAAAAAGTAAATATAGTGACAAAGTACTTTAAAAATTAAGTTAAATATAGAATTAGTTGTTGCTAATAAGCAAATTTTGAATAATATGGAAGTTGGTGAAATATAATCACATTATACAGAGCTTATAGATTGTAAATTTAGTGACAAGTAGGAGACTTTGTGGTTTTTACCCCGCTTATTAAAAACAAATTATATGAGTTGTTAAATATCTTTTAATGAAACACTATTTAGAATTGTATATTTATGTTTACTATTGGAATTAAAAAAAAAAAAAAATAATCCAGATTTAACCAGTGAAATAGCAAATATTTTACGACTTCTTTTCTTCATGCTAAATGTTCAACAGCTAGACTAATAAGCTTCTATATACCACAAGGAAATGTTGGAACGGAGTAGAAGGTACTGGACATTTTCTATTCTTACTAGATTGGCATGTACGCTTTATCGCGTAATCAATTGTGTGATCATTGCTAAAATTATGTATCGATATATCTCCAAAACTATAGGCCTTACAAATGTGGTTTTAAGTTTTCCGACCCTGAACTATTTCAAACTTTAATATAAGGTATCACTTATGAAAATGAAACTCAACGTTTCCGTGGAATCTCAAAATAAAAATATTACTAAAATGGATTTTAATGAATTCCGCACTAACAATAAACTTATGTGTTTATAAAATTAAGTTAGCTGCAGTTATAATAAGTACAATGCTTTTACAAATTTTTGGAAATTTAAGTGTATTAAAAAATAAACTCTCACAGACATATGTACAAAACCAGCATAAAATAATTTAACAAATTTTCATAAAATATATTTGTTTAGGTCAAAAATATACCCCCAAATTCTATAAAACTAATGCCTAAAAGGGAGCGACTTAAAAAACATAAAAATCTAATCGAAATAATTTAAATAAAATTTTTATTTGTACAATATACGAGTACAACGGGAAATACTGCCAAATATAAAATTAAATCAAAGTTTTATAATATGGGGGGATAACACAAACACAACAACAAATAATACTTGATTTATATAAATTAAGTAAATTTTTGTAGGCTTTTTTCATTAGAATGTAACTTTACATGTAAATGCATGCATATAATTTGTAATCAAAATTACATACGTCTATTTTTAAATTTTGCTTTTAGTTTTAGTTGAAGGTCCTTATAGAAACAAAAAACAAAAAAAAAAATAAAACTCAAACAAAAACAAAAAAAAAAAATATAAAAAAAAACTCAATGAATTAATTTTGAAGGATTGTGTTCAGTGTGCCTCATTCTATATACAAATTACAGACTATTATTTACTGTTGAGTAAAAATATGTTATTTTTTTTTTTTTGATTACTCAAATGAATACAAAGAAGTTAGTAGAAGTTAAATGATTATATGAAATGCGTTTTAAACTATTCAAAATTAAAAAAAAAAACAAAAAACAAAAAACTTATAACCTGTAATTTAAATTTTTTTTAAAAAAAAACTTTAATTAAAAGATTAAAAAAAAAAAAAATTCGGATTTATTTTTTTAATAATTGAAAATATAATAAAATGAGTGAAAAACAAAATATTTATTACAATTTTATAATAAGAAAGCAAATGTAATAATTTAATTAAGTGTTTACAGAAATAAGTGTTGCCAGACAAAGTAAATTTTGAATTATTTAAAATTTAATAATCCTTTTTTTTTATTAATTGTTGTTTAAAAGTGGAGATTGCATGTGTCATTTTATTACTTGGGCTTGCGGCTCGTTGTACATCCCACTTCCAGTATTTTCTATTAATTTATAAGTAATATTATTTAGTTTATTTATGGTATTTGTATTTATATATTTAAAATATATTTGATCACGAAGGTGATTTTGTAATTATAAAAGGTCAATTAATTATTTTATGTTTTTTACGGGAATCGGATCTCCACACCCCCTGAATTATTAAAATTAGTCAGATGCTTACCCAATGCACTATCAATGTCCCTAACTAATAGATACATTACCTAATAAATGTTGAAAAGAGCTTTTAGAATGGGGAAGCTTCAATAATTTATTAAAATACTTAACAAAGTTTTTTAGAAATTCATAGGAGAATCGTGATATTTCGTTATCCCTTATTTTATTTTAAAAAGCAGCCAATATATCAAAATATTGTAAACGTTAGAATTCTTCTGCCAACAATTCGGTTTGTTTAGCATTTTTTTTTAAATCTTATAGTCTAGCTTTAAGATTAATTAAAATTGTTTGAGCTTTTAAGATGAGTTAGAAATCCTTTTTTCAAATACAAACGACTCCTCAATAGCAATTAAAGAACGAATCAGTGCTGCAAATAAAAGCTACTTCGCGCACTCAAAACTTCTAAAATCCAAGCTTCTTACAAGATCTAAAAAGCTCAAAATATATAAAACACTAATAAGACCAATCCTTACTTACGGATGTGAAGTATGGAACTTAAAAGTAGCAGACTGTAAAATGATCTCAATTTTTGAGAGAAAAATATTAAGAAGAATATACGGGCCAGTCAGAATTGATGACAACATTTACAGGGCAAGATTTAATCATGAACTCGAAGCACTGATACAACACAAAACCGTTATTCGATTCATAAAATCGCAGAGAATAAGATGGCTAGGCCACATTATCCGCATGCCGAATGAAACAGTCCTAAAAAGAATTTTCATGCATCGTGAACAAGGAACCCGAGCGAGAGGAAGACCAAAAAGCAGGTGGTTGGAAATGGTTGAAGAAGACTTAAATATCATGAATGTTAGAAATTATAACACCCTAGCAAGTGATCGAGGAGAATGGAGGAGAGTAGGCGAGGAAGCTTTGGCTCACAGAGGGCTGTAATGCTAAGAAAGAAGAAGAAGAAATCCTTAAAGGAACGATTAAATCTTGTACTAAATCTTATGGAAATCGAATAGGGCTTGTGAAGTTCATTAGCCTAAGGAAAAGGATTTTTTTTTTGTTTATTCGTTTTCCACTCCTTTAAGTAGTGTAGGGCATTCACCAAGTTTATTTTAAACTAGACTTTAGTTTCTTTAATCATACGCTGATTACTCGGCTGTAGCTATTGTATAAGGTTATGAAATATGAATGCACAAATGTTTACTTTGTGCGCCATCTATAATTTTACACAAGAATTATTTATATATTTTTATTAAATCTTATTTTATATTACGATATAAACTATTACGATATAATTATACAATTTTACGATATTTTTTTTTATGATCTGACCGGGGTTTGAATCCGAGACCTTCCACGTGAAAGGCGGCGTCTTTACCACTACGCCATTGGTCAGATAAGAGGAAGGAGATAAAAAACTTCTTAACAGTTTTCGTAGGGCATTGGTTAATCTGTAAGGATCTAAAAGAGAATGAGAAAGGCACATATAGTAATTAAAGATTTAATAAAAACTTATTTTAAGTTTTTTTTAGCATTTAGTTCTCTACCATTATATTATACTATTAGTACACTAGCTATTAAACTGAACTATTAGCACTTTAATTTTAATAGAAACTAACTTTTACTAATTAAACTTTTCCTAGTTTCAATGGATCACTGAAAGATTTTACAATTTCCCACAAGTTATTAAATTATTTCAATATTTTTTCTAACACTTTGGTAACACTGCTTCTAAGAAAAAATTTTTTTTTTTAAATCCTAAAATTTAATGATCTCATGTTATTTTAAAATAAAGTAATTTCTTTATATATATTGACTATTAATTTCATTCTTTCTCTTTTCTTTTTTACCAAACCAAATATTCTCCATTTCTTTCATAATACAAATGTGTATGTAAATTAACAAAAACCAAATAAATAAATAAAAACCGGAAATAAATAAAATATCATTATGTAATTGTAGTAGGCAGTTGTTGAAAAGTTAAGAAAATTTTTTTTTATATTTTTATATTATTAAGATTTTCTTTACAAATAACAAATTAATTTCCCAAGTTAAAAGAAAAACTTGGAAAAAAATAATCTGGAAAATCAAATAAAACTTAAAGCAAATTAGTAGTATAATAATAAAATAATATAAAAAATTTTGAAATAAAAAAAAAAAAAACTTTTCCTTTATTATTTGATTAAGACATGCTAAATTAATATTAACTTATACAAGACTTAATTTATATGAACGGGGTTCAATGAGTTGAATAGTGAAAAATAAAATTAAAATTATTAGAAACAATGTATGTAATAAAATTTAATGAAGTTTTAGATTTTTAATTAGTATGGTCTATCAAATACTTGGAGGGCGGTGCATCTTTATGCATTAGATGCTTGTTTTAGTACCGCTTTGATTCACCTTGATAAGTGTAAAAGAAAATAATTAATGATTAAATTACCACATCTAGATTAAATTAAAAACTTAAGTATTTTTTTTTTTTAAGCGCTAACTGTTCAATTATAAGGCTAATAAGCCTGTCTGTACCATAGGTACTTGCTGGAACAGGGGGTCATATTATATTCGTGTTATTAGAATTGGTCTTATTGAATTCCACATACAATTTAAACATGAGATGGTACTAGGCCTTATAACATATAGAAACGTCTTTTTCAATATTTACAATTCTAGTTTTTGTTTATATTGTAATATTTTGTATTTGAGTTATATGGTATTCTATATCTGCGAGTTATATTATTCAATTAAATTATTTGTTTATATTTTGCATTTGTTTATATTGTTACATTAATGTATTTTTTTATTAAAGATATATAATTATTAATTATTGATTATGCCATTAATTAGAAAGTCCGTTACTGATATTAGAATTCAACAAATTTCTATCACTAGCTCTAATATAACAGATCTGTTAGTTCATCAGTTTTTATAAATCTTCTAGTTCATTGTACTTGTTTGTATTTTTTTTCGTAAGGTAGTTGGAAACCTTTGAAAAGATGCAAGAAACAATAAAATTTTGACTCACATAAGCCATCTACTTCGTTACCAGAATAGGGTAAAGTGTGTAAGGATGTAAAAAAATTTAAAAATATACTAACAGATTTAGAAGGGCATTAACTTCATCAGGATCCTAAAGAGATATAGGAAGGTACATTTTAACGCGTTTAAAGAATTCTTAACTTTTCTCTTTTGATTCTCTGTGTCCAAACCATTAGTAATAGCTATAAAACCGAACTAATGGTACTAAATATATACTTTTATTAGTATGGGCCTGACAAGAGATTCTTGTCTACGGTATATAGACGGAGATACATGGTACCTCATGAGTACCTCTAATATTCAAAAAAATATCAAAAATATATATTCCATAACCGCTTAATTAAGAAATTTCAAATCATACTTAACATAGGGATGTGTTTAACATCTGTTGTATTCAATACTAAAACTCAGCTGCTAAGTACTAATAACGTTTATATAAAAGAATATATTATTAAAAAAACAAATTCTATGCTAATTGATCCAGTCAAAAAGGGTAATTAATTCCTTTAAGAACATTAATATTGTTTTAGGTTTTTTATTTTTGAGTGTCCGACTTTTAATATTGAAAGTGTGCCAAAAACATAATAAGTAAATGATTTGCATAAAAATTTTATATAAACACATAATAATATGTACATTGCTCCCCCATTTATTTTTTATTGAGTCACTGAGTCGAAATATTAGTTAGAATTTTAACTTATTGTATATAATAATAAACAATTATAATAATTGCATAATATATTTAAATTACTTTTTAATACTATACGTAATATTGTAATTTCTCAACCGTAACACTCTTATTTAGCATATCATTCTTTTTCACCTTTACTTTATACAATTTTATGAGTTAAATGTTCCAAATAATATAAAAATTTATTTTAAAATACTGTCCAAGACTAATAGCTTATAAAAAAAATCAAATTTTACTAAAGAAAAGTATTAAGCAGTCGTGTGCCTAACACAAACTACTAATTCAACCAAGTTCCAATTGAATAACGCGGTACACACTACATTTTTACCTGAATTCCAAAAAAAAAACAATTGTACCTTTTTAATAAATGAACACCAGGTATAAATTCTTAATATACCACTTTTAAATTTGGTATATAAACTATAAATAGTACTTGTCAAAATTTAAGGATAAATACTTTGGTTCCTTGTTCCTTAGTCCTTATTTGAAAAAATAGTTCTTTGTTTTTTTGCAAGTTCACTATTTTTATATCACCTAGAGAATAACAACAAATGACTTGTGATGAAAATTAAAAATAAAAATTAAAAAATTCCCTCTTTAACATTTTATTCCAGATGGAGAACAAGGAACAAATCTAACTATATATATATATGTATATATTAAATTAATAAGAATAAAATGGGACAATTGAATCGAGCTATTAACATTTGTTGCTTGTATTTTATTATTTTCAAACAACCGTGTTTGAAAGAGAGATGGGAGAGGAGCGAGGGAGACAGATAGATCTTATATCAACCGCCTGGCACACTTTACGGTTTATGATCAACATCATAATCTTTTTTTTATTTCATTTCATATACCTTTAATTCAGTCAGTCAGTCAACCAACAACAACAACAAAACGAAATATAAATAATTAAGATAAGCCAAAATGGATAACAGACCAGCTTGACTTCCTTACAAAACATACACTCTTTATACACAGTGTAAATATACACACAGTGTAAGTAGAGAATAAAATTCATATAAAAATAGTACATAGATTCTGTACTTGAAAACAGATAAAAAAAATAAAAAGCCTTTGTCTCATAAAATATAAATTTTATAAGATAACGGGGTGAATATCATTAAATGAAAAAAAAATAATATTTCAGGATAAAGGAAGAAGGATTGAAATAAAAGAACACACAAAAAAACGAAAACATTGTTCTATTGAATTCTTTGTGTCTCAAAATATTAAGAATCAAAAAAAAAAAAAAATTAATTCAATTTTGAATAAAATAAGGAAAACAAGTATACAAAAACTATCATAGAGCCCAGGTTATAAAAAAACAAAAAAATAAAAAAAAAAAAAAAAAATAGTAAATTAAATGCAGAAACACGAGTTATGCACGCGTGTCAAGAACATTATGAATATAATAACGGTAAGTAATGTAAGGAATAACGCATTTTTTTTAGGTTTCAAGTCTTTTGCTACTACAAAATGCATAAAATCATTATTTTTGAATTAAAGGATCTAAGATATTTGTTTTTTGTTATCCTGTACATAGGTAAATACAGATTTTTTTTAATTGGCGCATTTACTGTTATGGTCACATTATTAAGAACAGTGCGAAATGTGTAATTCGAGAAACGTTAAACTGAAACCACGTGGAAGAGGTAAAAAAGTGGATATTGGTTAAGGTATCCCACTTAAATTATCTTATCTTACAAATTTATCATTGTAAGTGCGTGATTCCCGATATACGTATAAAAACTTATCTTCTAAGTCAATGGATGATAAATGGCAGCTCCCAGAACCGTTATTGTAATTTATCTTTAATTTCCGACTTCTAAAGGAAAACTCATAGTCGGGTCCTAAATGAAAAATGATAGAACAGCCTTGAATTGAATTTATAGGTTCTTTCTTTCTTGGTTTCGAAGAAGTTTTCTTGTTTTCCCATGACTATACTTTTGACAATTTGAGTCCATGATCCGATTTCAATTTTCGACTTAATCCTTTTCTTTTGTCATTAGTGATCTTATGAATTTTTTCATTGAGATAACATCAATTTTTTAATTTGTTAGCGAGTCAGTTATCAATAACGAACGATTTCTGATTGTGTATAATTACTAGATTCAAGATTCATAATGCAACCACAATCGTAAGAGAAAGCGTTTAAAATTTATTTTTATTAATGACATGTGCGGAATTTTAACTTGTATCACCCAATGTTATTAATGACATATGCATCATCAACGCTTGTGCTCCTTTATCTACTCTTTGCAACTCTCAGCTACCGCCAGCTACACCACCCTTTGAGAAAGAATGAATGTTAGGTGTAGATAATTAAAAAATTTCCGGCAGATGGCTTTAACTTAAATTTTTTAATTTCAATTTTTCATAATAAATGTTGAATCATATTATCTAATAGATATACATTAAGAACTTACTTCTTCCATTTTAAAAAATATTATTTATATCTATCAGCTAATCTAATTATGTATATCATGAAACTTTAATTTTTTCACTTTATTTTCAATATCTTAAAATATATTAAAAATAATAAACTTCTCAAATGACAGATAGTTTTAAAATGTCAAATATATTTATGACAATTATAATTTAGAAGCTACTTCCGATTACTCTTTTTGCTAAAAGCAACGCATGAAATACTTTCATTTAATTAAAAAATGCATAGAGTCAACGCCTTTAACCACAGTCGAGTTTAATTAGACTTATTAATTAACTTATAAGAATTGGGTCTAAAAACAAATTTTAGTATTAAGTAAATTAATAGAAATATTTTGAACTTTTTAATCCTTAATTACCAAATACTTGTCCTAAAAACGCATACATAAACCATAATTAGCACATAATTGCTAATAAATAATAATCAAATTAGTAATTCACTTTTATTGACTTTTTATTTCATAAAAGCACTCTCAATTTTATTTCCATCACTGTTTATATATAACACAATAAATTAATAAAATAGATAAGATAATCATATAATATTTTTTCTTAATATCCATATAACAGCAACAATAACAAACTAAAAAAGACACTCGCAAAAATTATTTATAAAAAAAAAAAAAAGGATAATAGATAAAGATCCTTTTTTTTCTATTTATCGTATTTTTTTAAGCATTTGAATATTATAAAAGAATTAATAAATTGAAAATTGATAACTGCACTGCATATTAACACAGAAAACGAATCAAAACAAAAAAAAAACCGTAACAAAATCCAAAATACCGTATTCTTTTTTGGTTTTTTTGGCATTGCATTTTATTATTATTTTGTTGTTGTTTTTATTATTATTTCTGTTCTTTGATCCTTAATCATAACAAAAGCAACAAAATAATAAAAGTTCCAGCTGTGCTATTCGATTTAAATATGAACAGTTTTTTTTTTCCTAAATTCTAATGCGTTTTGCATATATGTATGTATGTATGTATCAAATATTTTAACTTAAGGACATTATGATTAAGGATATAAATGTGATTTATAAAAAAATAAAAAAAATAAAAATTAAATAGTTTATGTATATTGCTATTTCATATTTTTTGATACACATATGAGTTATTGAAACCGTATCAAATTATTCTTTAATATATCCCAAATAAAAATATAATAATAAAAAACAACAATAAAAACAATAAAAATCAAATAAAAAAAAAATATATATATATATAATATAAAAAAAAAAAACAGGATCAAAGAAGTGCCTGGTGCAATTTTTTTTTTTTGAATATTTATTTTATTCTATTCTGACTGACTGCCTTCCAAAACCTAAACATTTTCATGTGATATATTGTTTATTTTTTGTATTTTGCATTTGTATTAGTGATTTGAATGTATGAATGTATATAATATTTAAAAATTGGGAACAATTTCAAATATTATGCATATGTGTGCATATAAGTCTCTGAAACCGGATTCACACTAGACAAATTTTTAAGAACAATAATTAAAAAAAATAAAATAAAAAAAAAAAACATATTAAAAGTATAACGGGATTTTTTTTTCCAGGATATTTTCAATTTTTTTTTTTTTTTTATTTTTTTTTTTGAAGTTTTTAATTTATAAAAATAAACAAAATATAACCAAGGCTACATTTTGTTTCATCAGATACCATCAGATATCACTTTTTATATATTACAATTAAATTGCATTTTATTTAAATAAAAATAAAGGAATAGGATTTTAAATGAAAAAAAAATGTTGGAGCTAGGAGTTTAGGATTTAAGATGCATTTACTTTAAGTATAACAAAAAGAAAGTTTGTTTAAGAAAATCTCTTTTTTTATTGAAAAATCTGGTTTTTAAGGATTTTTGAGTTGGATACAAAACTAGAATTATCAGCTTTTTCCACAATATAAAAAAGGGATTTTCAAAAAACAAGATTTTCTAAAAACAAAATTTTCTAAAAACAAGATTTTCTAAAAACGAGAATTTCTAAACGAGATTTTCTAAAACGAGGTTACTAAATCGAGATTTCGAGCCAACCCCCTAATTATTCTAGACTAAAATGGTTCTACGTATTTTCAATGTAGCCTCAATCTGTAATGTAACTTTATGTCTAAATGTTAAATTACCGAAATTAATACAGAGTCCTATTAATCCTTTTTAATTCAATATATTTCTTTGGTTCCCGACACTTCCCCCAGGGTCTTATTTCTCATATGTAATAATAACAAAATTTGAGAAATCAGACTCCGGAGTGTCATTTATTTTTCAATTTAACTTTTGAATTTTTGAAAAATAAAGTCCTGCCGGTGTATAGTTTTTCGAGATATATACGATGAATCAAAAGAGAAATAATCCCTCCGCGTATACCTTTGTATATAAAAGGTTCTAAATTATGAAGACTCGGCTCCGAAATCAGAGTACACTCCGGGGCTTTATTTTTCAAAATATGGAAAATTAAATTGAAAGATAAATAACAACTCGGGGCTAAATTTTTCAAGAAGTCGTAGATTAAATTGAAAGAGAAATTAGACTCCGGTGTGTTGTTTCTCATTCAATGATATACAATGTGTTGTACCGTGGGCTTTATTTCTTAATTGCTTCGGAAATTACACCCTGGTGTTTTATTTTGCAAGGCATTATTTCATGACTCCGAACTACACAACATTTTATAGAGTTGACAGTTCTTAAGCTAAGTCAAGTTTTCGAATATACAGAAATTTGAATTTACTAAATAAATTATTAGATACAAGATATGACGAACTTTATTAGGTTTTTAATTATAGCCCTAAATTACAAGTCCAAAAAATTTTTTAAGTTAAAATTTTTGAATTCGAATGTTATCAACCTTTTTTTTTTTTATAAAATAATTTTGACATTTGATGAACGGAATGCATTTAAAAATAAAATTGAAAAAAAAAAAAAAACCAAAAATAAACTAGATATCAAAAAAGAAATTAAATTGTTCTGGGAATTCGTTCAGGTGTTAGAATGTATTTTTTTACCTATTTCAATTCAACATTTAATTTGTTTAGAATTTATATAAGGGTTTTTATTTTTCATATTTAACTTTAGATTTTTGAAAAATAATAAAAAAAAAAAAATTTAAATACATCGCACTTTTTGATGTTAAAATGCAATAAATATTTGTTTTAGTACCTATAGTTGGAAGAAAAAAAAGGGTTAAACAAAGTTTTTTTTTTTAATCAACTTATGCAATTTAAAAAATGGCGTGAAAAGACCATCAAAAAAAATTTTTTTAATTTATTTTTTACTGGAATAGGAATGAATTTTTATTTTAAAATTGCATATCAGTACTTAAATATTATTCAAAATTAAAGGGTAGAATATATTGTATATGAATTGTAAATTAACAAAATAGGTGCAGGGTCAGAACTCCCTTTTACAGTTCTCAGCTTAAAAATTATTATTATGTATTAGTAATCAGTGATGAATACACATTTAGGGGTTGGATTCAAAATCAGAGTATTCCCTTTTTTCAAAATCAAGAAAACACCAATAATTTTACATTTAAACTACATTTTGAAAGGTTATTTTGCACAAAGGGTAATCCTAATTTTGTAACCAAAGTCTCCCATACATGAATTCATAAATACTCTGAAAAAAGGTTCAACTTTGATTTTAAACAAACCTAAATATGCCTAATATAGTATCTAATATTTTGCTTAAATATATTTTTGTATTATCATACTTTAAATTATAAAGATCAGAAAAGACTTTTAGATTTTATTTCAAAATTTTTGACTTTAATATAATACGCTCAATTACACAGTTTAAGTTATATGGTTTTATAACTCAAAATTTAATAAAGGGAGTTATAACTCACTTAGTGGGTCACAACTTCCAAATGAAACTAATTATTTAATAAAAGGAGTTATATTGTCCCCCTTAGGGACTTATGGCACTGGGAGTTCTGACCCTGCACCAACAAAATATACATGATAGTATATCACATTTGATTTAACTTGCAATAACAAAATTACAATTTATTTTCTTCATTTGGTGATTAACAAAATTTTTTTTGAAATTAATGCATTAACCCATGAAATTGACAAAATTAATCCTATATGATTCAATTTAATGTGAGATATGAACACTTGTAAAATTAAAATTTTAAAAATGTAGAGTTTTGAAATAAACATTACATAAAATGTCTTATATTTATAACTATCAAACCTTTCAATAGTTGCTCAGATCGTTTGAGGTATTGAACGTAAGAACAAAATGATGCTAAACCTCCAAGGAGTAATAGAATACATTCAGTTAAGCAATTTTAAATTGGGGAAAGTTAATGTTCCAAATTTTCTATTTGGCCCTGAAAATGTCCTGTACGAAATTTGACGGACAAAGTTTACAAAATTTTTGAAGCAACCTTTGATTCCTTAGGCTGAGTCAATTCTTCCTTCGGCCTTTTTCAGCATCTATTTAAAATTTAAAATGTAAAGCTAGAAGTTGAGGTTAGGACGTATAAAATTTGTTTTAAAGGATAAAATAGAAAAAAAAGGAATGATAAATCTTGTGCCACAACGAGTTAATGGTTTCAAAATTCTTACCGTCAGTTGCTTTTGTCTAGAAGCACACATATTCGATCTATTTATTCCGAAGAACCATTATTTATGGATTAAAGCAGTATAGAAAAGAGTTGGCGCTACATTTCAGGCCAACAGACCATGGATGTTTGGTGCTATTCGGGTATATGGTGAAGCTATCTATAGTGGACAAAACAGGCCTTCCTAAAAATCCTTACATCCTTATATAAGAAATACATGCAATACGAAGAAATTTAAATTGTTTTCTAATAAAACATATGGGATTTGTAAAAGTTTATTTTTAAGAAGATCTATTTCATGTCAAGGTTCTTTTGCTGAGTTAAGGACTAGCATGGGGATATCCCTCACATCAACTTCTTCAAATATGAATTTTAGAAAAAGTATAATTTATTATACCCGTATGACTATATAGTCCACAGAGAAGGAGGGGGGGTAGATATAGACTCAAGTGTATGGATCGCATCAGAATCGAAAAATAAATCGATTTAGGTATGTATGTCCATCCGTCCGTCCGTCCGTCATCACGATAACTCAAAAAGTAAAGAAGCTAGGATTATGAAATTTTCACAAATTCGTTTTTATGCAAAAAACGAACTCGCTATTTAAATTCAGCCATTATGGTCCACGGGCCATACAACTTCTAATTTTATATGAGCATTACTCTATACCTATGGAAGCTGCGTGTCTGAAATTTTGCCAAAAGTAGTTTAGTATAATGGCCAAAGTTTCTGCAAAATTTGGTTGGTCTACTGCAGAGGGTTCGAGTAGCTGCCATACAACTCCTTTTTTTATATGAGCTTTACACTACACCTGATGAATCTGGGTGTCTGAAATTTTGCAAAAAAATAGTTTAGTATAATGGCCAAAGTTTCTGCAAAATTTGGTTGGTCTACT
Source organism: Dolichopus griseipennis (assembly GCA_963082915.1). Lineage (NCBI taxonomy): Eukaryota > Metazoa > Arthropoda > Insecta > Diptera > Dolichopodidae > Dolichopus > Dolichopus griseipennis. The sequence continues at coordinate 94,755,656 of OY720443.1, forward strand.
GCAGAGGGTTCGAGTAGCTGCCATACAACTCCTTCTTTTATATGAGCATTACTCTACACCTAATAAAGGTGAATGTTTGAAATTTTGCCAAAAAAAATTAACCGGATGATATAATGTATATGTTACGGTCATACGGGTATCCCAGAGTTGACACAGTCTACTCTACTACACTCTTCCTCGTTTTTTTTTTTAAATTAATTGTGGATGATTATTCCTGAACTTTTATTTTATTGCTGCTGAAGGCTTCAGTTTTTACCAAATATATCTTATCACAGGAGAGGCAGTCTTTAATCACGTTTAGCTTCAAATTGAGGCATGTTAATTTAAATATTTCGTTTTTTTTAAAGAGCCTTTTTGCGATCACTGTTACTTGATTAATATCCAAATTTTCATAATTCAAAAGTAGTCAAGATCAAATTTTATGTTCCTTTCGATCCTCATGTGTCGTTATGGAAATGCTACCCTAGAAAGCAAAATTTAATTATCATAAATAAAAAATAATCATAACTTGTTTCAATTAAATAGTTTTTCTCATAAGTAATATAAATTCTGCAATCCGATAAAACACAAAACAACAATGCAAGTAACATTAATACTTTGCATCCCTTACGATACACCAACCCTTTGCATCCATTATCATAGAGCACACCATCAAACTTCGAAACAAAAGAACAAAAATCTTTAAAATCGCCCCGTATTTACAACCACTTCTCAAATTCCATTACAGAAAAAATGGTAGATTTGGTTTTTTTGGTATTGTAAATGTCATCTTGTTAAAAGTTGTTTTTGTTGTTCTCATCTCTAAATTTCACCCAAATTTTTTTTTTATTTTTGTTATCGTTGTTACGCTATTCTACAAGTAAATCCATATACAAGTAGTTGTTTTGGAGACACCAGGTGTAAGAGTTTACTTTATTTTTTTTTTGGTTACTTTGCATTCTTCATCCCTTGCTTTTTTTGTCCAGGACACAAATGCTGTATAGTTTTAATGATGAATATTAAGAGAAAAGAAGAACAACAATAACATTGCAACAATAACAAAAACAACAACAAAAAAGTTTTATTTAAAATTTTAAATATAAAAATTATAGTTTTGTTCGTTGACGGGATGCTGAAAGCAGTTTCTACTCTAACAAAAGAATTTAGTACTGTAATTGTAAAAATTTAGTAGTTCTGTATCTGTGAGTTATATTGTTCAATTAAATTATTTATTTAAATTTCTTATTTTTATTTAATACTGAGTAAAGTTATTCTTTATTATTGATATAGAATTACTAAATGCTGTTAATTCGAATAAAACGGCGAGAGGATAGCTGATTCAAATTGAAGCAATTTTACTGGAATTCGAGCCGGGGCTATAAAATAGAAAGAGTAGACACAATAACTATTGTGCCACTCAGTTGTTAAATTAGAGGACATTAAATTTTATTTACTAATTCGAAATATAGAATTCAATAATAGGGAAACTGTGATCGAAGGCCGCCAAGTTTCTATTTATTCAGAAGAAAGGAAGTACCGTTATTGCTATTCGACTTTTAAAGACTTCAGTTACCCACATTCAATTCATAATAATTTAATTTTTTAAAAAAGTTTGGAATTTCATTGCAGTATACACCAATTAGTATTTAGAAATTTCCGAATACTAAACCAATCTTTGTAAACTATGTGGCTAAAATCAAAAGAAGACTCCCCGTCGTATGCATAATAAATAAAATGATTTTTTTTTTTATATAAGAGAAAAATAGAAACTTTTAAAAAACTACAAAAAAAAACCAATTACAATGAAACTATAAAATACGCGCTCTATCAGCCGTCAACATTGTCATCAAAATTATGTTTCATATAGCAACAAAAATATGAAAGCAACAAATGAGTTAAAAACAAAAAAAAAAAACAAAATCATATTGTTGTCCTTCTGTCTGATATTTTATCATAAAAGAATCAACAGTTTTTTCTTCTCTTTACCTACCCCTCCTTGTTTTGCTTTACTTTGTTTTTTGTTTTTCTCTTTCTTCCTCCCTTTATTTGTTTTTAAAAATTTTGTGCTGATGATGTTTTACGTTTTGTTCCTGATGCATTGATATTATATCCCTTCTAGGATCAGTTTTTGGATTTTTTTTTTACAGAAACCATTCTCTTGAAGTGTTATTTTAGTTGTAGTAATTGTGTTGTTTTTATGTTTTTCTTAACTGCAATGTACCGTTTTGTTTTCAAAGCAGAATCTTTTAATAATAATTTGGTAAACAATTCAAAAAAATATTATACCGTAGATGTAGTTGCATGAAATAAATATAAAAACTATTAAACTTTTATATTTATTATCAAATGTTGAAGATTATAAAACTGTAGAAAATTTTCGCGTTAATTCGTTTAGACTCGCATTTTATTGACGTACTTTATTTTAATTGGCGCACTTTGCTTTAATTGTCGAACAGCAGCAAAAGACTTAAAAGTCAAACAATTGATTAGTTATTGATTATGTCAGTGTGTAAAACAAACCGAAGGACAGACGTAGTTTTAAAATGATGATGGATTTTTTGAATTATTATATTTTTTATGACCAAAATTTTTTTCCAAAAATTTTTAAGGGAACCTCAACAATATATTGTTAAAAAAATACGCTTTCGGAGATCAACTGATCATTTTCCAATAAAATTGCAATATAGGTTTTTAAATTTATTCACATGAAGGGGATGTAAAAATGCTGTATTATTTTTAAGTATATGCTTGTTAATAAATTTATAGAGAATTATAAATTATATTTTATTAGAATGTTTCATAACTATGTTTTTATTGTGAGATATTTTACATGGTAGCAAAGGGAGCGAGTCTAGTAGAAGAATTTAATTTTAATCAGCCAAATTAATATTTTTGGAGGTACTTTTTGCGTTAAAGTTTGATATATATTTGTGAAGACCTAAGACCTTTATTAAAAATAATTAAGGGCTCCATCCGTTGATAACAGTTATAAGACGTTCATATAATTGAGGCAACTGGACAAAAAATCATATTTTAAAAAATTCACTCTGAAAAAACAGAGATTAAATCAAATTATTACTTTTAGTTTCGTAGAAAACATTTGAGAAGTCGAATTAGAAATAAATATTGACAAAACAAGGATCATGAGAGGGAATACAAACAACAGAAGACTGATTACAATTGAAAAGACATCAATTGAAGATTTAGATAAATTCAATAATTTAAGGAGTACTATTACCAAAGAAGGTTGTACAAAGATATATATTGAAAATAAATTGACGAAAGCTACAGCGTCATTTGAAAGAATAAGGAAAATATGGGAATCGTCGCAAATAGCACAAAGCTGGAAATACTCCAAGCATGTATAAAATCCGTCTTCTTATATGGTAGCGAAACCATCCTGTAAACTAGGAGGAAACAGGAAAACTAGAAGAATTCGTAAAAAAATGCCTTTGAGTTATATACCAAATACACTGACCAAGAAGCATAAGTTGTCTTTCTAAAATCTTTAAAAAGCTACTGATCAAGATCCCCTAGAAATTACAATCAAGAAAATAAAGTACAAATAGATAAGTCATATTCCTGAGTTCCCCTAACTGCGTAGTAAGATGGAAAAGCCTGGAATGCTACTCTCAAGGAAAAGGAATTGTTGGAACCCTTAAAATACATGGCACAGAACAATAGAGAGAAATAATAGAATTTTTTTTTTTTTTATTCCTTTTCCACTCCTTTAAGGAGTATAGGGCATTCACCAAGTTTATTTTAAACTAGGCTTCAGTTTCTTTAATCATAATATTCACTAAGCCGTTGATTACTCGGCTGTAGCTATTATAAGGTTATGAAATATGAATGCACAAATGTTAACTTTGAGCGCCATCTATCTTTCACAAGTATTATTTATATATTACGATATAAACTATTACGATATAATTAAACAGTTTTACGATATTTTTTTATTAGATATAATCTGACCGGGGTTTGAACCCGAGACCTTCCAGATGAAAGGCGGCGTCTTTACCTAGAAATAATAGAATAGAAAATAGAAAATAGAAAAAGACATGATCAACGAAAGTCATTGCACAAACTAGAACTAGGTGGAAAAGCTTTGTAGAAGTGCTGTGCTTCCTAAGGGAGTAGTACATGAAAAACAACAAAAGCCATGCCAAATTGTATTTCTTCATAAAAGTACTCTCAAATTATGTTTTATTATATTAAAACATGTCTTTGTATACCATGAATATTTATCTTATTATCATCTTCCCTAAAACTTAATGATTTTGAATAGACTTGAAATTAATTAAAAAAATATTCTTGAAATTATTTTATAAATTATAACCTAAAATAATATTTCAATTCTGTTCAATCTGAAGATTAATTAATAAAATTTAATATGTTTTAAGAATTTATAAAATAGAATAGGTACATTAAATTGTCCTAAATAAGAAATATGTCGAATAAAATATAGAATATTCAATTTTACTAGTCAATTGTCTCAAGTTCATATCATTCCAAATATATGTTTTCTTAAGATTTAACTCTTAATTCATTAATTCAAAATTTATATTTTAAATACTTAAACAAATTCAAGTTTTTTTTTGATAGATAAATAAAATTTTTAACAAAATGTGTTTCTACATAATAATGTATTAATTATTTATAAAATATTTCAAAACTGGTAAGTGATGGATTAAAATATAAAATTTTTTAAAAATTTTCCTATAAATTACGGTAAAAATTTAATTCACAGGTCAAAGCCTTTCCAAAAAATCATTATGGCGAGAGTCGAGCATTCATTTAATATTTCAACTTACATTCAAAGTTATGAGAAATGACAAGGATTGAGAGACAACTATTCTTAAGGTCAGTATTTGGTCAAGTAAAGGATTTAAAAATCTGATTTTAAAAAAGTTCGGGATTTCGTAATGAAATCAGGTTCAAGGAGCAACATACAAGGAAATACAATTGCACTGGGAACATTATTTTATCACCAATTACAATTCTTTGAATTACAGTCTATACAATTCTGTTTCTTTTTTTAATATTGAGGGTTGAAACAGTTATTTAATTTTGAACACGCTGTATATTTTATATTTTGAAAATCCATTTGCAAATTAAACATAAAACTTATCAAATTTTCCTTCAAAAACAAATACTAATTCAATACATACACAAACCTCTTTATATACAAAAAAAAAATTTAAATGTCAGAAAATAAAATACTGAACACAAAAACAACTTTCCTATTATATTTTTTTTTCAATTATTTATTTTAAAAATAATTTTAATATATTTTTTTTTACATTTTTAATAATATTATAAATTTAACTCATTCTTGTATAAAATCATTCTATGTATTAATTTAACCCATTCTCACTCTTTTTCCTTCACAAATACATAGGAACAGTACACAACCAAAAACATACAACAAAAAATAAACATTACATTAATCAAGCTCTTAATAATAATTCCAAGTCAAACACATCAATAATGCATTAAAATCATTTTAATAAATTATGCAAAAGTTTGAAATAAATAAAAAAAAAAATTCTACAAAAGAAAACAAAAAACATATATTGATATAACACAAGATAGAAAGAGAAAAATGTATAATAAAAATGAGATGGTAAAATTTCAACAGAGTGAGGCATCTAATGTATCAATTGATTTAAAAACATTGAATATTAATTAAAATTTTTTAAATTGTATAAAGAGTGATAAGAATAGAAATATAAATTAATTTGCATAAAGATAAGAATTATTATTATTATTGAAAAATTTTTTGTCTCTTTCTAATTTTTTCATTAATTTGCATTTCCTTTGTCACTTATTTTACGTTGTTTAATTGCAATTTGTAGAAAAATTAAACCGTTATTCATTTTAAATATTAAATTATTTTGTGTTGGGATGTGAACAAGGCCTGTTTAAAGGCCAAATTCTAAGATTAGTTAAGATAGAAAGAGATAGTTGTGATAATAGGTATACTACTGTGAAAACAATAACTTTTGACAAGGGCTTTGTAAGTCAAATACTTAAAAGTTATAATGAAAATGGTAAATTGGAAGTTTAAAAGTAAAATGTTACTTCAGATTTCCAATAGTTTCAACCACCAGCCAAGCAACTGAGAAGAAAAAAAATTAATTTTTTTCTTAAAATAAATTCATTGGGCACTAACTTTAAATTCATTGTTTTAAGTTTTCGAAGACTTATTAACCAGTCTATTTTTTCTGAAAAAATATTTTAAGAGAACCTTATGGTTTTAATAATTTTAGACAACAAAAAAGTTCAATTAATTGAATGTTTTTATAGAACTTGAGTGCAACCAAATCATATAATTCTTAAGTACGCAAAGAAATTTCTTTAAAATTAAAGAAAAAATTGTTTAAAATCGTAGTTCAAACCTGTTAACTTAATTTGGGGTTCAATTGGGCACATCTGCGAAATCATTCTTCCTTTTGGCAAAAAATGCATTCGTACCAAATTATATTAAAATTGGTTTAGGTTTTGATGAATTATTAAAACTTGCATTTCCCGAACCCACTAAAATCCTAGAATCTTTAGATCCCATGATACTAGAATCAAATAATAACAGCTATTTTAAATGGGTACCAAAAAATATTCTATGTACCAAATTTGAACCCAGCTGACTTTCATCAGGTTTGTGTAGGTTCAACGTAATCATATGTATGTATACAATGTTAAAGTGAAAAAATTTCTTCTGAATAGAATAAGTGTTCACTAATACATTCAAAATCTTGACCATCGTTTATTTTACTCAAAAATATTTCATACTAAAAAAGTTTATATGAATTTGTCCCTTTTCCTATTATCCTAACTATATGGTACTGTGTGAATTAAATCTAATCCTACATAAAAATTATCTGACCAATGGCGTGGTGTTAAAGACGCCATCTTTCATGTGGAAGGTCTAGGTTTCAAACCCCGGTCAGATCATATCTAAAAAAAAAATATCTTAAAATTGTATAATTATATCGTAATAGTTTATATCGTAATATAAAATATGATTTAATAAAAATATATAAATAATTCTTGTGTAACATTTAGGGTTTCTGTACTCGATTCGACTCGGACTCGTCGAGTATTTGGGTGGTTTCTTGGATTCGGGACTCGACTCTATTACTAGACGAGTCCAAGTTTTTAAAATTAAGCAAAAACTATTAACTTCAAAACGAATACAAGTCTCTTAATTCGTTAGTATTTCTCAAATATTCTACCTTAACTTAAAACAAAAAAGCAATTAAGTTGATCAAATAAATGTTCAAATAGTTAAATGTAAGTTCAAAGTTTAATATTTGAAAATGAATTGATTAATTTTTTAATTTCTTGACAGGATTACAAATTTCAGTTAAAAATCTTGTAATAATTCTAATTTTAACAAATTTTAGTAATTTTTTTTTATAAATACTTTCTTGAGTTCCAAAATATTAAACGATTTCGCTTATTGATTTGAGTTTAGATTTAGATTGGATTCGACTCGGACTCGGCGAGTTTTCAAAATTTAGGACTCGTACTCGCCGAGTCGTAAAAACCCGAGTTTTCAGAAACCCTAAACATTATAGATGGCGCACAAAGTTAATATTTGTGCATTCATATTTCATAACCTTATACAATAGCTACAGCCGAGTAATCAACGGCTTAGTGAATATTATGATTAAAGAAACTGAAGCCTAGTTTAAAATAAACTTGGTGAATGCCCTATACTCCATAAAGGAGTGGAAAAGGAATAAAAAAAACAAAAACTTAAAAATTACTATAGAGTTTTTTGATAAATTACAAAAATAAAATCCTAGGTCCTCTTTATTTGAATGCAACAAAGAAAGTTTCCAATAAAATGTTACATAATATACTTTTTCATCGTATATTTTGTTTTAAAATTTAATAGAAACTTTAACAAGTTTTTCTAATAAAGTTTTTTTTTTAACTATTGTAATAAAATTTAATGCTTTCAAATTAAAGAAACAAATTTATTTTACAAAGAATAAAAGAAGTCAAAGTAATAAACTGGGTTCTCTTTCTATTTTAATGGTCCAACAACAAATATAAACAAATTACATGAAATTATACCAAATAGGTATACACTTACCTATTTTGCAAATAAAATCAAATTATTATTATTTTTTTTTATTTTGAATCATCAAACTGTTCTCAAGAACTTATAGCTACACTCATCTTATTTTCATTTTTAACCTCCAACAAACTTTAAAATTATTCCCCAAACAAAAAACAAAACTGACACCAAAACAAATAAAAAATAAAAAACAAAAAATAAAATAAAATTGTCATTAAAATGTCTGGAGTCTAAGTCTGCCACTTTGAATTTGTAATGATTTTTGAGATTTTTCTGTCACTGTTGATTTTCTATCATTATTTGTTTTATTTTATATAAATATATACATATGTATACATATATATATATATATATTACATTTGAAAGTACTTAAATATGTAGGTATATACATAGGTTCAGTTTGCAAAACCATATGTTGCTATATTTGGAAACATAGAAAGAAACTTTTTCAACATCAACAATATTGAATTTTAAATCAAAAAGTACACACGTACACACACACACATGCAATGAAATATAATATTTAAAGTTTTCAATGTGTAATTGATAGGTCGCATCTTGTTGCTTTTAATTGAAAAAAATAAAATTTTAATATTTTATTTCATATTGTCTTGTGCCATTTTAATGAGACGCACCCTTTTTTTTTGAATTAAATCAGATAGGTAAAATTTTTATTGAAAGGATCCTATTAATTAAATCTCAGTCCTATTGTGTAAATTTCGAATTGTACAAATTTTAATCATTTCGAATCATCATAAGTAATCATTTGTCATCTAAACAAAATTTATGTTTCATTTTGTTATTATTTTTTTTTGTGAGATGACCAGAGTAATATTATTTAAGTTCGGGACAAATGAAATTTGAGGCTATATGCTAGATCGATGTATTAAAAATGATGGAAGGAGAAAAATGGAATTAAGAAGTAATTATCATAACAATGTGTAGCAATGTTTTACGACAAATTATTAACTAAACTGATAAAATAGCTATAGACAACTCCTGGTCATAGTTTAGTTCCTGCCAACAGGTTTCATTTAATTTAACAAGGCATACATCCACTAGCCTGAATGTTATTTATTATAGTATGATTATTATTTCTGATATTAGTAACTTTTATTATCATTTGACTGTTTTTTTTTATAGTATTTTAATCGTCTGGACTTATTCCAATTAACCGTCTGGACTTATTCTGGGAATATTTGTAAATCCTGAGTGAATGTTAAGTAAATATCACGATTCTAAATCCATTTTAATTCGAATTTCATCAAAATAGGGGCAACATACTAAATTATGACCCTAATGTATGCCTTACAGAAATATCACAGTTTAACTATTAGAAAAGTTAAGTAGAAACAAATTAATAAGCATCTAAAGAAATAGGTTGCCAGCTACCCAAGCAAAAATCGACTGAGATCACTTAGGAAATTGAAATTAATACTTACCCGGAGGTAGGAATTTTGTAACTGCTGTTATTTGGAGACGACACCTGGCTAATAACAGCTACGACCATTTACAAACTGCTGAGTTTAAGATAGCAAATGAAGAACCGATTGAGTTAGAAGTCAAGAAAGAAGTAATGAATATCAATTTGGCTCCATTTGTACATGGCTCACAAAGCACACAATGGATTGAAATAGTCAAAAATATAGGAAAGTAGGCGAAAAAAGTAAAGGAACAGAGCCATCAGCAAAAATTTGGAAATGCATGCGCTACGAAATAAAATTGACTATAAAAAATAGAGTCATATAAAAATTTAAGGCGAACCCTTACTTTCACAATAAAAGAAATGGTTTTTAAAGAAGTTTCAAGTATCCCCAAACTTTTTTCAATTATATTTGGCAACTTTAACTTAAAACATTATTACGTGTATCAAAAACATTGCAAAAAAAAACCACTTTCAAAAAACAATATAAATGTATATAAACAAATTGGAATAAATTGTTTTTGAATAGTTTTATTAGAATTTTGAAACCCCTATAATATAATAGAAAAAAAAGCACCCCTTGTATGTAAGTGGTACACATTATTGGAAATTGGTTTTTATTTTTTTTTTTATTTTTCTGTTTTAGTTCTAAGGTAAAAATTTTCCATTTTTTGATGGTTATTGTTTATACACTACACATATTTATTGCAACAATACAACAATCTAAAACAACTGTTACAATTTTTATTTTGTTATCCTTGAATGCTTATTTTCGTCCTTTTTATTTTTTGTAATTTAAGAATTTGTTTTTCTTTATTTAATTTCAGTTATACTTGTATTAGTTCAGTTTCAGAAACTTCACTTAATGCGTTCACTTATGGGTTTTGTTGCATTTGTTTAATAGTAAATGTTTCAAATAACAATAAAAAACAACAAGATGAGTAATAAGAGTAGCAACAAATTCAACAAAATTTAAAAAAAAAACAAAAAAAACAAATAAAATAAAATCAGAAAAACAAAAAAATAAAAAATAAAAATAATCATATAACCTTTTAATTTTATGGTGGTTTTTTGATGGTCCCTTAGGTGATTTATAGACCAGATGAGATGCACATTTGCCCCATCAACATAAAGTGTTGCTTCAACATTTAAAAACTAAGAAAAAAAAAAATTTATTTCTAAAATATTGTATTTGTTTTGAACTGATTTTTGTTAAAATGTTACACAATGTTGTACCCTGATGGTAATGATGATGATGATATAGTACTTACTATATAGTGTACACAGTGTGATACTTTTGCTGACTGCGGATATTTTGTTTTTGTTTAAAGTGTTTGTTGTTTACATTTTCTAAAAAAAAAAATAAATGTAAGAATAGTTTTAAAAGAATCTCCTGGGTATTCAGCAAAAGCATAGTACAAAGTTTTTTTTTGGGAGTTTCATACCGTTATTTTATTTCTTTTTGGTAATTTGATTGGCTAAATTTGTCAGATGTTACTAGGTACAATAAATCTATATAGAAAACAAATTTTTTTAGGGATAATTTTTGGTCTTCGATTAGAAAATATGACGGTGGGAAATAAAGCCTAAAGTAATAATACCTAATAGATTGTACTACACAATTGAGTAAAGAAATAAGGTTTAGGGGTGGTTTATTTGGTTTTAGAAATTTTATATTATTATTATATTATTCCAATTTAAAATTTGTAGCTAACAGTAAAATTCCAAAATTTTAAACAGGTTTCAAACAAATTTGTATATTCTAGTCCGCTTCGTAGCCTTCGCGTCCTGCCTTTCGAGCTACTCTTCGCTTCTGTCTTTTTCATTTCCTTCGAAATTCTATTTGCGCTTCCCTTGAAGAATTATGAGCTGCTGCCTTTGGTATCGCACCAGCGCACCTGTAATTAGGTTTACGATTTTGTTTTTTATGCGTGTCATGGAAAGCGTCAAAAGCCACCCTTTGGAACTTTTGTGTACCTTCTCTGGGTAGTATGTAACTTTAACACACCATTACAATCATACCCTTTTAAAATCAAACTTTTGGATAGAAACTTTGATACAAGTGTACAGTTTGGTTTCGAGGATGGAAATTGGAAAAGGATACTTTAGGAATTGAGATTAGGATGGTGTACCAACTAGGGTAAATGAGTAAATTGGAAGGGAATATTTTGAAAAAATTCTCAAATTTAATTAAATTTTCATACGAATGAACCACATACGATTGATTTAGTATTTATCTCTCTTTCAAAGTGTAGTAAGACCTATTAGGCTTTATCGTTTTAGGCTTTATTTCCTCCTTCCTAAAAATATACGTATGTAGGTACATAAATAAGTATATATCAATCAATTTATTATTTTGTATTATACTGCAACAATTATTTTGAGACAAGTGGGATAGCTTAATTTTTATTGTAAATTTTTTGAATGAATTAATAAAAATATTTGTAATGATGTCAGTGTTGATTATATTGATGATATTGATTGATCAAAATGATTTCATTTTGTTTCATAAAATTGTATAATAATATAAAATTTTTGTAATATTTTTCATAATAAATGATGATATGGTTTAAAATTAGCAGATGCAATATTATAGAAGTAAAACAATTGAAGAAATGAAATTTGAATTGAGAAATTGATCTGTGATTGGTCACATATTCAAAAATTACATTTAGAATTTTTGGAATTTATGTAATGCATGCATTTACACAACATATGACATTTATTTTGGTGATTAATGAGGGTTGTTTTTATTAAAAATCTGATATTGAATTTTGAAAATTTATTGATTCGTTTGGTTCAAATTCTTAAATTAAGTTTTGCCTTGCTAGACCCTTATTTCTTAATAATTTATTTTTATATGCATTAGTATTGTATTTTATGCAAGATTATAATATCTGAAGAATGTTTTATCTAATATACTTTTATAAAGATGCTGATCTAAGTGGATTAAAACTATTGAATATTCAAATATGTATATTATATTGAACTTCTTTTGAAAAACTCAAATTAAAAATCAAATCATGCAAACTGCGAATCTACAATATAATAATTTAGAATATTAAGTATCTTCAAAATATATAGATTCATTTTACAAATTATATAATATATTAATCTGTATTAGACGGACTAATTATCTCATTTAACTGAATTCATTTTCAAGAATATTAATTCAGAAGAACTCTGATCTCATATTACACCCTTGTTGAATGTTATGTTTTTTTATTTTAAATACAGACATTTACTTCAAATTTAACCTCCTCTAATTATCTCAGTTAGACATTAATTATATAAATCTCACGTAAATATATTTTATTAATTTCTTGTCATCTTGTTAAATATTTATTTATTCTTTCAGAAAATCGAAGGGGGATTTCCTCAATACATATTTCAAAAAAAATAAAATAATTTTTGAAAATTGTACAAAAAAGAAAATTTAAATGAAAAATGATTCCAATAATCTAATTTCTTTTAATTTATTAATTACCTACCCTTGAATTTTATTTATTTTACAATTTACAAATTATTTGATCTCATTTTATAAGTTTTTGAATCATTTTGAAATTTGAACATATTTCTAGTTTTAAAATGAGATGAACGCATATGTACATTTAAAAAGATAATAATTAACATTATCCCTTTTTATTTTAAATGTTGTGCTGGTCGTTGATATTTTGCATTTCTTATAAATTTTAAATTAAGTGAACATTTTGTAAAAGTTGAAATTATTCACCATTTTTTAATTGGTTGTGATTCCCTTGGTTAAAAGAATGCTTAGAATCTTATATCACATGATTTGATTATTATTCTGTTGAATATCTGTGATTATTTTATAGATGCAACAAGTCAAATAACATTATAAATCTGAAACTTCACGGTATAGAGCATTTGGGTGATCTGTTTTAAAAGAAGATCCCAAGAAAATGTTCTCAAAACCAAAAACGAAAAAAATCGCCAAAATTTGTATGAAGCTTTGAGATCTCATTCGAGAACCGTTGCAAATGTCTCCAAATTTGTTGACTTATTGTCATTGTTCTGAAGACTTTTAGAATAATTAATTTTAGTAATTGCACGAGTTGGTTTCAAATGATTGGAACCCTGATTTGGTGTCCAACTCTATCCAAACTATATTTCGAACACAAGTCAGCAACAAAGGTTTAATATAAAGAGAACTGCCACCTCCAAATCCCGGCGAATAAAATTATAGAATCCAGATTTTAAATCCAACTCGAAAGAGCTTTAAGTCTCACTTACATGTAAATAAATAAAAACATAAATATTCTAGAAGAGGGGAAAAGCTAAACTCCATATACGAATGGTATTGCTCCTGAGGAAAATTGTCGATGCGTTCCTTGTATAAATTTTAAAATAATTTTCGGCAAAGGGAAAAATTTTAATATGGTGCCCTTTTTTTCTTTTAGAAGCCATTCGGGTGCTGATTATTCACTTTTAACAAATTTGAAAAATTTATCTAATATGAAGGTCTTCAGATGTACATGGTGTATGTTAATAAAATATTTATAATAATTACTTTTTTAAGCAATATTTACTGAAATCAATAACTGCTATTTTATCGAAGGAAGTAACCACTGGTAAGATTCAGATGCGTGGAATCTAATTCATTTATGATTATTTTGAAAAATATTGATGAAAAACCTTTGGAACTAAATGACTCCTCATTTGTGCTAAAAAATTTTATTTAATTTATTTTTTTTAAGTATTTTTAAGTGCATACAATGCCTTGGAAATTGAGGGGCCATTTTCTTTTCGGAAGTGCTTAACCACTGTGTGCAGGAAAATGCTAACCATTACACCACCGATATCCCAAAAAAATGTTTAGTTTATCTAAACATATTTGTGCATACCTTCACAATTAACTGCAAAATTTAGTTCAACACTCTTTATGTTTTGGTGTTAAAATTTACATCAAGTACCATTTCTAAGATTCGTGAGAAGTTCTAAGATTCAGGGAGGGAGAGAGAAAAGCATTTCATTACAACTACAATTAGAACTGTAACTGCCGGTGTAAACACTTTAATAAATTGATTCGGAATTTTTTCCTTGGACATTTGATTACCTTAGGGAAATTTAATATTACGTATTTTTTTACACATTTATACCACAATAACACATTTTCGAAATATTAAAAAATTGGAATTTTCATTATACATGAATATACGACACCTATATTCAACAACTAAAGTAAAATTTAATTTATTTATTTGTTGTACCGGAAAACTGTAAATATTGTCTGATAATATTAACCTTTTACCTATTTGACATTTGGACTTCTTATTAAATTATTTTAATAAAATAACTAAAATAAAATACTTCTTATTAGATATGATCCGACCAGGATTTAAACTCGAGACTTTTCGAATGAAAAGCCGTCACCTTACCACTGAGCTATCGGTCAGAGTCCTATTTCATAAAACTATTAGTCTAATAGTAATAAACTAGTAATTATTAGAATCAATATATACGGAGTAATAATTTTTTGTTTCATAAAACTTTTCTGCAACTAATAAAATTTTACTAATAAATTATTACTGCAAAGCATAAATTATTAGTGTAGACTCGTCACTAATAATTATTATTTGAGTGTTCAATTATTTAATTTATATTAAATACACGACTTCTCCTTATTATAAAATAATCTTCATAATCACTCTCACTATCAGAGCTAAAATAAAATGTTGTTGATTAATTTAAGGTATGTGTAATAATGCGTAATTATACCCGTATGACTATATAGTCAAAGGGTATAATAAATTTGCCATTACGTTTGTGGCGCAGAGAAGGAGGGGGGGTAGATATAGACTCAAGTGTATGGATCAAATCAGAATCGAAAAATAAATCGATTTAGCTATGTATGTCTGTCTGTCCGTCTGTCCGTCCGTCTGTCCGTCCGTCCGCACGATAACTCGAAAACTAAAGGAGCTAGGGTCTTGAAATTTTCGCAAATTCGTTTTTTTGCAATAGCCATCATCGATAATTAAATCCAGCCATTTTGGTCCATGGGTTCGGATAGCTGCCATACAACTTCCTTTTTTATATGAGTATTACTCTGTACCTATTACAGCTACGTGTCTGAAATTTTGGAAAAACTAGTTTAGTGTAATGGCCAAAGTTTGTGCAAAATCTGGTTGGTCTACTGCAGAAGGTTCGAGTAGCTGCCATACAACTTCTAATTTTATATGAGCATTACTCTATACCTATTGAAGCTGGGTGTTTGCAATTTTTCCAAAAATAGTTTAGTGTAATGGCCAAAGTTTGTGCAAAATCTGGTTGGTCTACTGCAGAAGGTTCGAGTAGCTGCCATACAACTCCTTCTTTTATATGAGCATTACACTACACCTAATGAAGCTGAGAGTCTGAAATTTTGCCAAAACTAGTTTGGTGTAATGGCCAAAGTTTGTGCAACATCTAGTTGGTCTACTGCAGAGGGTTCGAGTAGCTGCCATACAACTCCTTCTTTTATATGAGCATTACACTACACCTAATGAAGCTGAGAGTTTGAAATTTTGCCAAAAATAGTTTGGTGTAATGGCCAAAGTTTGTGCAAAATCTGGTTGGTCTACTGCAGAGGGTTCGAGTAGCTGCTATAC
Organism: Dolichopus griseipennis; assembly: GCA_963082915.1. NCBI lineage: Eukaryota > Metazoa > Arthropoda > Insecta > Diptera > Dolichopodidae > Dolichopus > Dolichopus griseipennis. Next base: position 94,771,752 of record OY720443.1, read on the forward strand.
AAACCCTTCTTTTATATGAGCATTACACTATACTTAATAAAGCTGTATGTTTTAAATTTTGCCAAAAGTAATTAACCAGATGATATAATGTATATGTTACGGTCATACGGGTATCCCAGAGTTGACACAGTCTACTCTACTACACTCTTCCTCGTTTTATTTTAAATTTTTTTTTACAAAATATTTAAGATTATTTACTAAACAAAATTTGTTTATTGCATACAATATAACGTTTGAACCTTCATTATATATAAATTATATCCTAGTATTTATAAGACTTCAAGTAATAATGAATTTATTGGTCTTTCTAAACTAATAAAAATTTACTAATAATTATTAGTGTAGCGACAAATAATTATTAGTCTAATAGTTTTATGAAATAGAAACGCGCATTGCAGTAATAAAATTCACTAATAATAATTAGTGTAGCACCAATAAAATATTAGCCTTTATGATACAGAATTTTACTAATAACTAATAAAATATTAGTACATTCAGTAATAATATTAGACTAATAGTTTTTTGAAATAGGGACGCCCTGTGCCCCACCAGGGGTTCTAGGATCCAGTAAGTAAGTTTTAGGAAATAGGGCCCTGGTATCAAATTTAAATTTTAGGAAAACTGCTTATAACTGGACCTTTTCTTAAACACTTTTCAATTATTTGTATTTGATATTTTATTCTATAATTTTTATTTTATATTTTCGTCTATAATAAAATTTCCAAATGGTTTCTTTTAATTCACTGCAGTACAATAAATTAGTATTTCGAATAATTTTCTCAAATTCACTCAATTATTTATTTTTTTTTTTTTTTACAATAAAATAATTAGTTTCATAGAAATAAAATAAAAATTTCACGATAAATTGAATTTTTATAAGTAAAAAAAAAAAAAAAAATCAGTAATTTACTTTAAAAGTAATTGCCTCTTCATTTATATTTTATTGTACAATATAACTCCAGTTATATAAAGGAAATTTTTGTGCATTATATTATTGTGTTGTGTGCGTTTGTATATAAAGATTTTTTTACCACCCTCTATTTTAATTTTTCACCATGTTTTCGAATTTTTTTTTTTTTCTTTTTGGTTTTTTAAATTAAAACTAAACATTTTTTTTCTTGTTTTTTTTTTTTGTTAACTCAAACTTCAAACAATTAATTTTAAAAGAATTTTTCTTTTATTTTAATTCACATGTTGTCTCATTTTAATTATTTACATATAAATATGTGTATATATGTATGTATATAACAATCTATTTAACCACCTTTAAAAACATTATATTATTTTTTTCAATTTAGAACCCCGTCTAGAATAAGGTATAGTTATAACAACCCTCAGTTACAATACCGAAGTTTACAATATAAATTTACAATATACCACTAATGTGCATTGCACACATATACACACATATACATAAAAGCAACATATTGCATATATATAATTCTTCTAATTACTAGACTAGGCAATAAACTTTTTTTGAAATAATTCTGTCCCTTTCTATTTCTTTTGAATTTTAAAATTATACGTACCATCTCTTTTCACTAGCATCAGATTTTATAAAATATCACAAACAATTACAGTTATTTATTATGAAATATTTAAAAATGAAACAAAAGAGTAAATAGTATGAGTGTAAGAGTTGTTACAATAGCAACAATAAAAGTATTTATATAAAATTTTCAAAAAAATTCTTAAATAATTTAAAAGATATTCAGAAAAACAGTTAAGAAACATATGATAGTTTTGTAACGGTGAATTTGTTAAATATTCACCAAAAATACCACAGAGAATAGAATATGCGACATTTTAAAATATAGTGTAATACCTGATTTTCATTTGACTGTATTTCCATTTGATGTTTTACATACACATATAATATAAATACTCTTGAAAAAGCGTATAGTCCAGATTCTGTAACCAAATTGATAATCTTACTTCCAAAACAAGGAGCTTGTACCCTAAACTTGCAATAAAAATATTTTTGAAACCCTGATTTTGTAACCAATTTTAAAAACCCTTCTAAATTAGAATCTCCATATATACATATATAAATGTTCTGTATAAGGCCAATCCTGCATCTGCAACAGGCACATAAAATACATACGACCTGCTCTCATGAAAGCAAACATTCTAACGTCCTTAACGAGAAAAATCCATAAAACGTTCTTAACTTTGTAATTGGTTTTCAAACTTGTCTGCAGAATGAAATGACCTTGATTACGAAACCAATTTGAAAATTGAATTATATGTATATTAAGCGTCAACTCTATACTCTAGCAGATCTATAAGTCTTTATACGAATTCTTAGTCCCTCAAATTAATTCTAAGGTACTCTGTATTTCATACTTTCCTATATTGCCAATTTAAAGTCTAAAACCCTTACAATCATAATATTTGTAATAATCATTATAACTAACATCATTATTATCATTCATATACAATAGAATTATTTAAGACTTGTTGCGTTTAATTTTCATCTGTCACATTTCATTTGCGTTAACTTTAACTTTTATTGTTGTAGTTTTTTTTTTTTATTTGTTAAACTTTTCATTATAAAGAAAAAGTATCTATTGTATTAAAAAAAAAAAATAACTGTGAAATGAGAATTTGATTGGGTATATAGAAGGTGGAATTTTGCTACAATAATAATATAAGGGTAGTTCATTGAAATATGTAGTTACAGAAAACAATTACATTCGCACATATTAATATTGATGGAATAGCAATACTATCGTAATAATTTGTTCCATTACACAGAATTCTTTAACAGATAAAATATAAAAATTACTAACAACAACAATTGAAACAATTTCAACAAGAATAACAATAAAATACATTTAAAATTATATATAAAAAAATTAATTTTAATTTACGTCATTATTTTTTTAACATTATTTTTTTGATCAAATTACCGCAGAAATGTTAAAGGCAGACCCAAATATAACAGCACGTATGCTACATCCAATTTTTCAAAAAATATGGCAAACAGAGTCGGTACCTAAAGACTGGCTTGAAGGAATTTTAATAAAATTACCAAAAAAAGGTAACCTGTCCATCTGTGATAACTATAGAGGGATAACACTACTATCTATTCCATCGAAAGTTCTCTCAAAAATACTGTTGAACAGAATCAACACTAAACTAGATGAAACAATCCGAAAACAGCAATCTGGATTTCGCCCTAATAGATCATGCGTGGATCAAATCAACACACTCCGAATAATCATAGAACAGGTGAATGAATGGCAATCTACATTAAAACTAGTTTTCGTAGACTTCAAGTCTGCATTTGATACTATACATCAAGAATATATATGGGACTCGCTTAAAATTAGAGGAGTGCCAATGAAGTTGATACGGCTTATCCGAGCACAGTACGAAGGATTTAAATGCAGGATTCTACATCAAGGTCAACTATCTGAGCCGATAAATATTGATTGTGGAGTCAGACAGGGTTGCCTGCTGTCACCAATTCTATTTTTAATTGTGCTCGATGACATACTAAGTGCTGCCATTGACGATTTAAACAGAGGCATATTTTGGAATTTCGGGGAACATCTAGAAGATCTTGATTATGCGGACGATATATGCCTACTATCAACTAGAAATACCGATCTGCAGGAAAAATTGAACGATTTGGCACAAGAGTCTGAACTGCGCGGACTAAAAGTCAATGTAAAGAAAACAAAAGCAATGAAAGTAAACTCACCTAATGTAAACAATTTGATATTATATGATGAAGAAATATCTAATGTTACCAACTTTTGTTACCTTGGTAGCGTAATAACGCCTGAAGGAGGAGCAAAAGCAGATATAACCGCTAGAATAAATAAAGCGAAACAAGTGTTTGCACAACTTCGAAAAACCTGGAAGTCTGCAATCATCTCTAAGGAAACAAAAATTAAAATATTTAATTCAAACGTCAAATCTGTTCTGTTATACGGTTGCGAAACGTGGTTAGTAACGGAGGAACTTACCAGCAAAATTCAAAGTTTCGTTAACACCTGTCTCCGTCGAATACTGAAAATATGGTGGCCAAACAGAATTAGGAACGAGGAATTACATGCCAGATGCAATCAAGTACCTATAGCAGAGGAGATTTTGACAAGAAAATGGAAATGGATTGGTCATACACTCAGAAAAGATCAGTCCGAAATCTGCAGGCAAGCGCTTGATTGGAACCCGCAAGGTGCAAGAAAACGCGGGCGTCCGAAAAACTCATGGAAAAGAACAATTCACTCCGAAATTACCAAATCAAGAAAAACATGGGGTGAAATCAAAATGATCGCACAAAACCGTACTGAATGGAAGGATTTTGTTAAGGCTCTTTGCTCCACTAGGAGCTATAGAAATTAGTAGTAGTAGTATTTTTTTAACAGTTTGCTTGTGGGATAAAAACCATTGTTCAGAACAATAAATCTTTATTAAAATTTTATTTATATTAATTTATTAAAAACTGGACTCTTGAAAATTAAGAAAATGCCTTAACATGTTTAGTACACTGGTTATAAAGTTATTTTATTTAATATTATTATTTTAAGTTAAATCAAAGAAAGCCCCTTAAAATATGCAATTTCAATAAAAAATTGCATACTTCAAGAGTATTTTTTCTAAATTTTAGCTTAAGCTACGCAAAGTCAATGAGATTAAACACCGTATCACCAATGAGTGGTAAAAACAATTGCACGTCATCACGAAGCACACCTAAACTGTGGTTTATCAAAAGCTACTATTATAATTGGCCTAAAAAATGTTCATTGGTTCGCTGCACTTAACACTTTTCCCAAAATTACTGTTCTTGAATGAATTTCTAAAAATTTGACAAACCCTCCGAAAAATAATGATTAAAATTTTTTTAAATTTTGGATATTTATTTTTTATATAGTTTGAATTGTATAAATTAATATATTGTATATATTTAATGCACCCTCAAAATTTGTGTAACAAATTCCACTTCAATTCCAACAAATTATTGCCATTATATCACCTCAATTACTATATATATACAGTATCCACCACGGGTATTAAAATACAAGCTGACTCCTGCTGCAAATTATTATATTCAATTTTATTGTTATTTTAAAAAAAAAATGTAAATTTTTATTTTTTCTACCCTCCTTTCCTACCCCTGTACCCATTTTGCTTTGAAGTCTCGTCATTATATTTTTTTTGTTTTTAAAACTTGTGAAATAAATCACCTTATTACTTTAGTAATAAAAATATCGTGTAGACGACACAACACTAACAATAGTCAAAAAAAAAAAAAAAAAAAATTAAAAATAAATATTAAGTTGCATCTATTGAAATTTTTTTGGAAAGGGGATGAAAAAAAAATTAATTGCAAAGAAAAATAACAAAATCAATTTCAAACCAACCCCTTATTTTTTGTGTCCTATTATTCTTAAAATATACACGTATACACATACATTAATTTATATACATTACAAATTTACCCTTTAATTAAAGCAAAAAAAAAAAAAACTTTGGTTAGATTTTGTGTTCATAAATGTTTTTCAAGTAAGGGATGAAAATAAATGAAACATGGTATTATCGTTGATCTTGATACGTGAGTATAATCTTGAATCTGTTTTTATTTTTTTTTTTTCAAAAAAATTCTTTACAATGCCTTGTAGATTGTTATGGAAAGGTGATGAAAATCTAAAACTGTAGTAAACTGGATTAAATTAATTCAACAAAAAACGAATAATCAAATAGATACAATGATGATTTAAAATTTATTACAAACATGAGAATACACAAGATGTATATAAAATGTAGATATTTGTTATTTTTAAAACTGAGAGTGGGATAATTTTAATTAAAAATTAAGAAAAGAGTATTTTAAAGAATGTGTAGATATGCGTTCATAATGCAATGAAAATAACATTTAGGCAGATTATAAAATATATACGCTTGAACTGGATAAATTTGGATATATTAAGAATGTTTATTCTAGAGCTTCCCATCTCATATTTAGAAAACGTATTAAATAATAATTAAAATTATATTAAAAAACAACTTTTTATGTTTGAAATACTCAGATTATTCTTTCCCTGGCTTGTTTTATGAAAGGTACTATGCGTTAAAAATTAGTTTAATATTCGTTTGTTAATACATTAAAGAAAAGGTATTTTTTTTATTTTTAAAGCGCTAATTTTTCAACTAATAAGCCTGTCTTTACCATAGGTACATGTTGGAACAGGGGGTCATATTATATTCGTGTTATTAGAATTGTTCTTATTGAATTCCACATACAATTTAAACATGAGATAGTACAAGGTCTTATAACTTGTAGAAACGTCTTAGATTTTTAATATTTACAATTCTATTTTTTGATTTACGAGTATTGTAATATTTTGTATTTGAGTTATATGGTATTCTATATTTGCGAGTTATATTATTCAATTAAATTATTTGTTTATATGTTGCATTTGTTTATATTGTTGTTTAATGTATTTTTTTTTTATATTAAAGATATATAATTATTAATTATTGATTATGCCATTAATTTGAACCCAATGGGGAATGGTAGCTGAGTCGAGTCGAAAAACAGAAAAGTTTTTTTTCACTTTCACTAGGATTCGAACTTAATTTTGAAGTTTTACGACAATTCAATATGAAATATTACGACAATCAAATATTTAATATTGAATACACATTTGGCTTTAGACTATTGACTTTAGACGAGTTGAAACTATCGATTCTTTAATAGATTTTACCCTAGATGAAACACCCTATTCTATTGTCTATAAATATAAATGTCCTAGACAAAATTATAAATTATTTGGTTGACATTTCTTAAATCTCTAAAAACAAAGATTAAAAATTTAATAATTCATATTAATTACATTTTATTTTATTTAATTTCAGTATTAATTTAAATTTCGTTCAGAATCAAAATTGCAATCAATTAACTTAAATTACATACAAAATATTATTTAAATTCTAAACTATCATAATATTTGATATTATTTATTTAAGAATCACATATTTTGTATTCATTATAATTACTTAAAATAAAACCTTAAGTAATTATCTTCTTAAAATCACAAATGTGTGCAATATTAAAACTATAGTCTGGCAGTATAGTCTGTGTCTTTCAACCAAAGATACCTACTCTGTAGACAATAGAAACCATACAATTTGTATTCAACAATATTATACAAATAAAAAATGGAAAATATTTAAGGTATATATTTTTAATACCTTCCATCTAATTCCATTTTTTTATTTGTTTTTTTTTTTTAATTTATTATTATTTTATTCTATAAATATAATTTTGATAAATTATTAAAAATTATTTTCATAATTTCTTAAATGGTTTTAATCTACACTTTTCATTCCCTTTACAATTTTATACCGCACATTAAAATTTACAAAATCAAGACAAATTTTAAAATCGCGTATAAACAATCCAAAATATATGTTTGTATATTTTTACTTATTTATTTATTGAGTCTCAGTTGTTGTTGTTGTTGTTGTTTTTTTCATTTATTTATTTATATAATGAGTATAATGAATACAACAAAATATAAAATGAGAGAATTCTTAATGAATTTTTTGTTTATTTACACAACACAAATAATTCATTTTAATATTGCATCATAAAAATACACATACATATATATTTATATACATATTATTTGTAAATTGTATGTAAGAATATACGTTGAACATGACAGTGGCAACAAAACAATTAATTTTTCTTATTTTTAAAAACTGATGATACCAAATTTATAATGAATTGTAACAAATATTTATTTATATGTTGTAAGTGGTATATTGTTGTAAAAGCAACAATATAAACAACAACAACTACAACAGTAACAACAATAAAAGAAAAACTTTTTCTAAATATTAAAATCCTTTAAGTAAAGAAAATGTTGATTTCTTTCTAAATAATACGGAATACCATCATTTTGTATATTGGTGTTTGAAAATTGAAATAAATGAAAATCAAAATGGCACATTGTGAATGAATGAAGTGAATGATTTGAATGAAATCAAAATTTATAAGAGAATTCACAATGAAAATAAATATTATGAATTATATTTTTAGTTGATTTTGATTATTATTTTATTATTTTTTTTATAAATATTTCATTAGGAGAGATTCAAAAAATCAAATGTTTTTCTTTTATATGTTTTGTACTTGGTGTATTTTATTGTAATGGGTGTAAAATTAGAGTGGTAAAAATGATTGGGTTTATTAATTTTGGGTATTGTTTAAAAATTAATTTTAGGATTTTTTTGTGTGAGGTTAACAGCACTTATATTAGAATTATGAATATACTTTCAGTTAGCCGCCCGCGTCTGATTTTTTTAAAATTTTACACAAACATGCTTGGATTTGAACAGGCTTAGATCCAGAAATAAGTTTGAATTTAAAATAGAAGTTTTGACTATAAGTGGGCGCTTTTAAAGTTAAAGTGACCTCTTTGATAACCAGGACCTCAATAGTTCTTATGACCAAATTGGTTTCACAAAATTTAAAAGAAATCAGGCTCGCAGTCTAAATGAAAGTTAAACTACATATAAGATCACCGTGTTTGATATAAAAAGACAGTTCCAATAATCTTCGTCCATATTTAATGGAAAAGCATTAGTGAGAGAAGCTTAGGTATTGAAATAAATTAATGTTTTTTTTAAAAGATTATTAATTGGAACAAAAAGAAGGATAGAAAAATATAGCAGTTATTATATCAGTTCCTTAAAAATTAACTAATATAAAATTGGGTTGCCAATATTTAAGCTTTAATATCAGACTACACTTTCATCTTGGGAAAGTTAGAATTATAATTAAATATTTGAAATAATATATAGTTGAAAATAAAAAAATTCCAAATTTCTAAATCTCAAATTAAAAGAAATCCTAAATTTTTAATTCCCAAATTGCAATACCCCAGATAGTTATAAAACCGAACTTTATCTTTTTTCCAGAATATTTATATATGTATATGTTCATGCGATATTCTCCTCCACCCCACCCATTTTTTTAAATGATTTGTTGCTGATTTATTATTTATGAAAAAAAGTTAGGAAAAATTGCAGAGTTGGATACAAAATTAAGATTCCAATCATTTGTTTAGCGGGGGTTTAGGGCCGGAAACTCCATTATGTTGAATGTTTTGTTACTTACTTATTATTTATGAAAAACCGTTAGGAAGGATTTAAAAGTTGAATACAAAATCAGGGTATCAATAATATGTTTAACGGTGGTTTGGGGCGGGTATTGATATTTGCGATTTTGGAATTTTCAGACTTTGTATTTGAAATTTTGTTTTTGGAATTTTATATTTGGAATTTTGTATTTGGGATTCAGTTAACAACCCAATATAGCCCCTAAATTGTTAGTTTTTATTTCAGAAAGATATATTTCAAAAGAAAATTTTTTCTTAATTTTCAAAATTCGAATATGTTTGATAAGCTCTGGTATATTTTTAATCGAACATGCCAAAATATGTATAGATACTTCGAATCATGACGTCACACGGCTTGCACTATGTAACAAATCAATAGATTGAATTACTTCGTTAGTTGCAAAGCTCCTTAATTTACACCGTAGCTGGGATACATATTTAATCCTTGATTACGTCTAATGTTTTGTAAATTCAATATTTTTACCACCTAAAAACCAGTTATTCTTAAATTGTATTTTATTGATATTTAAATATTTTTTCCCACTTATATTTTGACTTTATAGCTTTCCTTAACGATTTATTTGACATTGTTGCAAAAGAAGTTTATTTTAATTGTATTGTCAATTTTTTTATTTGATTTCAACAAAAATAAAATGATATTTTTATTTGTATGTATGTATATATATTATCCATATACAAAATTGATGTTTTCTCTATAAAAATTTTTCATTTACTTCTGTTTGTTATTGTTTTTGCTTTTTTTTTTCTATTTATTTTTTATTTTAACTTTCTTGTAACTAAATGATAAACGATTTTAAAAGGATTTTATATATAATCATATTTTATATACATATACATACAAATAAATATACAACAATGCACGTAATTTTTTTGTATTATATTTTTTTTTTTTTAAATAATGTATAGGTGGTGTTGCCTAATTTCGAACATGTCCTATAATCGAACACTTTTTAAAAAAACTAGTATAATAACAAAATTTGACTTATTTTAAAAACGGTTTTTTTTTTAATTTATTTGTTGAAGTTTCCCCTACCCTTACCAAAAAAAGCAGAACAAAAAATAAGTTAATTATCTCTCAAAACGCTAAAACTTGAAACTGGTTTTTAAACACTGCGTTTTTCATTGAAATTGCTAATAAAAAAAGAGTTTTAAGGGTTGCAGAAAATAGTGTTTTTTTATGAAATCTGTAAGCAAATTGTTTAAAAATTTATATATTCATGCAAAGGAATATTTATTTATTGAATTTTCTTAAAAATTAAAGGAAAATATTAAAAATTTGTTTATATTTTTGACCTGTTCGAAAAAAGGAAACTAAAATACACAAATTTCTTATTTCGAACACGGCGTTCGAATTTAGGCAATCCAAATTAGTTTTAGATTCCCTTATTCGAACACAACGTTTTCTTCAGATTTTAAGTTTTTACACAACAATTTTTTAAACAAAATGAAAATGTTTCAGCAATATAGCGAGAATTTTTTGAAGGTTGCTTTTGGTAAAATCAAGGAAGAGTTTTTGAACGTTAGGGACGCCAGTAAACTCTTTCATATTCCGGTAACAAAGATAAGAAAATGAAAATGGACTATACAGTTCTGACTCAGAGCGTAGAAAAATGAATTGTAGAATAACTTGTGAATTTGGCTAAATGCGGCTTTCAGCGGGAGCATTCGAAATCTCGTTTTCTTGCAAAATTTTTTAAAACTATCGCGAAAAAATGGAAAAACAATTTAAATAATTTATTGTTGACTTATTATGTATGAAGAGAAATTACAAGGGGTTTTAAAGTTGGGTACAAAATCTGGCTTCAAATAATCAGTTTGCTCGGGTTTGGGGGGCGGGAGCTTTAAATGCTTATATATGAAAGTTTCAGTGAGATTTTGGAATTGCATACAAATTGATGGTTCCAATAATTTATTTAATTATATTATATTATTTGCTGACTCTTTAATCTTAATTTTTGATTCTAGTTTTGGATGCGAAATCTAGCAATAATTAAATTAGCGGGGTTTCGGGCTGACCGATTTTTCTAGCCAATTTCTTTTTTAATTTTATATGTATTTTAGAAATCTAGTTTTTTTATACATATATAGGTATACCGAGAACTTTTAACACCTATGTAAAGTCCATCAGGGTTGATTACGAGATCAGGATGTTGCCTTCTTCCAGAATATTTATTTAATTTGCTAGATTCTGAGTTAGAAGCGATTTGAGTTCAATTCAAAAATATAGGATTGTACCCTTTTCTTTAAAAATTAAGTTAAAAGTTAAAAAAAGAAATCAAAAATCAAAAATTTTGCTTTTAAAAATATTATTTATGAAATTTTTATTTGATATGTTTTTTGGTAGATTTACTTTATTTTTTTGAGTTTCTTTTTCGTCCAAATCAATTTACTAAAAAAAAAAATTATTTGGTTGTAAAACTCGTTATTTTGATACGCGAGTTTTAGAAAAGCGAGATTTCGTAACCAACCCACTTTTCACAAAAGCCAGAAGAGCTCCAAGATGTGGTCCAAAAAAGTAAAGGAGGAGAAAAGAGTTACCCCTTTTACTAATGGCAGGCCAGGCAAAAATGATATTTTTAGGAAATAACATAAGGCATAAGGAAATATTTAACCGTAATCCAGAAACTATTACAAAGGCGTGTAATAAAACGGAAGAAAACATTAGGAAATAGTTTAATGATCCAGAAAACTATTAAATTAAATTAAGTTATTTAATCTTTGTATTTATAAAGTTTGAATTCATAAGAAATAACAATATTTAAAATGAAAACATGGTAATTTTAATAGTAATTCTTTAAAAAAATTTGTGTTCGAACAAAGGAATATCTGCTTTCGAAAATAGGCAACTGGTGTTCGATTATAGGCAAATTTGCGTTTTTTTAGTAATTTTTAAATAAAATTATTAATAATTTGTATAATTTAATTTAATTTAATTAGTTCGAAAAGTTATTAAATTTACTTTCGATTGATATATAAAACTAGTTATTCGGTCAATATACACATTATTTATGACTAATTAAAGTCGCAAGTATGGTTAAGTGTTCGATTATAGGGAACTTAACCCTATAATAAATAAATATGTGTATATATATATGTATGTAAAGAAAATAAAAGATAATTATGTAAAGAATGAAAATCTTTTTAATTGCTATTGACATTGGAATTGTTAAGTAACATTTTATATCACAGTTAAAATAAAAATAATAACAAAAAAAAAAACACAAAAAAAAAATGATGATTTTAATGTTGAAAAAAAAGGATGATTGTAATGGTTATGATGCTATATATTGGTGTTGACAAAGATGACAATAAGAACAATAATGAAAGTGAACGTATCCTTTTCTTAAATGTTTGTTGTTTTTTATTTTCTTTTTATTATTTTTATTATTATTTTCTTTAATTGACATTATTTGATTTAAAGAAAGAAATAAAATTTAAAAAAAAAATTAAATTGAGATAAAGGGTTTTTATTTTATAAGGATATCACAACAGATAAATAAACTGAATGTAATTTTAAAGGATTTGTTTTGGAAAGATTTTTGGAAAATTCTTTATGAAATATAATACTTAATTAAAATGTTGAGGAAATTCTAAAATGATTTTATGTGAATTGAGAAAAACGTATGAATAGGAAATTTAAAAAAATTTAATATTTGATTAATACAGAGTGGCGTAAAACGACCGATATGGTTTGAATGTTTAATAACTTTTTTATTTAATGGTTAATTATTATTATTTTTTTATTATACATACATGTAGGTATATTAATTAGGAATATTTTTAGCTTAAATATGAAAAATTATATCCCGCAAGTGTTAACCATTTTTGGCTTCGCACATTCGTGCTCTTTCCAGTACATTTTTCATAACTTTTCGACATTTCAGGATTGTCGCTGGCTTTTTTACGTATACTCTTTCTTTCAAATAACCCCATTGCTCATTATCAAATTAAAATTTCAAAATTGAATTCAACATTAGATTTTCTAAATAAAATTCAATAATTGTTGATCGCTGTTCTGTTGTGTACTGTTCCATTTTCAATTTTGCCAATTTTTCTTCACAAAATTTTGAAATAAAAATAAAAAATATAAATAAATTTAAAAAGTTATTAAACATTGAAACCATATCGGTCGTTTTGCGCCACCCTGTACAAAGTATTGTTCCAGCTTAGAATGGTTGAAAGTGTTGGAAAATGGGATTACTTCATCTTTAGAAATTGATTTATACTTCATTTTAAAATATTTGATTACTTTGTGTTTAAAAATTGTAAGGCTATCTTACTCCTGCTTCTGAGTATTTAATTTTTCATGTTTTTTGATACTTTGCTTAATTTTTTGAGGGTCACCAACTTATACCGAAACTGTTTTTGTTTAATTTTTATACCCGTTAATACAAAAGAGGTTACCAGAAAAAACATGCTAGATATAATGTCAAACACACTATTGGGTGGTCCAAATTTGTTTTTTGATTATTTTATTTTTTTGTATTGTTTTTCAATGTTTGAGAATTTATGGTTTATTTTATTTTAAACATCATAGTGGGTATACTCTTCCTCGTTTCTAAACGAAATGTAATTTTTTTAACTTACAGATATCCTAAATAAGTTATTTGAAAGTACTGTACAAGGTCGGTTACAACAGTTTATTTTTTCTGTGAGAAATTTTGCAATTCAGTTTTTGTCAGACCTACAAAAATATGGGATTTGTTATATCATCCTTCACATCCCCAAAGGGCAAAGGCTAGCGATGTAACGTTTTGCACTTCGTCTAAATCTAAACAGACTAATGATGAGCTTTCATTCGAATTGAATTTAATCGCATTTACCCCTACTAATCTGATATAAAATGGGACAGTAAACCTCAACTACAACTAAATAAGAAAATATTAAATCAGCTCCTGAAGCAATATTGGTTTTTTTTTTCTGCTGAATTACAAATTCAAAATGTAAGTCGTATTTTTTATTATATTTACCTTTAAGTTTCCACTTTTCAATTTTATACTTGTTCTTATTTAATTGGACATAATATTATTATAAGTCTTAAGGCATTGATTATTAAGACCTGACAGTGCTTTAACACATTTTGATTGACTTAAGTATAACACTATTCTAAAGGATTACAACTATTCATCACAATCTGTCGCAAAATTTTTTCTTTTAAAATTCACAAAAAACAAACAAAAATTTATTTTTAAATAAATAACTCTTGTTGTTTAGCCAAATCCATTAATTAATTTCCCCACTTAAAATAATTTTTAAATTTACACGTTATTTCCAGACTGTAATGCAACATTTAAGTGCATTTTTTATAAATATCAGGAAATAAAACTTTTGCTTTCAAATTAAAATTTAAATAGAAAATATTAAAAGAACCCTTCAAACCTTTATTTTTTGTCTTTCCTGAAACTTATCGCCTCTTAAATATACTCTGTACTCTTCCTCAGATTTCATTTAAGATCACTGTTTTTCTTGAACAACAATTGGGTCTTTTTGTTTAATTAAGTGCAATGGGATATACCTATAAACTGTACTTAGTAGCATTGACAACAAAGATAAAATAATAATAAGATGCATTTACAACCCCTGCATCATTATAAATTGTCTTCAATAAAATATTACATAATATAAAATAAGTATTATAAATCATTCAACAATTTGCATCCGTCTGGGGAATTGTTGTATCTTTGCTTTCAAAAAAATTCTAAGTCTATAGAATTTTTCAATCAACATTTTATATTTTTAATAACAAAATTGTTAATTTCTTATATTGCTGTTATATTCACATTCATCAACATCACCATCATTAACAACAATATTATCATTTGAATACAGTTTGAAAAATAAAGGATGCTTTTGTTATTTTTTTAATAAGAACCTATTTCGGCGCAACAAGACTAATAATTGCAGTTTTTTTTTTTTTTTTTTTGTCAACAAAACTAAGGGACTTGCAACAAAATATAAAATAAAATTCTTTTTGCAACTTTCCCCTACAACAGTTTTTTTTTTAGAATATTTTGTAAAATAGGGTTGCATTTAATATTATTTTTTCATTGTTTCTGTTTAGATTTTGTTGCATTTAATAGAAAAAGCAACAATTTTGATGCAACAAAAAATAGAAAAAAGTTAATGCACCACATACAGTAAAAGCTAGAATGAAAACATTTAAAATTAGACTTTTTGTAGAAATAATAATACAAAAAATTTGAAAAGCCTTCATATCATTGTTTGTAATGTACAACCCTTCTCCATCCTTTGATTGTGTCCAAATATCTTATTGTGCCCCAATGTCGTACAAGAAAAGTAGTATCCATTGTTGCAATATTTGAACAACATTTTTAAACAATAAACGAAACAAATATAGAAATATTAATGAACCCTTTGCTGCGTTGAACTGGTCTTATGATATTGATAATGATGATTATGATTCTAAAGTAATCTTTGCAGGAAGTTGAAACTTTCTCTACGAGTACTACTGTCTTAAACTCGTCTCTTTCTTATTTCATCCATTTTTCTTTTTTGTATTCTTATATTAATTTTTTTTTCTATTTGTTGTTCTTCAATATAATTTCGTTTTAAAATATCGAAATACAAAATCTCGAAATATCAAAACTGAAAGAGGCAAAATCTCAAAACAAATAAAAGATTCGGGTAAGGGGATATAATTCTATTTTTCAAAACCTCGTTTTTCGAAATTGTTACCACATCTCAAAAAACCGAAAAACACAAATAATCTATTCTTTTAGTAATACACATTCTATTCTTCTTAATTGGTTGCTAAGGACTCCTCAAAACCAGACAACACTGCGAAAAATTCTGAATTTCAAAGGAGCTTACAGTTAGATTCAAAATTAGAGTATTCTCTTTTACCTGAGTTATGAACCCAACTCTAAAATTGTAAACCAGGATTACATTATAAAAGGCGTATAACTCTAATTTTGAATTCAACTCTGAAACTACCTCCTAATTCATCCTCCTATATAAAATAAAAAATTTGTGAGACTTTCATATCTCGATTCTGATTTTTCGAGATATTGATTTTCGATATTTTAATTTTAGAGCTTTTGATACCGATCCACCTTGACGTTTTCGAGATATTGATTTTCGATATTTTGATTTTCAAGCATTTGATACCAACCCGTGTTATTTTTTAGTTTTCTTTTTACATCCTTTCTATAATACCTTTATATTTCTAAGAGTTCAATGCCCTTTTCGGTTCTCATAAGTGGCAGCAGTGATACCTAACGGTGATTTTTTTTTCTTTTCTTTTGTATTTGTTAAACTTGGGACACAATGCAACAATAACAGCAAAATCAAGAAATAAAAGCCTATAAAATGGTGAACTAGCAATCATGTGCAATGTCAAAGGTTTTGGTCATATAAGAATCTCTTCCAGTTTCCTCTTATTTTCCAAACCCCTTTCTATTATAATCCCAGAGTATAATTGTATACCTGTGGATAAAGAATGAACTTTTATTTTCGTATTTTTCTACTTCTCTCAATAATTTTCCTTGTTTTTCCTTTATTAATATTGAAGATGTTGAAGAAGTTGTAAAATAAAACAAGTTCCTATATTATAAGGAAGCAAATTATACTATGGTAAAGCATATCAGCTAATACATATATAGACTAATTTTCATCATATATGCAAATATGTTTTAATATATTAGTATGTATGTAAATATGTATTTTAGTTCCCGTTCCTGTTATCATATTACCATCATAATCATCACCAAGAATCAACATTAGCATCGCAGTCATCATTACCCTCAGAATCTTTTTTTTTTTAAATATGTACAGAAGAGGAAAGAGTAAAAAAATAACAAAAAAAATATACATATATTGAAGTGGCAACATATTATTATAACTTAGTATATGAATGCATTGCATTGCATATAATATATATATATGGTGAAAGAAGAGTCATCAGGGTCCCTCTCAGACGTACTCTTGTTTCGTATTTCAGGTAGGAAAAATTATATTTTTTTTTATAGTGCATTTTATTAAAAATATGTGAAATAATGTGAATTTTTACATATGCATATATATACATATTATTATAAGCTGGTATGTGTATTAATTTTGATGCAAACTTTATCCAAGATATCTAGAACAAAGTACCTATATGCAATATTTTATATACCTACCTTTTAAATGTTTAATTCAAATTAGAGAAAAACTGGTGAATTAAATTAGAAATTTTAAATCAAATGTTTCAAAAATTTCAATAACGCGATTCTTTGTTTCCATAATATTAATAAATTTATTTTTCAAGACTAAAAGTCTATGGTGTCACCAAATTTGTATGTTAATGGACCAATTTGAATTTAATAATTATCTCAAAATTTAAATGCAATTCCTACATTAACCTGAATTCCAATCTCAATCACCTTTTGTCACTATCCCGTTCCTGGTTCTATAAAATAAAAACTTATGTTGATTTGTATTGACGACCTTATTCCAAGGTTGGTTTTGGTCTGTTAAAGTACAAAATTTGTCCTAAGTATCGTGCAGATTTATGTTGGATGATCTTTGATATTTTTCACCCAATCCTCGAAAACCTAGTAACAGCTTAAGAAGAGAGTTAAATTAAAAATAGAGTTGAGTTTAATACTTCAAAAACTCAAAGCTGGCTGATTTCTTGCATGAGAAATCAGTTTAACCCGATTCTGCGATTCCAAGGTGAAAATATTAAACGATCAGACAATCTAAGCATTTTAGGTTTGCAGCTAAATCAAAAAATGATGTGGAATGAGCATATTTTTAATAAAGCTAAGAATGGTGCCAAATATTTGGGTTTTCTGTCACGTTTCTCTCTCCTAAGGATCTGTTTAATATCTTTAAAGCCTATATTATAAATCGTGCCTTACGCCTAAAAGGTGACCATGTCGGGCAAGCAACACTCACTCCCCTTAACTTTCGTCGAAATATTGGAGCGATTTCTCTGTTTTGTAGGTATCTTGTAGGTAACAACACTTGCTCTATTGAACTAAAGTCAATTAAGCTTCCTTTTAAACAATTCCAACGTAACACCAGAAGAGCAGCAAGTGCTCACTTATACACCGTGGAAATTTCAAGATGGTTTAAAACTGGTTATTGAAACTTATTTGTCATGAGGACTGCTTAGATGTGGAGGACTCCTCTTTTAATAATGTACCATACTACAACTTGCAAAAATTCAAAACGAATCTTTTCAGATTCGTTTTCAACCTACCTCCTAATTCCCCTCTAATATCCTATTTTCCTTCCCTTGCCAACTAAACCTATATATTATGTATATAGGAATCCATTCCTAGCGTTTTGTTAGAAAAAAAAAACAATTTTTTAAAAAAGTTATTAGACTCCTATACGATAATTGATCCCATTTACTTACGATTTAAATTAAAGAATCAAGTATGAATATTGAATACTAAACGATCTGTATTAACAGACAATATGATTTATCAAATTGCTATTATTAACCACCATTTTCTTAAATGAAAACTAGTAGGACCCCTGTTTTTTTGCTTAAGTATTTTATCTCTTCTAACGTTAGATACCTAATACTGTAATTTTGAAGTATTTTGTAATACCGAGTTACTTTAGTAAATTTTTTAATACTTCGACAAATATTTAAATTACGGTTTATATAAATATTGCTAAAAAATAAAACTTAAGGTTTTTAAAAATTTATTTTCAAACGCGTTACCAATTTGATTAGTGAGAAACTAAAAACATGAAAGCAAGGTCTCGCGAACACTTGTGTATTATATATATGATTGAAATTTATTTTAAGTGATTATCTAAATATTTTTCTAAGTTAATAATTTCGATAATTTTTCAGGAAATTCTCACAGCTTATAATGCAGAAATTATCGAACGAAATCTTAACGGAAAAGTTAACGCGGCATAATAACAGAAAATTTTGTCCAAAATATCGCTTGTAAACCAGAAAAATGACAAAGCAAAAAATTGAAGGTAACTACTTTTGGAAAGTAATGGTAAAGAAGAAACATCAAAATCTGGTGAGTTACAACAAAAATATTATTAGTAATTTAGTAAATATAAGTATAAATTGTGATTAAAATTTATTTGACAAGTCATTAAAAATTTATGTAGATTAGTTCATTGAAAGTCTCTTTCAAAATAGAAAAATAAATCTATTTCAGTTCTATTAATTAAAAAATTAATCAGATTTGACAAATACACTCACGATATTTCCTATGTAATTCTCTTATTATCAGATCAACATTCTTTAAATTGAGAAGCACTAACTTTTTAGCAATACGGTCAATATAAGACCTTCCGATTTTGAACATCGCGTACATCACGAATTTATCGATTTACAGAATTTGGATCAATACAAATTAGAATTGGATCCGCATTTCCCGTAAAGGACCACCATTGTTATATACTTATTTTAAAATAAAGTTTTTTTATTTTGTTTAGGACTAGATGGTGGGAATCTTGGAAAACATCATTAACTTGTTCGGTCGCGTCGATTAAAACGATATTAGAAGAACTTTTACTACAGTGAGCTACATCCCTCGTTAATTTTTTTATACTATTTGTACGTTGTACATTTTTGGATTGCCACCCTATTCCACAATTTATTATATCTTTTTGTTATGATTTTTTTTTTTAAATTTTCCTATGATTTTTTTTTCGATTTCGAGGGAATGGAACGCTCGAAAGCCACTCATTGAAATTGTTTCTTTGGTTAGTGTGCGACTTCAACACACCAAGACCACGCCCTTTTTGAATCAAACTTTAGGAAGGAATCTGCGATACAAATGTACAGTTTGTTTAAAGAGACGGGGGTATGGAAGAATTTTAGAATAATGGGGAGGTTTGGGATTTTTGGGTTATGGATTATACTAATCAAGAGTTTCGTATTCTATAAAACCAGCCATATAATTTAAATGTGTTGAAATTAATTGAGTGTGGGGAATTTAAAATTCAAATTGAAATACTTTCAAAAATATCGAAAGATCCTTTTAGTAAACTTTTTAAGTTATCAGAGGTAATGATTTATTATATGTTTTATGACTATTATAATCAGAGCTCATATTAGATATGACTATTTTATAAATGTCAAAATATGATTAAATTTTCGCAAAATTAAAAATCAAGTTACAATAGCGAATTTGTGACTGCGTTGAGTTATAATTACGATATGACAATTTCTAGAATAGGGCTGCTTTGTAAGATTTTATAAATATCGGATTTGCGAACACATCCGGAAGCATTAACCATGTCTCGCAATATCTTTTTTTTAATCATGCAAATACTGGTTTGTGAAGCCGTTTAGCACAACGCCATTCCAGTATACCGTACGCCGATTTTTGACTTAGTAGCTTATCCGATAATTTAAAATTAATCTTTAAGTCGAATATTATAATTCAATATAATATAATTCATTTTATGGAAAGTTAAATTTAGTTTTGTTTTTAAAAACTCCTTTCTCTCCATTAAGTAATTGTAGATTTAAAAATTACAAAACTTTAATTTCAATTTCAAATTAGCTATTAGGGTGCGTTTATGTTGGAGCTGCGATAAGTGATAAGAGCGCCGATAAAAGCGTCGATAAGAGCAAATCGTAGAAAACTATACACTTGATTTAAGTAGAGGTGTTTATACTGGAGCATCGCTTTGATTATCGATAAACAATAAAAATTTCCTATGCTATGCTCTTATCGGCGCTGTGAGAAGTGATAAGAGTTATCACAGCTCCAATATAAACGCATACTTAGAAACGCATTGCCATTACTTTTGTGTAATATTTTTCTCATAAACTTTCTATTTCCTTTCTTCTAATTTCCATTGATATGATTATTTTATAACAGTTGTTGAGGTGTCACTGTAAGTTTTACTCCATCTTTACTTTTCATTCATATTGAGACCCAATAAAAATCATTTCCTGTTTTGATTTTGTTATATACAAAAATATAAATGGAAAGTTAGGTTTACATTAAGTGAAAATGTCTTTGAAAAAAATTTATAATGTGTTGAACACTGTGTTGTAATCAGTAGCAACAGCATAGTTATGTAAATTTTGAATAGGAAAAAAATATATTATAGAAGCCCCCCTATTTATATTTTAAACCTGTGCTATTGTCAGTGTTGTATAGAGTTGCATTAACAATACATCAAAAAAAAAAAAAAATATTAAAAAATTGCAATAATTTGAATGAATGTAATGAAGACACAAAAAAAAAAAAAAAGAAAAGCTAGGCTAAGCCTTGAAGCCATTTAAATAATTCAACTTTCAAGTTTTCAAGTTCCCAGTTTTTTTTTTCAGGGTTGTTGTTGATGTACAGTTTCTCCAAATCTTTATATATATTTTTGTTGTCCTTCAATGAGGATCTTCAGGATACCGTTTTTTTTTTTTTTTTTTTTTTTTTTAATTTAAAGTTTATGAAATTTTTATGAATGCAATTCTTTTTTGTGTACAGGATATTGTTGCTTCATCATTTTTTCGTTTTGTTTGTTTCTTTAATGTTGCTAGTTCTTTTTTTTTATATTTTTTATTCTTTTGTTGTAAGGCAACAAGCCTTTAATATTTTTTTTTATTTTTTGTGTTTTTTTTTTGGTGCAATTTCTTTTACAAAATAATGTTTATATAATTAAAAAACAAAAATCTTTTATTTCCCTGTGCAATTTTTTTCCATCATCTATTTATTGCAATATTATATTATTTCATTCCTCTTGATTCGAAGAGTTTCCTTGTATCCGAAATTCATATATATACATATACAACTTAGGACAGAGAGTTAGTATATATCATTCATTGAAAAAATCCCTTTGGGTTATCAAGTTCTTTTTGATCTTCATAATGGGTTTTGTAAAGTATAAACTGCACTGTGTTTTTTATTCATATATAAATGTTGTTGCAGTAAAAGTATGGTGAACTCTTAAATCTCAAATGAAATCAACATATACATCATAGTCCCGTGAAAGATAAAATAGACTTTAATTTGGTATTGCTAGTTTTTTTAAAAAAAAAATTAAATTTAGTTAAAAATCCGGAATACATGGAGCTGATGATTAAAGCGTTATCAAGTGGGGGGAAGATGAAGATTTTTTTGTGATTTAAAGATAAATGTTTAAATATATTATAATTTATAAAGTTAAAATTGGTGTGGACCATCAGTTACTTAAAAGAAAATAAAAAAAAAAAATTATAAATAAACAAACATAAAATATTAAAAATATGTGGAAGGTTTTTATGTATATATATTATATATAAATTATATATATATTTATTTATTTTTGTTGTTATTCTAGAACAATTTTTATTAAAAAATTTTTCTAAAAATATAAAATACAATGAGAAAGATTATAGTTACCCTTGCCAACTTTTAGATACTCGTATGAATCCACTATACACTATTGTGTTTAAAATAAGATAAACCATCTACTTCGTAATGATATTATATTAATATATATATGTATAAAAAATTTTATCATTCCATCCTTTACTTTCCTTGCCCATTTGCAATTTTAACCTCGGAGTATTATTAGATTCGCAGCAATCGGATTAAGAGCTTTATAGGGCAGCTTCCCAAAAATGGTCTCCGAATATTTAAAAACTTATGAAATTGCTTGTCATATTATTCAAAATACAAATTTATTTGGTATTTTATATCTGTGAGTTATATTATTCAAGTAAATTATTTGTTTATATTTTGTGTTTGTTTATATTGTTATATTAATGCATTTTTTACTAAAGTTTAAAATTTAAATGGCTTAATATTAATTTGAACCCAATGGCAAATGGAGTCGAAAACCAGAAAATGGTTTTTTCACTTTCACTGGGATTCGAACCCGGGCCTTTCGCATGAAAGGTCGAAACTCTAACCACTGTGTCACCCAGCCGTTAAAGACCTTATTTTAGTTGTCTAAGGATATCCACTATAAGGTTCCAGGAATCTATATGATAGCTCCACTTAGCTTCGCCCTGAGAAATCTCAAAATTTAGAAAAACAAGCTTGTTATATATTTTACCTAATTTTAATTTCAGTTTTGTAATGTAAATAGTTCTGAAGACATATGTAAACATTGTTCTAAAACTTGCATGGCAGCTGCTGCTGTTAAAACTTAATAGAAGTTCTTACCTTATTTTATAATTTCCCCCTATGTAATTTTCATACTCCTAGTTTTATTAGTTTTCCGATATTCATAGGTTCAAAAAGGTTCAAACAATTTATTAGGCAGCTATCCGAAGCCTTGGTTCTATTTTAACAAAAGGCAATAGAAAACCTAAAGATTATCTGAAAAGTTTTATTCCTATTTTAACAAAAATCAATAGGAAACCTAAAAATTATCTGAAAATTTCCGTGGGTAAAATTAAAAACTCTAGCTCCTTTAGCTTTTAAGTTATTTTGCTGGCTGATCGATTTCGATTCTGATCTGTTCCATACCTTTAAGTCTACTACGCGAACCACGTTTAAATCGATGCGTTACAAACGGAGAAGCAATTTTTATTTACCTATGACATTTTGCTCGCTTGGGTATAAATAGTTCACGTTTCTCGGTTTCTTTAGTATTGCCGTTCTGAAAGGTACTGCAACAGTATTTCCAGGATTTGAAATAACAAAATAATAACAAAAATACAAAAAAAAAAAAACAAAATTTTAAGGATAATAAAATTCATAAAATAATTTTTTTTTTATGTTTCGCTGTTTTGAATTTTTGATCATTTTTAACATTTTCAACAATTTTATTTTTTTGTTTTTATTTTTTTTTTAATTTTGAAATGCGTTCCGTTTTATTCTCTAAACTTTAAAGCATCACACGAATAATTCTCAGGCATTCGTGAAATAAAGACGGAAACATTTAACTAAAAAGTTAAAATTTTTTTTTTTTTCATTTAATTTTTTAAAATTGCATAACCAACCACCATTACTGTTATTTAATAAATTGTCATCAACCACAATATCAGAAACAGCAACAGTAGCATGATTTAATTCAACATAATATTCTAGATTCGTATTCGCAACACCACCACCACAAAATAAAAATTAAAAAAAACACTATCATTCTAATGATAAATTGTGCATATGTCTTTAGACAGAAGATTTTATAGAGGAGTTGAAGTTTTTTTTCGCTTCTATAATTTTAGAATTTTTATTCCTCTTACCTCACTCTCTTTGTCTCTCTCTCTCTTGCTCTATGCCTTTAACTTTTTCTACAGTACGGTTTCTTTTATGATGATGTTGAATATTATATGAATTGCATATCCTTAGGGAATATCTTACAATATATGCATGCAGTTTATATATGTAGTAACTTTCATTATTATTATTATTATGATTATGCATCAAATAAAATTGTAATTACAACGTAAAAATATATGATGTACGGATTATGCATAAAAATTTGAGTCCGCAACAAGAAGAGATAAAGCGGGAAGAGACAATTTGAGGCTTTAAATAAATGTAGGTTCAATCTTATGTTTTTTATGACTTTTTGGATTTTTATTTTGTTGTTGTGTTCTGTTGTATATAACATACAATAAAGAAGATGTAATGTAAAGTCTAGCGCATATTATAACAATTATGATTGCAGTAAAAATAAACAAGAAAAAGGATGTATACATACGTGTCTATATACATACGCGTCTATATGCACATACATAAATGCAACAATAAAATCGTTTTTTATTAACATTTTAATGTTAACTGTGTTTTATTGAAATAAAAATTGAAAAATAAAAAAAAGAAACCCTAATTTGCAAGATGCTGGCGGTGTATGAATAGTATGTTGTAACTGTTGTAATAAACTTTACAATAAAAAAGGTAAAGGCCTGAACTAAAAGAAAGTAAAAGAGAGAAAATAAATAAATAATAATAATAATAATAGAATAAAAATACATTTTAATTCAATGCATTATATGTGTGATTGTGTGACAAATTCACTTCTTTTTTTGTCTGAAAGAAAAATCTAAAAGAAAAACGCATACGAATTGAAAATTAAAATGGCGTTAAAATGCCCAGATTTATGCAGGTTTTATAAGTATGTCTTATTCTTTTGTATTTATTTATTTTTTATTTTTTTTTTTATTTTGTTAAATTTGTTTTAAAATATTTGAATCTAACGTTATTGTAAAAATTTAAAAATTTGTCTCGGATTTTTAAAATAAATGAGTTGGTGGTAGGGAGTTATGAAAAACAAGGAATAAAAATTGAATAAAGAAAAGGGAATGAAATCAAACTTTGAGGTGCTTTTATATTCACAAAATATTCAAAACTTAAAATTAAATAAGTTTATTGCGGATGTTGTATGTAACATTTGAATATTTTTAATACGTTAAGTAGTGAATATTATCAATACGTTCAGTATTACTCCGCTTAGGAGCACCGGTGGCGTAATGGGTAATCAATTCGCAGGTTATAAAAAATTAATTTATAAAAAAAATTGGTGACCAAATATATAACATAAGTTATTAAATAGAATTATTAATTATAAAATTAATGGAAAGTATTAGAAGTGGGCTGCACATCAGGCAAGGTCCACGATGTTAAGATGGCACATACTATCATCATTATAATACAACAACAGTACTCCATTTAAATTTTATACAGTTGTTGAAATATTTTAAAGTTTATTAACATATTTTTAATTATTTTACTTTAAGTTAGCAATGTAACTAAGACTTTGCCAGTTCGAATATCGAATATGTGGAATCACTCACAATTCATAAGTCGTAAAATATTTTTCTGACTTTTCAACGTTTAAACCCAAAGCACAGATCTCATGTCTAGCGTCAAATCAAACGTTTCCTCAGTCTTTATTTAAAAAACAAAAAAAAAATTTAAAAAATTAATTGTATCACAATATATTAATTATATCAGTTTAATTACAGATTTCTTTATTTCCAATAAATTAATAAAAACAGTTTGTCAAATTAAAAATATATTAATAACATTTTTTTTTATTTAATATTTGTCCTATTCAATAAATTAAAATAAAAAAAAAATATACATTTTAATTAAATATCTAAATAAAAAAAAAATAATAATAATGAAAATTATAAATTTCCCCATAAATTATATATATTTGCATTATTTTATCAATTTAAATTCTGATCATAATTCATTACATATCATTAGATAACACAAAAAAAAAAAACAAATTTATAACAAATGTATAAAATTTAAAATTAAAGTGTTAATTAAATATTTGAAATTTCAATACAATAAAAAAAAAAACTTTATATATATATGTATATTTATTTTCTAATTAGACATCATTATAATCATTATTATTTAAATTAAATGGTTTGTAATTAAAATTTTCTAAAGTAATTGATTAAATTTAATTTTAATTATAAGTTCTGGAATTTTACCAATTTTCCAAATATATACCAATTAAATTCAAATACCATAAACAATTTAATAATTTAAATTTTACCTACTACACATATTAAAATTTATTATATACAATAATATTTGAAAATAATTTTAATTGTGATAAAATATATAATAATAATAATTCAAATTTAAAATTGAATTTTTCATTAATAAATTATTGTAAAATTTGTGTGTGAATATTTCCTGTATTTGACATTTAACCAATAATACATTGTGTAAAATTTTTAATTAAACTAATTTAAATTGTCTTAATCTTTGTCATTATTGATGTATTTTCAAATTGAATTTATATTACACAAAATAAGATTAAATGGATTATTATTTTGTAATATAAGTTCTTCGCGAGATAAGTTCTTCTGTACTAGAAATTATACAAAGTTAAATAGATATCTCAGCGGATGTAACATAATATACTTTGCAATAAATAATAATTCAATTTTAATTGAACACCATCCAGCTATACAACATTCCAATTTAATTAAAATCATTATAATCTTTTTCAATCAAAAATATAAACAACTTCATCATATTCATTTAAATAAATCTAAAGAACATATTTTGAGACAGAATTAAGAACATATCCTATATATTAATTTTCCAATAATTTATAATAAAATGTTAATGAATTTTAATTTAATTATTATTTGTATGCTGTTGCATTATTTCATATAGGTAGTTAATATATATATATACATATATGCTTTTTTTTATTTTTGTTGTCATATTTAATAAATTTATCTATCCTTCATTATTGCACAAAAGTTGAGCACCAAGTCATATATTCGTACATATACAGAGTGGCGCCAAAACGACCGATATAATTTGAATGTTTAATAACTTTTTTATTTAATGGTTAATTATTATTATTTTTTTGTTATACAGTATATTAATGGGGGAATATTTTAAGCTTAAGTAGAAAAATTATATCTCGCAAGTGGTGATCATTTTCGGCCTCGCACATTCCTGTTCTTTCCAGTACATTTTCCATAACTTTTCGTAATTTTTGATCGCTGGTCTGTTTTATACTGTTCCATTTCCAATTCCCCAAGTTTTCTTCACAATATTTTGAAATAAAAATAAATAAATTTAAAAAGTTATTAAACATTCAAACCATATCTGTCGTTTTGCGCCACCCTGTATATGTGAGTACATGTTAGTCAACCTAATTTCATAATTGATTATTTCATATTACTATTATTATTATTATTACTTAAAAACAATCCCCAACTATAATTATTCTAACATCCCCCCTTACATTACATCCTTCTGACGAATTAACTATTGTTTTACAACACAGCTGCAGTTCTCAAATAGTTCTCTTCCATATAATAAATGTCAAATTAAAAAAAAAAACCTGCAAATTATACATATCAACTGCATAAGAATTCATAAACACGTATAGGTACATATCTATGAATATATATATATATATATACCAAAATAATAAAACATTACCCCTTAAACTATGCACAATTTAAAATAGTAAATACACATACAATGACTGAATCCCTTCCCGATCTTAATTTCTTAAAAAAAAAAAAAAAAAAAAAAAACACAAAACAAAACTCAAAAATTAGTTTGAACGCAACGCTTTAATTTATGAGTACAAGTATATTCAGGTGACATTTTACCTTTCAGACAGATTGTTGTTATATTTTTTTTTTTTTTTTATTATTTAATATTATTTTACTAGCTTTTGATTTATTCACTATAATATTCTCTTCATATATTTCAAAAAAAAAAATTCCTTTAAAACCACTTGAAAAACTTGAGGCAGAATTTAATTTTGAAAATGGAATGAGGTGAATATTTGAAAATAAAATATATAAATATAATATAAACCTCCCATCAATTTAATAAATCACTTTTGTGTAATATTGAATCATTGAATGAATCATTTGTATATTTTATAATATCTGCCACTAGAGGCGTCATAAATAATAACGGAATATAATTGGAATTGATATAAAGTCATGACTTGTGGTACGGTAAATATACATACATGTATATGGTGGATATAATGATATGGTGAATTCATACACAATTCACAATATGTATTATACTCTATACAGTATTGGAATGAAATTGGTGGGTGGTAAATATGAAGTGTATATAACAGTATAGTAGGTACAGGTAAAGAATGAAATCATGCAAAAATAATGAAAAATGATTATTTTTCTTTTTATTGCTATTTTTGTAATTTTTTTTTTTGTTGTTGTTATTGTTTTTGTATATAATGATGCTGCTGCTGCTTCTGCTGCATTTTATTGTTATTGGGTTGTGTGGCATTGTGTTAATTAAATTTTGAAAAATAAGTGCAATTATATAAGTAAAGTATCACACATCATAAGTCACAATAATAAAAAAGAATAACACAAGACAAGTGGTCTATATATATATATATGTATATGTATATATTGGATGTATATGATGCAACAAAAGACAATAAAAAAAAAAATCAAAAAAAAAAAAAAAAAAAAAAAAACAGTGAGACAAAAGTATGATGGTGGTGTTAGCAAGGTGAAAAGAAATAAAAGTTAAAGCGTGCTTAAGTGTTTATTCATAAGTAAGAAAAAAATTGCTAAGAATTGCATATAAATTTTTAATTTAGTTTATGTTTTGTTTTTATTTTATTGCCTGCATTTCTTTAGTGTTTTTTTTTTTTTTTTTTTTTTTTCTATTTGTTGAATTAAAGTGCATCACTATGTATAAAATATTATTAGAACAGATAGATATACTAAAATATTATATTGTTGTGTTCTAAATTACCTTTAGGTGTTTAAGACTTTTTTTTTTCATGTAACGGTTTTTTTGTTTTATTAGATAGAAAAATGATAAGAGGTGTAATATGGAATGATATATGATATAAGTTCGTTGATGCATTCAACCACATAGATGCATAATGCACTTAAGCACAACAACGTCATTATTATCATATACTCGTATATATATATTTATACCTTTTTGAACAGTGCCTATTTTACAGAAAAAAAAAAAAAAATTTAAAAAAAAGAAGAAAGCAGCTCACAAAAAATTTTATTCGGTACTTCATTTGATTTCAATCCAATCATGTTCAAGAATTCAGCATAAAACATGAGACGATAAAAAATCTTAACAAAAGACGACGAAATAAAAGTTTATTTTTAAAAAAGTTATCTTATGTATTTATTTTGGATTAATTTTCTTAAGAAAATTAAGTAAACGTTTTACAGCATCTCGTTCCTGACAAGTACTGGCTCCAAATTATTTTGAAGTGAAGTGGAAAATGCTGGAAATCTTTTAAAAGTCGAAAATGTTTTTACATTCAAAGGAGAGAAAACCATATTAATCTTAGTCTTCGTTTATTTGCTATACTGTTCTTAAAAGATGTTTATAAACCCTGCTTTAACTATTGAATGATTTAACTATTGACACTGTGATAGGCTTAACAGCCTGACTATATATCTGCATGTCGGAACAGGGGAGATATATTCATATATTAGAACTGATCAAATGAATTTCACATACAATTTAAACATGAGAAAGTACTAAGCCTTATAATATGTATAAATGTCTATAAATTATTAGCCACTTCAGTTTTTCCCAGTTAAAACACCACTTTTCCGTTTTCCCTTGGGTCATCTGATATACCGCATACCCAACTTTTAAATATTCTTATAGAGGTTATTTTTGCATCTTGTATACTTATTTTTGCATAGATTCTTATAAAAAGCTTCTTGTTAGTTTTTCTTCAGAGCTCAAATTTTAGGATTTAAACAATGGTCGTTGAATGCTAATAGTTTTCTTGATGCACTGACAGTCTTTGAATCACATATAACTAACCGAACCGATTTACGATTGTTCTTTATGTTAAGCAATGCATATTTTGTATAGATACTCAAAGTATGTTAACTAATACTTTACCTAACTAAACAGCTCGTGGCGGGAATTGTGTGGTGCGCATGGTATAACATCTCTATCGATGCCACCCACTGCTAAATTTAGTGTGTCATCAACTACTACAAGAAATACTAAACACTTTTAGTAAAAGCAACCCCGTTTCGACTGGTTTCGCACTTTAGACGAAACTCTTGTCATAGTTGTGGTCATAGAGCGAAGCCATTGTAACTTTTAGAACCCTACAAAAATCTTTAAATTTATTAATAAATTTATGCTATGAGGATTAAAAAAAAAGTAATTTTGATTAAGATAACATGAACAACAAACTTTAAAAGTGAATAAAAGATAAGATAAAAAAATAAAATAAAAATAAAAATAAATACAGAAGAGCAAAAAACAGAGCAATTTATTTAAAGAAAAAAAAAAAATTGTATTTAATTCCGCTTTTTGTGTAAATAATTGTACTTTGTTAAAAATTTTCTTCCGTTTCATTCCATTCTTATTCCATTCTATACTCTAGAAACAATGCAACAATAACAAACAATAGAATTTATTTTTTTTAAAATAGAAAGAAGTATGTACTTATATTTCTTACGTTATTATCAATCAACACTTTTTTCCAACGTCATCAGAACCATCACTCTTTTTATTATGGTACCTATACCCACATGTTCATAAGTACATCATAGTAAAGCAGGATCAGTTTTCTTTTTGTATTGTCCTTGAAATAGGCCTTTATACAAAACTCCTTTATATAATGATTTCTTTTTCTGTTTCCTTTATCTTAAGTTTTTTTTTGCTTTATCTATTTCTTCACTGTTATATGGTTTTGTTTCTTGTTTTATTAATGTTATGTTATAATAACCTGATGGATATATACTTGAAATAGATCCCAATTGCAGTGATTGTTGAAATCTTTTTTATTTTTTTTTTTATTATTATTCTGTTGCAAGTATAAGATACTTATATTGGAATGGAAACTTAATGCATTCTCCTATTTTTATTTTTTTTTTTTTTTTGTAATCATTGCCACTTCCCATCATCAACATCATCATCTTCAATATTCTTATCATAAAACATAAGTGTAATCAACATTTATTATCCTTGGTACAAACTATAGTTCTACTGTAAATTACATAACAAAACTAAGAACATAAATAGTGTTGAACAAAATTAAAAGAACAATTTTGAAAATCTTTACTGAATGTAGCTTCAGAAATTTTGATGAGATTCATAAGCTTTCTGATCACAAGAAGCTTTATAAAGTTTCTCTAATCGTAGAAAGGATCTCTTTAAGTGAAGAACAAGAATTGAAAACATACTAGAATGCTCTTTAAATTTTTCAACTTATAACTTACTTTCCTCCCTTTTACTAGAACTTGAAGACTTTGATAAGACTTCCTTAACCAAACGCTTAAGTCAGGTGTTTCTCATTCTATTGTTAGATCAGATGGGGTTATTTAGTTTAAAGCAAGCTGAGATCTCAAAGTTAGTTATGAATATGGTCATTAAAAAACAAGCCAAATTTTGAGTTGTTTTTGTCCCAAAATTAAAATTGAAAGTTCCATATAGTGTAGGTTTCCTTTGAACGCTTCCTTTTTAATACTTTTATTTTGCATTGCACCATACTTGTAAACTTTTTTAAAAGGAAACAGTAAAGGAATAAAATAATAATTTTCAAAAGTACTTTATAAACATATCCTTGCATATCCTTGCATTTTTCTTTAAAAAAAAAAAAAAAAAAAACAAAAGACAAAAAATATTGAGGGGACAATAAGAACAAAAAAAAAATAAAAAAAAATTCCTTTGATTTTTTGATGTGTTTTGTGTTATTTTTAAATTCCGAATTCGTGCTTTACAGCTGGAAATGGCCTGTTTTTTTTTTTTAATATTTTTTTTTCTTTTTTTTTGAGTGAACGCCTGCATGAGAATGTGTTAAAAAACGGAAAAAAATTATTTTCGCATCATATCGTATCGCATTACTTCATATGACACATACTATAACCCCTCTATTAAATAAATTACCCTATACAGTTGAACTTCGTTACATGGAACCAATTTCTTTTTAAGAGAATTATAGAGTTTTAATTAAATTTTATGGTTTAACAGCAGCGTTAAAAACGCATGGCTAATAAAAGTGAAATTAAAAATATCGTGCGCATCGCATGTGTCAACGCAGTGCATTACTTAATATTCAATATGTTACACTCATTTTGCAGCTTTTTAATTTGGCTTTTAACATTTTTCAATTTGCATATTTAATCAAAGCATAAATTTAATTATTTATAATTTAGTTTCTTTCACTTTTATATAAATGTTCAGCACGAGGAGAGGTTATGTATATGAATAATTCTATATTTAATCTGGTATAAAGTGTTTCAAACGTTGGTTGTTTTTTAGAAATTAATTTAGATCAAAGTATAAAGATTTAGTAAGCTAAGTTTGATCAGTTGACTAAGTTCTGAAAATTTTCAACTTTAAAAATATTATTAAACAATATAAAACTTTAATTTTCATCAAAGCGATGAAAATTGATTTGCTCAAATTTTTATTTATTTTTTATAAACAGACCCTTACTACATACAATGTGATAAGCAATTGATTAATCGTTTCTTTTTCAAGTGTGGCAGGTATATATTTTATATTATGATGTAAATTTTAAAATATCCATGATCCGACTAGACATATAACTTCGAAATATTGCAAACTCCGCTTAAGATTCATGAAGTGATATATATGATCAATTCTTCTATATGGCATGGTGGCTTAGACTTTAAAAATTAAAGACATCAACAAATTGGAAGCATTTTAAAACTGGGTCTACAGAAAAATGCAAAAAATCTCATGGACTGAACACGTTTCAAATGAGGATGCTCTCAGTAGAATTGATGCAAATAGAGAACTTCTTCTGAGAATTCAACGTCAGAATACATCATATTTTGGTCACATTAGGCGGTGAAACGAATATGTATTGCTTCGACTTATTTTCCTAGGAAAAATTGAAGGAAGAAGGGGTATAGGTAAGAAACTAATGTCATGGCTAAGAAACAGACAGTGGACAGACGTTTCAGATATAGGAGAGCTAATGTACATAGCCAGGTATCACATAAGTCATCAACACTTGATCAACAGCATCATGTGATCACTAACATCCAATAATAGATATGCAGCAAAAGAAGAAGAAGAAGAAGAAGAAGATCCGACTGCAGCTTTAACCCGAGACATTTTGATTGTGACGTGCTAATCGCTACGCCACCTGTCGTATTTTTTTAAATTTCTTTAACAACACAAAATTATTCATTTTCTTTAATTTTAAGGTTCGTTTTATCTGCATTCTACTGTATTTTAAGAATTATTTCCTTTACATTATATTATGAAATTGACATAAGGACATCAAACACTTATAATTTAGAGAAAAAAAAGGACACAAAAATAGGAAGAAAGAAATGTATAACAAAGTGTTTGAATTGTTTAAAAGTCGTGATCAAGATCAGAAAAATATAATTCTTTATTTTTTTTTGTGTAACATTGATGATGAATATGTATTATATATGTATATATATGTATATATTTATATATAGAAGGTATGATGAATGCCACTTCAAAAAAAAAAAAAATTAATGAATTGAGTGTATTTTTTTCTTTCATACTCACTCTTATTTTTCATTGAAAAGATCGGGGTATATGCATTACAATACAATACAATATGATATGTAAAATAATTTTATACTGCAAATTGATAAATTGTTAATTTTCAAGCCCGCAGATTTCTTATATTTTAATTTTAAAAAATTTCTTTGATTTCTTTTTTTAGTTTTTGATTTTTATCAAACGCTATGAAAAGATATTTTTTGTTGCAAAGATTTAATTTAAAGTATCATAGATTTAAATAAACTAAGACATTTATAAATATATTTAACATAAACATATTTCATCTCATTATATATTTTATTTGATACTCCAAAGGTAGTTCAATAAGTATTTTGTTTTTTAGTGTTGTATATTAATTATTGTATTAGACTTAAAACACTTTAAGATTTTTAAAATGACAAATCTATTTCGCCCAAAACTTATGCCGATGTGCATGACGTAGCTTTTGACATATTATAGGTGATATGACGAAAGTTCCGGAGTCAAAAGCTCTCCGATTAAATTTTTTTCAAAAGTCCCCAAATATTTAATTGTTTTGAAGCTTGCTTATAAAATTTTTTAGTTTGTGAAGGGTCTTTGGAGAACTTTTTCTCTTTCAGGGGGCTATAATTTCTCAGGTACTTCTGACTTATTTGCTGAGTAAAGGATAATTATAGAACAGTCAGTCGAATGGAACTCGCCGTTATACATCACCTTCATTGACTTTGAAAGAGCCTTCGATACAATAAACCGGGAAGCAATATGGCAGTCTCTACAGTACAAAGGAATATCCCACAAGCTAGTCCAAATTATCAAAGCTCTATACGAAGATGCAGAATTGTCAGTACTACACAAAAACTACATGAGCAGCGCAATAAAATTAAGAACAGGAGTCAAACAAGG
Organism: Dolichopus griseipennis; assembly: GCA_963082915.1. NCBI lineage: Eukaryota > Metazoa > Arthropoda > Insecta > Diptera > Dolichopodidae > Dolichopus > Dolichopus griseipennis. The sequence goes on from OY720443.1 coordinate 94,806,673, forward strand.
CTGCCCACTATCCCCCCTCCTGTTCAATTCGGTACTTGATGCAGTAATAAAAAGAGCAACAACCACAGCAAGAGGAATAAAATGGAATCTAACACGTAGACTAGAAGACCTGGAATACGCGGACGATATCGCTCTACTCGCACATACCCACTGTGAAATGCAAGCGAAAATAAGAAGTCTCGAGGAAAATGCCTTAGAAGCTGGTCTCCGAATAAACGCAAACAAAACGAAAAGCCTAAGAATAAACACAAGAAATAACACACCGCTCAGCATCAACAACAAAAATATAGACGAGATAACTGAATTCAACTACCTTGGTAGTATAGTTACTACAGATGGAGGTACTGAAAAAGACATAGAAAACCGTCTAAAGCTAGCGAGAATGGCATTCGGAAGATTATGGGGCATATGGAAACAACCTCATATAGCCAGGGGTACAAAACTAAGAGTATTTGATGCCTGCGTAAAATCGGTACTCTTATATGGCAGTGAAACATGGCTGGTTAAGAAATCATACATAAACAAAATCCAGGTTTTCATAAATAACTGCCTACGAATAATATGCAGGATATTCTGGCCAAGAAGAATTAGAAACACAGAACTCTGGGAAATAACGAAACAAGAACCAATAAATAAACAAATAAAGGAAAGAAAGTGGAAATGGGTAGGGCACACTCTTAGAAGGCCTATAAACAACATAGCACGGCAAGCTCTGGAGTGGAACCCGCAGGGTAAAAGAAAAATAGGTAGACCGCGTGAAACATGGCGTAGATCAGTCCAGAAAGAGCTAGAAAGCTGTGGAAAAACATGGTCAGAGATTAAACAACTGGCCCAAAATAGAGTCAGATTCAGAAGCTTTGTGAAATCCCTATGCTCCCAAGAGGAGTAGAATAAGGAAAAAAAAAAAAAAAAAAGTCCCAAGAGAACCCATTTTATTTTATTTAATTATAACTTAATTTCAAGGACATAATTTTTTAGTAAAAATCCTGTGTTTTAATTAATTTGTTTTTTTTTGCATACAGATCAAATGAAAAAAAAGAACTGTAGAAGTTCCAGAGTAATAGTATTTTAAGAAACTACTGATGGTAACCCTTAACTTTAGTACAGAATTTTTTTGAACTTAAATTATGACTTCTGTAAAAAATATTTTACTGAGACTCATTTCAGATTTGAAACAATTATGTATTTCTGACGATATTCAGAATCATTTTAATAATCATTTAAAAGTGGGCATAAATAAAATTATTAAATAAAGCTCTTGGGCAAAGAAGAAATAAGGTTCCGGAGTTTAATTTCTAAATAAATTTAGTTTTCGATTTCTTGAGAAATAAATCCAAGAAGTCAAATATTGAATTGAAAGGGAAAAAGCTAAATTCAATTTCCAAAAAACAATCCTCATTGAATAAGAAATAATTATCTGGTAGTTTTATTTTGTAGGGCCTTTTTTCTTCGCACTTGGAATGACTCCTAAACATACAAAGCTTTATGTAGTTTTATCTAATTTGAATGAGAAATAAAGTGTAACCCTTATAATTCCACTATTAGATCTTATTTTGCTATCTAAATAAAACGACTTGGAAAAAATTGTTTTCGGATTCCAAAATTTAATTAATTGTAATCGGGGATCCAATATAAGCTCTTATGAGGTTATTTAGTATGCATGCAAAAATAGGGTGCAGAACTAGGAATTCGGAATCTTTTTTCCAGAATTATTACATATTTTAAAAATAAAAGTATAGATGAGAAGGAATTTTAGAATTCAATTCAACATTTTTCAAAGAAGTCTTATGCTTTCAAAATATGAAAACTACACTACATCGAGACTCACCAAAAGAAAAAATTCAATCGGATAAAATAGGAAATTCTATGACTTACATTCAAGTGTTTCAAATTGATAAATTAGAAAAACTCCCTAGATTCATTTAGTAAAATTTTTATTCAACACAAAATGTTATCTGAGTCTCTCTAAGTATTTTAAATGTTTTTCATCAATTAACCAATTTCTATAATATTTTTATATGATTTGTTTTATTATTTTAATATGGAAGTAAAAATGCTTTCCATTTGAAATCGTTACAAGTAGAACATAAAATTTATTCATTTTTTTTATATTGAATAAAAAATATTCTTCATTTCCTTTTCCTTGAATTTTGTTGTATTAAATACAAACAAAAGATACCTACTGTTAAAAAAAAGGTCAAAAGCTCAGCACACTTGTCGCGTCAATTTTGTAATAAAAATCGACCTGAACAAAAACATTCAATTTCAATATAATATAGTCAATACACATACATACTTAGTTAAAAAAAAATAAAACTAATCCATATAATGAATGTCCTTCAACAACAACAAAAAAGAAAAACATATAAAATTAATAATAAGAGGAAAATTGGTAAAATGACTTTATAAATTCTAATACCATTCTATTTTTTTTTGTTTTGCATACCATTTTTACAATTTTCCAATTTTCTGATTTTGGTACTTTGGTTGTTCATATTTTATTTTTTGATTCTCTAACAAAAAAAAAATATATATTTGTGAGGAAATGAATGATGGATACCGTTATTAGAAGGATGTATTTAATATTACTTTTTTATTTTTAACCGCTTTTCTTTGTTTTTGTAAATACGATAATGGTTTATATTGTACCATTTCGTGTCGTATTAGTATCTATGAAAATATAAAAAAAACTGCTGGAATAACGGTATTTCCTGTAGTGTAATTTAAAATGAACGGAAGCTCGTACTGGTATCCAATAAAAATGTTTACCAAATGTGTATAACGGGAGGTTTAATTATTAATAGTATGGTCCTTAATCTATATAACGAATAGTTGTTTCAGCACAAAATATGTGTCCTGGTAGTAAACCCCATTTTCTTTTTTAATGTTAAGCTTTACAAACTAATTTTTTTAGAGAATCCTTATTGTTTCCAAATTGATAACCCGTTTTGTTAAGGAGTCAAACATCTTATATTAATTCTATTCTTCTTTTGCTTTTTTCTTCTCAAGATTCTAAACAAACATTGTTCAAAGGATTTTTTAATTGATGATTTAAGAGAGTCTTTATGAGGCACTTACAAAACTTCAACCTTAATGGTAGTGTAAAGATGCACAAACATGAGCCATCTTCAAGCCATTCGAACACAATAATATGTTAACTTCCAAACTGCTTACGTAATACAATGCCTGAGGCGTAAAAATGGAAAGGGGAATATTGTTATTAAAAAGGATTAATTGAACAGATAACACAGAAGGAATAAGTTGAACTGAACTGAAAATATTATTCGAAAAATATTAAAGTAATCGACCGACCGACCGTCGAGTTTAAAAAAAAAGTAGTAAAATATAAAATTACAAAATAAAAACTTGCCAAATGTTGCATAACAATTTCCATGTAAAATATGGTCTAGTCGTATAATATTCGACAATAGATTCCTTTTTTTGTCTTTTTTCTTATTTTTCTTTTTTATTTGTCATTTTTAACAAGTTTAGGATTCCAAAAATTCATTCACTCAAAATTATGGAACAGAGAGATGACAAAATTCTATAAAAATCTAAAAATTTCAATTCTTAAAAATTTCTTTTTTATATTTGTTTTGTTTTTGTTTTCAAAACCTAAATGTATTGGACCGGAGGACAGAGAAGGAACCGGAAGTTGGAGAATGCAAAAAAAAAAAATATATTTAGAAATTAGTATGGAATATTTTAGTAGATAGATATGAAGAGAAGCAACAATCAAACAAATTCTAAATATGAATTTTGGCATAAAAACAAGTTTTTTTTTATATTTTAGTAAATAGAAAACACATGCATATTCAAAATTACCTTTAAAAAAATTATAAAAACAACAACAACAACAATATTTTTGAATTCAATCACATAAGGATATTTAGGGAATTTACTCTGCTTACATTTATATAGATTTTGCATATATGTTATAATACACATATGCATACATATGAAAATTCAAAAAACTAAAAACAAAAAGAACATTAAGGATTTTGGTATATTAAATTGGTTTTTATGTCTCCGACAGGTATGGGACTATATTTAGACAAATTGAAATTTTATTTTTTTGGTTTTTTTTTATTCTATTGTTGAATTATGTCCTGTGTATAATGAAGAGAATTTCTTAAAAAAAAAAAATATAAAATTTGTTTTTGATTTATGATTTGATTTTTTTTTTAAATTTTTAAAATATTTTTTTCCATTTGTTTTTATCTTGTAAATTGTACTTACCCAAAAAAAAATAAAAGGTTTACTGGGAAATGAAAAAAATATTTGTGTATATGTATATTTTTATATGTATTTACATAATATATTATTTAAAAAAAAATTTAAATATGTATAAATTTATTTTAAGATATTATTATAATTCTCTTATCTGGAGACATATTTATAAATTAAAAATATTTCATAAAATTTTATTTATATGCATAGGCATATATGTATGTATTTAAAAAATACAATTTTTTGTACAGTTCCTGAAAGTATGCAACAAATTTGTCTATAGATTTAAGATATATGAAATTTTGGGAAACTGAATTCTATTTTTAAATTAAAAAATATTATGAATAATATATACTTCAGTGAGTTGAGTTAGAGGATTTGAAAAACTTATGTTTTGTAATATATTATATATATATATAAATATATAATATATATATGTACATTTATTTCAGAAGAATCGGATTAAATATAAAGTCTCTTAAAACATAAGACTAATCACAAGGGCATTTAAATCATATGTTGTTTTCAATTTAAAAATATGTCTATAAATTTAATATTAATTAGTGTCCGGTAATTTTAATAATTGTGACTCGAAACTTTATTTATTAAATGTTCAATCATATCTTCAGTATACTTTATCATAATAATTGAATGTAATGCTAACTACAATGACTTTAATTTAATTAAAATATTTCGTATTTAATGTGAAAGATAAGAATTAGTAGATATGTAGGTAAAAGTATTAAAAAGCGTAATTAAAATCTGCAAAATTTTGCTCCGCAGGTTCTGGTACCCTTCTTCTTTTATATGAGCATTATTCTATACCTAATAAAGTGACTATCTGAAATTTTGTCAATAGAGTTAACTTTAATGGCCAACGCATTCAACTTATATTTGCTTTTGAATGATTTATAAATTTCTATAGGTTAGGCTAATAAGCCTGTCTATACCATACGTTCATGTTGGAACAGGGGGGTCATATTATATTCGTGTTATTAGAATTGATCTTAATAAATTCCACATACAATTTAAAAACGAGATAGTACTAGGCCTTATAACACGTAGAAACGTCTTAGATTTTCAATAGATACAATTCTATTTTTGCTTATATTGTAATATTTTGTATTAGAGTTATATTATGGTATTTTATATCTGTGAGTTATATTATTCAATTAAATTATTTGTTTATATTTTGCATTTGTTTATATTGTTGTATTAATGTATTTTTTATTTAAGATATATAATTATTAGTTATTGATTAAGCCATTAATTTGAACCCAATGGCGAATGGAAGCTGAGTTGAGTCGAAAACCAAAAAAGTTTTTTCACTCTCACTGGGATTAGAACCCGGGGCCTTTCACATGAAAGGTCGGCACTTAACTACTGTGCCACCCAGCTGTATGAATATACCAGAGTTGACACAGTCTACTCTATCACACTCTTCCTCGTTTTACTTATTTTAACAAATTTTATAAAAGCTGCTGTCTTTTACCGTTTACAAATTGAAAATATGCTTTATAGAAATCTTATAACAATTTAAATATAGAGCTTTTTGAAGTTGGGGCTAAAGCTCCTTAATGTACTGGGCAACAGAAAAAAGTTCCATGAAATTATTTGTTTTTTGTGATGTCTATACACTGTTAAAATTTAATTTTTTCATTTGAAATGGTGTAGAAATCTTGTAATCGAGGGGAAGAAAAGCTAAAATAAGTTTTTATTACTCAAATAAATTATTTAAAATTTAAAGGTTAAGGAAACAAGTTATTATTAATATGCAAAACTAATGGCGCACATGTTTAAAAATAAATTAAGACTTTAAAATTGAGAATATATTTTTTTTATTTTATTTATAATTTGATTAAATAACATATTTACTATAACGTATTATTTTAGCACTTGCTCTTACCTCTCTTAAACTTATTCAATCTAAATGAATTTAAATTAAATGAAATCTAAAATTTTAAACAGTAAAAACCTGTCAATTACTCTTAAAAACAAAAGTCATAAAATCTCTCTTTATACCCGTATGACTATATAGTCCAAGGGTATAATAAATTTGCCATTACGTTTGTGACGCAGAGAAGGAGGGGGGGGTAGATATAGACTCAAGTGTATGGATCGGATCAGAATCGAAAAATAAATCGATTTAGCGATGTATGTCCGTCCGTCCGTCCGTCAGTCCGTTCGTCCGTCCGTCCGTCCGTCATCACGATAACTCAAAAAGTAAAGGAGCTGGGATTATGAAATTTTCACAAATTCGTTTTTATGCAAAAAACGGAATCGAGTTTTAAATTCAGCCATTTTGGTCCACGGGTTCGAGTACCTGCCATACAACTTCTAATTTTATATGAGCATTACTCTATACCTATGGAAGCTGCGTGTATGAAATTTTGCCAAAAGTAGTTTAGTATAATGGCCAAAGTTACTGCAAAATTTGGTTGGTCTACTGTAAAGGGTTCGAGTAGCTGCCATACAACTCCTTCTTTTATATGAGTTTTACACTACACCTGATGAAGCTGGGTGTCTGAAATTTTGCTAAAAATAGTTTAGTGTAATGGCCAAAGTTACTGCAAAATTTAGTTGGTCTACTGCTGAGGGTTCGAGTAGCTGCCATACAACTCCTTCTTTTATATGAGGATTACACTACACCAAATGAAGCTGGGTGTCTGAAATTTTGCCAAAAATAGTTTAGTGTAATGGCCAAGGTTACTGCAAAATTTGGTTGGTCTACTGCAAAGGGTTCGAGTAGCTGCCATACAGCTTCTTCTTTTATATGAGCATTACTCTACACCTAATAAAGCTGAATGTTTGAAATTTTGCCAAAAGTAATTAACCGGAAGATATAATGTATATGTTACGGTCATACGGGTATCCCAGAGTTGACACAGTCTACTCTACTACACTCTTCCTCGTTTTTTAATAAAATTACAAAGTACTAAATTTCTCAATTTAGAACAAAATTATTCATTTTTCATATTCGGTGTTAATTTTTTTTTCTAAATTGGTTTTACTTTTTTATTAAAATTACTTTGTAATAATTTGGTTTATTAGTTTTTTTTAATATTTTATTTATTTATAACATAAATTTCAATATTTTAATATTTTTATTCAAAATATATTATTTTATTAGTAAATTCTTAAATTAAAATCGAAATATTTTTATGTGCAAAAAAAAGAAAAAAAAAATGACATTTCAAATTTAAGAAGAGAAAAATATGCGAATGTATTTGTAAGTGATGTGGGAATGAAAAAAATCATATATAATAAAAATAACATTTTAAGTAATAATTTATAGTAAGAATTTTAGTAAAATAATAGTTATAATTTTAGTTTATGTTTTAATGTAGATTTTTTTTTTGTTATTCCTTCCCCACCCTTTAGGAGTATAGGGCATTCACCAATTCTACTTGGACTAGCCTTCAGTTTCTTTAATCGTTATATTCACTAAGCCGTTGATTACTATTGTATAAGAATATGAAATACTCAAATGTTAGGTTTGTGCGCCAACTATTATCTTACACAAGAGTTTTTAAATCTACTCGTATTTATATTACGATATTATACAATTTTACGATGTTTTTTTTTATTAGTTAAGATCTGATCGGGGTTTAACTTTGAACCCGAGACCTTTTGCATCTCCGGCGTCTGTTCCAGTACGTCGTTGTTGAGATAAAAAAGATTTTAATCATGCCTTAATTTATGTATAATTGAAAATGTGTAAAATTTAGAGAATAAATCAAAAAGAAAATCATATGTTTTCAATGCACATAAAATAACTACATATATTCAACTATTGAAAGAGTTATTCTACAGAGAACTAAGTATTCTTAAATTATTTTATACCACCTTTTGTGACGAAAAGCTATTTTTTTAAAGACTTTGATAAATATAAAAATTAAAACTAATTTATTTTAAAAAATGTTACTCATTCTAAGTAAATTAAAATAAATTAACCGATTATTTTATTCCATGCCCAATTTTTATTGAATTTTTATATCTGAACGCTCTCCATGGCATATTTGAAGGGGATTGTCTAGTTTCCCCTTTTAGATTTTATTCTCTAACTAATAATTTTAGTTTATATTCTCTCAAAAATTAATTGTGGAATTATTTTTTTATAAATCCATTTTTTTGACTTATATTTTTGTTATTTATATTTTCAAAATTATTTAAGTAGATCCCAAATATCTATGAAATTACTATTAGCTAAGGAACAATTTGATTTTAGGAACGTCCTGGAAATAGAACAGAACACTGTTGTACCAAATTTGAAGTTTCAATCCTTATAACTTTTGAAGATACTCTTGTGAGGTTTAGAGAAGTGTAAAGAAGGTACCTGAACCACCATTTCAATTTATCACAAATCTTAAAGACTGAATGCAAGCAAGACAGAATACCCATGCACCAAATATCAAGTTAACATCTATATTAATTTAAAAGATATGCTTTTAAGTTTTGGATGGTGTATGGAAGGTATCCCAAGGATCACTCCAATAAATTTCAAGTTTTAGGGGCACGAGGAAAATAGCAAGAAATGTCTTTTTATTTGAAGGTTCTATCTTTATAAACTCGGAGTTCATACTCGTTTGCATTTAGTGCAATTGAAAGCGTTCATAATACAAACCCATGGTTCGATGTCGCACATTAGCACTACCTGTCTTATTTTCACCTTTATTAACCTGCAATATAAATATCGTCAAGAAGTGTTCATTATTTTTTGAGCCACCGTGCGAATGGATGAATTGTCATTGCCAATGGATGTGACGCTGAGCAAAAATATCAATACTTTTTAACATAATATAGCTTGCTGTGTTATCGTTGCTAAAAACATCTGATCAAAGTGAATTTACCCCTTCATCTATTTTAATGATAGGGTATCAAAATTATGAAGCAATTTAAAAATATACAGAATCGAAAAGGCTTATTCTTGAATTTAAAAAAAACCCAATGCTAAAAATGTTCTGTGTTCCATTAAATGAATTTGATGAGAATGAAATATTTGTTGTAGACCTGATAAAAAAAGAAATGGCTCTACAAAAACAAAACAGACGATTATATGTTTAGATACATTATTAAAACAAGTAACATTGGTGTCAACATTGTTTGATAAAAATTATTCACTAATTTTTTTTTAAGGAAAATTTATAATTTTTTTTATTTTGTTTATTATATTTACAAACAAAAAAATCCTTTTTAATATTACAAGAGTCAAGTATATCAATTTACATTCCCGTTATTTTTTTTTTTTTGATAAATAAAACAAAATGTTGCTCCTTACAGTCAGTCCCCTGGATCACATATGAATTTAAAAAAAAAAAATTAAAAAACTGTTTTTTTCATTATCACCATTGCAAACAATATTAGAAAGGATGCAATATGTCCTTTGAAGATATATTTTATTCATTTTCGTTTACTGTTTGTTCTTTCGTCCTTTTTTTTATATTTTTTTGTTATCCTTCCGACATTTGTTTTTTTTTGTTCTTTTTAATAGTTGACGGACAGTTAACTAGATAAAAATTCTTTGGGAGAAAGATAAGTCCTGTTTCTAAATTAAAAACACAATAAAAAAAAAATAAAGAAAAAAAAATTTACATGCTATTTTTTTGACACGAGAAATGAAAAACTAGGAAATTTTTATCCTGTTTTTTGTTTTTTAGTGTAAAAAAAAAAGGATACAAAAAAAATATGACATAAAGAACACAGGATTTTAGGAAAACAAGTTTTCATTATTAATTTTTGTTTTTTTTTTTTTTGTAAAATAAAATAAGAACAACAACATTGTAATTTATTTATTCATAATTTTTTTTTTAAAAGTGAAGAGTTTTCATTATTTTCAGATCTTGCTTAATTTTGTTGCTTGGCTTAGAAGTATAGGGAGTTGAAAATTTATAAAAATATTTTAAGTGCTTAGTTGATCATTCATTTTTGTAATATGTTTTTTATATGTTATAGATAGATTTATTAGCCCATCATAAGGTTATATTAGATAAAGCCCATTATAATTAAGATTTTGTATCATATTAGTTATTTAATTTTAATTAAATAGATATTTTATTTTATTTAATAAATAGCAGTCGGTGTTAGAATTTTTTAAATCTATTTGCATGATATTTCATGGAATTTGGTGACATTCTTGATAAAATAATTCTGAAATCATTTTGATCCATCGCTATGCGTACCAATTCACCAATAATTCAAACATCTGTCCTATTTCTGATGTTCTAAGACATTTGTTTTCGAACAATGCCTCTTTTACCTTCTGTTTTACTTGCGCATTAAGCGGTAGCAACTCTGACATTTTACCTTGCGACACATGCCCAAAATATGACATTTTTCTTTTTATATCTGTAAGACCCTCTCGGCCTTTATTACCTACGACATTCTCAGTGTTCTTCTACAGAGCCGAATTTCAAAGGCTTCTAGTTATTTTTTTGTAAATTATTAGCCTCAAGAATCTGCACACAGAAATAACGTATTCAATGAGAATTTGGTTACCCAGTTTAATATCATTATTTTTTAATTAAAAGTATCTTTAAATTTTAAAAATAATATAGACAAAAAATACATTATGGAAGGAAGAGATTAATCATTAATGTTCTAGGACATACCACTTTAATTATTTTTAAAACTTTCTTAAATGTCAGAGTTTTGACAATCAAACTCGTTATTTTAAGTATTCTTGATTTGTAACCAAAAGATTGACTTAAGAAAATTATTAATTGCGATTATATATATATATATATATATACGATTGACAACAGGTCGTAAAACCTTGGGGTTGGGAGAGAATATTTAATCCACCTTCGAAAACAACAACAACATTGCTTCAGTTTGCTTTCTAAATTTGAGTGGCTTATCTTTAATAATATCAGATCATTGGCGTAGTGGTTAAGACTTTGGTTTTTCAATCAAAGGGTCTCGGGTTCGAACCTTGGTCGGTTATTATCTAATAAAAAAATATAATTTATCATTTAGATCATATCATAATATAAACGTCTTTGGCAAACCTAAAAAGTCTTTACTATGTCTTTGCTGAAACACTTGCTTGTTTATCACATTGCATGTCCTAAGGGATTGTTTAAAAAAAGATAATCTTTAAAAATCTTTAGGAATCTATAAATTAAGAATGATAAAAATATATGTTTTCCTCGTCAAACGAATTATTCCATTAGCCTTATATGAAAGCACTAATATAACATCAAAATTTTAGGCATTTTTTCACTTATGCTTTGGTAAATTGTAGTAAATGGGTTAATGCTCCTTTTACTAAATATAACACGAAATAAATTTACTAAAAAAATTAACCAAAAAATAAAAAACTAAATCCAAACACAATAAAATTTAGTACAAAATTCAGTTATCCTTATTTGTACAAACATTTTTTTTGTTCCTTTTTTTATCCCTTTTTTTGTTTTGCTTCTTTGTCAATTCACCTTTGCAACACTAACCAAAAACAACAAATGTAGTTTTTGTTGTTGTATTTTAAAAAACAAGTTTGATATTTGGTCACATCTGGCTACACCAAACACACAATATAACACACAATATAAACACACAAAAAAATTTTTATTAAACGACGAAAAATGAAAACCTTAAAACCGGAAGAAACCAAAAAAAATTAAAAAAAGGACATTCAAAGCTTAAAATTGTATAAAAGTAGACCGAAACTTAACAAAAAAAAAAAAAAAAAAAAAAAATATGCACAAGATAAAAGGTTTACAATTTTGCAGGTGGGAAAGTAGTCAAATGGAGGTAAGGGTTAGACACATATCAGAAGGTTGATTTCAAACACTATTTTATAATATGAAGTTATTCAGTTAAAATAAAATTAACAAAAAATCAAAAGAAATGTAATATATAGAACACACGTATATGATCTATGGTATTATTTATTGTATATGCAACTACTATAGTACATATAGCTGATATCAAAATATTAGATTTCATTCTTCACTAGTTCATTTGGTTATAACAAAACTCTAGTATGCGGTTTGGTTGTAAATCTTTCCGTTGATCACGGACTAGCTGATTTATCAGTCCAGTTGATTGACTTTTTAAAAATTTTAGAATTAAATAAAGAAATCCGATTTAAACGAAGAAAAATATTACAAAGTAATTCCTCTAACGGTACTTGCTGAATTAAATCACATAATCAATCGGCGGCTTTGTTTTAATGTCTTAATTTTAATAAACCCGTAATTGCCATACCTTTCTATAGTGAATTTTTAATATCCATTCAAATGACATTTTCCAAAATCAAAAATAAACAATGAAATCCAATTCAAAACAAAATAAGATTGAAAAGTAATTCCTTTAAGGAACTACCGTTATTTCAATCATCATCAATTTCTTTCTTGGCTCTTTTATATTGTGACCGACTGTATTCAAATTTTACTTTAAAAATTCCAATGACATATGAACAACAACAAATATAATTTATACTCAGATCTAAAATATGGTTTATTGGTATGATAAAACATCAAACTATTGCAGATACGAAATAATAATGTGCAAGATTTTCTATAGCTACCATCGGAAGCAGTAATGGTGGTGACGTTGCAACAACATATAACCCAGTCGTATACTTCCTGTTAATGTAAAATTGGAAAAAAAAGGTAAACTAAAACGATTTGTTATTTTGTTCTTGCTTATAATTTTTGTTTGGGCTATTTCTGATCTGTTTTTGGTTGATGGGTTCTCATTGTCTACCATTGCTCCAAGTATAAATACATTATTACTTTTATTTTTCGTTTTTCTTTGGTTTTGTTCGTTTTTTATACCTTTTGAAATTTTTGTTTTGCAACAAAGTGCCACTCCATTGTATTGAACTGATATTTTTTCGTGGTATATTTTTTTTTTTTTATAAAAGTGGTGAAAACAGGATTCTATACAACTTTTTTTTGTAAGAATTTCCTTAAAAAATTAGTATTTTTTTTGTACAATTTTTATTTTGTTTTTAATATTTTATAATAGAAAGAGACAGATTAGAATTTTTATGATTATGATTATGATGAATAAAAAAAAGGTAAAATCAACTCAGGTAATAAATGGATAAACAAATTAAAAAATATGCATATGTTCTATGATATAATTACTTAACATCATGTTTGTTTATATTTTGAGATTACCAGCCCATTGAGGTGAATTCAGGCAATTTGAGGACTCGAGACTATTACGTTGTAGCGGAATGAGGTTATAAACAGTATCGACTACTGGGATATACGCAGACGGACGGACCGATATTTATATCTAAAATGACTTCCTTTTAGATCTAAAGGCTCGAGTCTTAATCTGTCTTCTTTTCTTAACTGCTCAGAAACGTAACAACAAATTAAGGATACCATAAGAATAAAAAGGCACAAAAACCATAATCTCCCAACAACAGGACAAAAGCCTCACTAATACAAAATCCTCAAAGACAAAATCGCTAAAACCAAAAATTTGCTAAAATTGAAATTATATATTTCCTAGAAAACTGGAATAACCCTGCTGGGTTTTTCAGTATTTTGGTTTTGAAAATTCTTCTTGAAGATTTTTCTTTGGGTATTTCGTACCTAACCCCTATTAGAAATACTTTCGTACCGGCACACAAATATATGCCTCTGAAATGATCAATACAGCTCTTTGACATACCTTTGTTTAAGCATCTGGTAACTCTGATGCATTACTGAGTACATAATATATGATGAAAAAATACACATAACACAAATATATAAAAAAAAATGTCTTTGTTGTGTATGTTGTAACAAAATCAAAAGAAAAAAAAAATGATTTTGACCTTTAATAAATAAACTAAAAAGCTGCTGCAACAATTTTTTTTGTTTCTGATAGAATAGCTGAAAATAAAAAGGGAAAAAACAGAGTTTTGTTAGAATATATTTTGTCTTGATCCTTTTTTTTATGTTTTTGAGAGCCTTTAGGGTCTTGCAGAATTTAGAGACTTTTTCTTTTAACACTATTTTAATAAAAGCAAACAAAACATTCTATTTTTGTTTAAATAATTTATGATTTAATAAAAGAAGAGCATATTTTGGCAGCTTCTTTGCTTATAATGCTTCCAAATTTGATTACAAAAATAGCAACCAAAAAAAAGCTGAACAGGAAAAATAAACAAAAACTTCAAAAAAAGTTGTATTGCATAGATTTTCTTTTATGAATTCATGAATTTCATATGCTTTTGAACAATTTAAAATTCTTGATAGGGATAGGAAAAATTAAATTTTTTAAGCAGTTTTATAGTTTAGAAATAACTTAAGCAGTCTTATAATAGACTTTCATAGAATTTACATAAATGCAAGGTGAAATTTAATAATGTAACATACTCACTAAAAGAAAAGTGCTTTCCGATCACAATAATGGCATCATATGTTTAAACATGTTATTAAATCCTTGGATCAAACTGGGGAAACGTATATTGACTTAATGTTCAGTATCAAATGCTCATTCAGTTCATTTTCGGTATGTAGTGGCTAAGCATGTGGCTTAATATCCGAGGAAGTACGGGTTTATCTTTGGTACCAGATCATTAAGTTTAAATGGAAAATTAAAAAAAAAAAAAATAATATTTTCCTTCATAAAATCTCGTTGGTGGTCAAATATTAAAGCAATTGATAAAGGGTCGGACTTAGGTAATAGAATAAAATATGCTATCTCGCATTGTAAACAATAATAAGTGTTCAATTTCCAAAGTATGCAATTGATATATTATCGTTAAAAAAAAATTACTTAACTTGATTTGGAGATGGGATCGACTTGATTTGAGTTTTCCAAAGCGAGATCAAAACCAACAATTGTCAAATCAAATTGGTTAGTTGTTTCTATGGAAAGGGGAAATAAATCCTAAAGCAATTAAATATTGCACGGTAGCAGGGGCAGGAGCTTTAATTCTGAAAGGGAAGCGCAAAGACAGTTCTGGAAGAAAAACCTAAGGCAAGGGCGAAGGCGCAAAGGCCACGCAATTGGTCATAACATGGAAAATTTTGTTAAAACATATTGAAAATATTCGGCTTTTACAATCGACTACAAATTTGCAATTGAAATAGTATAATAATAATATAAAATTTCTATAATACACATGGTATTTCCGACTCGATAATCTTCCTTAAAAAGGGTAATTAGATATGAGGAGTTTCCATTTAAAACGTGCAATGTCCATAATATGATAAATTGACTTTATGATAGATTTTTGCAGGAAATTAGAAATTCTATATTTTTCTATACTAAAAATATTTTTACTTTTCTTTTTGGGATCTAATATTTAGAGGTATCTCAAACTTTCTTGAATACTGACAAAGTTGTCTTATGTGGACATTGCGCGGTTTGAATCTGATCTTCTCACATATCGAGACAAACCAAAAATTATGTGGAAGAGAAATCATGTTAGAGTATTTCTAACGGTTTACGACGTATTGATATTTTTTCGTTTTAATCAAAATAGTGGTATCAATATTTTTTGGATTTAAGTCCTTATATCACTTTCTAATTCAATAAAAAATTTTGGATATTAATATGATTAAACCCATAATTCAGCTAGCTACAATGTCCAAGATTTAATTATTATATATATTTCTTTAAAAACTTTAGGAAATTACTTTAATGCCATTTATCTCGGAAAACCTAAAAAATAGGCCCCGATCTTTCATAAAAAGTTTTGGTTGTCTCCACAATCCTGGTCACTCATTTTTAGGACCGTCATCCAGTAGGAAATACCGTATATATTACATTTATATTTGTTCATATAATGTAAGTATGAATAAATTGTACAAATTTACAAAAAATATTTGCTATTTAACTTGAATTGTTTTCAAATTTTAAAATCTTTCAATCTTTTTTTTAAATATGTACCCTTTTTCAAAATCCAATTAATTCAAGAAAAGTACTTAGAAAAGAACCCAGACAACATTTTTTGAATATTGATCTCCTGTATCAAATTTAAAATTAATTTCTTCAACACTAAACCTACATAGAATCTATAAAAACAATAATTATTACCTCATCATAATCATAATTTAATCAATTTTTAATTCAATATAATTTAAAAAAAAAAATAGTTTTAAATAAGTTCATAATTTATTTTAAATTTATTGTCAAAAATTTTATGATGGTAACGATTAAATATGAGACTGCAAAATGATAAATGAGTTTTTCTCTTGGATTTTTTTTACCCCGGTGCTAAAAATCAATTTTTTAAAAAAAAATGTTATATAAAAAAAAAAATTAAAATTAAATCAATTAAATTTAATTTATTTTTTTAAAATATCAATTTAATTTGAAAATAGTCACCTTCTATTTTTAAATTTTATTTTTTTTTGACAGATGACAGAATTATTAAAAAAAAATATTTTAAAAAGGATTCAAAATAGAATTAGAAAAAAATTTTACCGTTATTTTGATAACAGTTAGCACGTAGTAGAAGTTTTGACTTATTTATGTCAGGAAAAGAAGATTCTTTAAAAGCCATTTTCTTTGATTGGAGAGCTGATATGATTTGAATAAGAACTCATAAAATATTGTGTAAATTAATTAATTTATTAATTAAGTTTCATATTAGTAAAAGAAGATTTTAACAGGATTTTGATAAAACTTGATTTTGATAAACATAGATTTTAAAAAACAGGATTTTAAAAACATAATTTTGATAAACCCAGATTTAAAAAAACAAGGAGATTTTGAAAAAAATATAGATTTTAATAAAACGAAATTTTAAGAAACAAGATTTTCAAATTCCAGAATTTTCGTATTAATAATTAATTAATATATACGGATTTGATATGATGTTTGTTTGTGTAAACTTTATGTTATATTTGATTTGATGTCAAGTTGAATTATGTCCAAAAAGTAATGAAATGGAGCTGTGAACTATACAATAGGGTTATTTCTTAAGAAAATTCGTGTGTAATTATAATTTTTAAACTAGGGCTTGACTATTAAGCGTTTGTCATAGAGCCTGCTTTAACTTTCATTCATAAGTATTTTTATAATAATAAGAAGAATAAGTAAAATTCTCCTAAAACTAATTACAATATATAAATTCGAGTCTTCTTTCAAAGATTGAAGACTTGGAATAATCTTAAAATTTGTTCGAACGAAAAACCGAAACCGGTTCAATCACCCGATTTTTATTTAAAGCCACAAAAAATAAAGTTACCTAAGGTTTTGATTAATTACATCTAGTATATTGTGGCACTGTGGTTAGAGTGAAGACCTTTTATTCGAAAGACCCGGTTTCAATTCCCGATAAAAGTAAAAAAAAATATTGTCTGTTTTCATAATCGACTCAGCTACCATTCAATGAAAAAAGGTACATTAATATTGCCATATAAAAAATACATAATATATTCAAATATTTTAATTTGATCAATATATTATAACACACAGATATAGAAAAACTTTTTCATCAAATATAAACTTATTACAATGTATAACAAATTGAATTGTATCTATTGAAAATCGAATGTTTTAAGTGTATGTGGATTTCATTAAAATCAATTCTAATAATAGGAATATACATAATAAATCCATCCAATTCGAACATGTACTTATGGACAGGCTTATTAGTCTAACAGGTTACAAGTTAGCATTTAAAAAAAAAAGTTGAGCTAGACAGTCAACAATTTATTTATTAAATATAAAAGTTTTAAAAAACCAATTTTTTTTTTTTAAATAAATTATAAAACTATTAAAAAAACTGGATAAATGAAATTTGAAAAATGCATACGAGTACTTCTTCCCTTCTGCACAGTAATTCGTCCTTTCTATCAAATTATTTTTTTTTTGAAACTAATTTAGAAATAATTAATTCTGTCATTGTAAAATATGTTTTTATATAAGTGTGTGTTTTTTTTTTTTTTTTTCATAAATTTTATTTAATAACACTAAGAAAAAAAAAAATCATGTTTATTTGTATGTGTATAGGGTAATTATGTCAAAAAACCATAAGTCATTGACATTAACATTTATAATATAATATAAAAGAATGAAAACATGTTATACAACAGATAGACTGCTGCAAATTTGTTACAGATGAACGAATTTTATTCATTTTATTTTCAACTTGTTTTTTTTTTTTAATAAATATGAGTAAAATTGAATAAAGTCATAATATTCAAAAAAAGCAGACATTGTATTTTTAAAGAATGACTTATAATAGTGCAGTATTAATGAAATAACAGTTTTGACAGTTGTTTCAACTATATTGCGTTGTTAACGTGAACTATGGGATTTTTGAAGAATGTGAGGGAGAGAGTAAAACTAGTTTTGCAACTGTCGGTTCTGTCTGAATTTTTGTTATTCTCACGATAATGTTAGAGATGTTTAGATTAATGATAATGTATAGGGACTAAATTAGGGGTTTGCTAATAAAAAATTATTAAAAAACAAAAAACAGTAAAGTCTAAAAGTCATGTAAGAATTAATGTTTTTTAAGAACAAAAGAAAAGTGAGGGAAGATGAATTTTAATTAAAATAAAAAATTAAACAATTACTATCAATCATTTTAATAAATATTTACAACATTTTTTACTTAATTATGTTGTGTATTTAATTTGATGAGTTCAACAGCAAGTCAATAATTTATTAATAATAAAAATGTCCTCACCTGGCTTAAAGACTTCAGGTCAACTAAAATTTTTATTATTGTAAATTCTTGAGCTATTAACTTTTTTTTAGTTTTTTTTTCTGTCTAACCTATGGGTATCTGTCAATATCCTACGGAACAGGCGGTTATATTATATTCGTGTTATTAGAGATCTTAATGAATTCCAAATACAACTTAAACATGAGATAGTACTAGGCCGAATAACATGAGGAACGTCTTAGATTTTTAATAGATTCTACTTTGTTTATATTGTAATAATTTTGAAATTAGGTTATATGATATTCTATATTCTTTTTTTTAATATTATTAACCAAACCTTTAATTTGAAGTCAATAGCTGAGTCGAATCGAAAACCAAATAAAAGTTTTTCTACTTTCACATAAATTTGAGTCCGGGCTTTTGAAGAAGTGAAGCGTGTTTTGTTTTTAAAACATAGTCCGCGATCCTTTAATCTGTCCAACTTTGGTTTCCTCGGACATGGGTGCTTCGTATTAGGAAGTATAATTTAAAAAATTTTTTGTATTGAAATTTTATACTGAAATGTATCTATTGGTAAAGGTCGATAAGGATACCCTTTGGGACATTATGAATTGATAAGGAGACTCTTAAGCAAGAATACGAATGAAAAATATTTTTAATTTGCCCCATCCAGAGTTTTGCCCCCAAGCATTTATCTGCTCTAATGCAAATGAGTGTAGACCGTTGCGGAGTCCGATCTCAGAAATTATAATCAAATAATCGTTATTTTGATAAGTTTTTATTGCACCGAACCTATACTAGGCAACAACCCAATAACGTTTTAGGTAATATTAAACCTTATAAGTTTTCCATAGTATAAGGTCGCGATTTATAAATTTATTGACGCTATAATCATTATTTATTTTTTAACATTTTCTAAACCATATCTGATTAATAATAATAATTTTAGTAGAGTTTGATCATTCAAACAATCTTTAAACCCAAAATTAATATAATATGTCATATATGACTGTCGGTTTAATTGTTGTTATAATTATTATATCCGTAAACCTATAGGCCAAAGGGGTATACTAAATTTGCCATTACGTTTGTGGCGCTGACAAGGGAGGGGGGTAGATACAGACTCAAGAGTATGGATCAGACCAGAATGAAAGAATAAATCAATTTAGCTATGTATGTCCGTCTAACCGTCCGTTATCACGATAACGAAAAAATAAAGGAGCTGGGATATTGAAATTTTCACAAACTCGTTTTTATGCAATAGCCGTCATCGCTATTGAAATCCAGTCATTTTGGTCCACAGGTTCGAGTACCTTTCATACAACTTCTTTTTTTATATGAGGATTACTCTATACCTGTTGAAACTGGGTGTTTGAAATTTTTCTAAAAGTAGTTTAGCCTTATGGTCAATGTTTTTGCAAAATATGGTTGGTCTACTGCAATGGATTCGAGTAGCTGCCATATAACTCCTTTTGTGATATGAGCATTTGTCTACTCCTAATAAAGTTGAATATTTAAAATGTTGTCAAAAGTAATTAAATGAATGGTATAATGTTTATATTACGGTCATACGGGTATCCCAGAGTTGACACAGTCTAATCTACCACACCATACCTCGTGTTATGTATTTTAACTTGCAACAAATTAATTTCAATAACTTTAATATTAAAGGAAAGAAATTGTTAAGGCATTCCTTCTAATTTTATTCCATTAATTATAAAAAAATTTCTGTAAAAACTTGGGTCAATTTTTAATTTATTATAAAATAAAAAAAACTATTTTTTATTAAAATATGTACATTAATAATTTTTCATCCTGCATTTTTGATTTTTTTAATTGTTTTTTATATTAAAAAGGTACGAATCCTAAAAATTATTAATATGTTTGTATATGTTTTCCTTTTCTTGTTTCTGATTGATTTCAATTTTGGTTTCTTTCATTTTTCTTTTATTATAATATCTCACTTTCTATTTTTTTTTAAATTATTATATTTATCTTAGCCATAATTTACAGTCATCTGTGTATAATCAAAAATTATTACAAATTTTGCACAAGAGGGGTTCAGTACAGTAGAGGACATTTTAGTACAACAACAAAAAAAAAATTGAATTAATATAGGAATGAAAGGAATTTTTTTCAACATATTTATTATTATACAAAAAAAATAATATTTATAAGTAGGGGTTGAAATTATTATAACTAAATATATTATTTTGTTAGATATATTGTTATATAACGGTAAATATATGTTCAACTTAGAACAAAAACAAAAAAATTTCAAAAAATTCTTAGATCTTAACACACAAAAGTGATTTATCAAATCCTAAGGGTTTTTAATGTAATTGCTGTGTGAATAATTGGTCAAAAAAAATTGTATTAAAAAACTAAGAGAAAAAATAATGTTGTCCTTGTCAACTTTGAGAAATTTTGAAAATAAGTATGTCGAACTATATATCCTAAAATTTATTACTGAAGTTTTTGGGCATGGACTACTTCAATAAAACGCTTGTTCAATAAAATTTACCTAAAAGAGTTTTTTGAGTTTGGCTTGATTTGAATCAATTCTAGAATTAATTTCAAAAATATTTTAGGAGTTTTAAATAACTTAAGCCTTTATTTTTTAAATGTTTAAATTATGATAAGGGGAAAAATCCAAATAGCTAGGTATATGAATTCCACAAAACTAAGTTTAGAAGCAATTCATAAACGTAGTTCTCTAGTTTTTATGTATACTTTTATTCGAAACAGACGAAGAAGAAATTTAAATTTAGTTGTGATCCAAGAACCCAGTGCCGGAATGTAATGTAATGAATTTCATTTCCAAAAGTTAGCACTTGAAATTTCAACCAAGATATGCTTTGAGACAATTTGATCTTTTTTTTCCTTTCTACACCTCGTGGAAGCAAAGGGCATTGACTTGCCTGCTCTTTAGCTCTCAATTTTGAGCAATTAAGTTGATTTTCTTACAAGTTTATCCAGCTTCCACTAAATCAACTGTTTTTTTTGCCTAAATTGCTGTTCGACGCCATGTACTTTTCGCTCGATCTTCAAATGATTTGGAGATTTCATTCGAGGGTCATTTTAATTATGTAAGAAGCTTCTTTTCTCAGAGTGTAGCTTATTTATCTTCATTTTCTTCGTTTTATTTGGCTCGCTACTGATTCTTCATTTGTGAGTTGACATAGGCTTTTGTTATTTATAGTGTATGATCAGAATATTCCGCATATTCTTTTTTAGCATCTATTCGTAAATACTCGCAGCTTTTGTCTGATGTTATTTTAAGCCAACCAAGAATATTTTTAATATAGAAGTGGAGACATTACAAGCTTTTAATAATAATAAATATTACTGATAGAAGAATAGCACTGATAGAAGAATCATTGAGAACAGAAATTGGAAGCAAAAATATATCAAGGAGTAATTAATTATATTTTACGCGGACCGTGTTTCTCATTTAGGTAGATTAGATTAAAACCATTCATATTAGGGGTTCTTTATATTCGAACTGGCACTACATTTAGTACATACTTCTTCAAAGGAATTTTAAGTTGAATTTCTAATAACTAAAAACTATAAAAATGTTCAGTTTATATTAAAATACATAAAATTTAACAAATGCCGTATTATAAACCTTCAACTGTAAATAATAATACCATTACTTTAATTCAATTAAAAATTACACCCAGTACACCCCTAATAACAAAAAAAAACCTACGAGAATCAAATAAATAGATATAAAAACCAAAGAACTTTAAAATTTATGACGTCAAATAGAATTCAGCAAAAAAAAAAAAAAAAAACAAAAACAAAACAAGGAATAAATAACAAAGAATTTTTACTATTTTATTATTTGTTTACGCATCCTTAAAAATTACAGAGGGATTAAAAACAGGAATAAGTATTTAACATATTTTTTTTTTTTTCTTGTATAAAATTTACATATTAATGTTAAATATTCAAAAAAAAAAAAAAAAATAACGAAAAACAAAAAAAAAAAAAATTTAAAACTAGAAAAAATAGAAATAAAAAAAAATATGCAATAAATAACTGTCAAATTAGCAAGCATGGATTAATACATAAAATAATATATCTATAGATACATTCAGAAAAAATACAGGCAATAAGTATAGCAAATGATTAACATTTGTACCAACAAGTTTTGATCAGGACTAAAAAAAAAAAATAATGAAATATATACAGGATAATAGAAAAAAAAAATGGCTAATTGAAAATATTTTTTAAATTTATGCTGATTATAAGAAATTATTTTTTTTTTTATTTTATTTTTTATATAAATGATTTACAATTTGAATTATGGATCCAATTAAAATTATTTTGTATGATAATGATGGTGCTTATTAAAATACAAAGTTGAAATTATTAAAATTAATTAAATTTGAAAAAAAAAACAATTGTAGTGACATATTTGTACATTTGCTCAATTGTGCTTAATTGCATATTTTAACTGTATTCTGAACTCAATAAATAAGTTGGTGCTAATTTTGGAAATATACTTTCAACTATTGTTCAAATCGGAGTGGTCATTAACTCTATACTGGCGATTAATATTGTTATTAAATTCAACGATACCTGAAATTATCTACTTTAAAAATAAAATCCTTTAAATTGGAAAAATATATACCAGATATCCCAGATAACATATCATGGATATACAGCTAAATAGTTAACGACTTAGTTAATATAATGATTAAAGACACTGAAACTTATTCTAAATAACATGGTGAATTCCTTATACCCATTAAAGGAAAAAGAATAAAAAACAAATCCCACGGAAAACGGTAAGTACTTTGAGGTATTCAAAATAACTAGTCTCTTAGTGCTTCAAAAAATGTATTTTCAATGCACACGTTATATACAGGGTGGGCAAACTTCGACTGATTGATTTGAAATACTAAAATTTTTATACCCGTATGACTTTTAGTTAAAAGGGTATACTAAATTTACAATTACGTTTGTGACGCAAAGAAGGAGACATAGACTCAAGTATGGATCGGATCAGAATCAAAAAATAAATTGATTTAGCTGTGTAGATCCGTCCGTCCACACGACAACTCAAAAAATAAAAGTTTTGAAATTTTCACATTTTCGTTTTTATGCAATAGCCGTCATTGCTATTTAAATCCAGCCATTTTGGTCTACGGGCTCGAGTAGTTGTCATACAATTTCTCTTATATATTTACACTACACTTAATAAAGCTGTATGTTTGATATTTTACCAAAAGTAATTAACCAGATGATATTATACTAATATTACGGTCATACGGGTATCCCAGAGTTTACACAGTCTACTCTACTACACTCTTGCTCGTTTTTATTTGCAGCTATTGGCTCCAATTTTTCAATTTCTGTGTTGACGTAAATCCGTTTGTTCAATAAATTCACCCAAAAAAAAAAAGCAGGGTAATTAAATTTTTGGGAACGAAGTTGCTACCCAAATAATCATAATAATTAATTTAATAATTATTTTAATATCTTTGTAAATATAATAATTCATTACCTTTGAATATTTTCCTGCAGAACCATATGTCACGATTATTGACTACCGTATAAAACAAATTTTCCAATATGGTCTGGTATACCGCCTCAGAGACGATCTCTAAATGCTCACTATTATGTTCGAAAAAATATACCCTGATGCAGTTCTTTCGGATTCTCCGTATTCCAAATGAAGGAGTTTTCTTTATTGACAAATTCATATTAATGAAAATTTGCTTCATATCTCAAAATGACGTTGTTCAAAAAACTGAACTTTTCTGTCGCAAGCAAAAATTCAACAATTTTTAAAAGTTCTTGCACTGAATAAATTAAAAGAAATATAAACGTACAAACCAGTTAGTCTAAGTTTGCCCACCTGTTGCTCTTCTAAAGAAATTTAGTTTCTTCTGAAATGTTACGGTTTTTATTTTGTTTTTCCATAATAGTTCAGTTAATCTGCTAAATCAAAATTCTGGGCTTTTTAGAAACCTGTCTAAAAAAATAATTAGGCAAAAGTTTTAGATTAATTTTTTTACTAAGAGATAACAAAGATTTGAGACTATGTCGGATCATTTTAAATAACCAACTTAATATGTATTCAAGTTTTTATCTTTAAATACTACCTACTTTATTTTACAAAAAGAACTCAAATATCCAGCCCATGCCGAAGTGATTGTGGCGCCGGCTTTCCATGCGAAAATTCCCGGGTTCGATCCCTGACAGGCTAAACTCAATTCATAGTATATAACAATATAAATTTATATAAAAATAACTTATAATTAAATATCCATCAGCTATTCCCCAAGTCTATAAGGCAAAGGGTCCCAAAATATTTATAGTTGTACGTAATTAATAAATAAAATAAAAACCAAAAATAAAGGACTCAAATTAATATCAAAACTCGTATCAAGCTCCGATTAATTTTACAGATTTTGTGTTTAAACTGAACCACCCAAACAATTACTTTGTATATAATCCCTAATATTTCAACAAATGGGTCCTATACATATTAAAAGATAATCAAAGCCAACATTTTTCTCTTAGATATCCTATTTTAATATTCCATTCGAATACCAAAATCTGTTGAACAATTTATATTGATTAGAAATTAATTTTCTTTATCAGCTTTCTAATTAAAAACAAAAAAAAAACCGATTATTTGCAATCAATATTAATAACTATTTATATAAGACTCAAATCTATTATCCTAATTTTTTAATTTTCCATCAGAACAAGAAACTCAAAAATTTGGCAAGAAAATCTTAAAACAATTTGTCATATTAAACATTACCTACTTTGTACAATTTTTTTTTTATAACAATATAAAAACTACAAACACACAACAATTTTATAAAACAAAACCAAAAAATTTTCATTTAAATTTAATTTCTTTTGAAATAAAATAAAATTTTTATTTAATTTTTTTTTGGTTTTTTGTTTCAAAATTGAATTAAATTCTTAAAAAGCCCAAACAAAATCCCATAAATGCAATCAAATTAGAGACAACAAAAGCAAAATCAAAATAACAAAACTAAGAAACTAATTCTCAAAAAATTTCTATTCGATTTCAATTGAAAAATAAGAACAAAAAGAATACCATCCCTCAACCCTCCTACTGAACATCCCTTTCACAAAATTCGAATCATAAATGAAAATAAATAATGACTCAAAAGAGCAAACATGGTCCATGGAATCCACAAAATAGTTAAAATATAGGTAAGAAAAAACTAAAACCCCATTAGACCCATATACAAATGTTCAATATTGAAATATTACAATAACAAAAAGAATTATAATAATAAAAACAACAACAATAACAACTACAGCAACTGCAGCACAAGTTACAATTTACTAAAGAATAACAAACAAATAAATAAGAAAATGCATACAAAAAAAATATATAAATACAGCCTAAAACTATGCAAAGATGGAAAATTGAATGAAATTAAATATAAAATCGTATACTATTAGAACAATCAACTTATTATATGTACAGAGAACACACACACACATTTTATATATCAATGTATTATATATCAATAAAAAGAAGATCAGGAGAAAGATTTAATCTCTCAAAGGACAAAAATTATCCTTACAATATACCTTAGAATAAAAAGGAAGATATATATGTATATATAGTTATATCCTGTCTGCTCTAATTCCAAGTTCAAATAAAGGTTAAATTCACTTATACTTTTGGATATTTAAAGGTTGAGTCACAAAAATATAGCTTTTTGTATAACAACTTCTTAGAATCTGAAATTGAACCCGCAGTTGTCTGGATGCAGTTTTGCTCCAGCTTATAAGAATTCTCTCGAGCTTATTAAATATCTTATATCAAACTCCTATGAGACAATATAAAAGAATACAATTAACCAAACTGTATTTTAAATTGCGGCAAAATGCAGAACTAGCACATGAAGCACTATGTGAAGTACCTAAAAGACACTCCGTTAATTAGTCGAATATCTCAAAAGGAATCAGAAAATGTTATTAAAAATGTTGGTATCCTTAAATCTTGTTATTAATCTACAAATTACGCCAAATGTTATATGACTCTAGAAACATTTGGACTTTGACTACAAGGTCAATAATTTTCCATCCCCCGACCATCTTAAAAGTTAAAAAAAAGGGCATCGACATCGACATCCCTTTTAGAATTTAAAAACAATCCTAATGCCTAAACCATTGAAGTTTTCATATACCATTTTAAATTTTTAAAATAAAAACGGTTTCTTTGGCATCCACCAGTTATAGACCCAGTATTCATGAGTCTTTATATACCAAGAATGGTTCATTTTTCTTATTTTTAAATTCTATTCAATTTTCTATTTTGTATTTAAAAAAAAAAAAAATACAAAAGAAACTCATACTCATATCTTCAATATGGTCCCTAATGGCATATATTTTTTTTTTTATTCTTCTCAATTTTCTATTCAATGAAAAATAATAAAAGAAAAACAAAATAAAAAAAAATAAATAAACGATTCAATATAAAAAGGAAATGCACCACAAAATGCAGCAATTGTTTATACCATTTACCATTTTAGATTATACCAAAAAAAAACAAAAAACAAACAGGTACTGCACAGGTAAAAGATGCATATAACAACGATAAGGGAATGAGAGAATATAGAATTTTAAGGCAAGTAAAATTTAAACAAAGAATTTTATACATATAGAGAGGCATGAAATAAATTCCTGCAACATATGATCCCGACTTAATTCTCCGCAGGATGTTAATTCTTATTGAATGGGGAAATAACATCTCGGGGTCTTATTTCTCATTTAGGGGGGTCTTTATTCTCTGCGGGGGTAAAGAGAAATAACCCCATGGGGTCTGAAATTTCAAATTGATCTTTGACTTCTAGAAAAATAAAGCCGTGGGGTGTTATTTCTCTTTCAATCAAATATTCGATAACTTGAAAAATAAAACCCCACAGTTTAACTCTCATATATTGATATATATGGCGCTTAGAGCTAGATGAAAAATAAGGGTAAGCATTTCCTTCTTCCAGAATCCAATTTTAAAATCTCTTGTTATTCAGAATCTCATTTGCCCATTTAAAAATAATCTCTGAAAACGGGGAATACTCTGATTTCGAATACGATTCTGTTTACTAAGTTAAAACCTGTCATTTACAAAGTTCTAAGAAACTGGGTTCCGAGGTGTTATTTCTCTATGAGAAAAAAGGCCACGTGGGTCTTATTTCACAAAAAGTCGAACGTTAAATTAAAAGTAGGAAATGAAATTTTGTGGTGTTATTAAATATGAGAAATAAAACCCCGATTGTTTCCTATCGTAGGGTCTTATTTCATGCCTCCATAGAATAGACCAAGAAACAAATTTTGTTGTTGTGTCTGGCTTAAGCGTTTTCTATCTCACTCTTTCAAATCCAAGTTCCTTGTTTTTTCCTTTCTATTTAATACATTTTTTTTTAATTTGAATTTCAATTGGCACTAGAATTTGTTTTGTATATATATATATATATATATATATATATATATATATATAAATGAATATTGTACTAAAACATAGTTTTTTTTTATTTTTTGCATAAAAGAAGTCTCGAGGTAACAAAAAAATTGTTTTTTTTTATACACAAAAGAATAAAAAAAAAAAAAAGAAAATAAGGTCCACTAAAAACAAGTAAAAAAAAAAAAATATTTTTCATTTTTCCGAAGGAAAATAACATTAATATTGCAACATTAAGCATTGTACATAGAAAAACAAAAGGGGTCTATTTAAGATTTTCAAAAAAAAAAAACAACAAAACATAAAAATTTTACATTGAAAATTGTAAAACTAATATTCTCTCAGATATAACATTTTAAAAAATATAAATTTAAATTTGTTTTTTTTTTTTGAGTCTGTGTTTTTCTAAAATTGAAAATAAATGACAATGAATAGAAATTGTAATAGGACTATGGCAGTAGATGCAGTACACGTGTGGTGGAACAGGAAATAAGTAGCTGGGACTAGATTATGTTTAATGGAGATAAAGACTCGTTGTAAATTGATAAAGTGGAAACTAGAGTTATTTGTCTTTTAAATGACTCCAATGTCACCCAAACGCTCACTCCACTTAGTGACCGTCGTTGAGTTGGTCCCTGACCTTGTTTTATCGATATGTTGTAGGGACTAACACTTGTTCGTGCCTCCATTCAAGATTAAAAAAATAATATCTCGTTCGCAGAGAAGACAAAAGATGCTCATCCCTAAACAGCGAAACTAACAAGATAGCACAACACGCCTTTTGGAAATTTATAGAGCCATCTTCCATAAAATGTGTTCCCCCTAGTTGAAAATGTGTATATGTGCACGATTTAGCTAAATTTTGGAATATTAACATTTTTCTTCTATATATCTCATTAAATTTTTCCTATTCCAACAATCAACAATCCAATCAATATAATATTCTAAAATCAACAATCCAACAATAGTAAATATCCTAAACCAAAATCCTAAAATTCTTCACTTTCTTAAAACCAAGTTTGTACAACAGATCGTGGATTCACCCTAAGTTTCCTTCAAAACGGGTTGTGGTTTTGGCGTCTTAAAGTCGGATTGTATCTAAAGAGATATTGTTTTCGAGCTTTCCACTGTCCCTTAAAAAAAAAAAATTAAAAACTACAGCACAATAAAGAGGGAAATAGTGCTTCTCCATACTACAGATGCTGTAGAGATATAATGAATTAAGAATCAAATAGGGGAAGCTACAGTAGGGAAAGCTAATGCCTTATAAAGACGTGTTGTAAATTAAATGCTGAAAGATAATGAAGAAGGTTCCGCACCTCGAAAACATAAAATAACAACAACTTTAAAATTAAGTAATAGGGTATAAATATTCCTTTGGACACCTTGTTCACTTACTTCTGCGGAGTAAAAATCTTAAATATACAAATATTTTGGCAGTTTTACTTATATCATCCCAATTAAAAGTCTTCAGGCGAGGTGACAGAAGTCCTTCATTCAAATGTGTGCGGGGAAACTGCGATTAAATGGTTAATCACGTGTTGGAAAATTTAATGTAGAGTTCTGTTTTACTTTTTTGGAGGACTTTTAACCTGCTGTTCGTGAATCATAACTCTCCGGAAACTTTGGGCATTTTTTCGAGTCATAAGTTCGCCGACGACTTTTTTCTTATCAAGTTAATATCTATAATGACACAATGTTATGAATATTTTTTCTTCAGCTCTAAGCTTGTATAGTAACAGAAGCTTAAATAGAAATAATGGTTTTTTTTCCTTTACTTCTTTTCCGTTTTGCAGGGAAAGACTGTATATATTCAATCCATATTTATGTGGTAAAACTTTTCCACTGCTTCAAACATTTACAATGTTGGACAGCTTGTCTTCAAATGATTTGAAAAGATGTGACTTCAATGATATACTACTGTGGATTGTAATATGACAATCCAGCCGGATGCATAACAGGTTTAACAAACAATTACAACAATTAAATTAATCTTATAGCACAGTTCCCTAACTTTTATTACAACGTACCCTACTAGTATACTGCATCCTACAAGAACTCTTCTAGAATAAGGTTAATTTTGTAAGAAACTTTTTTTAATATTTCAGAAGGGGTAGTTTCAGAATTTCATTGCTGATTTTTTAAGTCCCCCGTTAAACATTTAAAAAAAACAATTTTAAGCAAATTCTTACCCTAATATTGTCAATTTAATTTAAAAAAAAATAAAAATATAAAAAAAAAAATACCAAACCTTTGCCACATTCCAAATATAGAAAACAAAAAATAAAAACACAACAACAATAATATTCAACAATATGTGCAACATTTTATTCTGGTCTATTGATTTTCCATATATACATATATTCATCCATGATATCTTCAACAACAAAAAAACATACAAACAAACAAACAAAATAATAATAAATAGAAAAACATTTCTTTAGGATCAACAGACCAACCAAAAATTTTAATATGGGGTTCGGTCAATTCTTACACAAAATACACCTACCAATTTGACATATTATGCAAAATAATTTTACAAAATATTCATATACATTTTATTAAAACAGAAGGGACGCAATATATACCTATTGTATGTATGTATGTGTATTTAAACATTCTATACACATTAATCGTAATAAAAAAAAAACCAAAAATAGTGTACTAGTATTAGTATACAAGGATTGTCTTCAAGTACAAAGCACTTTGAATTAAAAATATTTAATATGAATGAAATTTATCCTAAAAGACCTGTAAGATCTAAAAAAAAGATTTTTGTTTTGAATTAAATGGATTTTTATAAAACAATTTTTTCCTTTTTCTGGTTGCCCCCAATATTTTTGAAAATAGAATAGAATTTCTTTTCATTTCTAATTTTTTTTTTTTTTTTTTTTTTTGAATATCGATATTTATAGCTTTTGTTTGTACAAAAGCATATACCTACCACTCGTACTAGAGTTAAAATATAGGTTCTTATTTAAAAAAAAAAAAAACAAAAAAGAGTAGAAAAGTAAAAAAAAGGACGGATATATTTCACAGGTGTTGCATTTAAATGGAAAAACTTTGAACTCGTGAAATTTAAGGAAAAAAAAGAAAACAACATGGGGGGTTTTGGGGCAGTTTTTGTTTTTGCAGACAAATTTATAATACAATATTAATTTTTACTAATGCGGGGCAATCTATTTAGAAGAATTTGTCAAGAACTTTCTTCTGAAGCATATTTGTTAAGCGGCTTCGATCTTTCAGTGGCAGTACTATTTCTTATCAATCGAAGTAAAATTTGAGGAGTTGAAGATGTTTTTAATTCCCAGGAAAAATTAGTAAAATTTATAATTTTACGAGGCTTAGAGATTGTTAAAGGATATGCCAACTCTAGAATAACGTTATATAAACATTTTATGATACTCTTAACTCTGGATAAAGAAACGTCTTTATTAGACTTAATTATATTACAAATAAAAATATAAGTTACATCGCAGTTGACTCGAATCTTTTTTAAAATAAATTTTTTAACACAGTACTAGTGACAGTACTTGTGGTAGTACTAATTGTAATACTCGTTCTTATTAATCGATTAAGCTCCTTTAATAAATATATATTGCTAATTTTTCAATATTCTTTTCACTAGACTTTAATGGTTTTTCTTCTGATGATAAGTCAAAAGCCACAGCTCAAGCAATAAAACACTGAATATGATAACTAAAAACTTCGTACAAGCCATTATAATTTGACTTGACACTCTTTGGAGTTTCAACCTGAAGCCAAAGAGGCTAAAAAAATGTATAAGACATATATCCAAGTCAAAGTTCTTCAAGTATCTAATAACTAAGGAAATATTAGCTTAAGGATTTTAGACTTAGAGATTATGACTTGAATTCTTAAACTATTACTCAAATAAGAATATGATCCACAGTCTTTAGTTTAAAAGTGTTTTGTTTTTCTAAGGGAGGAAAAACCTTAAAAAGTTAGAATGATTTTTTGAAAAAACCCTGTGATAGAAGCTATGCCCTTTGGTAGTGTATGATCCTTGCTTACGAAACCCGCCCCCTCCTCCTCTTAACTAGAATAATGGGAGAAGCACCCAATCTG
The DNA here is from genome assembly GCA_963082915.1 of Dolichopus griseipennis. Lineage (NCBI taxonomy): Eukaryota > Metazoa > Arthropoda > Insecta > Diptera > Dolichopodidae > Dolichopus > Dolichopus griseipennis. Next base: position 94,839,039 of record OY720443.1, read on the forward strand.
CTTGCCCAGTATGTTATATAAGTCTTGAGTTCAAACCCATGTAAACTCAAATCTAATAAAAGCTAATATCTAAAATTTTAAATGTATTATAAGATTGCCCCATGTTGCTTTCAAGATTGTCCTCAATTCTATAGCAACAAAAAAAAAACCATAAAGTAAAAGTTGCTGAGTGCAGCAAAAAAAAAAAAACAACAAAGGACAAAAATTCATAAATACCAAATGTTTTTATTATTTTTTTTTTTTTTTGCTTTTCAATATGAAGACATTTTTATTGAATCAGGATCCTGCGGCAGTGATTAAAACAAATTTATTGGAATTGTTGTAGGAAAATTTTCTTTTGTTTGTTGTTGTTTCATTTTTAAATTGCTTGTTTTTAGTCATTTTTATATTTATTTATTTTTTTCCCTTGTAATGTTTAAAAAAAAAAGTTTTTTTTTACAACAACAATAACATTTAAAAAAAAGTACACATATAAAGAAGAAAATAAAGAATCCTTTAAGCTAAAAATATATTACAGGATTTTAAATTCGCAGGATCTTAATCGTGCTTATATTAGATTGTTACAAAAGCCCATTATAAAAAAAAAAAAAACAGTAAAAAATATTAAACTGTTGTTTGTTTTTCATTTTTTGAAATGTTTTCCATTCCCTCTTTCCGACCATTTTCCTTCGCCTTCTCTAACATCATCTAAGGCTTCGAAAAAATAAAATCTAATTCAGGTTTCAGCGTTTTGTATTTAAACGATTAGGAAATAAATAAAAAATACATACTTAAACTGTAGGTCCTTTTTACAAATGTATTACAACAAAAAAAAACAGGACGAAGTTTTCCTATTTAAAAAAAAAAAAAAAAAAGAAAAACTAAAAAAATAAGGAAGTGTAGGAAATAAAGGAAATGCATACTGCATTATTTCTGGACAATAGTTTTATACAGGTGAAATTTTTATGTTACTTTAATTTTTTTGTTATTTTATTCGTAAACATTTTTCATTGTTTTAAAAACTAAAAAATTGTGCAATAATATCCTGTTTACTGCACAATATAGTGCATAATATAAATGGGTGTGTGTATTGTCTAATCGTTGTCATACAAATATACAAGAATAATTTGGAATTAAAATTAAATTTAAAGGAAAGGATATGAAATATTTTACATTGAAATCTGGTTATGTTTTAAATAAAATTAATTTTTCTTTTCCTAACACTTGTAAGGGTGCTTTCAGATAGTTTAGGAAATTTTTAGTTAGTTGTACACTTTTTTTTTAAAGGCAATTAAAACACTAATAGAATTTTTTTATATTATTAATGAAGCATTAAGTCCACTATTTTCTTAAAATATACTTAATTTAGATCTTCATAACAGGAGGTCCAATTTGTAATACTTTATGATATTGCAGCAGAGTACCTACCAAATCATGCCAAATCAAAATTCATAAATTAGCAAAATATGCAGGCGAAGTTGGCTGAAAAATAAATATTGACAAAAAAAAGATTATGAGAGGGGGCACCAGTAACTTATTACAAGTTACAATTAAAAATATATTGATTGAAAGTGTAGATAAATTCAATTACCTTGAGTGTATTATTACCAAAGAAGATATACAAAAGACGTAATTGATAAGTTCAAAAGCAGATACTGATAAAAAATTGGCGAAAACTAAAGCGACATTTGGAAGAATGTGAAACATATTTTAAAACAGCTGGGTGGCACAGTGGTTGAGTGCCGACCTTTCATGCGGAAGGGCCCGGGTTCGAATTCTAGTAAAAGTGAAAAAAACTTTTCTGGTTTTCGACTCGACTCAGCTACCATTCGCCATTGGGTTCAAATTAATGGCATAATCAATAATTAATAGTTATAAATCTTTAATAAAAAATACTTTAATATAAAAATATAAATAAATGCAAAATATAAACAAATAATTTAATTAATAATTAAATAATATAACTCGCAGATATAGAATACCATATAAGTAAAATATAAAATATTACAATATAAACAAAAAATAGAATTGTAAATATTGAAAATCTAAGACGTTTCTACATGTTATAAGGCCTAGTACTATCTCATGTTTAAATTGTATGTGGAATTCAATAAGACCAATTCTAATAACACGAATATAATATGAACCCCTGTTCCAACATGTACCTATGGTATAGACAGGCTTATTAGCCTAACAGTTGAACAGTTAGCGCTTAAAAAAAAAAAAAAAAAAAAAAAAAATATGAAGATCATTGCTAATTGTAAGAGAAGTCAGAAAAACAAAGCTAAGAATATTGCCAGCTTACATCTGCCATGGCCAAGAAAAATAAGAAATGCAAATCTTTGGAAGGCTACTGATCGAAATAGCAATCAACAAAAGAAAGAACAGATGAATAGGTTACCTTCTTAGAAGATCTCTAAACTACATAGTAAGACAGACACTGAAAGGAGTACTGAAAGGCGAACCAGGAATCTATTCCAGATATACGGAAATTTACAACCATATCTTACCATTTCATACAATTTGATTCTCGAATTTAAAAACTTTTATCTTTGCTATTTGTTGAGCATTTAATTGGGAAAATGTGGGGTAATTAATAAAACTGTTAAATACATCACGTCTTTTGTAAATATAAATTTTAAATTTAATCGCCTGATCAAAAATTTTATATCGTTGGTTCTAATAGAAACCTATTAAACTTGTCAGGCGTTGAGTAAATCAAGTTTACGAAATTCAATACTTGACTATAGTAGTTGGCCTTATATTTGTTATGGAAATATATATTAGGCCGAAAATGGAGTATAATGCACAGTTTTGCGCTTGTGCCCTCAGCATAACGCTGGGATATCTCAATAAAGTACAAAATAAAGCTATCCATCTCCCAAATAATCCCTGTGTTACGTCATCCACTCAGCCATCGTCATACAGTTGGTTCATTGACCTTGTGTTATAGATATAGATATTATAGATAGTTCTAAAGATTATTAACAAATGCCTCCACTCAAAATTTTGCAACACAAAACAAGTAGCGCAACAAATGCTTATTTCTGAATAGATGAACAATCAAGGAGGTGCAATATGGCTAATGGAAAATCGTTTATTATACGCTCATCACGTTTATGAACCCATATTCCACCAAATGTGATCCCCAAAGTTGATAACGTATATATGTACCATTCAATCAAATTTGAGAAGAATATTAACATCTTTCTTCTAAATATCCCATCCAACACTCCCCATTCCCCGTAATCCAAAAATCCCAAATACTTCCATATCCCCATTCCTGTAACCAAACTGTACATTTGTATCACAGGTTCCTACCTAAATTTTGATTCGAAAATGGTGTAATTTTGTTGTATTAAAATCACACGCTACCCAAAGAAACACCACAAAGTTTCAATTGGTGGCTTTCAAGCTTTCCACACTTTCATAAAAAAAAAAGAAAAATTCAGAGACTTATTAATGAATTTAAACTATTGGTCACTGTTGGAGATTTAATAAGTCCCAATATAATCACAGTAGGTAATTGTAACTATACAGTTGCAAGCTATTAATTGATATATTTTTTCTAACTAAAAACCTTATATTTAAAACAAAATATAATAGATCTGTAAACACCCTGTACATATAAAAAAAAACAAACGGAAAATTAAAAATAGAAACATTGAATAAAATATATTTTTTTTTTGATAATAATTTTAGTTAATTTTATATTTGTTAGTTAAAGAGGGCTATAATTTGTTTCTTTACTACTTTTTTTTGTTCTTTAATGTATTTATGAATATCCTGTCATATTCTTTCATATCCTTTTTGTTTTTTTAAATGGCAAAATTCAACAAAAAACTAACTATTTATTAATAAAATTAAAGTATTTGTATGTAATAACAACGTTTTATGCGATGCGGTTAATAGTTTTTATTTTATTTTTTTTTTGTTTTTATTCTTTTTCGTGTTCTAAATACATTCACCTTTACTCAATTTTAAATATCCTGGAAAATAAAAAAAAAAAAAACAAAACAAAAACAAAAATACTGAAGGAGACAAAATAAAATGAAAATTACCATCAATAAGTTTTATTTTAGAGATCAAGTAAAGTACACGCTCATATTGTTTTTTTTTTGTTTATTTACAATAAAAATAAAAAATAATGCAGCTGATTTTTATTATTAATAAAAAAAAAATTAAATAAAAAATAAAATTACAGGTAAATATTATACTCATGAAAGGTGGTGAAAAAAAACTCACGTATGAAATTAAACGAAGTGAAAAATAAAAAAAAAAAAAAAAAAAACAAATATAAAATAAACTTTTTGTCACGAAAACTTTTACAGCTGTTTCATTTTTTTTTTGTTTCATATTTTTTAAATAAATAAATTTTATTTTATTGTTTTTGTTGTTTTTTTGTTTTTGCGATGAAGGTTTAAAATATAAAGGTTGATTCACATTGCACCATAATCGCAAGGGCTTAATTATGATATCGATCCGTTCTATTGAATTGTATTTATAAGTAATGCATTAACCTGGGAAGGCAATGATAACAACAATGATGAACAGACACAGTATTGGGGCTTGAAGCACAGTTACTAAACCATATTTTTCTTTTACCGTCTAAACGTTGTCACTTTGTCGTTGCCAGAAAGTGTGAAAGGCATTGTACGAATTAATTACAATTATAGAAATTGGTTCCAAAGTTAGTGTTTGAATTGGAGAACGCGATGACAATGACAAATATAAAAAATTGATTCTGTGTCATTTTCATATCATATTAGGTGTAGTCTAAATTAAAACTTCTTATTATTCCGTTAACGGGTCGTTCCGGTATGATGGCGTCTTGGTACAGTGTCATCCCAGTACGGTGTCTTCTCAATATAGTGCTGTTCCAGTACGTTGTCGTTGCAGTACGGTGTTTTCTCAATATGGTGATGTTCCAGTACGTTGTCGTTGCAGTACGGTGTCTTCCCAATACGCTGCCGTTCCAGTACGGTGTCATTCCAGTACAGTGTCTTCACAGTTTGGTTTCGTTGCAGTAACGTTTTTTAAAAATTCGTTACGTTATTGCCACGCGTCAGTGTAATGCAGACTTTAGAAAAAAACAAAAGAAATATATTATATTAAAGAACTTGCAACAAGAAAATTAATTTTTGACTTGAGTTATATTGAAAATAATAAAGAAAATCTACAAGTATTTATATATGGGTAATTAAAAAACTTTTTTAAGAATGTGTTTAGAAATTTTGATATAAACATTAATTTTATTTGTTAATAAAAAAACTGCAAAATAAATTTATTTTTTTTTTTTTTTTTTTTTTAATTAGTAATAAATTATAAAATATTAAACTACTGCTTGAGGAAAATTTTAATAAATCATAAATTTTTATATTTAATGTTTAAAAAAATATTTTAAACGAAATTATATAAAAAATTAAGATCTAGATAAATTTAATGAAGGAATAAATATTATTTGACTTAATGTTTAGAAGAATTTCTAGCAAAAGAGATGGTTAAAGGACTTAAGGAGTAGGAAACATTTTTTTTATATTGTGAAGTTCATTCTATTATTCTCGTGTATATCTAACCAATGGTATAGTGTAGTTAAGATTATGATCTTAAAAGTTAAATGACTTGATTTCAAACCACGGTCACAAATTCAATAAAATAATATAGCACATTTCTATATATCGTAATAGTTTATGCCGTAATATAAAATAAGATATTATATAAAATATATATAGAATTTTAGTGTGAGGTAATAAGGTTGTGCACAGTTTAGTTGTAATAATGATTAAAGTAACCTTACTCTGAATGGCTTGGTGAATCCCCTGAATGTGATAAAATATATAATATGGTTTTTTTTTTTTTAAGCGCTAACTGTTAGGCTAATAAGCCTGTCTATACCATAGACACATATTGGAACAGGGCGTAATATTATATTCGTGTTATTAGAATTGGTCTTATTGAATTCCACATACAATTTAAACATGAAATATTGCTATACCTTATAACATATAGAAACGTCTTAGATTTTTAATAATTACAATTCTATTTTTGGTTTATATTGAAATATTTTGTATTTGAGTTATATGGTATACTATATCTGTGAGTTATATTATTCAATTAAATTATTTGTTTATATTTTGTATTTGTTTATATTATTACATTAATGTATTTTTTATTAAAGATATTATGCCATTAATTTCAATGGCAAATGGTAGCTGAGTCGAGTCGAAAATCAGTTAATTTTTTTTCACTTTCACTAGGATTCGAACCCGGGTCTTTCGCATGAAACGTCAGCACTCAACCACAGTGCCACCCAGCATCAGCACTCAGCCACAGTGCCACTCTTAACTCATTCATCTCTCGTTATATATGGCTTAGCTGCGTGGATCCCAAAATACTTATATGTGATATTAACCCTCAAAATTAAGTTCAACTTAACACTAAGGAAAATGTCCCAAATTACTGGCCTATATCCGAGAGGAAAAGGGCCATTAAATTTGTTTATAATATTTACGGTTATAAATAAAACATTTCTAAATTTATGTCCCAATTTACATAATGCGTAAGAAATTCCTAAATTAAAATCCATATAGTGCAGCTTCAAACGCGCCAAAAGCCATTAAAGTTCTATTTACCTGTGCAGCTTCTAAATTTACACTTACCTTCATATTACTCAGCTGGCAGGACTTTTAAATACTTATATGTTGTATTGACCACCAAAATTAAGTGCAGTATAACACTTAGTGCTTTTCTTTATTACATTAGTGAAAGGAAGATAAATACTCTAGATTAATTAATTAATGAAATTAAAATCTATCTGCTTGAAGATTTGTGCGCTCGAAAAACTATGACGGTTTTCTTATAATACCAACTTTGAACTCTCATTTCATTTGCTGAATCGCTCAACTTCCGGAACTCTACGGGCTTAAATAAGTATCAAAGATATTACACTCTTGATGTCCCAAGTAAGATAATCCAGCAACAATGTTGTTTTAAACCCTATATGAAAAATCAAATACCATATGATAATAATGTTAAACTTCAACTAAATATAAAATATTTTTACAGAAATTTTGTAAAAAAATCGTATTCCAATAAATTCCTTCAAAACTGAATTCATCATTTTGAAGAATTTAATTAATAAAATGCAAATAATATTAAAAATATATTCTGTATATATTCTTTGAAAAACTTATTTTAATTTTAATTAAAATAAAAGAGAAATAAACCATTTTCAAATAAGTTCATTTTAAATATCAATATTGAAAATTCAATTCCAAATTTTATATAATTTTAATAAGATTGAACAATATATACTTATTTCAATCTAAATTTTTAATATCTATTGATTTTTAAATAAGAAAAACTTTTTTATCATTACAAAAGAATTTCTTAAAATTAATTTTAATAATTAATACAATTACAATATTAAACACTTGAAATACAAAAAAAAAAAAACAAATTTCTTAAAATTATTTAATTTAATTTAATTTAAATTATCGTCGGCTGAGTTCTGTTTTGCTCCATACGCCAATTTTTCACTTTTCAACCTAAGAGTGGTTCTATAGGTTTTCACACCTGCTCTTTCTAATGGTGTTGTCAGTTTTATTCTATCCACCTCAGTTTCCCGAATACAGGGTGTCCATTTTGCTCCATAAACCACGTTTTTCAGATGTTTGAGTTCTTATATGCTCCAAACGCCAATTTTTTGTCTATGGAGCACAATTTGTATGGAAAATATGAAATTTTGTTTGTGAATTCTGCTTTGCTCCATGTACATTATTCTGCAACATGAGGCAAGAAAAATTAACTTATTTCAAAATTCTTGTTTGCTCTATGTACATAGGCAAACTGCAATTTGTGCATAATTTTAATGATAATAGAGCAAAATATACGTTAAGTATATAATTTAGAATGATATTTTTAATCACATTAGAATTTATGAGAAAATCCTTCCACTTAAGAGGGTTTTAGGAGGATCTTTGAATTCTTCAATTCTTTACTTACTATAATTTTATATACAAATTTAATAACATTTAAAATGCATGTTAAGATTTCACAAATTTATTTAATAATAATTTCAAGATACTAAAAATAATAAAAGTATGAATATTCTCTTTTTAAAAATGTAAATGCCTACATTATATTATATTAACTTTTTGAACAAATAAAAACCGGTCTTAGATTGATTATGATGATCAAAAATAAAATCATTTGGTATACTGATATATTATATTATCTAGAACTGTAAATTTTGAATAAATAAAAAAAAGGGTTGTTTCTTAATGATTTAAAAAAAAAAATTATCTGTGTCCAGGCTTAACGCTAACAAAAATGTATAATTATTACCTTGAAAAAACTTACGATCCGCTAAAAATTTCGATTTACCGTAAAATATTCAACAATGAATTTAATTTATCATTCAATCAACCTAAGAAGGATTTATGTAATAAATGTTTTTTGTTTCGAATAAATAAGAATCCAACAACTGAGGAGACTTTTCACCAATCTAAACACGAAATAGAAAAAAATTTAACGAAGGCTGAACGTGATCTGGATAGGTCTAACATAGACGAAAACCATTGCATTATTTGTTATGATCTCCAAAATGTCTTTAATGTTCCCAAAGGCAATGCTGCAGCATTTTTTTATAAACGTAAGCTTAATGTTTTTAATTTAACTGCAACCTGTATAATACCGTCAAAAGAAAAAGTCACATATTGTGCAGTATGGAGCGAAGTAAACAGCGGAAGATCTGGCAATGATATTACAAGTGCCCTGATAAAAATTCTGAATCGGGTTTGTCAGGACAATACCAACATTATTAAAATCACATTGTGGAGCGACAGTTGTGTACCACAAAATCGCAACAAAATCAATTCCACATCTTTAAAACATTTTTTAAATTCCTCTTCACATAAAATTAATGAATTGGTTCAGAAATTTTCAGAGCCTGGTCATTCGTTAATACAGGAAGTTGATTGCGTTCACTCAGTAATAGAAAAGTTCCTTAAAAAATTAGATATTCATAGTCCATTACACTTAGTTCAACTATTAAAAAGTGTAAATAATTCAAATGATGCCGAATGACTTCAAATCTTTTTCTTCAATAGCAGGCAAGTTAAACTATACACAAACTCCATTTCTAAAAATAAAAATGATACAGTATGAAAGAAGCGAACCATTCATTTTAAAATATAAAACTTCTTTCGCCGAACTAAATTTAAAAACAGTTTCTTTAAAAAAAAAACCTTCAAAATTTGTTCTTCAAAATACAACAAACAATGTTTTTGATTCGGAACTGCCTATTCTTCAAGAGCGGAGCGGCCAATCATATCCAAAGAGAAGAAGCAAGACTTGAAGGATTTGCTTCCTTTTTTGCCCGACGTACATCAAGATTACATGAAAGCGATATTGCAAATCTAGCAAAACATAAAAATCAATTTATATTAATGTATTTATATTTATAATTAACTAATTTTTAATTTAAATATGAGCTGTGAAAAAAAGACTCTTTAATTTGTTTTTTAGTTTAATAATTTCTGTCATTTGAAAAAATTGTAGTGAAAAAGCTACTATGTAATTTATTTTTTTTAGTTTATGAAATTTTAAAAAATTTTAATTAATTTTTTTGTTATGTTAATATGTAATATTAAGCTGTGAAAGAAAGCAATTTTAGTTGAAACCATATTACGTATTTGATGTAAAAATTTTATTATTTAAATTTTAAAGTACAAATTAGCTACTTTAAAAAGTTATGCTATATTTTTTGAATTAATAAAAAAAAACGAAAAAAAATTTATAAGTATTTATGGTTTTATTATACCCTACACCTATAGAATAGGTAAAGGGGTATATTAACTTTGGTATGGTGTTTGTAACCACCTAAAGGAAGCGAGCTAGATATGTAAAAGTATATATATTTGTGATCAGCGTGACCGCCTTAGTCGATATAGCCATGTCCGTCCGTCCGTCCGTCCGTCCGTCCGTCCGTAGGCACGATAACTCAAAAAATAATGGAGCTATCTTGATGAAATTTTAACTGTAGGTTACTAGGACTGAAAGTACGGCGGGGATTGCATATGGGCGAAATCGGCCCATGGGTTCGGATTCTGGACCTTTTAATCGATCGAAGGGCTAACGAACATATATAAGAAATCACGATAACTCAACAACTAATGACGCTTTCTTCATCAAATTTGTGCTGTAGGTAACTAGTAATGAAACTACTTCGGGGATTCCGTAAGGTCGGGATTGGACCATGCGTTCGGAACCTAGAACTTTTTGATCGAATTTAGGCCAAACGAGCATAATTCCGAAACCAATGAAGATAGAACCTCCAAATTTGGTATCAGGGTGTCCCCTCCTATCTCCTAAGTGTCTTGAGAATTTGGGTCCCATTGGACTACTGGGTCGGGGACCAGTCACACATTTCCGAAGACCTTAAACATATCTTTAAAATTAATAAAGATAACAACTTGAAAAAATGTAGAAGCTTCCAATTTGCCACAAGGGTGTTCTTTACTATCTCTTGCGTGTTCCCTTAATTTGGGATCAATTGGAGAGGTGGTTCAGTACCCCTCTCAGACCTCCCAAGTTTTAAAAGCTTATAATCGAAATTACTAAAAATAGTTACTTAAAATTAAGATAGATCGTTTAAATTGTGTACAAGGGTTAACTAGTACTATAAGTAAAGCGCGGGCTGTATAAGGGTGAAATCAGCCCATGGGTTCGGATTCTGGACCTTTTAGTCGGTGTCAGGGATAACGAACATATATTAAAAATCACGATAACTCAACAACTAATGAGGCTATCTTCATGAAATTTGTGCTGTAGGTTATTGGTAATGAAACTACGGCGGTGATTACGTGCGGTGAGGATTGGACAATGGGTTCGGAACTGAGAACTTTTTTATCGAATTTAGGCCAAACTAGCGTAATTCCGAAACCAATGAAGATATAACCTCCAAATTTGGTATCAGGGTGTCCCTTCCAATTGCGTAAGTGTCTTTGAAATTTGGACCCCATTGGACTAGTGGGTCGGGGACCAGGCACTCAGTTCCGAGGACCTTAAAGCATATTTTCGAAATTAATAAAAATAGTAACTTGAAACAAATGTAGAAGCTTTTGGCCCAGGGCGTTCTTTACTATTTCTTCCATGCCCCCCTAATTTGGGATCATTTGGAGTGGTGGTTCAGGACCTCTCTTAGACCCCCAAATGTGTAAAAGCTTATCATCGAAATTAATAAAACTAGTAACTTAAAATTAAGATAGAACGTTCCAATTGTATACAAGGGTTAACTAGTATTGAAAGTATGACGGGACTGCATATGGGCGAAATCGTACCATGGTTTGGGGTTCTGGAACCCTTGACAAGTTCAAGGACTAACAAACATATATCTTAAAACACCATAACTCAAAAAATAATGCCGGTATTTTGATGAAATTTAAACTCTAGGTTACTAGTAATGAAAGTACCATGGGAATTGGTTCTGGTTGAGTTTAATTTCAAAGCCAAAGAATATATTTCCTATGTCCTATGTGTCTCCGAAATCTAGACTTAATTGTAGTGGTTCAGCTATATTCAAAGGTACTTGCTGCATTTATGTAAAATTTATTTGAATATTTAAATGAATTATATGAAAAGGTCTAAATTTGTAATTGTATTTTAGAAATACATTTATTGCATATTTTGCGTTTGTAAGCTTTTCTATTAGGTATATAAACTAACCACTTAAATAATTGCAATTTTTAAAAATTTGGATTATTAAATATATTATGCTTTGATTATCTTTTTATCACAAAATTTAATAATTAGAATTTTTTCATTTTGTAATTGAATTGGAATAAATATATTTTCATTTATTTCAAGTTTGCTTGTTTTTGAATATTTTTAAATAGACAAATTAGTAAGAATTTGTAATATTTTTTAATAGATAATATAATTAGAAAATGTTTTTAGTATTATAAAGTTAATTTGGTTAGCTATGTCTTACGATCAAATTAATAACAGCTTTTATGGTGTTAAAATAACTTATGGATATGTCCTTAATTTTGAACCAAATAGGTGTAGGGTATTTCTAAGTCGGTTGCACCGACTGACTGTTTCTTTACTTGTTTTTTGTAATATATTGTCAAAAACTGATATTAATTATCTGAATTTTCAATATAATACTTTTTGAATTTTCAAAATTTTGGTAATAATATGTTTTATTACTGTATTTTAATATATTTTACCGTAATAAACTTTTAAGTTCTGGTTTGCTCCATGTTAAATTTATTTTGCTCCATGTGCAAAGAGTGAATCACTTTATCACATACCCATGGGATATGGAGCAAGACCAAAAATTAGATGTTTACGAAATTTTAATTTCTGCGCAAAGTTTGCAACTGCAAGACTTACATTTTTAAATATAGTTTCTAAAATACTCTACCAATATTACTTTAAAATTACAAAAAATTCTATTCGACAGATTTTTTTATTTTTAAGTTCAAAGTTTATTTTTCGTTTTTCTCGAAAAGTACTCATTGGTGAATGGAGCAAATCAGAACTCAGTCGACGTTATATTAATAATACTTTAAAAGAGTAAATTTATATTGATTCTTAATTTTCTTCATCAATAAATATTTCATTAACATTTCATCCCATCAAAACTACATCTTGTACTAGAACTATCATAATACCATTATAATCATTAACATTATCATTCCCCATTACGTTCATAGAGACAAAAATTAAAGATTAAATGTTTTAATGTACGATTGACCCATATAGAAACACAAAATTAAAAAATCAAGAAATAAGAAAATCATAATACAGGATACTTTCAAAATTTGTAATTTGAATCCTTTTAAGATTTAACAATACTACAGGAGCTTATTTACACGTTCATTAATGGGTGCGAGAGTTTGCTATTTGAATACAAAACTGAAGCGTCATCTATAGTTTATTGTAAAACATGTTGGGTGCACATTTCAATTCATTCAAGGAAACTTTTCAATTTTTTAAACAATACACCTTTCGTGAAACCTCTGCTAAATTAGCCGATGAATAAGTTAGAGTCGACTGTGTCACCTCGGATATACTGGCAGGAACTCAATATGACTCCTTTAATATTATCAGGTGTTAGGAAAAGCATTTTATGAAAATTTGTGTAAATGTTTAACGGCTGGGTGGCACAGTGGTTGAGTGCCGACCTTTCATGCGGAAGGGACCGGGTTCGAATTCTAGTGAAAGTGAAAAAACTTTTCTGGTTTTCAACTTGACTCAGCTACCACTCGCCATTGGGTTCAAATTAATGGCATAATCAATAATTAATAATTATAAATCTTTAATAAAAAATACTTTAATATAAAAAAATAAATAAATGCAAAATATAAACAAATAATTTAATTAAATAATATAACTCGTATTGCAATATAAATATTGCAATATAAACAAAAAATAGAATTGTAAATATTGAAAATCTAAGACGTTTCTACATGTTATAAGGCCTAGTACTATCTCATGTTTAAATTGTATGTGGAATTCAATAAGACCAATTCTAATAACAAGAATATAATATGACCCCCTGCTCCAACATGTATCTATTGTATAGACAGGCTTATTAGCCTAACAATTGAACAGTTAGCGCTTAAAAAAAAAAAATGTTGGTTATAAATCCAATTGTTTATAAAAATATTTCAGAAACCTAGCTTCAGTAGACAAACTAATCATGAATTAGTTCGAACTTGAACAACTACAAGAACCTCTTATCCAAAACTGTTCTTAGAAGTAAAGATTTGAGACTAAGAATTGATGCCAAACAGCGTAACTTCTTTTTACAAAGTTTCAGGCTCACAACTTAATTAACCAAATTAGTGAATTCCACTACTCGCTGAATTTAGTTTTCAAATCTGTTTCGATATTTGAGTACATTTTTATATCGTCTCCTTTAAAGCGTCCCAAATGTTCGTAATAATTTAGGAATCCTTTTAGTTTTTGAGTTCTTCTGCATACGCATATTCATAGCTCAATCGACTCAGTTTTCGTTTCTGAATTTATTTTTACACTGGAGTCCGTAATTATCTTGTCTCCTTTTCAGTCCCAAAAATGTTCGAGCAATTTTTACATATTATCAGAATTCCATTCGTTCCGCTTGGGTGTAAATCTCTGTTTAAAAGTTGACCTAATCAAAGAAGGCGAATGGTTAAAGGTTTTAAACTTAATTTATTACATTTAATATTGTTTCACTATTCGAAGCTAGATTCCTTGTTTATAAATATTAAATAAAATAATAATTTCGTTAAAATGCTTTTACTTTGGGACTTAAGAGTCAATGCAAGTATGAACAGATTTTGTCTAAATACTTATCATTATAATCCCACTCTAATCCATTAGGAAGGAGGTAAAAGGGTAGGGTAAATGAGAAAATTAATATACTATTAAATTTTGTCTTAGAACCTTACTTAGGACCATTCTAAATTAATACCTGAGCTCATCAATATAAAATTGAAATACCATCAATTTAATCTTGAAAATAAACACTTTATATGACTTTTTAGTTAAAAACAATAACATTAAAAATTATTATTCAAATTCAATTTTATAATTATATTTACTTAACTTATTTATTATTCTTTAAAAACAAAAAAAAAACAAAACAGGAAGAAAACAAAAAAAAAAGGATAATCATCTTATTACGTTTTCAATTTTATATAGAAAATACGAAAATTACTAAGAAAATGGAGACAAATACAAAAATTTTTTTACTAATTAGAAAATTTTCTATAAAATAGAAAATTTAATATTAATATTGAAATCATTTGCATTACTCTATTATACAATTTAATATTTTCTAATATGATAAGTTTTTCTAATATATGCATATATGTATATGTGTTCACATCAAAATATACATACATATAAACATTCATTTTTATCCTGATGAATAATTAATATTTTTTGAAATTGAACAATGAAAAGGACATCTGTAATAAATGCTATTGTCAGATAAAATTACATATACTTATAAAATAATATGTTTTGATTTTACTAATACTTAACAGATGATTTGGAAAATAAAACTACAGTGAAATGCAAAATTAATCTTTGATAATTTATTTTAAAAAATGAATTCAAAATAACTAGAAAGTTTTTAATATAATTATAGTGAGAAATATAAATTTTGATTTTCAAGGTCCAACCCAAGCTATAAAATTACTTTAACTTTCAGTTGATCATTAAATTAAAAAAAAAAACTTGACAGTTGATTAACTAAATAAGCTGTCGCAGTTATTGAATGATAACTATATAGGGAGTTATATTTAAGAGACTCAGAAAATCTCTGAATTGAATGAGATCTAGATATTTATTTTTGAAAATCTAAATATAGAAAAATTAGTTGTTGCTGCTGTTACAGGTAACAACCGAGATCTTAATATGTACCTCTGAGATGAGAGTGTTGTTACGAGAGGTTCTGATGAAATTGCCAGTTATATTCAGTATTATATAGAAAAAGACGTCAGAACAACCATTTCAATAATGTATTCTATATCAATGTGGTGGACAGAACAGAAATATTAAAATGGCTTTATCTTGTCTGCCAGTAGTTTAAATCATAAATTTGTCGTTTCTGGACATTCGAACATGCCATTTGACCAAGATTTCGGCTTACTAGAACAAAAATATAAAATACTCTTTTTCCCTATTTTTGACTCAGTCGTATGGTTAGAAGTAATTAAAACTTCAGCAAAAAGTAAATTATTTGAAGTTGCTACAAATCGGAAAAAGGATCAGAACAAAGTTAAAATAAATGGGCTCAAAATTTTCAATAGGTCTCAAATATGTGTGTGCACAACCATTTAATATTTTTTTTCGAAATTTTCATGCAGAAATGAAGATTCGTTTTTAATTGTGAATATTAAAAAAGGAAAAACCCACATGGAAGAAATATATAAATTGAGAAAAAAAAGATTTATTAGATTTGTTGCATTTTATACCATCAGTGCATCTTGTATTTTATAACTGCCTAAAAATTTAAATCATTCCGGATTTTAAACGTTTTTTAGATGAAAATATATAAAAACATTTAACTTCAGAGAAAATTGAGAAAATGTGAAAGGCTCATTTCAATACACATCACACTCGAAAGTTTCAAAACTAAAATATTCGACAACATTGATTGGATTGAATCTAGAAACTTTGAGCTCATTCCAATTTAGGTATAATTGACTTCATAAACATTTTTTTCCCCTTTCTCTTCTTTTTAACAAGATATCTTACCTTACAAACGGTTGGATGAAATAGTCTTAAGTCTGACTTTGGTTCAGTGTAAATGAAAAATATTCTTAATTCGATTTGATTTAGGTACATTCACGCTCAAACTCTAATTAATAGCATATTCGATAATTAATACATCTTTTTCAACAGAAAAATTAATCTTTAAATAATTTTATATCAAAATATAACTCACAGATACAGAAACAACGCTAATACTATAATATTACAAGAAAAGACGAGTTTGTGATATCCATGACGTTCGAAATGTGTGAGGTCATATTTAACACTATCTTTTGATCAATATTCAGTATATGATTATAATACACGGAGTACCTCCCTGTTGCTTCAGCACTTATAGTATCGAGACTCTTGTTGGTTTAAATCTTAGTCATTCAAATTGCAAAAATTTATTAATTATTTTTTAAGCCCAATTGCTGTACCCTATTGTGATAAATCCTAGAACTTACAGAGAAATCTTTACCAAATAATTCTAATTTGTTGCAGGCAAAATTTTTTCCAACATTGTACCTTACACATGCACGTGCTAGTAAATTCATTCATTCATAATATAAAAATTGTTTGTTTTTTTTTTTGGAAAAATCAAATAATCAGTCGGAAAATAGCCTAAAGGATATTTTATTTCAAAAGAAAATTTTCGTGTTCCAAAATCAAATCCTTATTATGTTATTGTAATTGGGTGCATTTTAAAATATGATTTGTAATTGGAAAATGAAAATAACATATGTATATCCAGAAAAACAATAAAAACAGATGGGAAAAAAAAAAACAAAAACAAAAAAATAATAAAGTATAAAACTGAGATTAATTTATTACTTGAAATTTTCACCTTTTCTGACAATATTTTGAAGTTTTGATATATATTTTGGTAAAGGAATATTTTCATGTCATATTTTATATATATATATATATATATGTATTATTTATGTATGTATATATATATATATCATATTTACAAATATCAAATAAATGTTAATATATGTGTTAGGATTTATTCTTAAAGGATTATTATTGTCTTTGATTAATTGATATTTGTATTTGATTATTATATATTTGTTGTTGTTTTTTAAAAGAAAATTTTCCTGGAAAATTTTATTGTTAAATTCGTTTTTGAGGTAAAATTATTTTATATAAAATTATCATTAGTTTTTCTTGCCTCATTAAAATTATTTAGAAATTCATAAAAGGTGAATAAATATTTATAAGTTTATTTCTATAAACTTAAGAATCCTAGTGTAGAGATGGACATTGATATAAATTTAGTGCTTATACTATTGACTTACTGAATTAGATATTAAAAGTTATTAGTGAATGTATATTGCGAAGTCATCAAGAGTTTAATTAGATTTTACAAAAATTTAGACTTTTTGTATCATATCTCCCATGAAATGTTAGAACATAAATAAATAAATTTAGCTTGGATTGTATAAGCTTCTTCTTGCAAAATGTGGTATGTTTTGTAAGATATCTAAAGTCTGCTAATATTTCTTGAAAAGTTTGCTTATTTCATATGGATGCCCCCGGGATTTTTTATTTTAGTAAAAAAAGCATTAATACTAAATTACATTACAGTAGGTTGAGATTTTCAAGAATTATTAAAACTTGACATTCTCGTGATTCCTAGAATCTTTAGATCCCGTGATACTAGAATCAATTTATAAAAGCTAATCTTAGTGGTTACCCACAAACAGACTATGTACCAAATTTGAACTTGTTCCCAAGGTTAGAACTCGAGATTTCTCGAATAGTTTGGTGGTTTTATATGGGAGTCTCCTGATTCCGAAATCCGCTTAATCCTATTGAATTTCCGAATTGAGCCCTACTATTTAGGAAAAAAGCATTCATACCAAATTTCATCAAAATCGTGTATAGACACATACTTCAATACATATACACACACGAACACACAAAAAAAAAGGGGTGAACCGAACTCAACAAAAATTTATTTCAGTCTCTTTTGAACTGCAAATGCAGCCTGTAAAATTGGACACAAATCGGAAACAAAATATTTTTTGGAAGTCCACGGGCCGAAATGGGTTAATATATTCCAACCAACTTGATACAACAAATTCAGTTAGCTCAGAGAATAATTTTTTCAATATTTTAAGTCAATCGGTAAAACCGTCAATGTTCCAAATTTGAACTTATTGAGCTGATCGTTTGACTCGAGATTCCTCGAAAAGTCTGATGTTTTTATGTGAGAGGCTTCCGATCCCGTGAGCCGATTTGGCCCATCTACGGACTTAACCTAACTTTTGAAGCAAAAATCATTCATACCAAATTTTCTTCGAAATCGGTTGAAATTCGCGCTAGTATCGTATGTAGCCTCAGTTTATGTGACAAAATTGTATAGGGTTGCCATACGGTACTTTATTTTCCGTTTCAGTTCTTGACAAATGGTCCAAGTTAGCTACTTGAAATTTTGAGAAAACTTAAATCCTAAGTATAATTATTCAAAGATTAAGTATGGTTTTCAGTTAAGGAACTGTATGATGTAAAATATTGAAAATGTCTAGTTTTTAAACACCCGTAACTTGTATACTTATCTGAATTTTAATGAAGTGGTATACAAAGAATAGACTCCAATTCTCTTATAAAAAAATTTTAAATTTTAAATAATTATTTATTCTTTGGTTTTTGCATTGTTGATTGTTCAAAATATGAATTCATTATCAAAATCAATAAGATATACTAAATATGTTATGATTTAAATGCATTTCAATAAAAAACCATTGCAGTCATATTAAAGATAGCAACGTAATCGTGTTTTAAAGAAAATCTGACTAACTTTTAATTAAGATAATAAAAACGGAAAACTAAAAATTTTTTTTCTTATTACCTATTCTTATTTGTATTTTATTTCTTCATTATTTAATTTAATGTAGACACAACGAATAAAATATATATATTTATATAATATATATATGTATAGTTCAATTTTTGTTTTTTTATGTATTCTTAATAATATTATTAGATAAGTATGTACATGCAATGCAATGAAAAAAAAAGAAAAACTGAAACTAAATATGTACAAAACTCCTTAAAAAAATATAGAAGGACTTAATGATTTTTTAATAGCTTTCTTTCACAGAAAACCCATCAGGTCCGCATCTATCGGAAGTTATAAAGAAACAAAATGAAAAAATAAAAAAAATTTTTAGAAAATAACTGTATATTATATATAATAACATGTACAATATCGCGTGATATGTCGCAATAATATCCTTGAAAAAACAAAAAAAAAAAAATAAGAATCTGATTTGGCAAACCTCTTTTTTTTTGTTAGTTTGTTTATTTTATTTTTGTTTTTGTTGTTTTTTTCGTTCCTAAGGTAGCGTTCCTTTTCATTTTTTTGTTTTATTGTTTTGTTCTTAAAGTTTTCGTTTCGAAAAACAAAAATTAAAATTATAGTTTGTTTTTTAATCAAATATCCTAAAAGTCCTAGAAAATGATTAAATTTGAAAATGAAAATTAATCTCAGAAGTACAGTTATGATTCACTGATTCTTAATGTATGTAAGTGTTATTATCTGAGTTTGATCGTATTGTTAATCTTTTAATCTACTTTAAAAAGGTACTTTATTGTAGTTATCTAATTTAAGCTAAGAGTATACTAATTATAAAAATTTTTCATATCATAAAAAACTTCTTCTACTACTTCCTGTTCTATGGCGCTGCAGTCCGTTGTCGAACCTTGACCTCCTTTAAAAAACTTAAACTTTTAATAAAAATAATTTATTGAATTCAGTATTACATAAATCTAAATTATGAGAATTCACTATTACATCAATCTAAAAGTGAGGAAATATACATATATCTTCCAATATATAAAAGCGAAAGTTTGTTTGTATGTAGCGAATAGACTCCTAAACTGCCAAGCCGATTTTCATGAAAATTTGTATATAGAGGTTTTTGGGTACGGAAAGAAATCGTGGCCCAAAAAATTTGCTCTAACGGACCGCCAAGTTGGGGCTGTGGTGCAAGTATTCAAACTCCTTTGCTCTAAAATGAAAACGGTTTGACCGATTGACTTCAAATTTTGTATACGTTATGCTCCTTGAGAATTGAGTTGACACTATTAATAGTTTTGGAATTTGTTAACCCATGTCGGGCCGACGGGTGGTCAAAAAAAATTTTGGGTACAAATTTTGTCCGATTTTACGAAATTCTGCTTTAGCTAAAAGGAAAGCCCCAAAAAAATTTTGTTGAGTTCCATTAACCCATTGCGGCCCAACAGCTTTTTATAGGTTTTTTTTAACAACAGCTTTAAATTTTTTGGTTATTTTACTCTAAATTAGAAACGGTTTAACCGATTTTCTTCAAATTTTATATATGTGTTCCGTTTTGAGAATGAAATTAACTCTTTTAACAGACTTGCCGGCCCGACGATTGACAAAAAAAAGATTTGAAAGCAAATTACGTCCAATTTTGCGCAATACTGCTTTGCCAAAGAGAAAGTGTAGTTCCGTTAACCCATTGGGGCACAGTGGCTTTTTATAGATTTTTGCGTTACTTAACTCTAAATTAGAAATGATTTGACCGGGTGACCTCAAATTTTATATGTGTGAAGCAACTTGAAAATGGAATTGAGTATGTTAACAGTCGGCCCTACGATAGGTCAAAAAAAATTTTTTGGAAGTAAATTACGCCAAATTTTGGAAAGTAGTTTGTACTGCTTTGAATTACAGAAAGTTTCAAAAATTACTAGAATAATCCTAAAAAAATCGTTTTAAAAAGATTGCTTTCATACATTTTAAAATTTACATGTGTAAACCGTGTGTAATTTTTGTGTTAACTTTTTGCAGTAACATCAACTTCAATTAAACCTCCATTGAGAGGCGCAGCAACGCGAACCTTATATTACCTAGTATATATATATATATGTCTTTTAAATATAATATATAAGTATTTTGTGATTATAAACAATTTGATGAAAGTGGTGCTCATCCGGTTTAGTTCTTAGTACAAAATTTATTAATTTTAGGGAAATCAGATAATAATAGCATTTGGTATTTACGAAATGTGAATTCTAGTGACATTTCAGAGATGAAAAAACTATCTCTAAAATATAAAAGGAAAATACAGAAGACTTATAAACGGTATCCGTCCTTTATTGGAACTAAGACTTTATAAATCTATAAGACTTTTTAAAAACTTCAGAGCTTCGCCTAATTTAAATATATAATATAATTTAACTGAACCCATTCCTATTTTAGAATGTTTTCCAATTTTCCATCCAGATAATTTTTTTGGTATTATAGATAAAAATGTATAGTTCAGATTTTTTTATTTTATTTTTGCATTCAAAACTTTTGGGGGTTGCCAATAGTACATCATAGAAAAGTCCTATCATTAAAATACTGTAATGATGTAATTATTATGTCGATTTAAAGTTTCCAAAACTAGTTCATATCAAAACTAGCACTTAACTTATTTTGATTATACTTATCAATAAGTTATAAGGAACTGATATTTATAAAGCACAATATTAACGATTGATAGGTACTTCTAGAAACACATATACTTAAATACATCTTTTATATAACAATATAATTACAATACAAAAATTACATGAAAATCTACGAAAAAGTGTTTACAGATCAAACACGTTTTCAGATTTCTACCAATTCTACCACTTCACTTTTACTCTCTCGTATGTTCCTAACTTTAGAATAGATTTGGAATAGATTCACTTATAATTTACCTATATCTTAAAAGCATATTCCCATTTTTAAATATTTTCACCTTATCAAGTGAAGAAATTAATACTATAAAAAGTCCTTAAAAATTGATTTCGAAATTTCTTAATAAATCAGCACTCTTAATTTGTGCAAAGTTTACAAACAAAACTTAGAATAATAAATCATTTTTAATTTGCATTTAATTTTTCAATATAATTCATCATCAATTTTAATTTCAAAATTTTGATCCTTGACCAAAACTTATCATAACTTTCAACGCTTTTTAAAACTTATCATAAACTTTTAAAGCACCTTTCATAACAAATTAAAAACTATTTTTGAAGAATAATAAGTGAATACAAAACTGTTAAGTGCAAAAATAATAAAAATAAACGATAATATATAAAAAAAAAAACTAAACAAATTAAAATTTAAAATATTTACAACATTTTACTGTTATGTTCAATTAAAATTTTTTCATTTCATTTTTATTTTTTATTTGTTTTTTTGTTATAACTGTAAAGGATCTTAAACAGGATCCGCAATCTATAATGCATTACTGTGATTAAATTGCTACGATAATAGTTTATTCATATATATCTCCTTCTCTTTCTTTATTTCTTCAATTTTTATTTCTTGCACTTTTATTTTATATTTTTTTTTTAATCACTACAAAGTTAACAGTAAATAAAAAATAAGTGAATAAAATAAGAAAAAAATACACAATAATCAAATAAAACAGATATGAAAACAAAATAGGGTGTTTTAAAAAGCACATTTCCAAAACTACAAAATATTTCATAATGAGTTTTTGTAAAAACACATATATGTATAAAAATAAATTATTAATTAATGAAATAAATTATATATAATGAATAATAATGAAATCCCTACTTAGGACAATGGACTCAAGAAAATCTGTTAACACGTGTTGGAATAAAAATGTTGAACTTTTAATGTTAGAGTTTAATTTTGGAAATCTGAAATACACTCACTGGTGACTTAGTTGTTGATTTATAAAAATGGGAAATTATTAAGTCGTTATATCCCTTTAATTGAAGGTTCTGTAATTTTTACCAAGCAAACTTATGGTGATTCTCAAGGATCTAACACCACCTTGATCCGCTCAAAATTTTCAGTTTCTAGGGATTAAATTGTGACTTCCACTAAAATTCAGAACTTTTCTTAGAATTTTATTATATAAGCAAAAATGGTTAAAAATTCTTAAAATTAAAAAAAAACCTTCAAAACATGTAAAATATAACATTTGTACTTTAATTTTTGTATATTAATTACAGGTATTCAAGTTATACGTGTTCATAAATAGCTAAATTTAAATTTTTCACTCCTTACAGGTTCTATACAGAGAGCGTCACAAAGACACTCCTTTAAGTTACTAACATTAGTTTCTAAGATTCGTAATTTCTTCCAAGACTCCAAGTTTCTAACTTAAACTGTTTAGAAGATATGAGCGATCAAAATTATTACAAAAATTGAGTTTTACATAACTGTAAACTTAAGTACCATATGATAATCCTTTATATTTGTCAATTAATAAAAGCAGCTGTCTGCTACCGCCCAGATTCAAAATATACCTTATAGAATTCTTGTTAAAATAATTTAAATATGAGACTTTTGGGAGCTTAAGCCTTGTAACGGATGGGGCTAGAGAAAAAAAATTTTCCTCAAAATAATTTTATTGCAAACAGTGTCGAAATTTTGTCAATACATGGACAAATGGACTGACGGACAGACGGAATGAAACTATAAATTCAAAATTTTGAAAACGTTTTCAAAAAGTGTAGAAATAAACTGAAGTACAAGAAAAACACAAAAAAAAAAAAAAAAATACAAGATTTTTCCAAGGAAATTGACTTAAAAAGGACGTTAGACGTTAGGCAAGGTGAGAATAAAAACAAAAAAATAATAATAAAAATAACAGTAAAAAATGAAATAAAACAAAATCAAGCGAAGAAAAATCAACTCATTTATTAATTATAATTTGAAAAGGAAGAAAAGATAAGAATTTCATGATAATAAATCAAGGTGGGAAGAAAAAAAAAAAATGCAAAACGAAAGTAAAATAGAAAAATTAGAAAAAGAAGGAAAAATTAAAAAAATATAAAAATAAATATTAAAAAATTCCGTTATTTTTTTAATATGGTTTTCTCACTTTCTTGTCCTTTAAAGTTTTTATTTTGTTTTTTTTTTTTTTTTTGCTTTTAAAGTAAACTGAAGTTAGCAGCAACAGTTTGTTAAACTGTTTTAATCTATATTCTAAGGTTTCAAATTTTTAAAGTTCTACTAAAGGAACTTGTAACAGGTGGTAATAGAAATCAACTTTTATATTTTCCATATATATTTATTTTCTATCTCTTTCTTATATATATACATTTTCCGTTTAGTTTTTATTCTTTCACACTATTTTCAATTTATAATTGCTTGAAAGTGTGAATTAACACGAATAAAAAAGGATGAAAGTAAGAAAGAAAGAAGAAAAAAAAGTGTTAATCCTGATGAAGGATTTATTTTTTTTTTTTTTTGTTATTATTATTGTTATTATTTATGTATCCGTTTTTGTATAATTACTTTCTAACACGAAGATTGTATATAATTATTTACTTTAAAATTTAAATGTAAAGAAAAAAAAAACAATCATAAAAATTGTCTTAGATAACGGTTCTTTTTGTAGTTTTTCTTTTAAAAAAATACAAGTTTTTTGAAAGTTTTTGTTATTTTTTGTTTTTTTTTTTGAAATAAATTTAAAGGAAATTATTTAATTATATTTTAAAATATGGGTATCAATTAGTTTTTAAGAATTTATATGGGACTTATAACTATATTAGGAGTGTGTGGTTGGTGTGTGTGGTCTGATTGTAGAAATGGGAGGGAAGTGTTATCGCAGCCAGGATGAATTGATGAGTCAGCAATAAAAATTATTGGGTTTATCTCTTCAGTTCTAGTCTTGGAAGATCCGGAATTAGTTAAAAAAAATATAAAGATAATATAATCTCTCATTCCATGGGTATAGGTTTAATTATTAGCTTTGCAACCTTATTCAGCTATCTTTCTTGTTAACGTTTCGGGTCAAATTAATGGAAATATAAATATTGGCTACCCATGAACTCCAAATCTTTCTAATATTGAATATTTTAATTTATTTATATTCAGTGTATTTGCAAGCATCGCTACGGGAGTTTTTGCTCCCAAACAGAAATCAATTAGTATATTACCTATATCTAAAGCTCGAAAGAACAAGGCATTAAGAACTTTTGGAATCAAAAAGCAATCGGAAGCAAAATTAGAAACTGTTTGAACATAAATTGCTCAAGCACGTTCTCCTCAACATAATGAGTATATCTAGAATCAAGTTGGAGGCACATTTCAAAAATTCTAAAAGAATTGAAAAGCTACCGTACATCTTACAATACCCTTTAAAATTCTTTTAAATTAAAGGTTCCAAGAGGAGCCTCGGTGGGTTAGATGGTAAGCAGTTGGCTGACTAACCGAAGTGGTGCATTTTCGGTTCTCGTACGGGTCATGAATTTTTTTAATTGAAAATAATGTTTCTTAACAAATCGCCATGGTAACTAAATATAATTTTAAATATACAAATATATAATATAAACGAAATAAATAATATTACTTATAAATTAATAAAAAGTATTGAAAGTGAATGCACAACGGGCCGAAAGACCTACGTGTTAGGATTGCACATGCTATCAAAACAATAACAACAAAAGTTCTATGAGATTGTGCTGTCAAGGTCTGGCAATTAGATGCAAATTTGTGGTTTGAAGCAAAAAAAAATTGCTTGTAGTAAAAAAATGGGGCCGCTTCTCATATAAAAGGGAAATATGGGCTTTTAAATTTTAATTTAGTTTTATATCTATAAAATTCGAAACCATGGAAGATATCATAAACACCAATGTATAAAAATGAAAATCTTTTTTAATTTCCTGTCTTAAACCTTGACACCAAGTTTGCTGGGTCGTTGTGGACAAGATTTATTGGGTCTTGAAATTATATTAATAACAAAAATTGTTAATTCAGTTCTATTAATAATAAAAATCTCTCCTCTGAATTCTAAATTAAGATTCAAAACTTCTGATACTAGACACGTTGGTATTTTAAATGATTATATGTATAGAACTAATATAAAACTCTAGAGAATCCTGCAAGAAAATTGCAAAAATATAAATTCCAATTTTAAATTGTTTTTAACAAAATTCAAAACCACTTTATATACTTTTTGTTTTTTTTTTAAATACAAAATGTATTAAAACTTCTATTATTTTGAAAAATTTGAATAACAACCGACATTCAAAAATAGTAGACCTTCAAATTCAATTGAAATTATTCTGCAAAACATACTCCAATAATAGCATTCAAATTACAAAGGATATTTTAATAATATCCTATAATTTTACGAAAATATGTTAAGTAATTTTTAATTGTTTTTAAGAGTCCTTTTAAATATAATTTACTTTTATTAATTATTTTCGTGTTCTTTTTATATATATATATATATATACATATATATATGTATATGGCAATTAAAAAACAAAAAATTCTCATGAACTGTCCGTGACAAGGTTATGAAAGAAAGGGATCCTTATGGGAAAATTATACTTCAAAAAAAAAAAATATTATAGGACTTCTACTTGTCTGTCCATCTAAAAAAATTGTAATTAATCATAAATAAAAAATAAGAAAAAAAACAATAACAACAAAAAAAAAATATATATATAAATTATATCCTTTATATTGTGCCGAAATTATTATTATATTACATTTGTTTTTGTTGTTGTTTTTATTCCGTTATAAAAACGGATGTATTTCAAGCGATAATATTAGTTGTTGTTGTTGTAATATTAGGATTGTAAACACAAATAATAACTCACGAAATATATATAAAACTAAATGAATGTTACATATAAATTGTATATAATATTTACCTAAGTATATAATGTAGGAACTATTTATGGAATTAACTTAGTTTAAATTACACTCTTGTTTTTATTTTATTTAATGTCTTAAAAAAAATTTGTTTTGTAATAATTAAATTTAAGAAATAACGGTATAAAACGTATTAAATTAACTAATTTTAGAATTTTACCATGTATAATAGAGGATTTTATTTTATTATTACAAAAAATAATTAATTTATTTTAAATTAGCAAAGGCGTAAAAAATTTACTTGAAACAGGATTAGGAAAAATTTACTTGCAGGGCTATAGAAATTGTTTTCAAAGTCGTCTTAGAAAATAGGTCCTTGGAAGGAATATATTAAAATTTTTAAATCATATTCATTCAATTCAACAATTAGAAAACCCAATGCTATCTCATCTCGCGAAAAATACTTTAAGAAGCTTTCCAGCACTCAATGTATTTAAACATTTGGGCAACCTGATTTAAACCAAAAATTGGGAAAACCTGAATTAAACCAAAAATTGACTTGGTCAAATCACATTTTTGGTATAGCTGAAGATCCAGCTAGATGTTTGGATTTTCTGTATCGCTGTAAAACTTACTTTTCTCCGCTTGATTTTCTCAATATTTATAAAACATATATTAGACCAAAAATTGAGTATAATGGACATATTTAGACGGGTGCTCCCCAATCGCCGCTCGGATATCTCGATAAAACGCAAAATTAGGTTTTTTGTCTTATAAATTTGTTTGTTAGGAACATGTCGAAATTTTGGAACCATATTCCAAGGTATTTCATAAATTTAATAATTCGTATGTGTACGACTTACTTAATTAAATTTAAGAAGAATATTAAAATCTTTCTCCTTAATATTAATCCAAGTACAGCCCATCGCCCATAATCCTAAATTCCAAATAACCTCTCCACAATCCAAAAATCCTTCCATATTCCCATCCCTGTATATCAGAAACAGTATATGGATTTTACTGAATATTATTTCCATTATCGGTACTGCTACTTGATTATTTAAGTTCCCAAATACATGAAAATAACCAGCCGTTGGTATAATTAAAGACAATACTATTTTTACAATACTTAGTATAATAGAAGACAAAAATTAAACATTTCCGCCTAATTTACTCGTTTAGCAGCTCAGTTGCAAATTCAATACAGCATATTAAGTATGTAATTTTGAAATGTTTAAATGAAATGAGCAGGTTTTTTCCGTTTAAATTGTATTCCTTTATGCCTTCCAGTTCTTTTCTCACTCTTATCTTACTATGTTGTGTATAGTGAGAAGTATTTTTGATAAGTAAAAATTACTTAATATTAGGGTACTTAAATGGACAGGTGAAATAACGCCCGACACAATATCGCCCGAAGGTAGTTAATATACTTTTAAACTGTATAAAAAAGTGATGGTATTGTTATTCAATTCTCTTTGTACCATTTTGCTAATATTCCAATTAAATAAAAACAATATCAATTTTAAAACAGAGACAAATAATTTAAATCCATTTTATAAAAGGTTATTACATACCTACAAAAACATTAAATGGCAACACTAATTATTAAAAAGTAAAGAACAGCTGATTAACAAGGTATAAATATACATACAAAGTTTATTATTGTATTTTTCGTGACAGTTTTTTATTCATTAAATGTTTAATTGATTTATTTCTTTAAAATTTATTTACTTATACATTAAAATGTTTGTAATTTATTCCAGTTTTTAATTAAAATTTTACTAATTGTAAGTTTTAAAGATTTTATATCAATTCAAAAAGTTCTAATAGTTTTTTACTATAATCCAATCATTTCAGAAAAAATTAAATAAAAATCATATTTATAATCAATGAATAAAATCATCTATAAAATGTTTATAATTTACTAGCCATATTGTATTTAATTGTTAAAACACATTATTGGATAATTTTAACAAAGAAAACAAAATGTTGTTTTAAACCTTTTATTAATTTTATAGTATTCAATGAATTATTGCACTGTTTTCATGAGAATGTAACACTATACAACACATGATAAAGGACAGCCTATAAAAACTTTATTCCTGGGTAATTTTAAAGCAAAAATATTAAAAAATTTAATTTTAATTTACTTTATCAGTTTTCTTTTGAAAATATTAAGTAGAAGTAATTTAGAAGCTTTGAAAAAAGAAATATACAATCTACACTTTTTCACTCCTATTGATTGTTTGAAACAGAGGAATTGGATCATATATTAACAACGATCACCTACTGTTAAAACCGCAATGGTTTTGTAACTCAATTGAAGGCACAAGAAATTCTTAGAAATTTTGTTTTTTATAAAATGTATCATTTAAATTTTGTTTTTTATTTTTATCATTTGAATACTTGAATAACATTTTCAACACGTGCTCTGCAATGATCAAAGATACTTGTTTCAGCTTGTGAAGACAACTGATATGTGTGCAGCGCAACTATGTGCAACTATGTTAAAAAAACTTTTAACGAATTTACAAAATAAATATAACGTTCATATTAAACTTGTGAAAGGGTTGGAGACTCACTTTTATCTATAGATTTGGTTGATAATCAATCGGCTTCATTGTCTATTTCATCGTTGTAATCATTGTCCTTTAAACTGTTAGAAGCCCTAGAATACCATTTTATACCTCCAAGGCTGATTTTGTTCGGGTACCTGTTTATAAACAAATTTTAGAAAAAGTTATGCTTTGAATTAAAGCCAAGTAAAATAATACCGAATTAGTTTTATTTTATACTTCCTTCTTGGCGGTTAGCAGTTCATGATAAATAGGACGAGTTATAAGTTAGACAATATTATTAAAAATAAAAACAACAAACTTCGAACTTATGTTAGTTTTAATAACTCAAAAAACTCCTTACACCTGGATTATTTAGCAAACCCAATGAATTGCCCCACCTGCTATTAAAAATTGTAATAATTTTTAATTTTCTTAAAATACAACAAATCAAAAGTTTCAGAGTGTTAAATATAAATTTTTTATTACTTTTTTATAAAAAAAAAAAACAAAATAAAGTTTACGTGTTGAATTAACAGTAAAATATATAGGTAATCATTCATTGTTATTTATCTTTCTTAAACAAAGTCAAAAATCCATAATAAATAATAACAACAACAAAATATTATTGAGTACAAAAAAAAAATAAGAAAAATAATAATTTCAAAGTACATTAATAAAAGTTTAAATGACTTTGTAGTAAATGTTAATTTCATAACATTTTATTCAATATACAATTTACAATAACAATCTACAGTATATTATGGCATGACATGCTCTTTTTACATTTTTGTTTTTGTTTTTGTTTTTTTTTTTTTTAAACTAACTTTAGTCCTTCTTAAAAATTCATTTAGAATTCTATAAAATATCTATAATACTTATATAAGTATATATATATATATATATATATATATATATATATTTATATATATATATATATTTTATAATGTACTTATATTTAATTGACCAACTGTTTGATGAAAATTAAATACAAAAAAAAAAAAAAAACAAAATCATAAAAAACTATAAAAGAATACAATGTAAGTAACTTCAAAAATTGACATTTACATTACGAAAAAACAATTACATTTAACATTACAGACATCATCATCATCATTATCATTATTAATATTATAGACAAGAAAATTATGGTTTATTTATTTTTTGAACGCATTCTTTGTTTTTGTAATATTTTTATTTATTTTTTTTTTTTTTATCATTAACAAGAGAAAGTTAATTTTTTTTTATTTTTAATTGAAAATCTTGTGACTTTCTGTCCAATTGTCAGTCACTTTCAATTTTATTTCCACTTACCAAATGTTTAAAGGTCCTAATATAACTAACATTTTATTAACAGATTTTTCTGTTAAAATTTTGTTAATTAAAAACTAACTTTTAAATTACATTAGCTTATATTAGATACTGTTATACTGAAAATACATGAATCGAACGATATTTATTACTAAGGTGTTTTATTACATGGATTGACATGAACTGAAATGTTGCAATAAAAAAAAACATGCAGTAATATTATTTTTTGCACGAACCCAATGGTATGTATTTAAAAATCGGTTAATCAAATTCTTTATATCTGCAGCTTTTGCTGCTTGAGAAATCGTATAATGCTTAAAACATCAGATCACAGTAGACAATTCATATCCATTAAAAATAAATATCGTAAAATTTGTATATATCGTAATAAGGTACTTTATATCGCAATATAAAGTAAGAAATATATAAAAGGATACATAACTCTTTTGCAAGATAATAGATGGCGGACATTTGTGAATTAATAATCTTATACAATACTAGCTAGCTAAAGCCGAGTAATCAATGGCTCAGTGAATTTTAAATTTCGTTGATGAAAGCTCAAAACTATCTGCGAGGAACTTTGTGCTTTGTTACTTTGGTTGACTTTCGATGTTCTCATACCATCTACTCTTACAAATAAAAATTTATTCCTTACTTTGTGGTAAACTATAACTTAAAAATATTTTATATAATATAATATACATATAATATATTCTCTAATTCATGAGTTTATACTGAACAAAACCTTCGTAATTACCACACATCAATAATTGTATTACTATTTAAAGTCCCAACTAGCTATCGATTAGAAGTTCTTACGTTGTCTTGGAATTGCACTTGAATATGCAATGGGTATTAACTCTCACATAACATAAAAGTACAAATTTAAGAACAAATAAAGTACTAAAATTTAAAATTAAATAAAATATTTTAAGAATATAAAATATTTCAAACAAATTCAAATATTTTCAAATATATAATGGCGATGGTCCAAGATATACTTTGATTTGTTGACTTTCTTTACTTCATAAAAGTAGAGTAGTCGAATTTCATTTTTCTGAAGTACTTTGAAATCTGTCAAAGAATAATTTTTGTATTAAAATTTTGTAAACAAAAGTTCAAAAATAAAACGAAAACTTATGTGTCAAGACTGTCAAAGTCAAAAAAGCAAAGTATTTAAATGAGAATTCATCAATTCGTTACTGTTCTTCCCTTCTTGATACTTTGTGCATTTTGTCAAGTACCATAAAAAATAATGTATTTCATTTCAGGTATCAAAGTTTTCTAAAGGAGCCTTAAGTTTCTCATACCCGTTTTTGACTGCTCGAAATGTTTGAATCGCCTTTTTTTTTTATAACCGATGTCAATTTGACAATTCTTATAATTGACAATTCCTTGTGTGATATTTTATTTCATATCACTCAATTATTTTATTTCAATCGTAACTGTAAATAATATCCTTTTAAAAATCCTTTTTTTTTTTTTTAACTTAAAAAAAAAAGTATTTTCGTATCAAAATATTACCTACAATCTGGTAAATTATATCTTGTTGCGTGTCAGGACATTGTTATTATTTATAAATTTTTTTTTTTATTTTCATATTCGACGAGTTCGTTGCGCATTTTTTTGTTTTTTTTTTTTTTTTTATTTTTAGTATGGAATTTATTTACAAATATGTTAACATACAAATATATATAGAAAATAACTTAAATACAGTTCTAAAAAAAAAAAAAACAAAATAACAAAAATAGTATATAATTCTCATAAAACACACTTATGAAATTGAGAAACTATAGAATTTTTACAGTTATTCTTTATTGTTTGATAAAAAAAAAAAAAAAAAAAAAAAAAATATTTTCAACTTTTTATTTTTATAAGTTTTTGTGTTAAGGTTAAGCATAAAATGCTCCTTTGGGAAATTGTTGATGACAGGTGGTAGCCAGAGAATACAGTATAGTGAAATAACTAAGTACCTATATACTTTGTAAACAATTTTAAGTTTTTTATTGTTATTATTGTTTTTTTTTCATTTTTTTTTTTACCCTCAAAATTTTGGTCAATAACAAAGTGAATTAATAGTGAGGATATTTTGAAAACAATTAATATCTAACTAAAAAAGTTTTCCACTATATCGAAATGTGTGTAAGCATATACATACATATGTATAATTTTATTTATATATAAATGTTTTTGGGTTTATTTATCACATAATTTTAAAAAAGTAAAAGAATTTTTCAAAATAAAAATTTTTGGATACATTTGGAAAATTTCGAAAGATAAAATGTAGAATATTACAAAAATTTTATGTGTTCAGGATTATATAGCATACGATATTGCTAAGTACAGAGGAGATTAATTGCAAGAGCTAGGGAGATATTGAGAGTCTGAAAGAATTTAATGAGCTTAAAAATAATTGCAATTGAAATACAATGTTTAATAAAGCTAGGAACTGTACTGAACCCTACATACAACTATATAAAATGCATTTTATTGGTAACTTTATGTTTTTAGATCGATATACAGCTTTCAAAATATATGAAATATTAATTTTACGAATTTTGTTTTTTATTTTACGTAGATTGGTGGGAATCTTCGAAAGATACAAACTGCCCCGTAGCAGAAGTGTATGCCGGATTGTTACCGAGCTAAGCCACACCCTTCTCTTATTAAAATTAATCAAACTGACTAACCATTAATTTTTTGCTATCTTTGGTTTGAGTATAGGTTTTGTGTATTTTCCCTTAGGAAATATGTACTTTATAATATATTATCTAAAGGTCTTTTTCTTTTAAGCCTTCCTGTAATAATCTGATTATTTATTAACTGAGCAGCTTCAATATTTATATTTGTTTCTTGACGGGGTTTATGCTTAATGGCATATCTACTTATTTCTTCTAAAACTTTGGGAATTTGTAAATCTCTATGAATGTCACTATTACGTACATGCCAGGGAGCACTTACTATGTTACGTAGGACTTTATTCTGAAAGGTTTTTTCGAATTAGATATCTTTTCTTAATTTCAAGTTAAGTCTTATATAGCTTTGTTTTATTTTGACTCCTATAATTCTTTTAGTTTTGACAAATCAATTGCCGCAATATTTATACTATACAAATCTAAGGCCTTCAAAAAAAGTTATTTGTTAAAAAAGTTCGCAAGCTTTACATTTTTTATAACCCAATGCAAAAATTCGAGCAATTATTTACAATATAGACTTCTATTCATCTTGTATTAAATCCGAAATCTTTTCTAAAGTTTCAAAGTTTAGTAACTTCATTTTCAAAATTTGAATTCTACACCACTTTGGATCTATCAATCTAATTATCTATGTTGGGGCTAATGGCGCAAGGGTTTAAACTTACTTGTTCTATAATAAAAACAGTTTGACCGATTGACTTAAAATTTTGTATACGTTTTACTCTTTGACAATGCAGATGAATTAATTAAGAGACTTGGAATTTGTTAAACCATATCGGCACGAAGATTGGTCAAAAAAATTTTTTGGAAATGAATTACGTCCAATTTTGTGAAATACAGCTTTGACCTAAAAGAAAGTTTTAAAAATTTCTTTCGAATTCAGTTAACACATTGCGGCACAACAACTTTTTAAAGACTTTTTCGTAACTTTGCCATTTTTAAAGATTTTTTCGTAACTTTGCTTTAAATTTGAAACGTTTTGACTGATTGACTTCAAATTTTTAATGCGTTTTGCTCTTTGACAATGGAGTTGGCTCAGAATTAGAATTTAGCACAACGTTCTTAGTTAGTCTTTTATAATGTTCAACGAGTCTCTATTAGCTCCAACTGAATCAAATTTAAGAATTGAAGATCCACGATGAACAAAATTTTATGAACTTTATTATTCGAGATTTTGAAGTTATCAAATTTTTTTTTTTGGCTTAATACATTGAATCTTAATTTTGTTTATAAAACTAGTGACAATGTCAGTGAAATATGAATTATAAGTTTTTTTGTTGTTGTTGTTGTTGTTGTTGTTGTGTATAAAAGTAATTAATATCACCTAATCTTATTGTTATTTTTTTTTTTAGTGTTTTATTTTATTGTTTTATTAGTTTAATTGTTATATAAATTGGATACTTTTTATAATATGTACAACGTAGGTGTATTTTATACCAAAAAAAAAAATACATTGGTAAAATATATAAATTAAAAAAGATAGATATCATAATTGGTAGATTTAATTACTCACTTTGGGATATTATAATGAATAAATAAAACATGAAAACGATTATTAAATTGTGTACACGTTTTTATTTGATACAAAAAAAAAAAAAGGAAAATTGGAAAATTAAAAAAAAAAATGAAATGTGAAAGACAAAATAAATTATATTATTTACATTTGTCTTGACTATGAATTATTACTTAATTTTTAGAAATATATTTCGTCCTTTTTTTTTTGTGGGTTCGTTGATTTTGTTTTTACAAAAACAAAATATTAACTTATGGTATATTTTTTCAATGTGATTAATTAATGAATTAATTTAAAATATTCGTAAGGACAATTAGGAAAAACTATTATTTTTAACCCTAGAAAATTTGAAAAACTTTTAAATTATTTTGATAAATTTTTGGGAAAATGTTAAAACATATTATATTTTTTTTGAATTAGATATACGCTAGAGGGTTAACAGGTAAAATCATTTTCAATATAATGACACCTTATTAATTGGTTCACATTGGACATATATTTGGTACTGTGATTGTGATATGTACGTTATAAAATTTATTTGAAAAATGTATACCAAGGAAACTTGTGTTAAGGTTAATTATATTTAAAAAAGTAGGTGATATTACTTTTCCCTTTATAACTGATGAAAAATTAAATCGAAGACTTTCAAAACATTTGTATTGGTTTTCATATACAGATGCTCATATAGAAGAACGACGGGCGAATTCAAAATTATAAGGCTTATTGTTCGCAAAAAAAAAAAAATCGCAGAAAAAATGCATACCTAAGGCCTTAAAAGTTTATTTTTTGCTAAATTTAGTATTTCGAATACTTATGTTAGTTGCTGAATAGTGTTTTTCCAAAGAGAACTGCTTAACAAATTACAAGTTGAAATAAGATTTAAGGTGTGGTCGTAAATGTAAACTTTTTGACGTAAAATATGCCATTTGACATTTATTATGATTTTAAGACCAAACAATTTGCAATCAGTGGACATTCAATTTACAAATAAATTTTTGTGGTCGTAAAAGTAAATTTTTTAGTTTTGCAATGGATATAAAATCAACAGATTGTTTTTGTTTTCCACTTTTGACATGAGTTTCCATCGCTAATCTTGTACAAATTAATAGTTTTAAGGTGGATGTGTCCCACAACAAACTTTGTGATTCACTTTCAGTTTCACTCCTGTTAAATTAAATTTAAATTAATTTACAAAAAAGACATAATATTTTCTTACTTACATTATTAATCATAAAAATAAAACAACGCTGAACGCTCAAAAAACTGTACCTTACTACTTGGTAAACTGATTGTAAATAAAAAATTTAGTTTGCATAGTTGACGTTTACTTTACACATATTTCACATTTACGACCAGGTTCAGTTGGCAATGATTTTTTACATAATTTTTGGTCGTAATTTCAATATATGCATATTGACAGCAAATTTACATTTACGACCATAAGATTATATTATTATTGATTTATTTCAAATTGATGAGTTGGAAGTTCTGAAAAGAAGGAATATAACTTTAAATGAACACATTTAGTCATTATATAAATAAAGTAACTATACTTAGGGGGATTCATTGTTTTAATAAGCTGTTGCGTTAAACTATTTGTATGAACTTGATAAATGGGCGTTTTGACTAGCTTTTTTGAATTGACGAGTATAATAATCTTTAAACTATCTTTCAATGGTGAATCAAGAGCGTAAAGGGAAGAATTAAAAATCTAATTGTTGCTTTTGTGACTTGATTTGTATTAAATAAAAGACCTACCTTTTTTTTGTGCAAACTGTTTTAGTCAAACTAACAGATTCAGGAAAGCTATTGTTAATAAATTATTTAACAACATTTAAACCAATGT
Organism: Dolichopus griseipennis; assembly: GCA_963082915.1. Taxonomy (NCBI): domain Eukaryota; kingdom Metazoa; phylum Arthropoda; class Insecta; order Diptera; family Dolichopodidae; genus Dolichopus; species Dolichopus griseipennis. Next base: position 94,875,793 of record OY720443.1, read on the forward strand.
AATAACTTATTTTATTAAGATTAACTATATTTGTTTTGAAAATGATCATAAGTTCTGCATTAATTTTAATATCACTTTTAAATTGGTGTCAGTAAAGATAAATGATAGATAATTTAAGAACAAAGTGAATAAATTTTGTTAATAGCCACCACTTTTAAAGCCTTGGAAACAGAAAGAAAGCGGGCGGTTAATTTTTTTAAAATAATCCAAACATATTGGGTTTCAAACCAGTGACCGTACAAAAAAACGAAAAGCGCTTCTAGAGATCCAATGTCTAAGACCTACTATTTTCAAATATTATGAGATAGCTTTCAATATTTTGTCCAATAAAAGGGAAACAAAGACTTATTTATAACTATAATTGAATATTACGCAAAAACTTGAATATGTCACTTTTCTGAGATTACCAGACAAATTATATTACAAATACCGCCTGATCTTTTTTAATCTAATATTTCTTGACAATAAAATCAATCATTGAAAACCCCATATTAATTATATGAAATAAAAATGATAAAATCATTGAAAACCCCATATTAATTAGTGTTTCCTTAAATCTATTCCAGCTATTCAATCAAAATTCTACTTACAATTAATATTCAATACTTCAATACTTAAACTTCATTTAAAATAAACTTTGTTAACCTTCTGAAGTTTTGTTAACTTTTATGATATGTATTATTCTCTGATTTTCCAATTATTTCTCTTAATTTTTACTTTTCGCTTATATTTTTTTATTAAATCCGATTTTCCACTTTGCTTCCATTTAAAACAAAAAAATTTAACTAAACTTTTACTTAAACTTTAATAGTTTACTTTTCGGTTATTAAATTTCTATTCAATTATCAATTAACGGTATCAGAGAAAGTATAAATAAAAGTTTAAAAAAAATATATGTGTATATGAATGAATATAAGAAAATCAAAATAGTAATAAAAACTTCAATAATCGTAAATTTTTTCTTCTTGTTTTTTTTTTTTTTTTTTAATAAGAGAAAAATCACAAATCAATTTTCAATCAATCAAATGAAAAATTCCCCAATCGTAAAAAGAAAACAAAAACTACAATCTCTTTTTATTTTTTATTAATTTTTATTGAACTTTGATTTGTTCTTTTTGTTTTCTGATGTCCTTAAATTTTGTCCGAAGCAACAAAATTAACTTTCAATAAAAATAAAAATAAAAAAAATAAATTATAAAATAACGAAATCAATTTTTTTTTTGTTTCAACTGCAAAAGTTTTTAATTTTTAACACTAGGAATAATCCAATTCGATTTTTTCACTATAATAGGAATATTCAAATTTTCGAAATTTTTAATTTCAGAGATTTATTTTCAAAATGTTCATAACTAATTCTAGAGCAATCGGTGTTCATCTAGTGGTTCGTAATTTTTACATCAAATTAATCTATAATTTGGAAAAGTTTAAGAAATTAATTGGACCATTATTTGATTTTAAGGATTTCAAACGTCTAAGGGATTTCAAAAATTAAATTTTTCATATTTAATAATTGGTTAAGTATCAATTGGTCAATTCTCCAACCAATACAAGATTGATTAGTTTCTACGCACATCTATCATTCAATTAAAATCTAAGGATTTTTTCATTTCGTTTGCGTAAAAAGATATTATGTACCTGCATCTTATTGTTCTGCAAAGTCTTCGATATTCTCAAGCAAAATGTAAATGTGATTTTGAATTTATTTAAAAATTCCCAATAGAACGTTTAATTTATCTAGGTTCTAAAATATCTTTGAAATATGTTTTGTATTACAGTTGTCAAATCATATCCGAACTTTGAAAGTGTTTTTCAATTTAATGGTCAGGTTTCTGGGATTCTTATTTTCGAAAATAAGCATTTTTAGTACTAAAATATTATCTTATATATATATTATCTATTATTATTATTATTTTACAGATCTTTCTCTTTAATAAAGGTTATAAAGAATTCGTTGGTTGTTTACTTAATATAAGAGTAAAGTAGAGCTTATAAGGCCACTAATATTACAAATCACATTGCAATTATACCCTCACCATCGACTAATAAAGCCATTATTGATTTCGATATTAGGGAAAAAGGGGATTTGTTCGGAGACAAAACCTCATAATTTGTGTAGCCTTTGAAGCCAGGCTCCCTAGATTAATAAGTCATGTATTACACCAATGGTTTCAGTCCCCATGAAAATATAATTTTTTTAAAGCTAATTACGAGTTTTTCGCTTCTAATTAGCCTAAAGTTATGCAATTTGCATACTTTCAGGCTAAAACTTATTAAAGACTTTCACAGGAGCAAATAAGCAAATATTAAATCAAACGATTCTCCTTACAAACAAAAAACAACAAAATTAGAAATTAAAAAAAAAAAAAAAGTGAGAAGACCCTTGAAAAAAAAAATGAACAAGTGCGATTCAAACCCTTGCGGATATAAACTGATTAAGTTTATTCTTTTTTTTTTAAATAAAGTCGTTTCACTTTCATCATCATGAAATCATTTTCGTTTAAAACAGTTTTTTACAATTTAATTTTGATTTATTTTTAATTTTTTTTTTTTTTCTTTTATTCTTATTTTTATTTTTTTGTTTATTTATTTTTTTTTTATTGGTTTTTATGTCCTTAAACATTCGTTCAAGTTAATTTTGATTTTACAAAATTTATTTTTCAATTTTGCTTTTTTTCTCTATATTTTTTTATTGTTTTTTTTTTTGCAACAAGAAAAGCTATTAAATTTTCTCCCATTTAAATTTTGTGTTTTAGAGGAGCAGTAGACCAAAAAAAATAACAACAACAAAAATTAAAAATAGAAGAAGAACAACAAAATTAACTATAATAAATAAACAACAGTATAGAAAAGGACATTATATGACACATACATTTAATATAAAAGATAGATAAGTTAAATGAATCAATCGATAGAATGTATTTTTTTTAATGTCCTGTTTTTTAAAAAAAAATTTTTTTTTTGTTTGTTTTTTTTTTTTGCAAGGATATTTTTGTAATACTTGTACTATTATTTATGCACCCAGAGGCGGTATCCTATTAAAAATTGAAAAGTGTTCAATTTAACTTGTGTTATAGTACTTTATAATATATATATTTTTTTTTAATTTTTCTTTTATTATTTTTAAATTGGTGTTAGTATTGAAAAAAGTTATTTTTTTGTTTTATGTTATTTTTTTTTTTTGAATTAAAAAAATTTAGAAAGTTTAAATTTAGTTGAGTTTTAAAAATTTAACATTCTAATATAAAAGAAGATACATATATAATAATTAGTAGGTCTTAAGTGATTTATTTTAAAGAGATTCTTAAAATCCTTAAAAAATTACAAAGGACATCTTTAATATAAAATGTAATTAAAATGATTAAGGGATTCAACACAATGATAAGGATATCTCAGTGAAGTGAAAATCAAAGTGGTCGTTTAACGCTAAGTCTACTAAGCTATCGTCGTACAGTTTCGTAACAATTTTTTTTATCATTAATTAAAAAGGGGAAAAGGCGTCCGTTCTAAAGAGTTTGAGGAATTCATAACTCCCTTTCAAAGTTGAATTCCATTCCGATGTAAAGGATGGGGTCCAAAAGACAGTCATCTTAACCCAGTTGAATTTGCAAAATGTACTTATTTATTTATTCAAAGCATTGAGACGGTATGACGAAATGAGGAACCAGTGTGTTAACTTAATACATAAGTTATTAAATAAGTAATAAAATATCGAAATGAAAGATAAATTATAAACACACTTTCAATTTACTTTTCGTTGAAGTAATTGAGTATTAGCTTATTAAAAAGCTCCTTGAGCTAGCAAGCTTGATGCCAGTCGGAAAGGAGGACCACAAAACAGTAATTTTACCAAAATTAAATAATTACCTTAGGCTACGTTTATGATGAGGAGCGTGGTAAAAATTTTCGACGACCTACCAAAATGTTTTACTGTATATGTAGGTATTTATTAGTTAAGTAATTGTTGATTGGACAAATATGCTATGAGGCATCAGATGTCCTATCGGATATATGGCTTTTTGCAACGAATTTATTATAAGAATGTTGTATTAACGGAATAGTTATCATTCAAGTTATCATCAAATGTTGAATTACCTTTAATAGCTTAAAAGCCAAGTGCACACGAAAGATTAAAATAGGTAGAGCTCTACGGAAACAAAAGTTTTCTCTACCAAATGTGTTTACACGATAGTGCAACCCTACAGAATATTCACTCTACGAAATCTTTGGTAGAGGCACTTTTCGTAGAGCTGTAGATTTTTCGCGGTTATTTACACGATATACGTATTTTTATGTAAATGGTAGATCTGTGATAGAGCAATAAATAGAATTAAATTCAAAATAGATGTGTTTGTTGCAAACAGTTTTTTGAAAAATGAGTTCGGAACAAGTAAAAGCTGCTGCAGCTAACGTGTGCTATTTTACTCTTAAAAAAATAAAAAATAAAAAAAATAGAAAATGTTGGGTGCGAGAATGGGTGCGAAGAAGACACACTGTTGGATGTAATTCAAAAAGTTCTATAAGTTTATATGTTTTTACAAACAATTTCTTGTAGAGTCGATGTTTAGGTCTACGGTAGAGCTCTAACGATTGTTCTATTTAGTCACTCGTGTGTACTTGGCTTAATAGCTCTCTTTATTTTCAATTAAAATGAAGTCAAATTTGCATTGAAATATAAGTGGCTCATAATTTATGTACGTACAGTTTCGTCTCTCTGCCAATGAAGAAATTACCAATGACCAATTAAAACAAATTTGAAGAACATATTAAAAGAATCCACTAAGCAAATAAGAACATATTAAGGAAATCAACTAACTTATAAATATCAGACACATTACTATTATATGCACATTTTTAGACTTGAGCAACTGCACTTCCAGTAGACCTACTCATTTTTTGATTAATTGAAATTTTTTTTTTTTAAAAATGAAATTTTATAAGCTGGAAACTACATATATACCATTTATACTTTAATAATTTGCTGTTATTTAAGTATTACATTTAGAAAATAATATTTTAAAAATTTTTGAAGCATCCCATATTCCCTAATACTATGAACACACTTTAGCAAAAGTAAAGATCATTTTCATAATTAAAATTAAATTTATAATTCACTTCACTTTTTAGTGTAAACTTCCCAAAAAAAAAAACCCATGTACAATCCCAAATGAATGACTTAAAGTAATATTTCTTCATCAAATCATTTCAAAAATTTAATTTTATAAAAGTGCATTAGACAAAATTCTCCACTCTTGAGTCTTCAAAAACACAATCTTTTCCCAAAAGGAATTTATTTTAGAATCTCTTAGAACTCCTCTTCTTGTTTAAATCTTAAAAAATAAACAAATGTCGAGGTAAATCTCATCTGCTTTATGAAAATGTTTCTTATAATATTTGAAAATCGCGTTAACTAACAAACTTAAATACAAAACATAGACAATCTGCAGCAGCAGCCGTTGCTTTTGATGATGATGAATAATATTATAAAATGTTGCGGATTCTTCAAAATGACACATAGGTAGGTAGAAATATAGGAACAAAGTCATTGCTAGCAAAATAAGAAGAAAAATATATATATATAGAAGGACTGCATGCAAACATATCATTAGACATGTCTAAATATAGAAACAAACACAAAAACATAAATGAATCCTTTGTTATTATCCTTGTAATTTTTTTTTTTTTGTGTTTATGTTTGTTTGTTTTTCTACAAACAATTTTCTTCATCTTTTAACTGTAAAAAAAAAAAAAAAAAATTAAAGTAAAGGTAAAATATAAACGGTAACCAAACCAAACAACATCTTAAAGCTTTTATGGACATTCATCATCACAATGTAATCTCTTCTCTGACAATTCACTTCAAGAACTTGTCGGAAAAATTAAGAGACCATGTGTAAAACATTTTTTGTTTAAATACTTTCTTATTTTTATTTTTATTTTCTTCAACATTTACTTTACAACAATCTTTTATAGAAGTAAATTTATTTATTATTAGGATTTATTAAGAAATTTACAAGCTTATATACTCATATATATACTCGTATTTACACACTTGCATTATTTATATCTTGGTATATAACGAACTGAACAGAAAACGGATACATAAACCAAGGTACAAAACTATGGTAAGTGGGGGTAAATAAATTTCAATCTTTAAGAAGAGATATATGAATTTATTAAAAGACACCCAAACCCTAAACATGCATTAATATGTCACATGAGTTAAGTGTTAGTTTAATGTGCTAAATTAATTTTTTTTTGTGTTCTTACTGTTGTTTAGAGGTTTAAGATGGGATGTACTTTCCTAAGGTGGACGAATTAGAATTCCTAAGGCACATGCGACGGCATTCAGACAAATAAGAATTTCTCAAAATTATACTTGAGGGAAGTTTTTGGACAATTGTACCTAGGACAGCTTTCAGACAATTGTACCCAGTATGGAGAAACACCTAGATGTTCAGGAAAATAAAGCTTGGAATTTTCGATGCTTCTGTTAAAACTATGCTTATGTATGGCATCGAAACATGGTTGATATATAACATCATCAGCGAAGAGCTCCCAAGTATTCATGGACAAATGTCTTGAAAATTCTGCATCATATGCAACAAAGATCTATGGGGAATTATAGTAGAAGAATCCATACTGAGTAACAAAAAAAGAAAAACCGAAGTCGGATAGGTCATACGTTATGAAAATATTAAAACAACATAAGACGTATAGCATTATAAGTCCGACTAGGAAGTAGAAGAAACGAGCGTCCAAATAGCACAAGTAGACGATAAAAGAAATTAACCAATGCAAGCTCACATGAGAGAATGCAAAAACAGCAACGTGTGAGATGGAGATGTCCTATACTCACTCGCGATGTGGCATGAAAAAAGAAAAGCAAAATTAAAAAAAGCCGTGCAACTCATGGAAGCAAAAATTCGATGACTATAAAACCCTCGCACTAAATTGCATTTCCGAGCTGTAGTAGACACAATAAATACAAAAGTTTTATTAGCAAATATTCGTATAAGGTTTTTTGCCCAATAGGAAATTTTTCAGCTTTTACATAACTGAAGATTTTGGATATTTGAAACGAAATTTATCAAATTTCTAGTTACTTTTTTGAATCTGTCAACCGGATTGCTCCCAGACCTTCAAGAATTTGATATATACTATACGGTACAGTATTAAGTTAACCCTATATGCTTAAACAACTATGATGCAAGATCTCTATACTAGTCCATAAGTTCGTGGAACACGCTATGTGTGTAATAAAATAGACACTATTATACTGTTAACGATAATTATTTTAACAAACATTTATCTAAGACCACAACTTAATAAGTATACATATAGAAAGAAACGATTATTTTTGTGAAATAATCTTTAAAAACAGGATAAGAAGGGTTTCAACAAAGGATAGAAAAGTTTCTTCATAAAAAAATAAGAAAAGATATATCACACGGAGACAAAAAATTAAAGTCCCCATATTTCTGCGGAAATTCTTTGAAAATATAATGGAATTATTTGAAATGGTTTGAGTTTGAAGATGTATATAGTAGGTAAAAGACCATATATATTGTTTTTTATTTATTTTATTCTTCATAAAAATTAAATCGCTTTTACTCTTCCGTGTAAAATGAATTGAGACACCAATATAGTACATAATACAATTTGTTGAATCTTACCCCAACCCCAACTCCAACTGCTATTTTTATAAATCTATAATTTATAAGAAGCATTGGAAAATGAGAACGGGCGAATATGAGAAAAGTACAGGAATATGAGAAGCAAAAGAAAATGTGGGGAGTTGTAAAAAATTTCAATATGAGTACTCCATCTGAATTGGTTAATAATGTACCTGTAAATTGTTGCCATTCTTGTTTTTCGAAAATATCAATTCATCATTCATCTATCCATTTAATACAAAAAACACAAACTACTGAGTTAATCTTTTGTAAATTATAATAGTGAATAATTTAGTTGAAAAAAAAAAAAAACAAATCTTGAACCTAACGAATCTTAGTTAGTTTTAGAAGATATTAGTTGGTGTTACTGCTGGGTATGAAAGAAATTAAATCAATCAAAATTGTTATATTTATTGTTATGTTTTTTCTTGGTATATTCGTTCCACTGTTTGATTCTCACCATATAGAAAATAACATTTTAATTGAGTCACTTGTTTTCATTTCACTTGTATTTGACTAAATCTAAGTTCTATGCCCTTTTAACATTGATTATACATTTACATTATAGTTTTTCGTAAATATTTTTTATTATATTATGTTTGATTGGCGTAAAATGATATAATTTAATATGAAAGTGATTGATTAACTATGATTTGAACTTTGGTAACACTGATTATTTATGTATGAGGTACTCCAGTAAGTTTTGTAATAAAAATAAACTCTTAAAGAAGTAATAATATAAGAATAACTTTATGTCATAATTTGACAATTATTGGCAACATTAGTTTTTAGGGAATGAATAATTAGAAGTTTGAATGTAGGAAGTTTGAAAGAGTTATTGAAGCGAATTTTTGATGCAGTGAGAAATAATTAAAGCATTTGATACATTCAAACACATTATTCAATATTCAATTCTAAGTTTTGAGGAAAGCGTATAAGTAAAATTAATTTTTGAATAATTTAAATTATTTATTACAAGAGTATGTAAAAACTGTAAAACGTAATGAAAACGAGGAAGATTATAGTTGCCCTTGTCAACTTTTAGATATCCGTGCATACCCACTATGATGTATAAAATAAAATAAATCGATGTTTAATTCCCTTATGCTATATTATAAAAAAAATATAAAAAAGCGAAATAATTTAAAAAAAGTTTGACGCACCCTACCCTATAATTTTTGCTTAAAAAAAAAATAAAAATATTCCACTTTAAAAGTTGGTCCAAGTGATGTCCACCTTTGCCAAGTAATTTGACTTATTATTTTACCTTCCCAGTTTTCATTTTAACCTCGTAGGTTCATTAGATTTACAGTTATCCAATTGACAACTTTGTATGGCAGCTGCCCGAAAACGGGGCCGTAACATTTTGGAACTTCATATAGGTGCTATGCTAGCTCTATTATATAACTAACCGTGTGTAATTTTCATTCTACTAGTATAATTACTTTTAAAGAAATTCATATTGATGCAAAAAAGTTGAATGGCAGCTTCCCGGAAGCCTTGGTCCGATTTTAACCAAAAACAATAGGGAACCTAGAAATAGTCTAAAAATTACTTTATGAGAGAGAGAGGATTACTTTGTTATTTGAGTTATCGTGCTGATACACGGACGGACAGACACACATAGCTAGATCGATTAACTTTTCGATGCTGATCCGATACGTACCTTTGACACTATATCTAGCTCGTCTAGATCAATGCGTTACAAACGTCAATGCGTCAATTTTAATATACCCGATGTCGTATATGTATGCGCAGGTATAAACATAAATAAAATATGAGCCCTATACAATAAAGGAAAGTTGTTAACAAACTATGTCAAAATATAATGTTAGTACTACACGTTTTTTTAACCTTCGATAAATAGGTACTGGGTGCCTCAGTTATTTAAATGACGGTGCAATTAGGAATGTATGCGCAGGTATAAATATAAATAAAATATGAGCCCTATACAATAAAGGAAAGTTTTTAACAAACTATGCCAAAATATAATGTTAGTACTACACGTTTTTTTAACCTTCTATAAATAGGTACTGGATGCCTCAGATATTTAAATAACGGTGCAATTAGGAATTTTTTCAATTTATAACTCATAATGCCCTTTGAATAGCTTGAGATTCCGAAGTTTTTTCTGAGGAAACTAATACTGATTGCATGATATATTCCTTGCCAAAAATTTCAGGAATTCTAGTAATCTCTTCTAGGAACTGAATTGAAATGTGACTTGAATATCAAAAAATTTACAGTTTTTTTAAAAATGTTAAAAAATGTGACAATTTTTTCAATTTTAAGGAAGCATTTTTAATATAGAAAAACCTTTATTGTATTTTACAATTATTTTGGACTGAAATATTTATTAAGGACTGAAATATTTTCTTCATATTGAATTTCTCACAACGGGTGAATCCAAATGTAAAATATAGGGTTGGAATTATTTTAAATACATTAAAAAATCTTATGAAAGGGTTCGGTAAGAAATCCCGCAGACAAAAACAAAATCTCCAGGAGAAAATACCCACAATGATATTGCATTATATAGAATTACACTTAAACAAGTACATAAATATTGTAGAAAAAGCTCCAAAGCCTGATTTTATAAACAAAAATATGACATCATACCTAATTCAGAATATCGCAAGTATCTACTTATATCTATAAATATTTTGTAAAAGGCTGTGGAAATTTTAATTTTTGGGGCATTAGTTTTAGCGGATTTTCTTGGTTTGACCGTTGCATTTATTATATTAACTGTCACTTGGCGTTTTCAGAGTGAAAATATACCTTACAAAACTTTTCTTATAACAATTTAAATATATGTCCTTTTCAGCTTTAGGGCGGCTCAACCTCCGTGATTTTTTGAGCTAGAAAAAAAAATGACTACATGAGCTTTGGTAAATTTCAGTTTTAACATTCTAAAACGTGCAGCAGTTTTGTTAACACCGAGACGGGCAAAGGAAAACTTTAAAGGCACGTTACCTCAAAATTTTTTTAAATGCTCTAAAAAAGTTACCGTTAAAATTTAAATTTGTTGAAACTATCAAATTTTTATTGTTTATTCACAATCATTTCTATTTATTCATATTTATATAACATATTTTATTTTTAACAATTTTTCTCAATATTTCTCACCATTTTGAAATATTTAATCAAAATTAACCTCAAACTTTTAAATCCAAATCCCTATTAAATTATCCCAAACCACCAATAGCTTTAATGAAAAGTTTCTTAATGGAAAATTTTGTTAAATAAATAATTTACGGTTTTCAAAAAATTTCAAAAGAAACTTTTTAGAAAGTATTTATATCCGAAAATTTATGTGACCACAATAAGTCATGTTGAACCACAGTTTTGTTTAATTTAATTCCGAAAATTTTGTTAAAAACTTTCTTACAATTTTGGAAAATTGAAAGTGTCATTTAATATTAAAATCCATTTAACCACAAACATTTCCTCAAATGATAATACCTGTCATTCCTATCACTGTTGAGCAAATATAAAGTCCTCTAAAAACTGTGTGCATTGATTAAAGAATGAAATTTAATGTTTAAAACTAGAATATTCCACTGCTTTATATTATATACACAGAAATACTAAAGTTGTCCAAAAATAAAAGGTTTAAAATACAGAGTGTTAACTCTCTTTCTAATATTTTTTTTTTGTTTTGAGAATTAGGATTTGGGATATTGGGTTTGGGAAATTGAAGAATATTGAAATTTGAGGAATAGGGAAAATTAAAAGTAATTTTTTTTTCAATAAAAAGTCTGTACCATACCAGTTTCTGTAGGAGGCGTAGTGCCAGCTGTCTAGATCAACTGTGTAGAAATGAGCATCTATTGCCCTTCTTCTTTTACGTTGGAATTATCTTTTTATTGGAAAATAACAAAAGAACTGCTATGCAGATTGTTTGTCAAATATAGTCAGGATGTAAACTGGTGGCCTTCATATCCATGTGTGAACAGCAAAATTAGCACTGTGCCATTTTGTTCCGACTGGACTTATGTGGTGTGCGTTTTTATTTCGGTTTCAAGTTTAACCCCAAGAGTTGAGTTGAGATACGAAATTAGTTCTTTGATTTTGTGTTTAGAAGGTATGGAAGAATGGCTGACCGAGTGATAAAAGTCTGGCTCTGGGTAGAGACGAACATCTTTAAAAGAAGGGCTCCATTTTCGTTGTTTCGTTACAGCTCCTGTAAAAAATGTTGTAAAAGTTTCTTAATTTAGGTCCCTGCATGAGTGGCCTGTTATAGATACCACTACTTTGACGATCTCTATATGTGATTTGGAAATTAATTCATTTCATCTTCTTTTGTTGTAGGTAGGCAATAACTTTCTAGTTATAGTGAAATAAATTGTTTAAATTACTCTAGCTGTATGTAAATTTCTTGTAAACAATTGTATGTAAATACCCTTACGGCATAAATTGGAAAACCAAACCTCACAGGAGAGTTGGAGTTCTGAGTTATTTCTTCTCTTGTTTTTCTATTTGCTCTTTTGTTGTTTTCGATATTGCTATGTCCGACACTCGCACGAAAGTTGTTTGACTTATTAAGGCAAGATATTCCTAACACTGCCCCACAAGTTTACAGGTTGTAATTATCGTATTAATAGCTTTATTAACGGATAGACTGTCCACACCGATGGATAAATTTTTTATCATATTTGAAATAGCATTAGTATGTTAATTTGATTCAAACATCTCCCATTTGATTATCTGACTTCTAGTATCTTCGCCTTGAACAGGTTACCTGCGTTAAGGAGTCTTTTGAATATTGAAATATTTATTGGACTTTTTTTGTTAACTTGAATCCGTCGGTGTAAATAGTTACATCGAAGTTCTTTGTTAGTTTACCGCACTTCCATTCGATTATGGCTCGAAACTCGACAGTTAAATTTTCCCCGAACATTATTTTGGCAAAAGTATTAAACGTGGGAAACTAATGATTAAAAAACTTTTGCAGAAAATTACGTTGTTTATGAATTCAAAATATCGTAGCTTCAGTTTTAGGAATAGAAAAAAATGAATTTGTTCAAATCAAATGTACCCTTCAATTATAAACTGTAAAAAGAAGTTTCATGACCTCATTTATAATATAATCAGACACTTCTTATTTCAAAAGAAATTCAAATTTGCACCTTCAAAATTTTCAAATTACCTTTATACTGAATTAAAAGACAAGTACAAAAAATATTCAATTGGAAAATCTCCTTATTATCATAATTATCATCAACAAAAATACAATCATTAACAATATCAACACTATCATCAAATATAAAAAATTTTTAGGTGCATTTTCTTGGTTCGTATTGTAAAACCGACCTTAAAAAAGTTCTTAAGAAAATCTTAAGACATAAAAAACCAGAAACAACAAATAATTATGCAACAAGAAAATAAAAATAAATGTTGCAGTATAATTTTTTTTTCTCGAGTCAACAAATTTAATTTTCTCTTGTACTTCACTTGTATAATTTTTATTTGATATTTTATTTGTACTTAGTGGTATGAGAATACAATCAATCATTTTTAAGTGATATTCCGTAAGTCCAATTTTTTAAATTTGGTTGAATATGGGTACTTTACTTAGTTTTCTATTTAGATTTTAGTTTTTGTATACAGGATTTACCGTTACTATGTATATTTTATTATTAGGTAGTTTTTATTATTTTAGTACTCTTGCACTTTATATACTACTTATTTTCCCAAACTTACGGTCTCCTGGGTGATGCCAACACTACCTTAATATTACCATTTTTAAAATGTTTCATCCTGTCAGTTTTATTATATAGTGTAGAGGCCTAGGCACTCAAAGTAGCTATGATAAACAAATTGGAAGTATTTGAGATGAGGACCTATATATGTTTGTTAAAGATATCTTGAACAGATTACGCATCACATATGTAAGTTCTACAGAGGTTGTAGACAGAAAGAGAACCTATTTTGGCCATAAAATGCGAGGAACATAATATCTATATATATAAAAATGAAAGTTTGTTTGTTTGTTTGTTTGTTTGTTTGTAGCGAATAGACTCCTAAACTGCCCAGCCGATTTTCATGAAAATTTGTGTATAGAGGTTTTTGGGTACGGAAAGAAATCGTGGCCCAAAAATTTTGCTCTAACGGACCGCCAAGTTGGGGCTGTGGTGCAATTATTTAAACTTCTTTGTTCTAAAATGAAAACTGTTTGACCGATTGACTTCAAATTTTGTATACGTGATGGTCTTTGAGAATTGAGTAGACACTATTAACATTTTTGGAATTTGTTAACCCATGTCGGGCCGACGGTTGGTCAAAAAAAATTTTGGGTCCAAATTTTGTCCGATCTTACGAAATTCTGCTTTGGCTTAAAAGAAAGCCCCAAAAAAAATTTTGTTGAGTTCCATTAACCCATTGCGGCCCAACAGCTTTTTATAGGTTTTTTCAATACTTTACTCTGAATTCGAAACTGTTTGACCAATTGACTTCAAATTTTGTATATGTGATGCTCCTTGAGAATTGAGTTGACACTATTAAAATTTTTGCAATTTGTTAACCCATGTCGGGCCGACGGGTGGTCAAAAAAAATTTTGGGTCCAAATTTTGTCCGATTTTACGAAATTCTGCTTTGGCTTAAAAGAAAGCCCCAAAAAAAATTTTGGTAAGTTCCATTAACCCATTGCGGCCCAACAGCTTTTTATAGGTTTTTTCAATACTTTACTCTAAATTCGAAACTGTTTGACCAATTGACTTCAAATTTTGTATACGTGATGGTCTTTGAGAATTGAGTAGACACTATTAACAGTTTTGGAATTTGTTAACCCATGTCGGGCCGACGGTTGGTCAAAAATATTTTGGGTCCAAACTTTGCCCGACTTTACGAAATTCTGCTTTGGCTTTCAAGAAAGCCCCAAAATAAATTTTGTTAAGTTCCATTAACCTATTGCGGCCCAACAGCTTTTTATAAAGTTTTTGGTTATTTTACTCTAAATTAGAAACGATTTGACCGGTTGACCTCAAATTTTATATGTGTGAAGCAACTTTAAAATGGAGTTAAGCCTGTTAACAGTCGGTCCTACGATTAGTCAAAAAAGTAAATTACGTCAAATTTTGGAAAGTAGTTTGTACTGCTTTGAATTACAGAAAGTTTCAAAAATTACTAGAATAATCCTAGAAAAATCTTTTTAAAAAGATTGCTTTCATACATTTTAAAATTTACATGTGTAAACCGTGTGTAATTTTTGTGTTAACTTTTTGCAGTATTATTCAACCATTAAGAGGCGCAGCAACGCGCACCGGGTATTAGCTAGTAAATTAATAAAGCTTATTATCGAAGGCATAATACGAGGAAGACGAGATGTGGGAAGAAAGCAACTATCGTAGATGATAAATATTAGAGAGTGGACTGGTTTGCGCGGAATGAAAACTTAGATACAGCCATAAATAGCTTGGAATTTGCCAGCATTGTAGCCACCCGAATATCAAATTAACACTCCAAGATTCAGCAGTGTAAAAAAAAAACCACCTAAAAAAATTTTAAAATTTGGAATGCATTTAAAACAGGTGTACCTAACTTATTCAGATAATGATAAAAAATTTGATGTACTAAACTAAAGTACGCTCCTGTTCCGCTTTTTCTTTTTTTGTTGCAACACATTATTAGCTTTCCTCCACTCCCTCTACAGCTCTTTCTCTATCACTTTTTTTTGATTTAAGTTACATAAAAAATTTGAGAAAACAACACAAAAAAAATTAGACAAGGTATCCTTCGAATTGATTCATTATTATCATAGTCATCACCAATCATTATGATCATTATCATTACCTTGTTTGTATTTATGCAACGTTTTTCTTTTGAATTTTCTTTTAAATACGATACACATCAACCATTTCTAATATAAATCAACTAAAAATTTTTACCCATAATTTGAGGTGAGTTTTAAATGAAAAATCTTAAAGTTTTGGGGACTGAGTAATTGTTGAAAGTATTTTTAAAATCAGAAAAAAATAGAGAAACCTAATATAAGTCAACAGTCTTTGTCGTCAGTTTTTATTTTAATTTTAGTTTTTTATGTATTTACTTAAAAGTATAAAAAAAGATTCGGATTTGGAGATACTTTTTAGATACATTTTACATTTCTTCTGCTTATTTTTTCAAAAAAAAAAGTTGTTTGATTTAATATGAAGGAACATCATTTTATTGATATTAAATCAAACTTGATTTTGAATAATACAAGTTCAATAGGGTAAATAAAACTTGATTAGGTTGCAGATTTCATATTTATAATCCAAAAATAGGATAAAAGTAACGGAGTCGATTTCAATGCCATAAAAACTAAATGCAGCGATTACTGTCCTGAACCCCTTTATTCCAGGGAGAGGCTGTACAGGGAGAGCAGACTTTGCATCAGTCAGCCGACTTGAAAATTTGTGAAATCAAGCTAAATGGAATAAATTTACTTGATCAAATTATACTTTCCATGTAGCTAAAGATTCTGGCAAGGGTTTGGGTTTCTTGTATTGTCCATAGCTTACTTCATCCCATCTGATTTCCTTAATATGTCTCTTTAAAATATTAGGCCAAAAATAGAGTATAATGAACATTTTCCGGCTGGAGCCCTTTTGAAGGAGTGTGGGTATTTCAATAAAGTTTTCTTATAAATTATCCGAATATCACTTTACTTTGTAGAATATCAACATGGCATTAACATCTGTTCTAAAGAAATTAAACATTTAATGTCTAGAAGTTTTCCAACGAAAAACACGGAAGGTAACAGATGCTCATTCCATCACAGTTCAACTATCCAGATGGTGCAAAACGAATTATGAAATTTATTTGTCATGCGCACGTTTCGCTACCTATCAAATATGATAATGTATTTGCGTATGATAAAGCTAAATTTAAGAAAACATTTTCCGCATCTTCCATAATACGACAATTCTAAACATGATCCTTAAATATTCTAAAGCTAATCATTCTTAAAATATTATTTTTTTCCCATTTCCACTCCTTTAAGGAATATAGCACATTCACCAAGTCTATTTAGTAGACAAGGCTTCAGTTTCTTTAATCGTTGTATTCACTAAGCCTTTGTTTACTTGCCTGTAGCTATTGTATAAGATTATGAAAACACAAATGTTAATTTTGTGCTCCATCTATTATCTTGTACTAGAGTTATTTATATATTTTTATTAAAGTTTTTCTAATATTACGGTATAAACTATGTATTACGATATAATTATAAAATTTTACGATATTTTGTTATTAGATATGATCTGACCGGGGTTTGAAGCCGAAACCTTCCGCACTACGACATTAGTCAGATGTAACTAAATAATATAAGCTTTAAATTATAATATATTTAAAAAACTAGCCAAATTCAGGATCTTTTACCTTAACAATTATATTTATACATTGATTTTCTTTGAATTAAAAAAAAAATTATTTTAAGATGCACTCTCGTATTTTACGTACAAAATACATATATACATATAAAAATATATTAATATATATATACAAATATTCGTATATATATGAATACGACAAAACATTAAAATAAAACAACAAGAAAAACCATCAAGCAAAAACAAAAAAAAACATCATTCCTCTAATGATATAAAGTTAATATTTCTCATTTTTGAAGATGATGCAATAATTTGTTGCATTTTGACATCAAATCTTTATTGATGAAGGACATCATCACAACAAGATACCATATTAACCAATACCAATCCATTTCAATTGTAAAACTTGAAATATTTTTGCAATCATTTCGAACCCATCATTGGAATCTTATTTGAATTGGAAAGTTTTTTTTTTTTTTTTTAGATATAAAAATAAGATAATAAATGGAATTGGTAGTAAAATTTATAAAAAGCAAAAAATAACAAAAAAAAAATTAAAAAATAAAATGTATGTCAATTTTATGTTCATCGTAAGGTAACCGCAGTCTAAAGTAGTTTTACATTTGATATATCATATAATAAAAAAAAAGAAAAAAAAAACAATTTATACATTAGAATTTTCTTATGATTTATTTTTTTAAGTTTGCATTCCGAAAGTGTTTTTTTGGCTCAACAGTTCAATATTGAATACAAACTTCACTGTTTATTATGGAGTATTAGAACTGATCCTGGCTTGTTTATATTTTGGTAATGCATTCGAATTAAAAACTTCTTAATAATAAAATTCTTAATTGCTTAGGTCTATTTAATAGAAAATCGAAGACCTATGGAGACTTACAGGAGAGGAACCCATACTGAGGAGAAAGAAGAAATGGAGGTGGATAGGCTAAGAAAAAACCAGAACAACATAAGCCGTATGGAGTGGAACCCCCAAGGAAGCAGAAGACACGGGCGTCCAAATAACACATGGAGGCGCACCATAATAAGCGAGCTCAATCAGTGCAACCTCACTTGGGAGAATACAAAAGCAGCAGCAGGAAACCGGGTGAGATGGAGATGTCAAAAGGAAACCCTTGCTCCCTCGCGGAGTGAAAAATTTAATAGAAAATAACAATAGAGGACATAAGAGTCTTCACAGAATATCACATTGAAAACACCTCCTTACAAAAGGAAATGTGATGACCCTTATTTAACATAAGGCCGTTGATTTAAATTATATTGCATGGAATCCTTAAACTATCTAATATTCACAATCAAATTGTATCTTGGTAGTAAACATAATTCCTAACTGGTCCATGACACAATCGCATCAATGTATTCAAAATTATTTGTGTTCAGTACTCATACATATAATTTGTGAATCTTTTTTACGATATCAAATTATAGTAATCTTTTACAACCGCATTTTCTTTTTTTTATTCAAGATTGTAAATACAATTCAGAGATGATTTTTATGTGCAATTGCAACATCCAATATATAGTATAGTAACACAAACAACATTTTTTATATAGAGGAAAATTGAACAACAAGAGTAATAAGAGCAACAGCAGTACTAGCAATATTAACAATAATAAAAGAAATCAATTGTGCACGTAAAAGATTTATGGAAATTTTACAAAGATGGAAAATGGAAAACAAAAATAATAATAATAATAAAAAAAAAGGACATCACGGTTTTTCTGGAATCTTAAAATGCGATCCTTTGGGATTTAAAAAAAAAAAGAAAAAAAAAAAAAAACGAAGAATAAAAATAAATACGGTAACAGTTTTTAAAGTAATTTTTCTTTTATGTATTGAATTCGTTAGAAATAAACTTAAAAGAAAATTTATTGATTAAATGATGCAAGTCGTATAAGTAAGTATATGTAACATTGTAAATAGAATGTTGACTTTGTCAATTTAAATGATTTAAAAAGAAAATTTTTTTTTTTTATTTTGAATTTTTGATTTTTTGCAAAGGTCAACAAAAAAACAATAAATTATATTTAACATTGCTATTCAATCAGTGAATTTAAATCAATTTTATTTTAAATATCTGATTTCTTAAATATTATTCTTTAAAGTTTTTTTTTAACTTTAAAATTAATAGTCTGACTCTATAGTCCTAGTTGGTATTTCATGACTGAGTAGCTACAGATATATTTAAATGCATATATGCAACTGTAGTAGTTTGCATTTCATGTGTGGTTTTTGCAATATTTGGAAGGAATTAAATACCAACCAGTACTCAGATTAGAACTTGTGATGGTTCCATATTTGCATTATTCCAATGTTTAGAAACCTGAAAAATGTAGTGTTTTTATGATGTCTGTCTTGGTCTCTGTGTGACTGAGAGTCTCAACGGCTGAGAAAAATTTAAATTTCATATATAACCTTTTGGAGGAAATCGGGTAACCCCAAACAGCACTTTTCTATTTCGTAACTATTTTTTTCACTCTTTCTAATTCACATTGCAAGCCTGTTATTTTATTTAACTGTATGTCACATATGAAGAGTCTCGGTTCAAAACGTGCAATGTTCATATTTTTACAAATTGATTTTATGATAAATTTTTCCAGGAAACTGGATCACAACTAGATCACTATCTTTTTTTCTATCATTTTGCGATTCAAAAGCTTAAAGTGAGATTTCTGTACTAAAAATAATTTTACTTTCTTTTCGGGATCTTGTTTGTATTTAGAGGCATTTCAAACTTTCTTGAATACTGACAAAGTTGTCTTACATGGACATTGCACGTTTGAATCTGAGCTCCTCATATGCTTTATGTCTGTTCCTTGTTTATTTGGTTGTATGAATTTTCATTTGATTGTATTTCATTTGTCTGAGGTATTTTTAATGACATCAATCATTTAACTGTATTTTACTTGACTCAATATCATATGTTGGTACTTAATAAAAAAAACTATTTGGAAAAATGAGAATACCCTGATAAAAATAATCGAATGAAATATAGGTAAATAATACTACAGGCAAATTCTAAGAAATTCACTGAAATTTCACACTCCCAAGATAACTTAGTGTTCCAAAGTAAAATAATTTATAAATTTTCTTATCTTAAAGTACCTGATCTGACCGATAGCTCAGATAGGTAAAGTGGCAACTTTTCAATTGAGAAGTTTTGAGTTCAAATCCTGGTCGGATCATATCTAATAAAAAAATATTGTGTATATTAAAACAAATTAATAAAACGTCAAAATGGGTACAGGGTCAGAACTCCCAGGGTCATAAGTCCCTTAGAGACTTATAACTTACTTAGTGGGACATAAGTCCCTAAGGGATTTATGACCCACTTTAAAATATTTACGTGGGACATAAGTCCCTTTACTATTGGGTCATAAGTCCCTTTAGTGCAAAATATTAGATGTACAACAATATGTATTTATATATTTATCTATGCGAGATACTATATTAGGAAGCATATTTAGGTTTGGTAAAAACCAAAGTTGACTCTTTTTCGAGAGTATTTATGAATTCATGTATGCGAAACTTTGGTTACAAAATCAGGATTAACCTTTTTGCAAAAAAGCCTTTCAAAATGTAGTTTAATTGTAAAATTGTGGTTGTTTTCTTAATTTTGGAAAAAAGGAATACTCTGATTTCGAATTAAACCCTAAAATGTGTACCCATCACTGATATTATATAATTAAAATTAGTATTTTTTTTAATATTACTAATAATTTTTAAGTTGAGAACTGTGTATGGGAGTTATGACCCATCACGCTGAGTCAAAACTCTCAGGGTCATCAGTTCCTTAGGGAGTTATGGCTCACTGCTATTAGTCATTAGTCCCTTAGGCACTTATGTCTCACTATCTGCGACTTATGACCCTAGGAGTGCTGACCCTGCACCGTCAAAATGACAAATAGGCAAAGGATTAATATTATCAGGCAATATTTACTATCGTCTGGTACTACAAATAAATACATCAATAAATAAGTACCTGATTTAGATTTTAATATTAACGAAACCAGGGATAAAAAGAATCTTAGCTTTAGAGCGTCATTTATTGTAAAACCCTATAACTTTATACACCAAAAAAAGTTCCTTTCTTTAAATTATTTTCTTAAAAATAGTGGTTAAAAATTTTAAAACATTTAGGTAATACCCAAAAATTTTGTGTGGTACCTAATATTTTTATTTAACAAAAAAACCGAAACATTAATAAATAAAATTGTCCAGATCTTAATTGCCACCAATAAATCAACACCTACTTGATAAAATTTAAAATTTTTTAACAACAAACCAAATAAATTAATAAATCTTAAATAAAACACAGAGGTCCCCTTATACAACACCACCCATAATTAAAAAAACCATCAAATCAATTTGAAAAATGTTTACCAAATTTTATACACCAAAAAAATTTTTAAAAATAAAAAACCCCATTGAATCAATCCGAATTTTCAATACCATAATAATTAGCCCCATAAAATAACCCCCTGTTTATAGTACTTTATTAAGTGTTTTATTACCGCAAAACCTTGTTTTTTAAGAATAAAAACTCAAAATAAGCTTTCCTACCTTCTAACTGTTTTTTATTATACATTACATATAAAATAAATTTGTTTAACACTTAAAAAAAACATTTAGGAGTACTGAAAGTTAACATTTTAATTTTTTTATTTTTTATTAAAAAAAAAAATAAATAAAAATGTCCTGATGTTTTATGATCCTATGAAAATCAAAATCCTAGGAAATTAAAATCAATTTGAAAACCATTTGAAAAATTAATTTATATTTTTTTTTTTTGTGGTTCTTTGCTTAATCTAATTTTTATATAAATTATAACCAAATTATTAAGGACCTCCTGGTAAGGATATTTGATTCTTTGTCAGTATTTCAATACAATATTTGAATTGTTATTAATCTTCAATAAATTAAAATCAAAACAAAGATTTCGTTTTAGTGTTAGGTAAGGTGATGATGATAATGATGGTGGCTTTACAATTATAAATTTTATCGTAAAGCTTATATTGCAGATTGAATGTTTTCTATTGTGGATTCAGCTGAGAAAACCCACTTAAAACATTTTCATCAATTTCATACTGGATTGACTATTTTAGGAACTGATTAAGAATTTGGTATATGGAAGTTTTTATAGTAATTCATGATCCCTTCTTCTAACGTGTTGTAGTTTAACAAGCGGAGCTCAAAAATACTTTTATAATGGTAGGTGTTACTTTTTTTCCAGAAAATCATCAATGGATTCTTTTGATTGATTCAATTCGATTCCATTTTGAATTATATTTGTACTAGATTGGTCTCGTAACCTCGTAATAAACTGTGTGATCATTGCTAACGTTATATATTGTTATATCTCCAATACATGATGATAATTTTGCTAACCCCTGACTACCTCAACCTTTAAATTAAGATACCCTGAATTATAAAAATAGGGCTTATAGTTTCTGCGCTAAATTGAAATATGAATTTGGGCTTACGAAATTATATATATAGATACTTGGATTACCTTGCTTACATACCATTATTTTAAATGGAGCTTTATTCTTGTGTAGGTTAGTGCTGTCCAATATATTTCATCGTTTCTCTATTAGAAAAATCGAATCCAAAGATAAATATAACTTATCATGAAAGATTTACACTCCATTAGATAAATTTATGATCTAGTTTCTAGCATGTCAAAATTTTACAAACAATGTTTTGAATTTACATATATTTGAGCTTCTAGAATTGGTTTTGAATTTACATATATTTGAGCTTCTAGAATTGTATTTTTTGTTGAATGTTTTTGTTTCCAATTTTTGCACAAACATTTTTAATCGGCATTAATATTAAAAATTGCCTAAATCACGGTTATAAATAACGTCAATGAAGAAGTATTAATTCAATAAAAACACGTAATACTGCTGAAATTACCGGTCTTATTGCTAATGTATCAGACAATCTAATTTTTCTATAAATTCAAAATGTGTTGTTTGAAATTTTTTTTTCTTAAGTGCTAACTGTTGGAACCGGGAAGACATATTATATTATTAATTTTATTATTCTTACATACAATTTAAACATGAGATAGTACTAGTCTTTTTAATATGTAGAAACGCCTTAGATTTTCCACAGATACAAATCTATTTTGTAATATATTGTAATAATTAATTTTGGATTATAAGATGTTTCAGTATCTGTGAGTTATACTATGAAATAAAATTATTTGTTTATATTTTCATTTATTTATTTATTTATTAAGTATTTCTAAATGCTGACAATGCCTTTGCAATTTGACGTACCCTTTTAATTTTGTAATATTATTTATCATATATTTAATATTTTACTATATATATATTTGGTCACCATGGGGATTTGTGAAGACAAAAGATTTTTCAATAATTTTTTCTTTTTTTTGAATCGCACCCGGACCTTTCGGTTAATAAGCCAAATGCTTACCCACAACACTAACATGGTCCCATTTGTATTTTTATATTAATGTATTTTTTATTGAAGATATATAATTATTAATTATTGGTTATGTTATTAATTTTGATCCAATGGCAAATGGTAGCTAAGTTGAGTTCGGAAATCACATAAAAGTTTTTTTCATTTTTACTGGTAACCGGAAAGAACCGGGGTCCTTCGAATGAAAGATCGGCCCTTTAACTACCGTGAGCGTTTATGGTATCGCTCCCCTCTATTTTAGTCATATTTCACATTCACAGTGTTTAGAACCCAACAACAAACATCTGAAAATTTTCCACAATCTTTCCAATTTATAATAATTTTGTCATGCAAAGTGACTCACATTAAAAATAGAATCAACAACAACAACTTTTGAAATTTTAATAATTGATTATTTTCTGTTTTTGTTTTAATAAATTGAATATCACCTTTACCCTATATTAACTTATAAAATATTCTTGGGCCATTGATTTTTCTCAAAAATAAAAATAAAAAACCCTTCGTTCAATATATATTTGATTTTCTGAAGAACTGTATAGGATAACGATTATTTTAACTAATGAGGCGTGCAAATAAAATCACGCATTTATCTTGCATTATCAGGAATTTATAGTAAAGACTCCTGGACAAAAGTCCCAATTTTAAAAGTTTATAAAGTTATAATACAAGAAAAGGTTATAAGAACTTGGTGAAATAAAATTGAAAATAATTAATTTGAGTGAGTCTTATCAAATCACAAGTGCAAAGCAACTAGGTTTTCCCATTTTAGGTTAAATTGTAATCTCTAGTTGCTTTGAAGCAGGCTACAGGCCGGATTGATTCGAAAATCGAACTGATTGATTCCGACCGTATTTATTACAAAGAAAGCTGATATTAATTTTATAAGGACTTTTAGTTTTCTTTCAACCGAAGTCAAAAGCAACACACTCAAGTTACTTAATTAACTTCAAAATTGAGGAATTTCCTACTTCCTACGCTCTTTTGGTATATTTACCTTATTCCACTTCATACCAACTAGAAAAACACCTTCAATTTAGATTCGTGACTAAAAATTTGTGAAAAAGAAGAAATAATAAAATTAATAAAATCCTTATTCCTTACATATCCTTATAAGGATATTTACTTCCATGATAACGAAATATTCATGTGTAGTCATCGTTTTTATTTTGTTTTAAAAAATATTTTATAGAACAGTTATAAAAGTAGTAGGGGTTGTTTGGTATACCATACATTGAAAACAAAAAACATACAAACATATAAAACATTAAAAATTTGATTGCCAATTAAATTGTTGATTAATAGTGTTACCATATACATATAAGCACACTCAATAAATATTTAAAAAAAAGGGATTCAATTGATATTAATTAAAGTATGCACACACCTGGATATATAAAGCACCAGGTAAAATAATAAACTGTTGTACAGGAGATTTATGTAATATATTTATAATATGTTTAAAAAATTTTTAATTGAATGGTGAATCATTAAAAAACAAGGAAGAGGGTTTAAATGGATTTAATTATTTTATTACTATTTTCGGGTTACTAAGATGCAATTTAAAAATTTATTTAAAATAAATAAACTTCAAAAGTATGTTAGACATTCTAACTAATAACAGCCGTTTTAAGTACATTTAATATACTAAACAAATCAAATATGGATTCTATGAAAGAAATGTAAGTAAGGAAGTATAATAGGAGTTCACTGGGTAAGTGGGTAAGCATTTAGCTTACTAACCAAGGGGGGTGTTGGTTCGATTCCCGTACGGGTCAAGCATTTTTTTGATTGAAAAGTTTTCTTTACAAATTCCCATGGTGACCAAATAAAATTTAAATATACAAATATATAATTCAAACAAAATAAATAATATCACTTATAGCAACAAGGCCTACGTGTGAAGATAAAAAATCTTATCCCCCATATCAAAACAACAAAAGAAGTATAATATTATGATTCGAGATGCAGCGTTAATTTTAGCTCTCTCTTTATAACTCTTTATAATAAAAAATTGTGTAAAAAGTAATCTGAATAAGTTATTTCAGAACTTAATTCAAATTAAATATATTTAAATTTAGTAAAATAAGAAAATCATATCTAATAAAGGATCTTTAACTGGAATACCGAAAATTGCATAATTATAGGGGCCAATTATAAAAAAAAATGTGTACGAATCTGTTTTATGTATGTTTAATACATTTTTAATGATCATTTTACAGGACTCGAAGAATTTTCTCAGGATTCGTTGAATTTATAGGGTCTCCGTGTTGTAGTGATAAAGTTCCTGTCGTATCTATAGGGATAATAGTTTTGAACCACACACAAATCATAAGAGTTTTTTAAGAAAAATTATTAGAAATAGCAATTCTTATTACTATTCCAATGCCTTCCTATCAAATATAGCACATCTTTGGTATATTTTATTATCTTATTTGGTACTAATTTTAATGTATTTAATTTGTAATTTCATAAGAATTAATAATTAATTAAGAATATATACAAATATTTAATAAAATAATAGAAATTCCTCTAAAACCAACATTCTTACATGAGTATTTAAAATTCTTTAATAAAAAATCGATTTATTTCTTTCAAATTGATTTCATCCTGCATAGTTTGTGTTGACGGTCTTTCTTTTTAATAATAATATGCATTATTAAAATATAAATAATATATTATTGTAATTTTAAGTGGTACATTTTTTTTACTTCAAATTTATGAAATATAAATATATTATTGAACACCTGTAGATAATTTCATTTTTTTTGAATTTTTGATTAGTTTTGATTTAAATTTATCAGTATAATAAAAGGTAAGAATTAATTAATATTAATTATGAATTATTATAATAGACAGTTTAACTTCATAATTTGTACATATAATTAAAGTAAATTTATAACTCATAGAATGTTGCCTTGGGCGGATTTAAGTGTGTACTGACTCTTCCCCGAACGGGTTAATATGCTTGAAAATGTAAAATAAAAATTTCGGGAAATGGTTTCCAAACACCAAGAAAAATATCTTCATCATTTTGGGACTCAGAAGATTAAGATATTGAGTACATCGAGGGCCTTAAAATTTTTCGTGAATATAATTTCTCCACAAAACAAAAAATGCCTAGATGAGCTAAAAAACAAGCGCCAATCTTTTCTTGAGTATAACACAGCTCTACCAAGTAAAATATCTGTCGGGAGAATATTAAGTATTGGAAAGTTAGTGTTGAAA
Organism: Dolichopus griseipennis; assembly: GCA_963082915.1. Lineage (NCBI taxonomy): Eukaryota > Metazoa > Arthropoda > Insecta > Diptera > Dolichopodidae > Dolichopus > Dolichopus griseipennis. Next base: position 94,902,478 of record OY720443.1, read on the forward strand.
GTGAGTAGACGTCGTTATACCCGTATGACTATTAGTCAAAAGGGTTACTAAATTTGCCATTCCGTTGGGGGAAAGGGGTTGGGTGGGGGGGACTCAAGGGTATGGATCGAAACATAATCGAAAAATAAATCGATTTTGCTGTGTTTGTCCGTTCGTCCGCACGATAACTCAAAAAAAATAGAAGCTGGGATTTTAAAGTTTTCACAAATTCATTTTTATGCAATAGCCGTCATCGCCATTTAAATCCAGCTATTTTGGTCCATGGGTTCGAGCACCTGCCATACAACTCCTTCTTTTATATGAGCATTACACTACACTTAATAAATCTGTATGTTTGAAATTTTGTCAAAAGTAATTAACCGGATGATATAATGTATATGTTACGGTCATACGGGTATCCCAGAGTTGACACAGTCTACTTTACTACACTCTTCCTCGTTTTATTTCAAACTATGAAGCAAGTTATTCAATTCCTTAATATTTGTGTTAGTCGCAATAAATGTACATGATTGCACTTTATTATACAGTATCTTAATACGAATTATAAAAGTCTTAAAGAGTCCCTCAGGACAACCATGATTCCTATTCGAAATTAAACATCTAGAAGTGCTCTATCTTTATGATATATGAGTGAACCTATATTTACAGCAAAATTATAATGAGTTAAGGTTGATTTGAATCGTGTTTAACTAATGTTTAACTCAAAATTTGATTCCTCTCAACCTTGATTCTGGCTCACATATTGCCATTATGATAATAAAAAATTTATGTATTAATTTATTTAAGTATTACGTATTACACTAAATTCTCTAATATTGGAAAAAAACCCTCGGCTGCCAAGGCTATTGTGAACTGATTTTTATTTATCTTACATCTTTTCATCTTCCCTAAATTTGTATTTGTTAAAATAACTTGAAAATATAGGTAGTAAAAAAATTAAAATCAATTGCATACTTTAAGGATCAAAAAAAAAATATTCTCTCGTTCAACATAATTATGTGTTTTAATTTTCCATTTTAACTATAAAATAAATCAATATATATATATATAAATAAATACTACAAACTATTTTTAGTTAATTTAAGAATAAATAGATCCATTTTATAAAAAAATCATGGATTCATTTTTAAAAAATTTTTTTTATAACCATATGGATTTATTTCGAAGTTTATACTTGATGGAAAGAGTATTTTATAATTAATTTTTTCAATTTTATTATATTTTCCCTTTATTTTTTATTTTATTCAATCAATAATCATCTATCTCTTTCCATTTATATTTTCCATTTTTAATAAACTTTATTAAATTTTTATTGATTTAAAAGTATTAAAAATAAAATACTAAATAAAAGTAACTAATAATTTATAAATAGTTATATATAAGTGGCAATTGATTTTATTTAATGTTCCAACTGATTGGAAATAAACTGAAAAGAATTGCAAAATAATAGTTTATTCGATTTTGTTATTAATAACTGTACTTTTTTTCAAAAAAAATTAACAAGCTCATAAATAAATTCCAATTAATAATAGTATATTTTTAGAATTTTTTTTTTTAATTGTTTCAACCTTAATTGTAAAAATATATTGAACACTTTCGTTCATTTTTTATTATTTTATGCATTTATATACAAATGATATTTTTTTTAATTTAAAAGTTAGTATTCATTCGTTTGTTTATACATTTGTAGTAGTCAGTGTTTCTGGAACAAATGGGAATGACTAACAATTAAAAAACAAAAGAATTAAAAAAATTAAAACCATAAAAATATAATTAATGGTTATTTTATTAGAAAATGATGGTATATATAAAATAAAATAAAAAATTAATATCATTTTCTTTAAAAGGACATTTTTACACAATCAATTTTTTTGGATTACAAAAGATATTATGTAAATATACATGTTTGGGTATTTCAATTTCATGTTTGGAATTTACTAAAAAAATAGATGAAGGAATTACCGGCTGGATGCAACAGCAGTTAAAGTAACGGTCCTTAATTTGGGGTGCACCGGTTTCAAGTTCCAGAAAAAGTGAAAAAAGCTTTTGTCGATTTAACTAAAACCAATTCTAATAAAAACAAGGAAAATTATATTTGCCCTTGTCAACTTTTAGATACTATGATGTATAAAATAAAATAAATTGTTATTTAATTCCCTTATGCTATTACATATATTATAAGACTCAACCTACCCCATAGTCTTACTTAAAATAAAAAACCATGAACAAAAATTTGCTACCCTAAAAGTGGGTCCGAGGGATGTCAAACTTTGACAATTCACTTGTCCTATTACTTTACCTGCCCAGTTTTAATTTTAATCTCGTAGCTTCATTAGATTCACAGTTATCGAATTGACACCTTTGCATGGCAGCTCACCGAAAATTGGGCCGAAAAGTCATATATCTATGCGCAGTGTATTTAAACCATTAAATACTTTTACTTTCAGATATTTTAAATATTACTTCTAAATAGGAAAACCTTATTCTTAAACTTTAATTTTGAAGTTTTATTGAATATTCTATCAAATCTCGTTCCCTTGGATTATATTTAAACGTTTGAATTTTTTTAGTTGTCGTCACTAACAAGACCGGTGTAGTACTGAGTAAAATAATACTTAATTGCACAAGTAATATTATCTGTTACTCATTAGCTTGTCAAATAGCAGTATTACATAGATTTCGATACTCACAAAATTAAAGTATAATTAAAGGCAAAAATACTTGTAACTCCCAGAAAGTAATAAAATTTCAAGTTTAATTACTTTTGTAACTATTTTTTTAATACTAAAGTATTTTTGAGTAATTAAGTACCAAGAAATACTGAAATGTCAAGATTTCAATTATTTTACAAGTATTCAAGAATTTTGCAAATATTTTCATTCATTATGTCCAATACACTTATACTTAAATTTTGTAAGTACCGAAATATAAATAATTCTGGAACTTGAATTATACAGGTCTGATATGATCTCATATATTATATTCTAATGCTTGGACTATAATTTGGAATAAAGTAAATATAACAGAAATGAGGCACTTAGTATCAACTAGAAAAAGCTTATAAGACAACGTAGAACACATATTGCAATCTCGGATAACGTGCAAAATTGGTAAGGAGCATTATAACAGTATTCGCTTAACTTTTAATTGTAATTTTGTTAAAAATTGTAACGATTTTAATAATCCTTAATTACACAGTACCTATTACCTTAAAATTAAAACATTCTTTTAAAAAAATATCAGTCCAATTAAAAACTTGCATTAATTAAAAAAAGCCAAATCCAATTCATGCTCACATTAAAAATATAACCGTGTAAATGATCACTTCAATTATAATTTACTACAATGTTAGTAACTTGTATTAAATACTTTGTTTTTATTTTTTTCCATTTTTTTTTTTTTTTTTTTTTTTTTTGTAATCATTGTATCCATAAAAATTTCATAATTTTTTAATGCTTAATATCTGTTGTTGTTTGGTGTTGAATGTCCTTTGAACACATCATAAATGAAAAAAAAAAACAAAAACGACACATTAATATCCTGTTATATATAAGACAGTAGTACACTTTAAAAAAAAAAAAAAAAATACAAAAATTAATAGTAATAATAATAAAAAAATCAAAAACAAGAAAAAGGACATTATTACGCAAGATAATGACCAAGTACAAAAACACTTGTTTGATTATATGATTTTTGTCTGTGATTATCTTTATAGTGATGGTGTCCTTTTTTATACCGTTAAAGCTTTAATATTTTTCTGTTTTTTTTTTTTTGTTATTTTTATAGTTATTTCATTTGAAAGGTATAACGTTTATGGTTAATAACGGATATAAAAATATTTTTATAGGGTGTAGAGTATAGCTGATATCCTTTATTATTATTATTATTTCAACTTTTTTTTTTTTTTGTTATTATTTTTTGTTTTCGTCTTTGTTTATTTGTTGTTGTTGCCGTTATTATTTAATCTAATTAAATACAGAGAATATAAAAACGAAGTTTTCAAACACAAAAACAAAAATGTCATCACTTGAATTAATAGCAATTACAATTACAATGGTTTTTGTGTTATTACAGTGTTACCATATTGAAGGAGATTTTGAATTAATTTATTGATGTAATTTTAATTATTATATTTTTAATATTGTTTTAAGTTTGCACTTTCTATAGCTTAAAATTTCATTTTGTAGAGTATCTCAACACTAGAATAGGTCATTAAGGATATTTGCTCACCGTAAGCTGCTTAAAATATTTCATATTGAATTTAGAAATAACTTAACCCTGAATCCTTAAATTCTTTTTGTAATTTTCTTATTTATTAACTTTATGAAATTAAAACCATAATTTGTATAATTGAATAATGATCCACTTAACTTGAAATACTATTGGGAAATTACCGAGCCCAATTGTATTCAAGAAGATAGAAAATTTTAAAGACAGTTCATTTCGAAATCACTGACTTCAATATTTAAATTGAAAAATTTAAGAAGAGATTTAGCAAGATTTTGAAGAGTGGAAACAAATTGCAGTAGCCGTTTAAGGGTTTTACACTAATACCCTTCAAAACTTACATGGGACGTAGTGAGCACTTTAACTAAATAATCATGTCTCATTTTTTTATTAAGCTTCTATTGAAAGTCAATCTTCTTTATGAACGTAGGAAAATAGTTTGTAAGGGTGTACACTTAATTTTCAACTAGGTTTGTGACCCTGCAAAGGAGAAGGAATAGATATAAACTTATAGAATGAAGTGTGTTTATCAGATCGGAATCCAACAGTAAGTTGAACTTAGTTATGTGTGGTAGCGCACACGATACCTCAAAAAGTATAATCGTTAGGATTCTGAAATTTTGACAAATCAGTTTTTGTTCATAAGAGTCGTTCATTGAAAGCTCAACGGTGAGTATATGTCACGCAATTTTCGTTTTAATATGAGTATAACTTAATATCTAATGAATAATATATGAGTACCTGAAATTCTGTCAAAGACTTTCGTTATTAATGGCCAACATCTGCATCAAATACAGTTGATCTAGCGCAAAAGGTTCGAAAAGCTGTCATATAACTTATATGTTCTTTTATACATAGTTCGGTCTAATAAATTGTCTAATAATATTTGAAATTGCTAAAAGCAGTTAACGGGATATCTTCCATTTTAGAAAAATTATTTGAAAAGAGTGTTACATAGGAGAACTCGTTTTCGAATTCGTTATTTTTTTAACTTGGCAGCTACGAAAAGGGAGCTGTAAAGCTGTAAAATGTCTAGATTATAAAATATGTATATAATTATATTATAAATTATTATAAATTAAATGCGGCATCACTGATAGACTATAGGTAAATAAAATTCATTTAACATAATATAACCTCCAAACATACATATGTATACAGATATACAAAAAATAATGCATAAATGCGTAAATAATATTTAGTAACGCCATCTGTTATTAATGTTTATATATTATGTTATGATATTTATTTTTAATGAATAAATTCGTTTTTTTTTTTACATACAGTACAGTAAAAATGAATGATTAAAATGAGTACTTTGACTTCGAAGTCTCGAATTACTAAATGGTTTTTTAAATGATAAAACACAACAAAAAAATTTAATAGAAAATATCCAAGGTTATATTTTTACGATATTAAATATAAATAATAAATATATATATATATATATGTGCAACATATATTTACAAATATTATATTAAATACCTTTAATTAAGAGGATTAAAGTATTTCAACACATTATGCTGAATAAATATTAAAGTTAATTGTGTATTAAAACAAATTGAAATATTTGAGGTAAGAAATAAATATATTACTTGTATAAATTGGTTTTTAATTTTATTTTTTAAATTGGAAATTAATATACATATATATGTATGTACTAGTATGAATGAATGATATATTTATATAATTAAAGAAGATATAATTGTTTCTAAGAATATTAAAAAATATGAAAATATGCTGTTGAATATAAAATATGTGCTTTATTGAGAGATAAATTTTGTAACTTAGAGAATTCACGAACCTATTGCACTAGTATTTTTATCCAAAATTTCGGAATAGGAGTACTTATTTTCGAACCATTATAAGGCCTGTTGTGACATATGGTTCAGAAAGCTGGACTATGACGATGCAAGATGAAAACGCCTTAAGAATATTTGAAAAAAAAATATTGAGAAAAATCTATGGACCTATCAGAATAGACGAAAATAATTATAGAATTAGAACAAATGCAGAACTGAATGATATAATTAATAATGCGGACATTGTGAAATTTATAAAATCGCAAAGAATTAGATGGATAGGCCATGTACAAAGAATGGACGACAACCGTATGCAAAAAAAATTATTAAATGGGCAACTGAGTGGTACAAGGGCTAGAGGGCGACCACGGAAAAGATGGTTGGACGATGTGAATGAAGACTTAAACACAATCGAAGTCAGAAATTGGAGAGATGCTGTGAGAGATAGAGATATCTGGAGAAGAATTGTGAAGAAAGCCAAGGTCCACACAGGACTGTAGCGCTACTTATGATGATGATGATTTTCGAACCAGATTGCATTTTTGAAAGCTATAGCAGGTGATTGCACTTGATATCAAGTTCGAATTAAAATTATTTTGTGATTGAAAACTGTTCATGTTTGAAAGTAATAGAGGTTAATTTTATTAATTTATAAAAAAAACGAGGAAGAGTGTGGTAGAGTAGACTGTGTCAACTCTGGGATACCCGCATGACCGTAACATATACATTATATCATCCGGTTATTTACTTTTGGCAAAATTTCAACCATTCAGCTTTATTAGGTGTAGAGTAATGCTCATATAAAAGAAGGAGTTGTATGGCAGCTACTCGAACCCTCTGCAGTAGACCAACCAAATTTTGCAGCAACTTTGGCCATTACACTTAACCTTTTTTGGAAAAATTTCAGACACCCAGCTTTAATAGGTACAGAGTAATGCTCATATAAAAACAAAAAGGTTTATGGCAGGTACTCGAACCCGTGGACCAAAATGGCTAGATTTCAATAGCGATGACGGCTATTGCATAAAAATGAATTTGCGAAAATTTCAAAAGCATAGCTTCTTTATTTTTTTAGTTATCGTGCGAACGGACGAACATACATAGCTATATATCGATTTATTTTTCAATTCTCATCCGATCCATACACTTGCGTCTATACTTAACTCCCCTCCTTCTCTGTGTCACAGACGTAATTACAAATTTCGTGTACCCTTTTGACCAATAGTCATACGGCTATAAAAAAACAAATTAGGTAGTAAGTGAATGCTCTTTAATATAGATTTTGAAAATTTTTTAATTACATTTTACTGCCAAAGCCAACATTTCCGATATGAAGTCGTTCCTGATCTTATCATTGCAATTAGAAATACAGCCTCTTCTTTGAATAATAGAAACTAAGCTAATTTAAATTTTTTAATAAATTAAAACCATATTGGATCTTCTATTCTTCGGTATTATTGCACCCAGCCAATTTTCTTTATTAATCTTATTAAGGAACGTTCAATAAACTTGAAATAATGCAATTCAAAATTTTTAAAAAGCTGATTATTTTCATGTCTCATACAAAAACTGCCTGTAGAACTAAGCCCTGCAGAACTAAGCCCTGGGATGTCATTTCCCTTACACCAAATCTTCGATTTCTTGAGAAATAATGTGGTGGGATCTTGAGCACGATTTAAAAACAGAATAGATATTCCTCTTTTCAAATATTTTGAATTCAACTTTAAAATATGTCTTAATTTAGAATCTCATCTATACATCTACAAATAATCTGGAAAAGGAGGATACCTTGATTTCGAGACAATTCTAAAAGTTTCCAAATTTAAAATATTTCAGTGTGAGATGTAAGATTCCGGGGTGTTATTTCTCATCAAATGTAAATTTCTCATAATTCTCACACAACATTTTGAGAATGAAAGCCTCGGGACGGGATGTTATCTTTATTTCAATTCAATTTTTGAATTCTTGAGAACAACTACTTTAATAACTTCAAAAGTTGAATTGAAAAAGAAATAGCACCCGTTAATAAGTAATAACGCAATTGGCTTTATATTACAAGGGCTTATTTCACAGTGCCACTTAAAAAAAAACTTGAGAAAACAATCAAAATTGCACCAAAGGAGTTGTCATTAAATTATGACTTTCATTTTAATTCATTACTTAAAACATTTTAACTAAGAAGTCAACAAAAGACCACCATCACCTGGATTGTCTGCATTCAAAATATTCTTTTATAATTTTTTTTATAACTAATTTTAATTAATCAAATTAGATTTTATTTGCAGTCACATGGTTCTGATATATGTATGTTATAATCCATTATTCATTTCTTAGTATATTCAGTATATTATGGTGCATTTGTGCATAATTTTTCTGATTACAGGTTTACTAAATTTTACTTTTGTAAATTTTAATATGAACTTATTTCAAATTTTAGTATTGAATTAAAATTTACATTCGAATAATAACTCATACCAATATTTCTTAATATAATACAGATTCACGACTAGCATTTCTTTAATTTTTTTTTTTTTTGGTTTTTTTTATCTTCTGCTACTCATCAGTTAATTTGAATTTATGATATTTTCATTTCTATTTTTTTCATTACATTTTTACACAAACCATTACAAAAATTTAAAATTCACTTTTTTTTATCTTTTTTTTTTTTTTTTTTATTATATTTTGAATTATCCTTTTTATTTTGGAATTATCCGTTTTATTGTATTTGTAGTTTAGGTTACCGTAATGAAAGCATATACTGCAATTCCTTTTTTTTTTTATTTAGGACTAAATGTAAAAAAAACCGTTACAAAAAAATATCAAAAGATCTTTATAAAATTTTCGCCATATTTTTTTATTTTCGCTTAAAAATTAAAAAAAAAATATTAAAAAGAATTGCCATATCCTTTTTTTGAATTTTTTGTTCTTTTGGTTTTTTTTTTTTTTTGTAAAAATAACAGTAAAAGACAAAACAAAAATCATAATTCTTTTCTAAGATAATTTTTTTACATTAACCATAGTAAAATAAAAGTAATCACATTGAATAAAAATCCTTTTTAGCACATTTTTATAAATACAGATATTTAAGAACTTTGTTTATATTTTAAACTTTGGGTGTCCGTCTGTTGTGAGTTTTATTGAAAGATTTTTTTTTTTAATTTTGCGTAAGTAATTTAATGAAATGCAATGAAAGCCGAGCTAGTTCCAGTTATTGTGAATTCGTTTTAAATACCTACATATTACACAGAACTTCAGCCACGAGATTTTAAGAAATGCCTGACCAAGAAAAACTAAAAGGATGTTTTATTAATGCTTAGAAACTTCAAATTCTAAGACTTAAAAATTTGATAGCCATCGTATTAGATGTTTTCGGAGTAAAAATAAAGCTTTTCAGGATGTTAAAATTTGAGATGCCTTAAAACCTATATATATATTTAAGTTTAAGTTCGAAATATGGAATTTAGGCATATATTTTTAACAGGGAAGAAGAAGTTTGTTACAAAATCGACAAATCCATTTTTTTCCAGAATTTATATATGTAAATTTTCTGGAAAAAGGAACAAATCTTGTTTTTTTAACCGTATTAAATTACTTCAAAAAATATACATATATAACCAGATCTTATTTTTTAAATCAACTATAATACATTTAATTATGTGACCGTAAAAATTGAGACCAGTACGCCTACGTGAGAGCACGGTCGACCCCGCGTCTGAATTCGCAATTTTGGTTCATCGTGCGTATATCCTAGTAGTGGCAGCAGCTCTCATTCTTTTAAGGGTAATGCGGAGAGGATTTTGAAGAGAAAAGAAAGGCAAAGACGAAGCAGGGAGGGCGCAAAAGTGATCGGGTTGGCAAAAAAAAAAGAAAATTGCTTAAAACCTATTAAGAATATTCAGATTTTACAATCGGCGACATATTTGGAAATGAAATATTACAATGCTTCTAAAGTAAGATGAAACCTATATGCCTTAACTCAGTTTCGTACAAAAACTGGGCCTTGTTTCCTCTCCCCCTATATTTTGGCATGCATCATATGCAGTTTTCTTCTAGACAACGAATTCAAAGGTTCAAAAATTCAAATACCGAAATTTTTAATTAAAACCAGCTGCAACTCTAAAATTTCCTATTCACTTGGGAAATGTGCTTCTTTAAATATCCTAACTTTTCCTTATTACAATATTCTTTTATTTTTATTTTTTATAAAAAAAAAAAAATTTTTTATACAATCCAGGGTTAAAATTTAGGAAAAGAAAATAAACATAATACCTACCATTTGACTTCACTTTAGCAGACTATATTAATTTGGTTATTTCTTTTTCTAATTCTATTTCCCTTTAATAATTTTATTCTTGTTTTGTGTTTTTTTTTTTGTTTGTTTTTATCTTTCACTTATTTTTTTATCTTGTGTTTTTGTCTTATCTCTGTTTTCTTCACAAATTTTCTACTTTTCTTATAGAATTTATGCACTTTTCTTTACAGTTTTCTTTTGATATTTTCCACCAATCTTAAAAAAAAAAATGTTCTGAAAAAAAAAATTTCATACTTTAGGAAAAGGGGAAAAAAAATTATAGATGTTACGTATTATACTAAACAGGTAGTTCCTTTTTAAAAAAAATCTTTTCTGAGGTAATAATAATAGTTGAGACTTACTTCTATAAGGCAAGTGTGAACGGAAGTATATTTAATTAACCTTGTTAAGTAATAATTAATTAAAACAAATAGCAATAAATATAAATTTCAACCTAGTGTGGGGGTCTGACAACTTGTACACTTAAATTTATTTTGTTTCAAATCCACTCTGAAACTACAATCAAATATTTGTGAACTGATTTACGAAGAAATCCGATGTATAATAAATAGGACTGCTACAAAAAAAAAACGTTAGAAAGCCTTTTGGTTAAATTATTGATTAGATTACAGTTAGGTTTTTCTTACCCTCTACTGCCTACCACTAATTTTAAATGTCAATTAATTGTTTGAGAACGAAAATAGGACTAGACAATATTTGAAGTTTTGACAGTCTTTTTTAGAAAACTGAACCGGGGAGGAAAAATTGCTTTAACCCTATTTTATTATTAAAAAATAATTGAAAACTTGGAGAAAAAACAAAAATTAAATCTTTTTCTCATTTATAGGATAATGTGGGTTAAATTATTTTTAGACCGAATAAGTATTTTGATATTGAAACTGATCGTTTAACAGAAAAAAACGGGTTTATTTCATAAAAAACTTCAGCTTTAAAAATATGATTTTAAAATGCCATTTTTTAATAGTGCTGACAGCAGTGACGTGCAAGATAGTACGGGTTTACCTACTCTAAATTCCATATTCTGGAAACTGTTGGGGGAACATTTTAATTTGCATTGGCAAAATTTTTTCGAAATTAAAAAATTAGCTTTAGCGTCTGATTTTTGACTTTTTGACGTTTAAAATGAAATTTGTAGGTAAATACAAATAAAACAAATAAAAAACATTTTTAACATTTTCTTAATTATTTATGATAATTTTTATTTCAAAAAAAATTGTTTGCTATAAAAAGTTTTAAAGACTTTAAAAGAATTAATTCAAAATAGTGTTTGTTTGTAAAAATTTTAATGTAATTTAATTTTAAGCATTATTTTCATTATTTTAAAAATTCTTTTGAATTTTTCTTTGAAAATATTTTTTAATTATATTAAAATTAATATTTTTAAAGAAAATGAATTAAATATCTTTTCGGAATATCTTTGGGTCTTTTGGGATTTATTACATCTTCTTCTAAATCGGTAAATGAATGTAATTTTTTTGGATTTTCGGAATTGAGAATCACATTTTCGAGAATTCTCTCAGATTTAATGCTACGATAGAATTTAGAATAGGAGTGTTGAACTTTCTTTTATTGCACTTGCGTAATGGTTTTAGCTACTCTAAGACAATACTAGAATTCTGTTCTGCAAAAATAACTTTTAATAAAAATATTTTTCATGAATAACCCGATTATTAGGGTAAATATAAGGTACTATGAACAGTAAAATCATAATTCACATTTCAATAAAAATTAAAACCTAAATTACCCATTTTTTCGCATATTTATCTACAAAATACAAAATTTCTTATTACATGCCGGAAAATTCTATTCTATTCTATACAATACTATATCTACTGTCAAAACGAAATGTACGATTAATAATACCTCGTTTATTATTTCCATAATTTTAAAAATACAGAAGGTAAAGCATTCCACAGTAATATTATACAGTTCTTCTTTATTTTTGTAACTTACTAATTCAAAAAACCTAAAAAAAAAATTTCAAAATTCAACAACAAAAAAATATTTATCTAGACAAATATAAATTTTTTTTTTTTATTCTTCCAGAAATCTATACCTAATATTTATCCTTTTATTTTTTTATTTACTTTTATATTACATATAATAACATTGAAGATAATAAGAATATAGAGCCAACCAACATTACAAAAAAAAAAAAAGCACAACCAAACAATTCCAAAATTCCATAATACCATAAGTAAATCTTAAAAAAAAATTCAAAATTTTGTAAAACCTATTTCCAAAAATGTATAGAGCAAAATAACGGTAAAAATAAGTAAAATAAAAATCCTTTTTGATCATTGATAGGTGAAATTTGATAACATCTATTACAAATATCACTGTACTTGTCTGGTGGTGAAGAGTTAGTACTCAACATTAAATTTTATAAAAAATTTCTATCTTTTATGTTATGTTTTTGTCCCTTTTTGTTTTTTTTTTTTTTATTGCAATATTTTTTTACAGTTAATGCCATTTTTCGAATCCTTGATTCGCATTTTATTCAAAATCACCCCATTTGTTTTTTTTTTTTTTTTTGATATATTTTGAAATATTATAAGAAATTGTATATAATATACAAATTTAGAAAAAAAATACTGAAATTGTAAAATCAATTAAATAAATTGTTGAAAAAGTCAAAAGAAAAGGTAAAAAAAACAAAAATAAAAGAACACAGTCCAGTTGAGATAACGGGATAAAAACAAAATTTTTCAATTTTCATATTGAATTATATTCTTTGATTAAAAAATAAATATATAAACTTATATTAAATATATATATTTGAAAATTATGATGATTAAATGGTGACCTGAATTAAGGTCCTGCGAAAAAACGCCACTGGGGTATTATTTCCCTTTTAATGAGAAAAAACGCACTGAGGTCTTATATCTCATAGTAATTGATAAATAAAGCCTCGTGGTTTAACTTCTATTTTGAGTTAAACTACGACTTCTTTGAGAAATAAAGCCCCGTGGTGTTGTTACTCTTTCAATTGAATCTCCGACTTCTTGAAAAATAAAGTCCCAAGTTATTATTTCTAATACGTAATAAAATCCGTTTTTGTTATGTTCAAACCTGAAAAATAATATAAATATAATATATATATATATAAATAAAATATTGGATTTAAAACTATATATGCGAGATTTTACATTATGAAGCAAATTTTAGTTTGTTAAAAAGTCAAAGTTGACCCTTGTTCCAGGGTATTTATGAATTAATGTATGCAAGACTTTGGCTACAAAATCAGGTTTATATGTGTAGTTTGTAGTATAAGTGTAGTTTATATGTCAAATTATTATTTGTTTTTAAATTTTGGAAAAAGGAATACCTCTGATTTTGATTCGAACTTCAAAAGGTGTGCTAATTATTTTTGATATTATAGTTCAAGAAAGTCTGTATATATTCGTATGAAACCATTGTGCTCTTTTCATTTGCAGGTTCTATTTCCATTATTTCCCTGGGCTTTATTTCCCACCCGAAGGCGTTACCGAGGGCGTTATTTCTCATTAAATGGAAAAGAACACCCCGGGGGCTTTATTTCGCAGGGCCTTAATTCAGGTCACCGATTAAATATATAGTGAAACTCTAACCTTCTATCACCTTCATTTATTATATTACGAAATATGTATATATACGTATGCTCTTTCCAATGATTGTCTTGGCATAAACAACTTCGTAAAAAGACTTTTGCTTTGATATTATAGTAAAAAAAATATTTACAATTTTATTAACAAAAATAAACACCTATAAAAAGGATTCAAATTGCAGTATAAAGATTATTAATATCCTGTTAGAAGATAAAATTGAAAATCAAGACATAAAAATTGGAATAAGGATGAGTGTAAAAAGGAAGAGATTCTGATATTAAAAAATAAAAGACATACCCAGTCAGTAGGGAGTGTATAATATAAAAAGTATATTATTAGTAAAGAATATAGGATATAATTGAAAGAATAATTATATGTAACAAAAATCTACTCGGTTATTATACTGATGGTGAGATGTCATAAAGTCATAGGTTAGAAAACCATAATTTTAAAAGTTTGAGTCAAAAAAATCATTATTATGTATTTCAGAATTCAACTATATTATGAACGTTTTGGCGATTGAATTTGAATTGAGATTCCCGCAGCCTAGTAAAATCCTAGCTTAACAAATTACTAGAATGCTGATTTTGTATACAGCTCTTAAATCCAATTTAATTCTTTTGTTTTTATACATTTATATGTCTGGAATATGCATACATATGAAAACTACATACATCAATGCAAAAATTCCTTTTTATGTAAAATCTTGATTTCTGCGAATATATTTTGCTTCTGTATATAATCCTAAAACTTTATAGCCCTTCTAATTCAATATTTGGATGCAAAATCAGTTAGATGGGGCTTTTAGAGTTGGATGTAACATCTGATAAAAAAATCTATTATAGTTGGGTGCAATATTAGATATTCGACAGTATTTTTTTATGATATCTCGAAAATATAAATGTGAAGAATTTACTGCCGAATAATCAAATCAAATAGATTTGGCTTTAAAGTTTATCGAATGAGACATATTGCCATATATGACTTTATAGCACAATAATTCATAAACCCAAATTATCAGAATCTAATTGAGTCATAAATCCAAATTCTTTAAATATGGCCTTATGACACCTTATATTTATATTGCGGAATCTATGCGTACCATTTTGAAATTAGACTAAAAATATTACTAAACCTAAAACTGAGGTTAATTAATTTAGAAAATTAAATGCAATAAATTTTTGTATTAAATAATGAAGAGTTAATAATTTTTTAAATTAGTTAATTACATTTTTGACTATATTTAAAATAAAATTTTTGAAAATTAATTTAAAATAATGTCAAAAGTTAAAAGATAATTTAGAGAGAATCATTTAAAAATTATTAGAAATTTATTATATCTAATAATTATATTTTTAGCACTGGAGTTAATTTATAATAGTATCAAATTGTATAATATAAAATACTGAATGCATGAATATAATAACAATATGAAAGTTAGCTCAGATTTGAATATTTCAGATAGTTATTTTATTGTTATAAGTTCTAACTAGAAAAATAATTAATAATAAGTATTATTACTATCGTCCATTCAAGTGGAAGGTTTAAAGGTTTAAATACCCCGGTCTAACCTTGGTCAAATCATATCTAATAAAAGAAATATCATAAAAATATATAGCAAGAGTTTATTTTGTAATATAAAATTATATTATATAAAAAAATTTACAACAACTCTTGTATATGATAATAGATGGTGCACAAAATTAACATTTATATACAGCATTTTATTCAGGAGCTACAGCCGAGTAATCAACGGCTTAGTGAATATAACCATTAAAGAATATGAATCCCGTTGTAAATGACTTGTTAAATGACCCATTACTATTACTATAGTCACGACTCGCTCGTGAAGCGCTCCTTCTTCAAACGACTTTCATACTTAAATTATTTTTAGTATTTATAAAATAATAAATAACTGAGCTGCGACCCCCAATTTTGTGAACTAATAAGCCGTTTCCGATTTCTACTATGTTATTACGTCTTTGTAAAATTAGTCCTGCCTTACAGACAACTTAAATATAATTTTTAAGTATTTTGTAAGGGAAAAGTGGTTGTAGCCTCTACGCTATTCATGTTTGAATAATTTGACTGGTTGCAAACTGCAAGCAACTTATTTGTTAGAAATAAAACAAACGAAAGGTTGCCAACTAAATATATTATCTACATTTTCAATAATCGGAACTTTGTACCAATTGCAAAACTTGACCATCATTTATCCAAGACATACGCTAATTGGAAATTCCCTATAATTTATTTTATTTTTTATTTTCTTCCCAACAGATAATTGAAAAACAAATGAAAAAAAAATAAAAATAATTTTACTCTTATTACACTTATCCAACATTACATTCAACCTGTAAAACAAAATAGACAATTAAAATTGAAACCTATAAAATCGTGTTCAATTTTATAAAAAATCCATCTACACAAAACATTCTATAGCATTAAGAAACCCAGTTTTTAAACTAATGAATGATATTTTTTTTTTTTTCAAAAAATTATTACACCTGCCAAGTTATTTTATGCAGAATATTACATAATAATATAAAAAAACACTTATATTCTGTCCACCTCTGGTGGAGGTGTACATTTTAATTAATTTCAATGACCCTTGAAAAAAAAAATAAATTGCGTACACTTATTTTGAAATTATTACAAAAAAAAAAAAAAAAAAACAGCGAAAAATAAATTTAAAGAGGCTTTATTGAAACCATAAAAGTTTTTTTTTTTTTTTAAATAATAACCATTGGCACTCTCTTTTATATTTTTAATGCACTTTTAAAATAAATGACCACCACTATACAAGTAGTATTAACACATTATGAACGAATGACTGTAAAACCACCTCGTCACATCCCTGCTTTATTCCAAATACCTTTTCAATTTTTAAAACTCACATTTTTTCATGTATTTATATGGTATTCATAATTTTCAATTATATTAAATGTTATTGAAAGTGTAAAAGAGATAGAAAATAATAAAGTGTAATCATATCAAATTGTCCTACCACTGACTTGTTTCAGTACCATTAAAAAAGACAAAGTAATCCTATTACTTAAAATGCCTATTACCTTTATGAAAATGTTAAGTTGGTTGTTTTTCTATCTTTTAACTCTCTCCCTCTCTCTCTCTCTCTCTCTCTCACTCTTTTAGTTTAATTTTTCTTATACTCGGTCTTCTTTTTTTGTGTTTTTTTTTTTTTGTATTTTATAACAATGTCAAGTGTCATCATATTTACATTCATCTGTACACCTGTAAATAACTATCCAACCCTTATTATATAGTATAAGTTACAAGTAGTGAAGGTAAGCACATACCATAGACCCAATGGGACAAAAAAAACAAAATATCAAAGTACATACGAACATAAGAAAGGAAGAAAATATAAAGAAAATACAAAAAAAAATTACGTGAAAGTGTCGTTAAAACGGATGAATAACATATTAAAAAGGGAAAGACACTTGATTGCTTTTGATTATGTTCAATCTATATAGACATATATGGCACTTCAATATTTTACCATTGAAACTAAAAGAAAAATTAAAAAATAAAAGCAAGCACCTATCGGTCGGTCTCTTTCAGGCATTTAAATTCAAAAAAAAAATATTGAAAAAAAAAAAAAACAAATCTAAACAAAAATAGAACTGAAGGCAAATCATAGAGAAATTAAAATAAAAGATTGACAGGGTTGTATTATATAAAAACAAGTAAAGAAACAGTCAGTCGGTGCAACCGACTTAGAAATACCCTACACCTATTTGGTTCAAATTTAAGGACATATCCATAAGTCATTTTAACACCATAGAAGCTGTTATTAATTTGATCGTAAGACATAGCTAACCAAATTAACTGTATAATACTAAAAACATTTTCTAATTACCCTATCTATTAAAAAATACTACAAATTCTTACTAATTTATCTATTTAAAAATATTAAAAAACAAACAAACTTGAAATAAATGAAAATATATTTATTCCAATTCAATTACAAAATGAAAAAATTCTAATTATTAAATTTTGTGATAAAAAGATAATCAAAGCATTATATATTTAATAATCCAAATTTTTAAAAATTGCAATTATTTTAAATGGTTAGTTTATATACCTAATAGAAAAACTTATAAACGCAAAATATGCAATAAATGTATTTCTAAAATACAATTAAAAATTTACACCTTTTCATATAATTCATTTAAATATAAAAATAAATTTTACATAAATGCAGCAAGTACCTTTGAACATAGCTGAACCACTACAATTAAGTCTAGATTTCGGAGACACATAGGACATAGGAAATATATTCTTTGGCTTCGAAATTAAACTCGACCACAACCAATTCCTATGGTACTTTCATTACTAGTATCCTACTGTTAAATTTCATCTAAATACCGGCATTATTTTTTGAGTTATGGTGTTTTTAAGGTTCCAGGACCCGAAATTATGGTACGATTTCGCCCATATGCAGTCCCGTCATACTTTCAATACTAGTTAACCCTTGTACACAATTGGAACGCTCTATCTTAATTTTAAGTTACTAGTTTTATTAATTTCGATGATTAGCTTTTACACATTGGGGGGTCTAAGAGAGGTTCTGAACCACCACTCCAATTGATCCCAAATTAGGGGGGCACGCAAGAAATAGTAAAGAACACCCTTGTGGCAAATTGGAAGCTTCTACATTTGTTTCAAGTAACTATCTTTATTAATTTCGAAAATATGCTTTAAGGGCCTAAGAACTGAGTGGCTGGTCTCCGATTCACTACTCCAATGGGGCCCAAATTTCAAAGACACTTACGAAATAGGAAGGGACACCCTGATACCAAATTTGGAGGTTCTATCTTCATTGGTTTCGGAATTATGCTCGTTTGGCCTAAATTCGATCAAAAAGTTCTAAGTTCCGAACCCATTGTCCAATCCTCACTGTACGTAATCACCGTCGTAGTTTCGCTGCCAATAACCTACAGCACAAATTTCATGAAGATAGCCTCATTAGTTGTTGAGTTATCGTGATTTTTTTAATAAGTTCCTTAGCCCTGACATCGATTAAAAGGTCCGGAATCCGAACCGTTGGGCTGATTTCGCCCTTATATAGTCCCCGCTATACTTATAGTACTAGTTAACCCTTGTACACAATTTGAAAGGTCTATCCTAATTTTAAGTAACTATTTTTAGTAATTTCGATTATAAGCCTTTAAAACTTGGGAGGTCTGAGAGGGGTACAGAACAACCACTCCAATTGATCCCAAATTAGGGGAACACGCAAGAGATAGTAAAGAACACCCTTGTGGCAAATTGGAAGCTTCTACATTTTTTCAAGTTGTTATCTTTATTAATTTTAAAGATATGCTTTAAGGTCTTCGGAAATGTGTGGCTGGTCCCCGACCCACTACTCCAATCGGACCCAAATTCACAAGACACTTAGGAAATAGGAAGGGACACCCTGATACTAAATTTGGAGGTTCTATCTTCATTGGTTTCGGAATTATGCTCGTTTGGCCTAAATTCGATCAAAAAGTTCTAGGTTCCGAACCCATGGTCCAATCCCGACCTTACGCAATTCCCGAAGTATCTTCACTACTAGTAACCTACAGCACAAATTTGATGAAGATAGCGTCCTTAGTTGTTGAGTTATCGTGATTTTTTATATTTGTTCGTTAGCCCTGAAACCGATTAAAAGGTCCAGAATTCGAACCCATGGGCCGATTTCGCCCATATGCAATCCCCGCCGTACTTTCAGTCCTAGTAACCTACAGTTAAAATTTCATCAAGATAGCTCCATTATTTTTTGAGTTATCGTGCCTACGGACGGACGGACGGACGGACGGACGGACGGACGGACATGGCTATATCGACTAAGGCGGTCACGCTGATCACAAATATATATACTTTTCCATATCTAGCTCGCTTCCTTTAGGTGGTTACAAACACCATACCAAAGTTAATATACCCTTTTACCTATTCTATAGGTGTAGGGTATAAAAAAGGTGAATATTTAGTATTTACTATAGGTACCTTGAGGTATAGTAAATGTCAGAATTGATTTTTGACTATTTTCAATACAAGAGTAAAAAAATCGGCTTATTCGGTTACATATTTTCCAGTGGCTCAAATTTTGAATACTACACACTGCCTTCGGTAATATGTAAGTTAATATTAACGATAGCCTTGATATGTATATAAAGTTTTGGTAAATGAATGGATCAACGAGTTTCTGGAGGATAGCCGAGTAATCAATGGCTTCGTGAATATAACGATTAAAAAAACTGAAGCCTAGTGTAATTAACTTGTTAAATGCCCGATTACTATAACTATAGTCGTAACACGCTCGCGAAGTACTCTAACTTCAAACGACTTAATATAGAAGTAATATAAAAGTCAATATTAACGGTAACAGTGATAATATGTATAAAAATTTGGTAATTGATTGGCTCCATAAGCATTAAAATCATTTATGTATAACGAAGAGCGTCTTCGATTTCGAGGTATCTGAAACCTAGGAACTGATTATTAAGTTGTACAGCCTCACGACACGCTCGTGAAGCGCTCTAACTTCAAGCGACTTAATATGTTGTACAGCAAAATTGTAAAATTAACATCATATGTTTTCTTCATTCTCATGATTTAAGAACTTTATAGAGGGAGATATCGCCTTTTTCCAATATTAATTTTTAGATTTTTTTGACTACAAGGTCATACGGGTATTCCAGAGTTGACACAGTCTACTCCACTACACTTTTCCTCGATTTTTTTATAAGTGTGTGTTTTTCACCTAATTAAACTTTCATTAAGTTGTTGTCAAATATGGTTTTGGTACAACATAAATTTATCACATAAATTATAATTTTAATAGTGATTAAATGTTAATACAAATGAGCCTAGATCTCGTTTAACAGAAAATGCCTCATCTCAAATAAATCAAAAATCCATCCCTGATTATTCAATCAATTTACATCAATATCAAATTTACATTCTTTGACTAATCGTTAACAATTATCATAATATAATCATCTACACTTATACATATATATACCATGTAATGTTTTAACTTGTACCTTAAAGGCTACTTTTATCGTTTACAAGAAAATCTTTAAATTATTTTGTTTTTATTTTTATTTTTTTTATTAATAATCTTGTATAAAATTAATTTTAATAGTTAACTACCGGGTATAATATTTATGAAATTCAACTAAAACATTCTTTAATGACTCCTTCATTTGTATTATACGTTTTATACACATCCCTAGCTCTATCCCCATCCCCTTTTTCCACTACACCTACTACTCTTCATATCACACCTTATTTCAATCTCTTGCCTCTCTCTCTCTATGAGAATATTAAATAACGTAAAATAAAAACTTGATTACGTTATATTTAACTGTTAACTAAAAAATAAAACACTATTTTAGTTTTGTACAGTTAGTTGTATGTTCATTACCGTTAGTATTTTATTTTGTTTTTATTATTTTTTTTATAGTATTTATTGGTGTTGTTATTATATAAATATTTTCTTACTTAGTTACGTGTACTTGTATCCTTCCTGTTTTCAGTAGTTCTAATTTTTAAATGGACGAAATCATGTGTGAATGAAAAGGAAAAATAAATATTTATATATGTACGTATATACATATATAAATAAATATTTAAGGTATGTATATTTTATATATATAATAGTGTATGGAAATAGTATGGGAAGTGTAATAAAATGCGTGTAATGTGTAACATTTAACGGAAGGAAGTTTAAAATTCTAAAGCTGATGCGGATTTCCATTGTTTGAATAAAAAAAAAAAAAAAATAAGAACAACAACAAAAACATGAAAAAAACTAATATGTATAGGGAACAAAAAATTAGAAGGTGAGGCTAAATAGTTATATTGGTGATTAAAAAGTAACAGTGGAGGCAATATATAGTTAAGAAATTTTTTTTTAAAATTTTGAAGGTAAATATTGTTTTGAGTACAATTTTTTTCTTTTAATTAATTTTTTTGTAAAAAAATTTAAAATTAGATTTAAACGAGTTAAATTAATTAATTAATATGAAATAGATTTAAATATAATTACTCGATTTATGTAATTCATTTATAATAAACTTACGATGCATAAATATATATATATATTGGCTATCCATCGAATTACAATATATAATTAAATAATTAAATAAAATAAAACTACGTTATTAAGAAGTCATGTAGAAGTAACTCTGTTCAACACAATTATATAATTTAATTTTCAGGGCCATAATTCAAATATGAAAGTAAACACCTGTCATAAAACACATGTCTTGATTTGGAATTTCAAAAAGAACTGTTATATACAAACTTGTATTTTGTTTTTAATCATCAATGTTAAAGGATTCATTATATAACGGTGAATACTCAATATTTTTCTATTTTATTATGATATACTCCTCAATACTATCTTCAATATTTTTGTACCTCTTATTCGGTAATTTTTGTTTTTGTTGTTAATTTTTAAATTGGTTCTTTTTAGGTTTTGACAGGAATGTGAAAGCCAACTGAACCGCTACTCTTATTAAAAACAATTCAAAACAAATTTCAACGATATAAAAGAAACAGGACAGAACAACTTACACGAAATTTAAAACTTCCATTTTTGATGCTTGATATAAGCCGATTTGTCCTGTAGGTAAATACGAAAGTTTCCAGAATCCAATATGGTCTGCATTTTTTTATTTCAACTTACTGTCTTTCTTTTATCATTTGTAACCTACTGTTTAATCATTAACCAGTATGAAACCGTTTAATCATTTTTTAAGCAATCGTACCACATAATCAAGACCATATACGAATATGTCCATTATATTAAACTTCCTTCTTTTTCCTTGGTTACAAACACCATATACCAAAGTTAATATATTTCTTTTATACCTTTTAAGGTGAAGGTTATGACAATTTGTCAAAGCTATCAGAAGTCTCTGAGTATAATAAACTATCAGATATCTCATCTCACATCTTTAGTTATCTGGCCAATGGCGTAGTGTTAAAAACACCACCTTTCATGTGGAAAGTCTCGAGTTCAAACGCTGGTCAGACCATATCTAAAAAAAAAAAAATGGTGAAATTGTATAATTATATCGTAATAGTTAATATCGTAATATACGAGTAATGTAAGAAATTAATATAAATATATAAATAACTCTTGTGTAGGATACAAGACGCAAAAATTAAAATTTGCGCATTCATAATCTTATACAATAGCTACAGCCGAGTAATCAACGGCTTAGTTAATATATATAGTTAATATTAAAAAAACTGAAGCCTAATCTAGTTTTGGAAAAACTTTTTTAAGTATTTATAAGAGATTAGATTTTGAACTTTCTAAATTGTCCAAAAGTGGATGTAACTTTAAATTTAAATATATTTAAAGATATTTTTAGTTTTAAAAATATTAAATTAGTTTCTCGAACCTTCAACCTTCTTTGACAGAAGTTTTCAATAGAAAAAGAAGTTTTGGAGAAGAAAAGAAAATGTGCAGACCTAGAAAATTGTAACAACATTTAAACAACGATTCCAAATTCTTAGACTATTATTAAATCAATTTTTGTGATATCTTAAGTTCTGTTTATTTAATAATTTAATTTAATAGAAATAAAATTAATTTATACGCAGTTTTATAAATAATGCATTTATAAATATGTTTTAATAAAAACTACATATTTTATTTAATTTATTTGATTTTGAATATTTAAACGTTAAAAAATTTGCCTGTAAAAATATAATATATAAAAAAAAAATTAATTTAATTTTGAATAATTTAAATAATTTAAAATGGAAAACGGATGTTAAAAAAGATGACATTTTATGAAATGTAAACAAACTAACATCAAAAATAATATTTACTTATGTTTTATGTAAATTGTAAATTTATTTTAAGTTTTGTTTTTATTATTATAATTAATTTTCATAAATACATACATATATATATATATATATAAATATATATTTAAATAAATATTTAATTCATAAGAATATTCAATTAAAGGAAAATTAATTAACAAGAGTTTTATTAAAATTTAAAAGTTTAAATGTTTTTTTAAAATAATAATATTTAAAATATTTTTTAAAGGTTAATTTTTTCATCTTCGATCATATTAACGTATAGATAGAGCAAGGCCTTTATATGCAAGGTTCGAGACACTATTTCGCTTGATATTTTCAATTAAATCAAATAAATTAAAAAATTATGAATGAAAATGTTAATGATTTTTAATGAAACAAATAAGAACCGGTGATTTAAAAAACTCCCATAAGGAGTCGTGTATAAATAAGATCTAATTTGAAAGTTGCTCTTTTAGCACTGTGGCTGTAGTGTATAGGGGCATTGGATAAAGTATAAAAATAAAAATGTATTGAAATTGAAAAAAATTATTGTATTTATAATTCTATATTATTTTTGTAATTTCAATAAAAAAAAATAAAAATTAGATTTAAAGAATAAATTATATCTAGAATGTCCCGAATACGATTCCCTCGAATTCCAATAATACTTATTAACTTAACGAATATTGTTACCTTACATTTCCAGGGCTTATTATAGAATTTTAATATTTTTCATTTTATACAAACCTTTGTAAGAATATTGAGGTCTTCAAATATTGACTAATTTCTGAAAATAATTCAAAAACCCTCTTTCTACAAGTTAAAATATGAAATCAATATTTTCCAAATCAATACAAAAATATGTACTAATAAATTTAACGTTTGTTGTACAGAAATATTACATCATCCAGTTAATGTAATGCTCATATAAAAGAATCCAGTAATGCTCATATAAAAGAAGGAGTTCTATAGCAGCTACTGAAACCTCCTACAATAGACCAACCAAATTTTGCAGTAACTTTGGCCATAAAACTAAACTACGGCTGAATTTCGATTCTGATGCGAGCCATACACTTGAGTATATATCTACCCCCCTCCTATGACTGATGGTCATACAGGAATAATGAAATACAAAATATAAACACATTTAATATACATATAAACAAATAATTTAATTGAATAATATAGCTCGCAGATACAAAATGACCTACCTACAGACCTACAATTCAAATGCAAAATGTTTACAATATATTTTAACAATAATAATTTAAATCATCTTATGTTTTAATTGAATGTGAAATTAATTAAGACCAAAATGTGGCAACATGTAGCCTATAATACTGTAACACTGTTAAAACTGTAATCTGTAACTGGAACTGTTAGAACTTAAAAAATGAAAACTAACCCATTTTTAACTCAAAACTAATTTTTAAGAAATTTAAGAAAAATTTTAGTGAAAGAAACCCTTAGTTACTTATTTAATTTAAAATCGACTCCAAACTCTATGTCACCAACCACTTTTCCTCTTTTGATAAATTTTTATATCATAAGTTTTAAAATTTTTGATTAGTAAAAAACAGTTCTGATTAGTAAATCTTATCAAAGAACTATAGGTCTAAGAATGAAAATTCCTTTAAAACTAGTAATTAAGACGACATTGAACAGTATAATAATGAGAGATGCATAACCTCTTTGTATTGGGCAGATAATAGGAAAATTCCCTTTAATTACATTTAAGAGATCATTTGGTTACTATTGATATTAGTAGGATATAATTATTACATTAAACTTTATCAACACTATAAAGTAATTTTCAAAAATTATATTAGTCCTATAACTTTTCTTTTTCAACTTTTCTTAACTTGCAATAGTTAATTTAAATAACCTTGGCAGTTTTACTTTCCAACCCATTTAAAGTGATTTAAAATTTTCAAAAAATTAAAAAAAAAAAAAAAAAATCAAAATTTATTTTTCCTTTAATAAGTATAAAACTTTAAGTTCAGAATTTAATAGTCCGTATATTATCTAACTAACAAATAAAAAAAAACGAGGAAGAGTGTAGTAGAGTAGACTGTGACAACTCTGGGATACCCGTATGACCGTAACATATACATTATATCATCCGGTTAATTACTTTTGGCAAAATTTCAAACATTCAGTTTTATTAGGTGTAGAGTTATGCTCATATAAAAGAAGGAGTTGTATGGCAGCTACTCGAACCCTTTGCAGTAGACCAACCAAATTTTGCAGTAACTTTGGCCATTACACTAAACTATTTTTTGCAAAATTTCAGACACCCAGCTTCATCAGGAGTAGTGTAAAGCTCATATAAAAGAAGGAGTTGTTGTATGGCAGCTACTCGAACCCTCTGCAGTAGACCAACCAAATTTTGCAGTAACTTTGGCCATTATACTAAACTAATTTTGGCAAAATTTCAGACACGCAGCTTCCATAGATATAGAGTAATGCTTATATAAAATTAGAAGTTGTATGGCAGGTACTCGAACCCGTGGACCAAAATGGCTGAATTTAAATAGCGATTCCGTTTTTTGCATAAAAACTAATTTTTGAAAATTTCATAATCCTAGCTCCTTTACTTTTTGAGTTATCGTGATAACGGACGGACGGACGGACGGATATACATAGCTAAATCGATTTATTTTTCGATTCTGATCCGATCCATACACTTGAGTCTATATTTACCCCCCCTCCTTCTCTGCGTCAGAAACGTAATGGCAAATTTATTATACCCTTGGACTATATAGTCATAAGGGTATAAAAAGCACAAAAAAATAAAAAATTTATTATACTTGCGTAAACATTGCAGTAATTTTCTGAATAAAAAATATATTAAATCAGAACTATCCACCTACACACACACATATATAATAATATACAAATTCTTACTACTAGTTTCAATAAAATATTATAATTTAAATATTTAATTTTTGATTTGGAAATAAGAATAAAGTGTAACTGAGTGTTTCGAAAATGAAAATGTCTTACAGTTTGAAATGAAAACTTCATGAAAAATTTAAAATAAAGAAAATTTTTAAAATAAAAACCAAAAAAGAAAAACAGTTATTTCTTTTTTTATTCATTATATCTACTATGTAAAAACGAAAATTTAAGGCGTTAAACAATCAAGATAACACTTTTCTTGTGCATTTTTTTTTTTTTTTTTTTATTTTTTTTTTTTTTTTTTGAAGTGAGAAGAAAATGGAAAATTTATAGAATTTTAAAGTTTTTACTCTTAATTTTTTTTTATTTTTTGTTTTTCATGGACTTAACTTTATATATTTGTATAGATATATACATATATATTGTATATATTAATATACATATATATACATATATATATATATATATATATATAATATTAATAAAGAATTGTAAAAGTTTTCAAAAAATGATGATATTTCTAGGAAAGGATAAGAAAAATAAACTTAATTTTCTTTTAAATGTATATAAATATATACATACATATATATATATATATAATATATATGGAATATAAATTGTAATTAAAAATATATAATAGCCTATGATATATGCAATTTACAAACAAAAATCTTAACTGTAATTTCTTACAATAGCAATTTATATATTAGTTTGTATATAAGTATATATATACACAATTATACATAAAATCACAGTAAATTTTATTTTTTGAATATAATTTTAAATAACTGTAATGGAATTAAAAACTGACCATTTAACTTCCGGTTGTTATGACTTTTAATAGCGCATTTATTGTACATATAACTTTAGTGAATAGCGCCTTTAGTAGTATAAAAGACTCATTAAATACATAAGAAAAACTTGGTATTACTATATAACTCTGAATCCTTGTAAGGTAATATCGGTTGCAAGCTCGGGACGTTCTTAATAATATTCTAAGGATTGTCTTGTTATTGTTTCAGGTTAAGAAGAAGGTATCAAAAGTTTACGGAGGTAATTGCAAGAAGATCCTCTGATGAACTGTTCTGTTCTTTTAAACTCTGAGTTAATTGTTCAACAACCAAAATCATCCTGTTTTTAAAACAAATTTAGAAACCTTTCATATAAATGTACAGTTTGATTTTGGGGAACCGGAATTAGGATAGTGGGCTAATAGACTGGAGTTATGTAATTACGAATTAGATGGGATAAGTTGGAAGGACATTATGATGATGGTTTCTCTGGTTTATAGAATAGTATCTGCCGCACTAATTATAACACGCTTAACAACTTTGAAACGGGCGTCAGTAATTGTTTTATTTAGTTTTATTTGTATTTAAACAGAATGTTCGTTGCAAAGCAGATACTCGAGTAGTTACCTATAAAACAAGTTTAGACACTCAATTATTCAGGGATGGTTAAGTGGAATTAACTAAGTACCATTAGGGTAATTTATGGTATATTGTCTGTTTTGCATTTACTTGTCCCTTCCCTAAAAACCACAAACATTTGGTTGCATCTTTTACCAATTCAAAAATATTATTTCACTGGAAAAATTTTTGGTTAACCGAAAACCACGATGTCAAGGTTAATTCTAATGTACTTGATATCTATAAATGGACGCAAGTAAGTATAACAATAAAAGTACAACGAATCATTCACAGAAGATATCATGCAGGATTTTTGTAAGCTACTCAGCAATTTCTATTACCAAAAATAAAATTTATTTATAAACAGACCCTAACCTCATAGCAATCTGATAAGTGCGGCTAAGCATTTCTTCTCTTTTCAGTCTTGGCAGATTATAATATATATTAATTTTATAAGTAATCTTATTTATTTTGTTTATATCATATATTTTTTAACTATATATATTTGGTTGCGATGGAGATTTGTAAAGAAAAATTTAATACACGAGTGGATGATAGCATTAACTTACAAAATTAAAGTTTTGGAGTTAAAAGTTTTTTACAGAACTTTTCTGAGTATATGATTCTTCAAAAGTTATGACGTATGAAGATGATTATAAATAATAATAAAGTTCTCCTATTAAAAGTTATCAAAAACAAACTTAAATTTTCTGGTATTCTAGACTTATGAGGAAAAACTTAATTTGAAAGAATTTTTATAGAACGCCTTCTTCGACACGTGTGTTAAATTATTTTTAATAAGCCAAATGCTTACCCACTACAACACCGAGGCCTGCAAAAATAAAAGGTTTTTTACAATACAATTAAAAATTTCTAAATAATCTATATATATAAAAGGGAAAGTTTGTTTGTATGTTTGTTTGTTTGTTTGTATGTAGCGAATACAATCCTAAACTGCCCAGCCGATTTTCATGAAAATTTGTATATAGGGGTTTTTGGGTACGGAAAGAAATCGTGGCCCAAAAATTTTGCTCTAACGGACCGCCAAGTTGGGGCTGTGGTGCAAGTATTTAAACTTCTTTGTTCTAAAATGAAAACGGTTTGACCGATTGACTTCAAATTTTGAATACGTGATGCTCTTTGACACTATTGACAGTTTTGGAATTTGTTAACCCATTTCGGGGCGACGGGTGGTCAAAAAAAATGTTGGCTCCAAATTTTGTCCGATTTTACGAAATTCTGCTTTGGCTTAAAAGAAAGCCCCAAAAAAAATTTTGTTGAGTTCCATTAACCCATTGCCACCCAACAGCTTTTTATAGGTTTTTTCAATACTATACTCTAAATTCGAAACGGTTTGACCAATTGACTTCAAATTTTGTAAAAGTGATTCTCCTTGAGAATTGAGTTGACACTATTAACAGTTTTGGAATTTGTTAAGCCATGTCGGGCCGACGGGTGGTCAAAAATATTTTGGGTCCAAATTTTGTCCGATTTTACGAAATTCTGCTTTAGCTTTAAAGAAATCCCCAAAAAAAATTTTGTTGAGTTCCATTAACCCATTGCGGCCCAAAAGCTTTTTATAGGTTTTTTCAATACTTTACTCTAAATTCGAAACGGTTTTGACCAATTGACTTCAAATTTTGTATACGTGATGCTCCTTGAGAATTGAGTTGACACTATTAACAGTTTTGGAGTTTGTTAACCCATGTCGGGCCGACGGTTGGTCAAAAAAAAATTTTGGGTCCAAATTTTGTCCGATTTTATGAAATTCAGCTTTGGCTAAAAAGAAAACCCACAAAAAAATTTTGTTGAGTTCCATTAACCCATTGCGGCCCAAAAGCTTTTTATAGGTTTTTTCAATACTTTACTCTAAATTCGAAACGGTTTGACCAATTGACTTCAAATTTTGTATACGTGATGCTCCTTGAGAATTGAGTTGACACTATTAACAGTTTTGGAGTTTGTTAACCCATGTCGGGCCGACGGTTGGTCAAAAAAAAATTTTGGCTCCAAATTTTGTCCGATTTTACGAAATTCTGCTTTGGCTTAAAAGAAAGCCCCAAAAAAAATTTTGTTGAGTTCCATTAACCCATTGCCACCCAACAGCTTTTTATAGGTTTTTTCAATACTATACTCTAAATTCGAAACGGTTTGACCAATTGACTTCAAATTTTGTACAAGTGATTCTCCTTGAGAATTGAGTTGACACTATTAACAGTTTTGGAATTTGTTAAGCCATGTCGGGCCGACGGGTGGTCAAAAATATTTTGGGTCCAAATTTTGTCCGATTTTACGAAATTCTGCTTTAGCTTTAAAGAAAGTCCCAAAAAAAATTTTGTTGAGTTCCATTAACCCATTGCGGCCCAAAAGCTTTTTATAGGTTTTTTCAATACTTTACTCTAAATTCGAAACGGTTTGACCAATTGACTTCAAATTTTGTATACGTGATGCTCCTTGAGAATTGAGTTGACACTATTAACAGTTTTGGAGTTTGTTAACCCATGTTAAGCCGACGGGGTGTCAAAAAAAATTTTGGGTCCGAATTTTGTCCGATTTTATGAAATTCAGCTTTGGCTAAAAAGAAAACCCACAAAAAAATTTTGTTGAGTTTCATTAACCCATTGGGGCCAACAGCTTTTTGTAGGTTTTTTCAATACTTAACTCTAAATTAAAAACGGTTTAACCGATTTTCTTTAAATTTTGTTTACGTGCTCCCCTGTGAGAATTGAGTTGGCACTGTTAACAGGGTTGGAATTTGTTAACCCATGTCGGCCCGACGGTTGGTCAAAATAATTTTGGAAGGTGATATTGTCAAAATTTGCGAAGTACTGCTAAAAAGAAAGCCTCAAAAAAATTTTGTTGAGTTATTTGGAAGCAAATTACGTACAATTTTGCGCAATACTGCTTTGCCCAAAGATAAAGTGTAGTTCCGTTAACCCAGTGGGGCACAGTGGCTTTTAATAGATTTTTGCGTTACTTAACTCTCAATTAGAAACGATTTGACCGGTTTACCTCAAATTTTATATGTGTGAACCAACTTGAAAATGAGGTTGAGTCTGTTAACAGTCGGCCCTACGAATTTTCAAAAAATTTTTTTTGGAAGTAAATTACGTCAAAATTTGGAAAGTAGTTTGTACTGCTTTGAATTACAGAAAGTTTCAAAAATTACTAGAATAATCCTAGAAAAATCGTTTTAAAAAGATTGCTTTCACACATTTTAAAATTTACATGTGTAAACCGTGTGTAAGTTTTGTGTTAACTTTTTGCAGTAACATCAAATTCAATTAAACCTCCATTGAGAGGCGCAGCAACGCGCACCGGGTATTAGCTAGTTTATTTTAAAAAATAGTTCTCAATTCTACTACAATTTTAATGAAGGTAAAAATTCCTACATACAAAAATGTTTTTTATATGATTTTTCCGAAATTTTCCTTTTAATTAAAGGTGGTAACTGTAATGTTTAAAAGTTATATTTGCATTTTACAAAATAACTTTTCCTGTTAGCCTATTGTAAATGCAAATATAGATATATTATATATTTTTACATTTTCTGATTTTATTATTTATATACAAACATATATATATAAATAATAGATTTATATTTATATAGTAAGATTTAGAGATAGTTAAATAGCATTTCAGTTTTAAAGTTACAAAAAAAAAAAAACAAGATTTATCTGACACTATCCGGGTCGAAAAATAATAGTAAAAGTTTTATTTTAAACCGACACACATATACCTATAAACACGCATACAATATATATATTAATGTTTTCAGTTAAAAAAAAAAAGTATTTAAAATAATTGCATATGAACTAGGAGGAATTTAAAAAAAAAAGTTATTATTTTAAAATGTTTCTTTTTGTTTTTTGGAATTGTTATTGTTTTTGTTTTAAATTTTTTTTGAGTTACACATTTAAAATTATTTTAAAGTGCAGACAAATATTGTCTAAAAAAAAAATTCAGAAAAAAAGTTTTTTAATATAATCGAAGATTTATTTAGTTTAAATAATATCGACATATTGTGGTTGAAATTTAGTCGTTTCAATAACAAAGTTTAAAACATGATAATTTAAAAATTATATTTATATTATTTATAACATTGTTCTTCTTCTATCTGATATTTTTTATGTTCCAACTAATTAATTTTCACTTTAATATTTAATTTAATTGAATTATGATTTGTATCATTGATCTTAAAGCAATTTTGTTGGGTCCTATTCATATCAGATGTTAAGTTTTTAAAACGTTCTTCGTAAGGTCCAATTACGGAAGCAAATTTGTTTGAAGGACTTAGGATATTTAATTTTGTAAAAAGAATTATAGAGCCACAAATCAGATAAAGTAATCAGAAAGCGTTTCATTTTATCCTTACTCAAAATAAAACATCACTTCGTATCTCACCGCCAATCCTTACTCCTTATCCATTATGCTGCGTAAGCACTTAAAAAGTTCGTCCCACTATTTTCGTTGGCAGACTTTTTTTCACATGACTTTTCACAAAGGCTTTCCACCTACTTCTATTTTGTGCAATGACTTTTATTTGGATTCATGTCTTGTTAATTTGAGTTACTTTTCTCTCTATAGTTCTGCGCCATCTTCATTTAGGTCTTCCAACATTTCTCTTTCTTTGCAAATTCTATTCCAGTGATTGTCTTACATATCAGTTAACAGGTTTCTAAGAATTTGACATACCCAGCAGTACTTTCTTTTCTTGATTGTCATTTTAATTGTCTGTTGATCAGTATAATCTTAAAAAGAAATTCATTACTAATTCTCTTTGCCAATGTATTTTGCATATAATTCCGAAACATTTGTTTATGAATTTGTTCTGCATCATAATTTGATTATCTGACTCTTGTGTTACCATAAAGTTAAAAAGTTTGGATATTTTTGTTTTATCTAAATAACTTATTAAACGTTGTAAAAGATTGATTTTGACACACGCAGCCTCATCAATTACTTAAAAATTTTAGTTTTGAGTTCAAAAAAATTTTATTTTTAACATTAAATTCAAAAATTATTCATTAAATAAGTACACATATGTGCATACATAATTGATAATATATCCTTATTCCCCATATTTTTACAGTATATTATGAAACACCTCCTAGACGCCTAAAGCTAAGCAAAAAAATATATATTTTAGCTTTTCTTCAGTATGTAGAAGAACAGGTTATAAGTTCGTCGGTCACAAAAATATTAGAGTTTGTTCCGTTCTGTGTGTTTTTGTATGTATGTTTGTATGTATAGGTGTAATGCTTTCTTCGTCACAAGTAAAGTTAAGTTCGTAGATGGACCAAATCCGACCATCGGCAGGCTCTCAAATAAAAATATCAAATTTTTTTCAAAATCTTGAGTTCTAACGATCAGAATAAATGTATTAAATAGTATTGGATTTGTATAATCTATAATAGTATTCAAATCTATGGTGCAGAGTTAGAACTCCCAGGGTCATAAGTCCCTTAGGGATCCGCCTTAGGATCCACTTAGTGAGTTATAACTCTCTTTATTAAATTTTGAGTTATAAAACCATATAACTTAAATTGTGTGATTGAGCGTCAAAAAAGTCAAAATTTTGAAAAAAAAATCTGAAAGTCTTTTCTGATCTATATAATTTAAAGTATGATAATATACTGTAAAGGGACCCACTTGAAAAGGGGCTTATGTCCCACGTAAATATTTTAATAGTCCCTTAGTGAGTTATGTCCCACTAAGTGATTAAGAGACTAATAACCCTGGGAGTCATAAGAGACTTATAATCCTGGGAGTCATAAGAGACTTATAATCCTGGGAGACATAAGAGACTAATAACCCTGGGAGTCATAAGAGACTTATAATCCTGGGAGTCATAAGAGACTAATAACCCTGGGAGTCATAAGAGACTTATAACCCTGGAAGTTCTGACCCTGCACCCAAATCTGTAATAGACTTAGTAATGAGGTCTTACAATATTGACTTATCATTTATGAAATGTTAATAAAATTGTTTCTATAGGTACTTAATATTAAAGCAAGGATTTTGGCAACAAATAATAATATTACTACACCAACAACTACAACAACAACAACATAATTATATTTTTCAAATAATTTAAAAAAAAAACTAAATTTAAAAACGATAGAACGAAATCGGAAGTCAAACCAACAAAAAAAAGGTTTTGATTAAAAACAAAAGAATAACAATATGATATTCTTTAAAAAGAAAAGGAATCCTTTCATTTTTAAACAAAATTTTAACCATAAAATCACAATATTTTCATTTCCACTGTTTTTATCTCAATGACTAGTAACACTATCAGTCATTTTAACCCTCTTTCAATGTTAAATTACAGTTAAAAAAATCCTAAAAAGAACTTGTCAATTTAGATGGTATTGGTATCCTTTTTTTTTAATTCAAAAATATATTTTTAAAGGATATCTATCACAATATTTATTTTTCTTTTATATTAAAAAAAAAAAAACAAATAAATTCAGAACCATTAAGATTTTCCAGATATGTTTCTTTTTTGTTCACTAGCCTCAAAAGAAAAACAATGCGTCCAAGGGTCTGGACTTTAAATTGTTAAATTTCTTGTCAAAACAAAGCAATTCTATTAACTTTTACAATAAGTAATAATAATAGTCCTTTCTTTTTTCATTTGTTTTATTTAACTGGATATTTCTGTTTTTGCTTTCATTTTCTATTTTATATTAAACACATTTTAAAATCACCACAAAAAGTGAAAAGTGGTGGTAGTGGTGGTGGTGGTATTGGTAAAAATTTGTTTTATTTTTTTTTTGAAAAGAAAATTGTGCCTAATAATTTTATCAGATCAAACAAATGTTTGTTTCCTCCTTTTTTATTTATTTATAAAAATAAAATTATTTATTTATTTATTTATTAGATTATGCATATGGATGTAAAAATACACACATACATAGGAAAATGTGTAAAAAAAGGATATCTTATCATAAATTTCTAGTATTTACTTCATTAAATATTATTTGTTTTAAAAAAAAAATGGTCAATGGCTAAAATATATGAATAAGATAAATGAGACCCTTATATGTGATTTCTAAGCAACAATTGAATTAAGTCAAACCCTCAGATATAATAATGGAGACTCATAGTTGGGCTTTAAGGGTGGATTTATATTAGAATTGCGGTATTTGATAAGAGCAAAGCGTAGAAAATTTTATACAAGATTTTAATAGAGGTGTTTATATTGGAGCATCGCTTTGATGAAAAGTAAACCATATATAATATTTTACGCTATGCTCTTATCGAAGCTCTTATCACTTATCGAAGCTCCAATATAGTTGTCTTAGTTAAGCAATTCATTTTAAAATATTACGAAACATAATTAATATCATTTTTTCATTAGAAAGTGATTTCCAGTTTTTCTAGATTAACATGTGTCGAAGAACAACTCAATCATTCGGACAAAGTATATGAACGCCTCTTGTACGTGTAGCAATTCGAAAAATTATTATTGAAGGGTCTTTTATTAGTTTAGTTTTTGGAAATATGCATTAGGGAAAGAAGGTAACAGGGATTCGGAATGTTTCGATTTAGGAGGAGCAATAGATTTTTTTATATACTCTTTTACAACAATATACAACAATTTTTCATAAACATTCAACATTTTTTCATCCAAATTAAACATTTCATCATAAGTATTTATTATATCAAAAAATGTTTAATTTGGATGTAAAAATGTTGAATGCTTATGAAAAACTGTTGTATATTGCTGTAAAAGAGTATACATATATTAAAATCAGATACTCAAAGTTTTTTGAAATGTAAATCGATTTTTTATCCAATAAATTCAATAAATCTTGTAATTATTCTTATAACTGTAACAATAGTCGGAAGTGAAGATTTGAGAGCGACAAAAGAAACATTAAATTTACTTAGTTAATTTGATTCAACTATTCTGTTAATGATATATAGATTCAAATTTAACTTGTGTGCTAGTTTTATACGTTTTTGACTACCATAGATAAACTAGTGCTAAAACTATTCAATATAATAAATAGGAGAAAATTTAAAAATCCTAAAATTATTTAGATTATCATCAGAAATCAGTTCAGTGATAAATACACATACTTTAAATTGAAACTTTTTATATATGTCAATGGGAAATCAGCTTTGGTTTAAAGTTTCGTCCTTAAAAAATTCTTATTTTTAATTGAACTTTAACTCAAAATATTACTTGGGTCAGCAACGAATATACACGATAATATTATATACATACTTGCAGTATTGGCCATTACATTCGCCACTTTTTTCTTATAATACAAAATTTTATTCAAAAATTAGCAATTACACTAAAAAAAAGGTCAACATTGTACATACATTTCTTTTACATTTATAATAAAAACAAGTGATGAAAAAAACCAAGGGTTTTTAAAAAAGCACAAAATTATATAGTGTTTTATACCGAGTATTTTATCGAATATCATGTTGGAGCTTCAATGTTACCATTTAATTAAGGAAATATATAAGTACGTTGGTGACTACGTTTTTCCTTACCTATAAAACCAGTAAATTTTTAATTTTTAAGTCCTTATAATCCCTCAATGGGGAAGGATCTAATCTCAAAATTTAAATTTTCGAGCTCTTATAGCTCTTAAACGAAGGCGTGACAGGAATATTTTATTAACCGACTACTATTAATTTTTAAGGATCTAGATTTTTCTAAAATTGCAAGTCTCTAGCTTGAACCGTAAGATATGTGGGACCAAAAATTTTGCAAAAATAGAGTTTTGCATACTGGTAAATTTTAGTACCGTATGGCAACCCTATACATTTTCCCTTTAAAAATTTAAGAACTGTCTAACAAAAAAATTAAAACCAGCTGTCTTTTACTGTTTTCAGTTTAAAAATATACTTAATGGAACCGGACGGACAGAGTGAAACTATAAAGGCACATTTTTACAAAATCTTTTGAAAATGTACTCACAATAAGTAAAAAATAATAAATTCTTGTATATGTAGTTGCAGTAATAGGGTAAAAAATATTTCACTCTGTTGCTGACCATAAAATTAAACAGAAAAAAAAATAGAAAAATAAAATGACAGCAATATAAGAAACAAACAATTGGTAAAGAAATTGTTACCATTTTATATAAAAAGAAATTTCCATACAATTTTTTTTGGAACGCATTATTAATCCATACTTTATTAATTTTTTCTTAATATTTTTCAATAGACTTTTTATAAATTTTATTTGTTTAATTTGACATTTTTATCACCATTTTTTTTTCTTTGAGGGAAAATTTTTAAAATAAAATAACCTTGATCTCACTTCAGGTTTAATAAGAAAATATTTAACCGCGACTGAAATATAAATTTTCATTACTTCTGGAACATTGTTTATGTATCGGATCACGTACATTTCTTATTATAAATTTTCTTATTAAATTGGCACGTCAAATAGTCAAGGATTAGAACTTTAAACAAAGGTTAAAAATACTTCAACTTTAAATGAAAAAAAAAAAACTCAAAACTCAGTTTAAGTTTTTATCCACCTTATTGTTTGCGTTGCACATAATATGGGCTCAGAAGTTAACTCAAATTTGAGCAATTTCTAACAAAAAGGTAATTCATCGCACATCCTAATGATAACTCTCAAACTCTAGGTACAATTCACTGCATATTTTAATGATCTCTTTCAAATTCTAATGACGTCGCAAATCATAGTGAGCAGCGTTGAATTTTGGAAATTCTGAAATCACAAATAAACTTCATAAGAATCAATTTCTAAGCCACCATACGGCAGAGGGATCCTCAAAATTAGTATCAGAATTATAAATAAAAACCTATGAAACAAAACATTAAGTTTTAAAATATAGGAAAGAAAATGTTAAACTTAGACATATTGTAAGATTAATATCAAAATAATGCCTTTGAACAGCAAAAATAAAATCAAAATCTACTAAGCAATTTGCTGGACAAAAAAACTGTGGACTGTCAAAAGATCACTCAAAAAGAATAGACATGCAGATGCAGGAAATTTTAAGATGTCACTTATATTTTATTAAACTCAAAAAAAGATGGATGTTTTACTTTTCATTTATCTTCTCTTACATTTTAAAGATTCTTCGGACCCCCAATACATCCTAAAGGGCTAAAAAAAAAAACAAAAAAAAAAAAAACAAAAATCGAAAAAAAGGTTTGGGCTACCAAAACAATTTCTTTTCTTTTTATTATTATTGTATATTTATTTTTATTTTGTAACGATTTCAATATTGTTTATTTTTACAGTTATTTTATATGCACATACAGACAAACCTACACATAAATTTATATATAAAAATAAAAACAATAACCGTTATTGTTTCTTTTTTTTAAATTTATTGCAAAAATAGCAAAACAAAAAAAACAAAAAAAAAAAATTGAAAGAATTGTGTAAAAAAGGCCATATTGAAACATTTTGTTTTTCACGCCTTAAAAAACAACAGAAGGAATTTTTTATCAGGTTCCCCACACCTCACTTTTCCATCAAATAACTGTTCTGGTATAAAACAAAAGGAAAAGGAAGTAAGAAAGGAAAAAGAACATGTTTTGGGGGTTTTAAATAAAAATAAAATCTAGAATTGGTATATGAAGTAACGGAAAATACAATCGCACAGCTATTCTCCGGCAATCCTAAAGACCTTCTCTGCATTGTCCTAAAGATAAAAAATAAGTAAAAAAAAACCCAAAAAACAATGGCACATTTTTTTTTTATTTTATTTTTTAATGATCCTTTTTTTCATTGTCCTTTTTTGTAACGGTACTCTTGTCTCTCAAGGTTTTCTTTCCCCATCTTTTATTTACTTATTTTTTTTTTAAAGGTCCAGTGTTGCCTTATTGAATAAAAATAAAAATATAAAAACTGGAATGTATGAACTTAAGTTCATTTTAATGACTACTGAATTTTTTTTTTACTGTATTATTTTTTTTCTTCTATTGGACCTTTAAAGGACACAGTTTAAAACGCAAAATAATAAAAAAACAAAGAGGGGGAAGAGTATTTGAAGACGCATTTATTGTACAATATGTACAGTAAATATTATTAGACCAGTTAATTTTTTTTTTGCTTTCTTCCATATATAAAGAGCATATGTTGCAATTTATATTATATCCTTTCTTTTTTTTTTCTTTTTTTTTTTGTATTTAATAAACAATTTCAAAAAAGGAT
>OY720443.1:94941922-94993159 GCA_963082915.1 Dolichopus griseipennis
GGTGCAGGTTTATAACCGCCAGGGACATAATTCCCTTAAGGACATAGGGTGGCATTTAGTAGAGGAAAAGCCCCTAAGGAATCTTAGCAATACTTGAATAAACAAAGAAATTGTGTAGAAAGAAACTTGTAATCTGCGTTTTTGTGTGATATTTTGCTGGGACAGGATGTAGTATGTTAGTGAATAATTTCAATTAAGTTTAATGGAATTTAGGTTACATTGTTGAGTTTTATGATTTTAAATTTAATTTTTTAAGTGTGTGATAATCGTTGTAATTATGTCAAAATTAAAATTAATATTCATAATATTGTAAAAATACAGAAAATATTAGACAACGAATTTAAAAGAAATGATTTATATTAGATTTTTCTACTACTAAAAGTAAATTTTCCTGATGTTTACATCTCCAATTTTTTTGAATAACTCAAAATCTCAATCAAAGTAGTTATAAATATTTTGGATAGTACCGTTATATTAAATAATTTTTTTTTTGAATTTTACAAAAACTACAATTTGTTTAAAAAATATTCTCTTCATAAGCACCCTGTACGAAAACCGTTGAATATCATGTAATATTCTATACGTCGTTGGAGAAAAGGTTTTTTAGGACTTTCTTTAAACCGATTCAAGGGTTCATAGTTTCACAAATGTAGGTGCTACGACATATAGTGTTTCACAACATGCCTTAAGACATCTATCATCAAAGCTTTAAAAAAATATGACAATGTAGTTAATGTAAAGTACACCCGATGTAACTACCGGCGATTTTGAAATGTTCTTGCTTTAGTCAGTTCTTTTAAGCGTCACCAGATGTCTATTTTATTAGTACTACAACAAAAACTTAATCCTTTTTGCAGCGCAATCACTAAAATGAGCTGCATTTACAGTTCTATAGTCTACTACTAAAAACATGAACTCAACCGAACACTAATTGAGGCGGTATGAAAAACTACGAGCTCTTATTTGAAGGGCCCGGGATCTCATTAAAAGAAATAAAACGTTCACCTTGATTTCGATTCAATTCAAACATCATGCACTACGATGCATGAATACTACGTATTCAAAATCTAAATCCGTTCCTTCAAAACGCTAGAATATAACGGTTTAGAGATTTGTCAATTCGATTGTTAGCATCATAAATGTCAGATTGAACTGTAAATGCTAACTATGCACGTAGCTGTTTTTCGTAATACTGTAAATCCAAATTGTGAAAAAGTTCCTTCTCTTTAAGATACTTGTATTATGATTCTTTTAGCATACTTTCAAATACAACTATTTAGAATATTCTGCATGCATCCAATCCAGGTGCATTTAATGCCAATATCCTTTTTCTTTAAATTATGTTTTTGTTTGTTGTGGTTGTTGTTGTTTTTTTTTTAATTTTATTTTCTTATAATTCTATTGCTCTTATGATTTCATATTTTTTTTTAATTGAAAATTTTATGTTCTAATTTTTGAATACCGTTATGATTACTCACCTACTTATATAATATAGGGGTTGATTTACAAGAATGTTGCTGTATTATTTTTCAAGAATCTATAATAAAATACTTATAATTGTATAAGTACAATGCATAACTGTTATAATTATTCTTTCTTACAATACCAAAATTCAATATGGTCAGTTGTGGTTTTCAGTTGATTGGTTATAAAATGGATTTCAATTAAAAATTTTGAAAAATTAATCAAAAGGTAAAGGATCTCTTATAAAAAAAAAAAAAAACAAAAAAAAACATATGCTATTATTTCACATCAAAATCGTGGTAAGGAAATTGTAATGACATTAACATCATACATTGTACTTGTACTGTATATACTGCACATTAAAATTAGCTGTTGTTTATTCTTTGGTGAAATATGCGTGTCTAAAGTAGGTAAAGTATAGTATATGGGAATGCTTTATATTTCTTTGTTTTGTATTTTTATTTATTTTGTAACTTGTAAGTAATACATGGTAAAGCGTGGGAAATAATTGAAATTTTGGAAATTATTCGGAAATAATTGAAATTTTTTTTTTTTTTTTTTTGAAATAATTGAATAACAGATGAAAATTTCATAATTAAAAATTTTGTATAATTTGATGAATTATGAGAATGAATTTCTTAAATAAATTTTGTTCGAGTTTATTGATTTTGTATATAGGTTTTTGATTATGAAGTATATTTTGTTAAAAAATACATTGTTTATATGGTATTGTTGATTTGAAAATGACTTTACTGTTTGATGCAATGTTTGAAATATCAAGATAATTTTCTTTTAAATTGAAATGTCTATCTTGTTGCTATTTTATGCCTATTATTAACTTTCTGTAATTATCGGAGCAATTGGTTAAAAAAAATTAAAAATTTAAAAAGGTGAATTGAAAAAGGTGAATAGAAAGGTGATCTGTAAAATTGAACATAATTTTTTTTGAAATAGCTAATTTCCATTTTTTTTAAAGTTTTTTTAAAGAAGTAGTGGAATTTTATTTATTTGACCTCCCCTTAACCTAAACACCTAAAAAATTATTATTTAAGTCACTAATACTTATTATAAAAGAACCAAAACTGCCTTTTAAAATTTCGAGTCTCCTTTATTAACCAGATTGGATCAATAATTTTTCAAAACTTGAGTTTCGCATAACGATAAATTAAAAAGCCCTATGGTAACACTATGTAGTTTTTTTACACATAATTATTAGGCTTACAGAAGTAGCTATCGTTTGCTGTTAGAATAGAACGGAACGGAGAGATTTGCCATAAAGAACTTGTGTTGTAAAATTATAACTATACAAATCCAAAAAGCCAATTTTTTTTGATACATCTACCTGTGTTAGGCCCAGCAATAAATTGTAAGATGTAGCAAAAATTCGTTGGGAGCCAAACGAAAATACGTTAGATCATGTGAAAGATAGTTAGGGTCTCGCTAGAATTTGTTGCGGAATAGCCAAGGAAATTAAGTTTGCGGATTAATCGTTGGAATGAACGAAAAATTTTCGAGTTCAGCGACGAGTAGTATTTGACAATCAGTCGCTATTTTTAACGACTGTTCCGATTCCCGAGTAAATTAATAAGATTTCGAAGATTAAATGCTATTACCTAGAAATTATGATTTAGTCGGACGGCTGACCAATTTTTTTCTGAATTCGACAAATTTTCTCTAAATCCCAACAATTTTATGTTCAACGATTTTTTGTTGTTCCATAAATGATTTTCTGCTTGTTCTAGGCCGATACAAGGCCAATCATATGTAAAAAACTTTATACTGGACCAACTTTCTTGCTTCAAGATTCAAAGATATTTGATGAAGTTTATATAAAACTTATTGGCCTACTGATACAAATAAAACTCAGATCTACTGGATTTTTTCATAACAAAAAAAATATCTCCAAATTTTATTAGCCTAGAAAATAATGAGGATTTAGACTCAGACCATTCGGCTGTCGTACTAAACCTGCATGAAAAAATTGTTAAGAAACAAAATAAGCCTACACTTGTTAATAAATCAACAAATTGGTTCAACTTTAAACAAGAGATAGAAAATAATATAAATTTAAGGGTTAAAATAACAACTAAAGATGAAATAGATTTAGCAATTGAAAATCTTAATAAAATTGTCCAAAATGCTGCATGGAATAATACAAAAGAATGTAAATACATGACAGCAGGACCTAATTATCCTAGAGATATATTAAATGCGATTAAACTAAAGAGAAGAGCTAGACGAAGATGGCATGAAACACGTGACGCAGCTGATAAAACTGTGTTGAATAGAATAACGCAGAATCTTAAAAGAAGAATTCTTGAAATAAAAAACAAATCATATGAAAAATATGTTGAGAATTTATCAGCTAAAAAAGAAAGAAATTACTCTTTGTGGAAAGCAACAAAGAGTTTGAAAAAACCTGTAGTGCCAGTCCCATCAATTCGGAAAATGGATGGTATATGGGCAAAAAATAATAAAGAAAAAGCCGAAACATTCGCAGATCACCTGGAAAAAATTTTTCGGTCCAATGAAATAGAGTCAGACCTCTACATTGAAAATGATTTCTGAAGAGAAGAAAATGCCATTGAACTAATTACTCATATAGAAATGGTTGAAGAAATTAAAGCTCTGAAGTCAAAAAAAGCACCAGGTTTCGATCTAATTACTGCAGACATTCTAAAACAACTCCCGAAAAAAGGGATAACAATGTTAACATATATAATGAATGCTATGTTAAGGTTAAATTATGTACCTAACGTTTGGAAGGTGGCAGAAATAATTATGATACTTAAGCCAGGAAAGCCTCCAAACGAAACAAAGTCTTATAGACCTATCTCTCTGTTACCAATTATGTCAAAACTCTTTGAGAAACTGTTATTAAAAAGGTTGAAACCTATAATAGAAAATAGAAAACTAATTCCAAACTATCAATTTGGTTTTAGAGAAAAACACTCTACTGT
Organism: Dolichopus griseipennis; assembly: GCA_963082915.1. Taxonomy (NCBI): domain Eukaryota; kingdom Metazoa; phylum Arthropoda; class Insecta; order Diptera; family Dolichopodidae; genus Dolichopus; species Dolichopus griseipennis. The sequence continues at coordinate 94,946,347 of OY720443.1, forward strand.
TGACCAAGTACATAGAATTACTGATATAATTGAGAAAGCTCTAGAAGAAAAACAAATATGCTCTACAATATTTCTAGACGTAGCACAAGCATTTGATAAAGTTTGGCACGAAGGCTTAATTTATAAGTTGCGGCAACTATTACCTAAAAAATATGTAGATATACTCTCTTCATACTTAAATGATAGACTGTTTAGAATTAAACAGGATGAAGAGTACTCTACACTGAGAGAAATAAAAGCGGGTGTGCCTCAAGGAAGTATCTTGGGTCCAATATTATACTTGCTGTATACTAGTGACTTGCCCCAATTTCAAAAAATAACTGTAGCGACTTTTGCTGACGATACTGCAATAATGGCAGTAGAATCAAATGTCGGCGAGGCTACAAATAAACTACAAAAAGCAAGTGATAAATTATATCTTTGGACTAAAAGATGGAAAATCAAACTAAATAAACTGAAATTATTAAAGACATTAGATGTCAAGCTAAAATGGAAAGAACATGTCAAAAAGAAAATAATAGAATTAGAACAAAAATATAGAGAAATGTATTGGCTCCTAGGTCGAAAATCTAAATTGCCAATAGAGTACAAAATTTTGTTATATAACCAAATAATTAAGCCTATCTGGTTGTACGGCGTACAACTTTGGGGGTGTGCCAAACGAACACATATTCAGAGAATTCAAACATTTCAAAGCAAAGTGCTACGTAACATGGTAAGTGCTCCCTGGTACGTACGAAATTCCAACTTACATAGGGATCTAGGAATTCCTATTGTTAGCGATGAAATAAAAAAATATGCCATAAAACATAAGACCCGCTTAGAAGGTCACATAAACATAGAAGCGTCAAAACTTCTACTATTTTCAAATGCCAATAGAAGGCTTAAAAGAACTAGGCCCCTCCAACTAGCGATAAATTCAGATCACCTTAACGGAGGTCTGTAATTCCAGTAGATCATAAAAAGTTAGCGCAAAATTAATGGTTAGTCTCTAAGACTAATTTTAATATTTTAAAACAGGGCGGGTGTTTTTAGTGTGTTAAAGTCACACATAACTGTGGTTGCGCTCAGTATCTTTCGACGATTTCCACCATCCTTACCCCAAAACAAAAAAAAAAAAAAAAATATAAAAGGTTTTAATTTTACAAATATTTATGTGTCTATTGACATATCGATTAAAACACTTGAAAAATATTTGTTTAAAAACTTAAATAAGTGTTCTTTTAAAGGTAAAACTAACACTGTTTATAATATTAATAAAAAACAAATAAATATAACGAATTAAGGAAGCTATGAACACTTTAAATTAAATTTATTATTTAAGTTTCATGAATAGTAACTGGTGGTTATTTAAATAAATATTTACAAGTGTTTTAACCTTTTTTTAATAAACCATTTGCTTTTTTAATAATAACTACAGGTTATATCTTCAAATACGAAATTATCATGCTATAAATAAACATTTACACTTAATTGATTATATTTTATAGTTATATAAAAAAAATAACTACACTTTTAATTATTGAATAAATATAATTTATTTTATTCATTCATTTTCAACATTTTTATTTTCGTGTATTTTATTTTTTCAAAGTTATCTTTCATTAATTGTAGAAATAACATAAATTCGTCAGTGGGAATGAATTTTAGACCTGTTTAAAAGCTGTTGACTGGTAAGGATCAGTAATGGAAACGCAAATATAGTTGGGGTCTAAAAAATAAAATTAGGGAAAGGTAATTTAATAAAATTTTTATTTTATTTTCCAGAAGTTCAAAAAGAATTTTACATTTGATTCCATGTCATATTTATTTAGTTGTTTTAATGGAACAGGAATTGGTGTTCTTCAATTTGTAATAAATTTTGTTAAACCCTAATTTATATAAAAAACTCTTGTTTATAAAGAAGAATTGGTTCATCACGAAATTTAATTCAATTTTTTTTTTAAATACCCCCAATTTTTGAGTGATTTGAAATATATAGTGTTATTTTGTTGTTTCAAAGTTTTAATATTAAGTAAAAAGTGCGTTGTAAGTATACCTTAGATAATATTTTAATTAAAAAATTAACGATTAGTTATGGGAACAAATTAATGCAGTAGTCAGCACTATTAATTAATAATTATTAGAACAAGTTCATCTATAATTATATGTTATAGTTAACTTTAATATAAACGTATGGCCTTTGTCACATTTTGGTTCGCACTTGCCTATATTTTTGATAAATTTTTCATTCATTAAAAATACTTCTCAATTAAAGTATATGTCATAATTATTTTAATGGTTTACTGTTATTTTTCTAATACTAATTATACTGAAACTATAATTGTTAATAGCATTTGATTACTTGGTTATGTATATAAGAACGATTATAATAAGTCCCACTTGTCAGAAATCCCATGGCCAGAAGTTCCATTGGAAATTTTAACTCGCACGCCATTGACCGCTACAAATATATCGCTGGCCCGGAATGGTGTTGAGTTTTAAAGTTCTGTGAAGTCTTCTTAATCCGAAACCGCCAGACGCTCTAAGAATGCACATGGTCGAGTCCTTGCGTAAGTGGCTGTAGGTGGACTTCTGGTAATTGGACTTCTGACATATCACTTTATTGAACTAATATTAATTTTTTACAAAAAAATTAAAAAAAAAAAAAAATATTTTTCTCACACAACTCAAGTTGTCCTTTGTAAAATTTTCCAATCGATATTAGAACGTCCTTAACATTTTTTTTATTGTTTAATAGCTTCCCTTTCTTCCAATCCACTTCGTTTCACTAAAATTTTTGTATTTGTTTTTTTTTTTCTTCACTCATTAATCATATGTTCACCATCCTCTCAAAATGAATAAACAAATTATATTCTTTCTCTCTTTTTCATTTTATGTATATAATTCTCCCTTTTAAAATTCATCTGTTTTCTCTCATCTTTTATTTATATAATATATATTAATAAATATTTTTAATACTAATTAATATTTGATCCGGATGGCATCTAATTAAAAAAAACAGAAATATATCCTTATTAAAATGAAACAAATAAACAATCAGTTTACATACTGAATTCAATTGTAGTTCAATTTGAGTTCGAATAGGTTTGGAGCTTAAGAACCTAACTATCATTTTCTCGTGAATAATCTGTAAAAATTGACCTTTTTAATTGTTGACAGGGAATACAACGTACAACTCAGCAGCATCAAACTTCTAATATAATGTTCATCTGGAAATGGACTATGTCAAAGTTTTATTTGTTCATTCATTACTTTTCAGAAATCAAAAAGTTGACTTTAAATTTTTTGCATGGGTCGCTGTTCGCATTTTACTGATAAAAACAACTCCCAATATTATAAAAACAACCCTAATTTATATAAAAAACTCTTGTTTATAAAGAAGAATTGGTTCATCACGACCAATTTCGCAGTATTTCGCAGAGAACTTGCTTGATTAAAAAACGTCAAAAAACTTTGAAGTTTATGAGTTCCATTGAAGTACAACAAATTTTTAAAGATGTTTTTGATTTTTTTCTTTCAATTGGAACCGGTTTAAACAAACTTTTTTAATACCGTTAGGGTACAAGTACTTTTTAAAAACATTTGATGGCTTTGCTCTTAAATTTAATTAGTCGATAAGCTAACTTCAAGTTTTTTGTTTCAATAAAATTTCCTGAATCATTTTTTGCATTTATTCGGAAGTAAGTTTAGGAGTTTTGCCTGGTTATTTTTAATTACTTAAATTTAAGAACTATGTCAATTTCAAATTGCGCATTAGAAACATTACTAATTATTTCAACTCGGTCGGATGCAATAGTAAGCAATATATTGGGAATTACGTTAGGAGAGCCTATAGATGTCAAATTTCAAACCTGAAATATTAAATAGTCTTGCTTGTAGATACAAGTTTTATTATTTTAACATTTTTAATCAAAAATCGTTCTGTCAACCAATATACATGTACTAATTTAAGTATTTAAAAATTGTGAACCTTTCAATTCTTAATAAATAGTAATAATTCAAATATGGCAACTATAGAGACTTACTCAAACACATATTTTTACCAATTGATACATTTATCCCCTTCTAAACCACATCTAAACATAAGATGGGCCTTGTATGAATCTGTTTTAAAAATAAAAGTAATAAAAACAATTCCTCTTTTGTTATTTATAATCGATGAGTATATACTTGCATATATACTAGAAGAATTGAATTAGAAAAGTGTGTGTTTAATGCAACACATGTTATGTGTTAAAAAAAAAATAAAACAAAAACAAAAGAAAAAAACTTAAAAAAGAATAATATGTAACATGTTATAATTAACAAAAGTATGCCACGTAAAAAATAAAACTTTTCCAATATATAACAATAATTTTTTGTTATTTACAATATTTTTTTTCAAAAACTGTTTTTCAACATTAATAACTGTTTATTTTTAAAGATATTCACAGTTATAACAATAACTTTCAACATCGAACATTATAATTTTTCTTTTGTTTGTTAGCAATAGAAAGGTTGTTTTTTTTCTCACTGAAAATTATGTGACATGAGTGAAATAAAAGTGGTTTTGTAAAAACAGACTGTTAATATATAGTGCAAAAACTTTAATAAAACGATTAAGAGTTTATAGTTTATCCAAAAATGGTATCCATAAGAATCGGTGATAATATTTAAATTGCATAGAACAATCACTCTGTCTTTAACGAATGTCTGTACTGTACCACATATACATAATTTGATCCGAAAATTAAATTTTAAACACATCGCCAATTTGCTCACACCCTCTATGTGATTGTTCTTAACTGAACCTAAAAAGTGCAACGAAACAATTCATAAATTTTATTTTGTATAACATGTGCGTAGTAGATGAGGTACCTATGATCGAATCCAATCAAAAACATAAACATTAAATTTACAAAGAGCTTCAAATATATTATGTATAAAAGTTATCATTTCAGCTACTCTAGCTTTAGAGGTTTTTTTAAGTTTTTATTTCAACAAGAGAGTTCAAAATTTTTATGTTTATATGAAACATTTGTTTATGAAAAGAGTGACATGTCAGAAATCCCATTGGGACTTTTAACTAACTACAATGAGACAAAAGCCCCATAATATCCGAATATTTCCAACGGTTACATTAATTATTTTCCTTATTCTAGCCACGCTGAAACCACTCGCAAACGGGACGGCCGTGGCTCGGGCACAATCCCACGCACTGTGAGCGAACGTGATGGAGTTATTCATTTTTGAGTTATCAGCAAAACGGACGGGTGGACAGTCGGAATCACACAGCCAAATCGACTAAGAATTTGATCCTGAGTAAGATATACTTTTCCATATCTACCAAACCTAATTCAAAAACTCACAAAGGTATAGGTAATTTTAAAACACCCGTTATCCATTGTTCTGAACTGATAAATATTATGGCAAGCTGAAAGAAAACTTCTATATTTTCCAGCTTTTCTCTAGAATTTGGTTGATATTTAGTAAAGTGTTGATTTTAGAATAGTTCTATTTTTATCACGAGGTTTTAAATTCTGCACAATTCAAATTCAGATTAATCTTCTAGTAATCTTCTGTGATTTTAGAAATTTAATGAATTCTGTCAAACTTCCAAGTACTATAATTTTATGTTTAATTATTTTTAAATTCAAATCCTGCATAGGAAGAAAAGATCTTTTGATTATACTTTTCTCCTGTTTGAAAGACCAGTACTTATTTAAAGTCTGCTATTTGCTGTTGCGATATCTTATTTCAATTTAAAAATATAAAATTTAAATAAATTAAAATTGTATAAATGAGACTTCACAATATTAATTGATCAAATTTATTTAATTTTGTTTTCTTTATAAATGGACTTTTATTTGCATTTACTTATTCCTTATATAAAACTCTCTATATATTAAAAATTTAGATTCTCTTCTGGCCAATTATCTTCAATCCAATAATATTCTAAAGAACTAATAGATTTCAACACTGGGGATTTAATATTACTTTTAAGCTTGATAAAATTCTCTTGAATTAGAGCCAAGTATATTATATGTTATATTGTAACACTTAAGGTCATCATATCACCTAAAGGGATCAAAAATCATTCTAGCATTAAGCATAAATACCAAAATAAAAAAAAAAAAACAAAAAACAGCAAAATTGATGAAGGGTTACTTTAAAGAATTAAAGTAACATATTTTTATTTTCACAAGTCACTTGATACAATGTTTCATTTTCGGAGTAATCAAGGGTTAAATGTATGTAGTTACATTATATCAAAGATATATTATATGTATTTGCAAATACAATTGCAATTATGCCGCACAAATTAATACCATATAAATTTACCAAGGATGTATTGTAAAAAAAAAGTTTGTAAATATTCAATAGAACACAGTTTGATCCTTCGTCCTGCTGATTTTAATAAAGAGTTCTTTATTAATCGATTTTCAAAAACTTTTCAAAACGATTCAAATTATTCTAATAAGGATAGCAGATTATTTAAAAAAAAACCAAAAAGGATTTATCATGAATCCTTTATATCATTTTTAAATTTTAAAGTAATTCCAATGTAAGGACATTATTTTTTAATAACGATTCGTTTTAAAAATTAGATAGTCAAACTTAAATAAGTTAAAATGAGTGAATAGTTCGATGATACATGGGGTAGAGTTTCCACATTTTATTGGAGGGATTCTTGTTGGAATTTTCCTAAAATTTCAATCTCATTTTCGACTCGATTCTGTTGCGATTCACATTGAGTTTAAAATAGTGGCATAACCGAAAATTCTATAATAAATAACTTTAAAAAAATAAAAAATATAAACAAAAAATTTAATTAAATAATATAACTCACAGATACAGAAATATAATATAACTCAATTGCACAAATATTACAATATAAACAAAATAGAACTGCTTAAATTAAATCTAAGATGTTTCTATATGTTACAAAACCATTTACTGTTTAAGGTAGTAATTTCATGTGGAATTCATTAAGATCAATGCTGATTCTAAGAAGATTATGTTCATTACCTTAACTCCTCTTCAAAAAATAACTTTTGGTATTGGCAAAATTGTTAGCATAACAGTCGAACAGTCGAATTAGATAAGTTTAAATTAAATATTTGATTTTACCGCACAAATTAATACCAGTAATTGTATATGGATTTCATTAAGATCAATTCTAATTTTAACAATATATTAGGTTCATTACCTTTTCCCCTGTTTGAATATTAACTTTTGGTATTGCTAGCCTAAGCAGTTGAACAGTTAGCATGTTAATATAAAAAATTAGTTGAGTTTAATTTAAATATTTGAATTCAATTTTTTTAAAACAGTTAAATTTAAAACTTTATGTGAAATATTATTAAATGTTATACGAAACATTATTCTTAATAGTTTCTTTTAAGATAATTTTAATTACTCTTAGTAATAGTTAATCTAACAACCTTTCATTGTTTTTTACTGATAGACTGTTTAGAATTAAGAGTCTGTTATACTGAGAGAAATAGAAGTGCATGTGCCTCAAGGAAATGTCATGAGTCCAATATTATACTTGCTAGATAGTAGTGACATTTCACAATTTTCAAGAAATAACTGTAGCTACTTTAGCTGACGATATTACAATAATAGCAATAGGATCAAATGCCTCGCTTACATTTGAATCTTTTGCCTACAAATAAATTACAAAAGGCAGGTGATAAAATATATCATTGGAGCAAAAGCTGGGAAATGAAATTAAAAGTACTAAAATCAGTGTGAGTAAATTTTACGGCATACAACCTTGGGGCTGTATTAAACGAACACATATTCAGAGAATTCAAACATTTCAAAGAAAATTTTGACGTAGCATGGTGAGTTTTCTCTGGTCAGAACGAAATTCTAACTTACATAAATGATTCACATAAAGTCTTATCGCTTAGAAAGTTCCATAATCATAGTAGCGTCAAAAATCCTGCTACCTATTTCAATGACTTTGTATAAACCTCACTATTAAGCAGTTTTATGATGTCTTTGACTGCTTCAATTTAGCAAACTTGTGGAAATAGAAGCTTGAAAAATTTACAAAAGAAGTTACTTGTATTCATCAACCACATTTGATGCTATTAAAAAATTTAAAGTATCTTTGTCATAACATATGTTAAACCTATAATTTTCACTATTTATCATATACACATCATCATTGACATCTTATTTATGATAGAACAATCTAACCCTATTTCTTTTCATTTAAATCCTTTATACTTTGAATTTGACATATTTTTAACAAGTATATTTTTAACATTATTAATATATACGATATTATACCACAGAGATGAGCCAAACAATTTAATTTAAATTCAGAATTTTGAAGTAATAAACCAAATCTTTTATTTCAAATCAAGTATAAAACAAGTTATTCCCCGTTATAAAAAAAAAAAAATGCAAAATTCCCTAGCGAATTTCCCAATTATTAAGTCAATAGTAAACGAGTTTTGCCACATGTTGGAAATTTAAAAAAAAATCGGGTTTTTTCAACTCAAAATAAGATATTTTCATTTAAAAGACAAATTATTTAAAAAAAAATCATATTTATAAATTTTCAGTTCTTTTTCAGTATTTAACTTGGGTTGTGACTTAGTTTTCAAAAATGAATAAAGGGACAGTGAAACCATTTTTTAAAATTTGATGCTAATAACAGGTAGTACTAAAGTTAAAACAATGGTTCTTACTAAGATTAAATTGGAAACATTCTTTAATAACAATTGTAAATTAATTAAGAATAATTAAAACGGTATACTTGATATTCCTTAATATTAAAGAACGTGCTTCTAAATTCTCATTTTTTGGTTCGAAATTATCGAATCGTTCGAATCAAAGAATCTTTAGTTTCATAAATACCTTAATATTTAATTTATCAGCTTATTGACAATAAATTTATCAGAAATTAAGAGCACTAAGTATGTTTGAATTCTAACCCAATTATTTTGGATTTTTTAACAAAATTATCCGCAATTTTGTATTTAAAATTTTTACCGTTACGAAATATAAATGGTGTTAAAAATTAAAATACTTTTAGTTATCAAATTGTTTATTACTTAAATTTTTCTGGGATACGAGAAAAAAGTTCCAAAATCAGCATTGATCCTTTTTATAGAATATTTGTATATGAGGGATACATCGTCCAGAAGATACAATTCTTCACTAATCACTGTCGGCACATAATCTGCATAATATTCTGGCCTAGCAGAATAAACAACGAAGACCTATGGAGACTTACAGGAGAGGAACCCATACTGAGACAATTAAGAAAGAAGAAATGGAGATGGATAGGCCACACGCTAAGAAAAAATCAGAACAACATAATCCGTATGGACTCGAAGTGGAACCCGCAAGGAAACAGAAGACGCGGGCATCCAAATAACACCTGGAGGCACACCATAATAAGGGAGCTCAATCAGTTCAACCTCACTTGGGAGAATGTAAAAACAGCAGCAGGAAACCGGGTGAGATGGAAATGTCAAATGGAAGCCTTATGCCTCTCGGAGTGAAAGGACAAAAAAAAAATATGAGTGATGGTGCATTAGAAATGATTAGGAGTTTAATTCATAATCAGGATATTCTCATTCAATAGAACATATTTATATGGATACTTAAATTGGAATTTTGTTTTAGAAATTTACATTTCCAATCCGATAACTTAGCATTCTTTTGATTGCGAACTTTATGGTTACGATCATCACCTCATAATCGCAATAAATGCCCAAATTTTAAACAATAATTTTAAGGATCTTTTACTTTCTCTATTTTCCGGCATGTTTTCTTAGAAACTTTTTTCATTCAGCCCGTTTATTATTAGTACCCTCAATTTTTTTATTAGAGTATTCAAATATAAAGTGTTTATGAGAAATTTATTATTAAAAGTGGTGCTGTAAATAGATGAATCATTAATTTTTCATCTTTATTTTGACATAAAGAGTTATCTGTGAGGTGGTTGGTTATCTCTTGATGATAAACCTAGAAAAATTTCCAGGAAAATTTTAAAGTGAGAGATTCTTTATTTCATTCATATGTAAAATGATTTAAAGTATTTTTTTTTGTGAATAATTTAGCACATTATAAGGCTCATAATGCGGTTATGAATTATTATGTACCTTTGTTATATTATGTTTTGGATTTTTATTTTGTTGTTTTTGTTTCCAAAGTAAAAAAAAGAAAAAATTAAAAATGACGGTATTATTTATTGTGGCACCTTTCACCTGTTTCCAATTTTATTTTTCATTTTCCATTTTCTTTTTTTTTTGTTTTAAATATCAAATAGGTGAAAGAATGAAGAATGTTAACAACATGAAAAGGAAAATGCAAAACAAAAAAAACAAATGCCACCGGAAACAACTGGAAAAGATTTGTTATATAAAAAAATAAAAAAAAAAATTTTGGTGGTATTTTTCTAGGCATAAGACTATAAATTCACATTAGAGCCCTATTAAAATTATAAAAAAATAAAATAAGAAATATTTGTTGTGTTAAAAATGTTCGTTCAGGTCAATCTCAAAAGGGTTTTCTTTGAGTTTTTCTCAAAAAACATTTATATAACAGTAAAAGTTTGCAGGATTTCAAAAGGATTGAAGATTTTCATGTTTCGGTGTTTTTTTATATTTTTGTTTTGCTTGTTTTCTTGTTTTGATGAAATTTTGGAAAAAATTTAATCCTTTTGTGAAAATTTTATTATAAGACATTGAAATTATTAATAGGTGTTATGGAATTAAAAGAATGTTTGTAATATGTGATTGTATTTATTGATTGAGAACGTTTTTTCTATTTCAATACTAGACTCGTACATTGCCTTGACAAATTCTTGATTTAAATTTTAATTGATATGATAAGTTATAAATTATAGGAAATTTTAAGATAATGTTGGTGAGTTATAAGAACCAATCTAAATTTTTTAATTAGTGAAAACTTTTTCCAATAAGTAATATAATATTTTACTTTTTAATTTTGAAGCCGTCTCATTCTTAATTACTTTTACTTACAAACTGAAATTTGAAGAAATTGCCTAATATGAAGGTTGAACAATTTCGAATTTCTTGTAAAACTATTGAATGTTGCAGAGTTCCAATTTAATCATCAGTCGTGTCTTATATAAATTTTATCTTTAACTCTTGATATTTATTATATTTTTTCTAACTGTTAAAATATTAAGAATTAATAAGTTTTTTGAACAAACGGCTGTTTGGCACAATTGTTAGAGAGTCGACATTTCATTCGAATGGGCCGGATTCGAATCTCATTAAAAGTGAAAAAACTTTTCTGGTTTTCCACCCGACTCAGCTACCATTCGCCACTGGATTCAAATAAATGGCTTAATCAATAATTAATAATAATTATATATCTTTAATAACATATACATTAATATAACAATTTAAACAAATGCAAAAATATAAACAAATAATTTAATTGAATAATATAACTCACAGATATAGAATACCATATAACTCAAATATTAAAATATAAACAAAAATAGAATTGTATCTATTGAAAATCTAAGATGTTTTTACATGTTATAAGGTTTAGTACTATCTCATGTTTAAATTGTATGTGGAATTCATTAATATCAATTTAATAATATGAATATAATATGACACCTTGTTCCAACGTGTACATATGGTAAGAGAGGCTAATTAGCCTAACAGTTGAACAGTTAGTGCTTAAAAAAAAACATCCTTAGTAGGCAACTAGATAATTCAGTGCTGGTGCATTAAATGTGTAATCAATTATATCACAAAATAATAAGTTATAAAGAGTGGCTGTGTAAAATACTTTCCTTTATGAGGGCATTATATTTTGAAAAAGCTTTCATTATTTGTATGTTCAAATTTAGGTAACTCTTTTAAACCCTCTTAAGTCCTTCAATCTCATTTAAATTTTCTGTATCAGTACTATAGAAATGAGAAAAAAAATCGAATTTATTCAGCCCGTCCTATCAAATGCAAAAATATAAACAAATAATTTAAATGAATAATATAACTCACAGATATAGAATACAATATAACTCAAGTATTACAATATAAACAAAAATAGAATTGTATCTATTGAAAATCTAAGATGTTTTTACATGTTATAAGGTTTAGTACTATCTCATGTTTAAATTGTATGTGGAATTCATTAATATCAATTTTAATAATATGAATATAATATGACACCCTGCTCCAACATGTACATATGGTAAAAAAAGGCTAATTAGCCTAACAGTTGAACAGTTAGTGCTTAAAAAAAAAACATCCTTAGTAGGCAATTAGATAATTCAGTGCTTGTGCATTAAATGTGTAATCAATTATATCACAAAATAATAAGTAATAAAGAGTGGCTTTGTAAAATACTTTCCTTTATGAGGGCATTATATTTTGAAAAAGCTTTCATTATTTGTATGTTCAAATTTAGGTAACTCTTTTAAAGCCTCTTAAGCCATTCAATCTCATTTTAGATTTTCTTCAGTATAAATACTATAGAAGTGAGAAAAAATTAGAATTTATTCTGTACACATTTATAAAAATTGCTTCATTTCGCCAGAAACGCATAAATCGAAAAAATTTTTTTTGTGTGGCTGTGTGTGCGATATTTATGTGTATGTCGGTCTGTTTACATAAATAACTTGGGTAAATTTCAACAGATTGCTCTTATGAATACTTTATTCGCCAATAGTAAGGTTATGTTCGTAGATGGAGGAAATCGTAACACGGGATCAGAAAACTCCCATACAAAAATACCTGACCTTTCAAGATATCTCGAGTTCAAATCATCGGAATTAGTTAAAATTGTGTGCATAAACTTTTGGTCAGAGAATGAGTGTCATTGCTCATCACATGAGTAGACAATGAGTCGGCTTAGTTTAAGTTATGTGTTGGGTTTATGTAATGTATATGTAATGTTGAGTTTTTTAACAATCGCGAGGTTTTTGGGTTTGGCTACAATAAATCAAAGATTATTTCTTTGACTTTCTTGTTAATATCCTATAGTTCTTAGGTTTAGTAGGTTTTTATAATTTAAAAATAAACGAAAAGGATTCAATATTTCCTTTATTTTCTTCTATATTTCTTTTACAAATGAATTGATTTGTGAAAATATACCACATGCATAAATTACTCATCACGAAACAAGTGCAAATTAGCGACTATATGATATTTTTTTTTTATTTTTCTTATTGTTTTTTTTTTTTATTTATTTTTTTCTTGAAAAGAAATGATTTGAAACATGAGAAGTAGTCAGTTTTATTCTTTTAAAAATTTTATAATACATTTCAGCACACTCTTCTTTATCGTAAAACAACTTTAGTGCCCCTTGTCTTTGGATTAAAATTTTTGGCACATAAAATTTATTTAGTTGAGTTTTTTTTTTTTTTTCTTAAAATGGAATGTAGAAAACCTATGTTTAACGATGATGTAAATCAGGGGTGTCCAACTCAAATTGAAGATGGGCCGTTTTGAAAAGTTATTTTGTTTCGCGGGCCAAAAGTAAAAAAAAATTTCTTTAGACAAATTAAAATATATTTATTATTAAAATTAGTTGGTTCATATTAATAAAGAAAATCATAAATTTATACATTGAAAAAAAAAGTTAATTAAATATGAAATAAGAATACAAATAATGTTGCATTTTGATCATCTTTTTTTTCTGATTATCTTGTCAGTGATGATGATGATGATCATGATGATCATCTTGATCGCGATCTTAAATTAATTTTTTTTAGAGAAATTAAACTACTGGCAACATCCATTTAATCTGATTTCTTAACAATAATTTGTTTTCCTATAATTGTCACCCGAGATTTGTGTGGAACGAATTAAGCATGTTAAGCAGATGTTGCCTATGAAATTATAAATTTAATACTTACAACTTTTAATATTTAATGAGATATCTGGCATTCCTTTTGTTTACATAATTTATCAATATCTGCCGATATTTTTGATGTAGAAATTCTTAAAATGCGACTTAGATGTTCATCAGTTAGTGATGTTCTTTTTTTCGATTTAACATTTTTCATCCTGGAAAAGAATTGTTCGCAAGTATATGTACTGCCAAATAATGCGATTTGTTGATGTGCTAGTTTTGATAAATTCGGATACGTCTCCATTTTTATATATTTTTGGTAAAATGTCAAAAGATCATTTTCTACATATGCTGTCTTCAGTGAATTGTTGCTTTGGACATCGATCAATTCAAGTTGGAACTTAGCATCAGTAGTATTCACATCAATGGCAAACGGGTTAGCAAATATTGCCATAACTGGTTCATGATTTTTAAAATCTAAAAATCTTTCATCAAATTCATTTTTTAAATTGTCAAGTAATGATGCATATTTGGAATAATTTATTGTAGCTGCGTCTATGGTCGATAATGTTGTAAAATGAACTATATTTTTAGTACGCATCTGTGTCTGCAGCAAATCTATTTTTTTAGTAAATGCTTGAATATTTTCAAATTGTTGATTGGCAAGCAAATCTTTTCCTTGTAGCTTTAAATTCAGGTCCAAAAGATATTTGGTAATATCAACCAAAAATGCCAGATCATTTATCCACTGAATATCTTCAAAGTAAGATACATCCTTTCCTTTACTTGCCATGAAGGTTTCTATTTCTTTGCGAAGAGACCAGAATCGAGTTAAAGTCGCCGATCTGCTGAGCCAACGAACGTGGCTGAAATAAATAATGTCATCATGATCTGATCCTACCTCAGAAAGAAAAGCTTGAAATTGTCTGTGATTTAGTCCTTTTGATCTTATAAAATTGACAGTAGACACAACGTTTTTCATTACGTTTTCCATTTTTAAGATTTTTGCACAAGCTGTCCTTGGTGTATTATGCAATGGTGCTTTCGTATTTCATGTTTGATACAATTGCTCATTAAGGTCACAAAACCATTTTGGTTTCCAATCATCGATGGAGCTCCATCGGTAGTTAAGCCACAAATATTTTCGTCTTGAAGATTACAAATTTTCATAGTTTTTCTTACCTCACCGAAAATGTCACGTCCAGTAGTGGTACCTTTCATTGGACAAAGTTCAAGTAGTTCTTCCACTATTGTATATTGGTTCGTTACTCCTCTAATAAATATTGCTAACTGAGCTGTGTCAGAAATATCGGTGCTCTCATCTAAAGCCAAACTATAAAATATACATTCTTTCAGTTTTTCGATTAATGTAATTTTGATGTTATCTGCCATATCATCAATTCTTCTACCTACTCTTTGGTGTGATAAACTAATATTTTGCACCAAAGATTTTTTCTCTGGACATATATTGGATGCAAATATATTTAGACAATTTTTTACAAATTCTCCATCAGTAAAGGGTTTTCCTCTTTTTGTTATTTCTTCGGATATTAAAAAACTTATTTTTGTAACAGTTTCAGAATTCTCTTTTGGAATTCTAAATAAAGATTGTTGTCCAGACATATTTCTTTTTAAAGAATTTATGTAATCTATTCTTACTTGATCTTTCATGTGGTCATATTTGGCTGAATGTTTTGTATTGTAATGTCTCTTGACATTGTATTCTTTGCACACAGCAATTTTTTCTTGGCATATCAAGCACAGAATGTTTGAATTATGCTCAATTACAAAAAAATCTGTAGTCCAATTATTTTTGAATACACGACCTTCTGCATCAACTTTACGTTTTTTATTTTGTAACATAGCTAATGTACTATAAAATTATTTAAAGAAGTGCTTAACTTATTTTTAGATATTTTGAATCAACAATTCTTGGATTAAATAACTTAACTTTTCGCAACAAGAAAATAAAATAAACTAACCCGCACAACCTATTATTTTTTCGTTTCATAATTTTCTATTTCGTAAGAAAATAACGGAATTTTTTTTCCATATTTTGGCCTACTATGTAGTAATGTAGTTATGTGAAAAAGTGAAAATAGTATTTTACATATAATATACGTAGTTACAAAATTTTGAATTTAAAATAAAAAAATTTGTATTTTACGAGTAAATATAAAATCTTGAATTTTAAGTAGAAAATTTCCATTATAATAAATTAAAAATTTTCTGTAATTATAAGTAGAATTTTTTTTTTACATATTACAAAAATATTTCTACTAGCGAAACATTTTGAAGTCAAACCAAAGCGAACGGGCCGAATTAAAAGACTCCGCGGGCCGGATGCTGGCCCGCGGGCCGTTGGATGGACAGCACTGATGTAAATAATATATATATATATATATATATATATAGAATTCATAAAACATGTTCGTTATTTTAACTCGTAAAATATATACATGTACAAAATACCTTATGCTGGAATTTTCGTGTAAAAATAGAGATATGATAGATGACGACCTCTGATTTATTTATACTAACACCTTTGGGATTTAAAAACACTTCTTAGTTAAAAAAATTTTGGAAATTTTTTTTTTTTTTTAAAGCAAGGGTTTTGTTTTTCTGAATTGAAAGTGCAATGATGGAAGAAAACATTGCAATGACTAATTAAAAGAGTATTTTATTTTTCAAATCTCATATTGTTCCAAGTGTTGTAATATTAAGTAATGAAACAATCGTAAGTTAATGCAACCACCATCCTAATTCATCCCAAATTTTGTGGATATAAAGGAAACATGATAGAACACGCTTGGATTAAGATAATATCTTTGTTAATATCATATCAAGTCAATATCTTTGTTAGTTTCAAAGGTATACTTTTAAGTTTTGGAAGTTAGCGGATCTAGCTCTTCGAAACTTTAGTAAAACAAGGGAAATATGAAGGAACATATTTGCACCTAATTTGAAGTTTCTATCTTTATTGGTCTCTGAGATATTCTTGTTTGCATTTGGTTCGATTGTAAGCTTCCAGAATCTGACTCCGTTGTCCGATTTGCTCTATTTGCAATTTCTGCCTTACTTTCACCTATAATAACCTACCGTATAATTTTTTCGAGAAAGCATCATTATTTTATGAGTAATCGTGTTTACGAACTGAAAAACAGACGCACGAACCTCGCTGAATGAACTCTACGCAAAGACAAGAGAGTTCAAAGACTATAGATTAAACCAATCTTAAAGTCTTATGATAATACGTATAACACAAAAATATTTGAGGCAAAAAACATTAGAAAGAAATTATAGGGCACTTTTTAAAGGAATTGAGAAGAAGAATAGAATCCACTGGACTTCTAAGAGGTCGAATGATACAATGACGCCCTGTAAAAATATAAAAGACTCGTGGATCAGTGCATAATAGATTAATTATATCGATTTTCTGGTAAACCCCCCCTTTCATACTATATCAATACAGCCATCTACTGAATCAGGAAAATTATATAATTATGCGTGGCTTCCTAAAAAGTATATGCAGCTGCCTATTTCAATTCAGAAAATTTTTTGTTGAAATATTAATTGAATTAAAAGATTACCTTTAAATTCTTGTCCCTGACTGTATACCATGCTTTTTAATAGAAAAAATTTGAAATTTAAAACAAAATAATAGGGTGAAAGTGCCAAAAAATTTAGAAAAATAAAAAAAAATAAAATAAAAATATAAAGAAAAATAAATTTGCCTATTAAAAATTTGCCTATTAATATGCTATATTTATTTTTAAAATTTTTGTTTTTCATATATGATTATTGCTGAAATGGTACATGGGAAGGGGTAAATTCTAACAAATAAAATCCTAATATATCAAATTGATGATAGGTTTTTATTATACAAAAAAAACAAAAGAATTCTCAAATTCCCTGCTCTGTCAAAAAATAGAAAAGAATTATGATTGTGTTGAGTTTAAATTATTGGATTATTATAAATTGCATTTGTTTGCTTTTTGTTTCAAGTTTAAAAAAAACTCTTTTAAGATTTGTGGTATTTTAGAGACCATCAAGTGTTGTTTTTCCAGGTTTTACTTAAAATAATAATTGTAAATGTCATAATAAATTATAAGAAATAGAAATTTTAAAGAAAATTTCACTGGGGTATCCAAAAAATATTTATTATTTCTATTAAAATAGCCTTTTCTTCAGATTTCGAAATCATTGACGAAGTTGTTGATTAATTGACTATTGACTATATGTATAGGTATTGTACTTGATTATAAAATAGAAATAATTTTTAACAAATTACATGCCATCTATTATCTAGTATACAAGTAATAAATAATACTTTTATAATAAAGTGAGATTAATACTATTCAATTTTAAACACTTAGTCGTGTGAAGCTTTTGTTTACTAAAATCAGCTCTTACAGTAGAAAGAATGGGATTGGATCAGGACGGATCGCAAGAGTTATCTTATAAGGAGTGAATTAAAAATTTAAGAAGGAATGAATGAAGAGTCAATAATAATTAAACTAATTCCTCAAAAAAGTTATTTCATGGAACAACTTCTTTATGTAGCCTAACCCACTATTGACCTTTACTCATCTAAAGTTTCGAGTTGAAAGCTTAATTTATTTTTTAATATATTGTTTATTTAAAACTATTTACAGGAAATTGTTTAATATTGGAATTAGGTGACGTGCCATGTGGCCCACCAAAGGAGCTATGGGTTATATCACCACAAAATTGTTTAGGATCTTATAACCCACTAAACATTAAACTTTTTAATTAATGGAAAATTATTAAGGGCATTAAGACTGACTGTGAGACAATACACCCTATAATACTAGTTTTTCTAGTGAAAAAATATTTTTCACAGAACTTTGTTATTATGTCACAAACAAAAAAATCCATGACAAATGCGTTTAGAATTGGATTCGAAATCAGGTTAGACGCTTTTTCCAGAAACTGCTTATATATTATGTATATTTCAGATTCTGTATTTGGAGGAACTTTATAAATAATATGAATAATTTATTTAAATAGTCTTGTATGTGAGATTCTGAATTGAGAGGGATTTTATAGTCGTTTACAAAATCGAGGTTATGTACATCTCCTGAAAAAAGCCCATAACTCTGATTTCGTAACCAACTATAAAAATCCCTCCGCATTTAGAATGTGTTATATAGTAATACATTGTGCATCTAAGTATTATGTCTTCTCCGTAACTGGCTCGCTCGCGATGGGTATGCACTTCCGGCGGCGATCCCGCTTCGCCAGCGGCACACCGGGTTCGGATAAAATATGCGAAACTGGATAAAATATCATGAATTAACATACGCTTAATATCCATATGAATAATCCTTATTGAACTGTTTTAAGAATTTTTTTAGGTGGATCATGAAATCCCAAATTATGGCGTTTTGTTCCATTTTAGTGGGTCATAAGATCAAAAAATTAAAAAAAAATTTTTTTGGATGATATGTCGGACTAATTTAGGGACATTTTGACTCACTGATAGTAAGATATTAAGTCCAAATTGAATTTGAGCAAAATGTCTTATCCCTAGTAAAATGAACTCATGTACCTTAAAATTTACAATTGGTTGAAACCTTAAAAAAATATTTACATTTTGTTATTTTAGTTAATTTTATCCAGTATTCAACCTGCATTAACTTGCATTAATCCTCGAATAATTACTGAAATGTTCTTAAAAAAATTACCCTGCATATAGTAATTAAAAACCAATTTTTTTCTTAGATACCTTGGAATTATTTTATAACAGGTTTCCCAGACAATTCAATATAAATAAATTTTCTAAATGAGTTCTAAAATTAGTTCCCACATTTCTCATTACATATCTACCAATCAAATTTTTATGAATATCACGTTTAAATTACATAATACAAATTAAAGTTCAATATTACCTTAAAATAGCACACAGATCTTGCAAAAATTTTTGTTTGACACTTTTTATCCTTTTATGACTCTTTATACCCGTATGACTATATAGTCAAAGGGTATAATAAATTTGCCATTAAGTTTGTGACGCAGAGAAGGAGGGGGGGGTAGATATAGACTCAAGTGTATGGATCGGATCAGAATTGAAAAAAAAATCGATTTAGCTATGTATGTCCGTCCGTCCGTCCGTCTGTCCGTCTGTCCGTCTGTCCGTCCGTCCGCACGATAACTCAAAAACTAAAGGAGCTAGAATCTTGAAATTTTCGCAAATTCGTTTTTTTGCAATAGCCTTCATCGCTATTTAAATCCAGCCATTTTGGTCTATGGGTTCGGGTGGCTGCGATACAACTTCTTTTTTTATATGAGTATTTCTCTGTACCTATAACAGCTACGTGTCTGAAATTTTGGCAAAACTAGTTTAGTTTTATGGCCAAGGTTTTTGCAAAATTTGGTTGGTCTACTGCAGAGGGTTCGAGTAGCTGCCATACAACTTCCGGTTTTATATGAGCATTACTCTATACCTATTAAAGCTGGGGGTCTGAAATTTTGCCAAAAATAGTTTAATGTAATGGCCAAAGTTACTGCAAAATCTGGTTGGTCTACTGCAGAGGGTTCGAGTAGCTGCCATACAACTCCTTCTTTTATATGAGCATTACACTACACCTAATAAAGCTGGTATGTTTTAAATTTTGCCAAAAGTAATTAACCAGATGATATAGTGTATATGTTACGGTCATACGGGTATCCCAGAGTTGACACAGTCTACTCTACTACACTCTTCCTCGTTTTTTATTATTATTATTTTTTTTTTTTTTTTTGTATTAATTAAACAATTCGGAAGCACCACGAAAATAGTGAAAGAGTAATACGATGATTATATTATATTTATATATTTTATATTATAAAATATAATAAGACATGATATTATTAACTATACCAAATGATCAAAGTGTCATTCCAAAAGAAAAAAAAATAGCACGTATCAAAAGTGTCATATTACATATTATTTCCGTTTTAATGCGGTTATTATCAACCAGATGGCTGATAATATTTTGTTATACTGATATATATATATATTGATGACATTTGAAGAGTTCCGTTATTTCTTTTTTTATACAAAACAAATTTTTTATGGTCTCTTTATTATTTTTTTAGAAAATTTAATGTAAGGGATTCCCGTATTTTAATTGAAAATAGGTGGAAGTACTTATTATTGTTTTGTTTTTGTACCTGACAGAAAAACTAAGAAGAGAGTTGAAAAATTTGATTAAAAAATTTAGAGGGGTGATTAAAAATATTTTTTATTTATTAATTTCACGCACGCGGTACTGTATTAAATTTCAGTACATATTTTGTATTTTCTTGTAAAATAATATTTTGTTTTTTATCATATTAAATAATAAATTGCATGCATGTGTTGATACATTAAAAATATGATGTAATTTAACATTTAAATGAATTTTAAGATATTAAAACAGAATAAACGTTTTAGGGATTCTTAAGTCGAAAGTATTTTTTTAAATTTCTTTGATAAAATTTATAATGACTCTTAAATGTTAAATCTTGTATTCTTTTAGATTTTATGTTTCTTAAAATTCTTTTGCGTTACTGCCTTAAGAATTGCAGGGGATGTCAAAAATAGTGTGAGCAATGTACAGTTGTAAATATATATTTTTTAAATATTTTTTTTTTTGTTTTTTATTTTTTCTCAGGTAGATGGAAACTACTGTTAAATTATCATCTGGGAAATCTAAACCCTCTATTAGTTACAAATCGATGAGACATGTACTGCGAAAAAACCATATCCTCCACAGCTAAAATAATACTAAGTATCTGCGAACTTCTCGTGCAAGGCAATGACTGACGAATCAGGATATGAAATCCGACTACCAAAATTTGTTCATATTCCTATTCTCGAATGCAAATGCTTGTAACACAGGTCCCACCTTAAAGTATAGTTAAAAAGGGTGGTGGTTTTGATGTTTCATAAAAAAAAAAAAATTAGTCAGAAGTCTTAGCCAATATGTAAAACAGACGATATTGCCCTAATTAATCAATAACCTCATTAAATTTGTCTTTTAACTGACATGGTAAAGTGTTTTTATGAAATATTGTGCTACTAATAGTAATAGAAATAATTTTTCTAAGCATTATTATAATGTATACTTTTCAAGCCAGATTCTTTGCGTTTATACAAATCTATAATTTGAAGGGATTTCCAAATGTTTTTTTGTATACTTTTAAATTTAATTTTTTAAAGTCAGTTTAGAATAATAAATCTATATATATAAATGCGAAAGTTTGTTTGTTTTTTTGTTTGTAGCGAAACTGCCCAGCCGATTTTCATGAAAATTTGTATATAGAGGTTTTAAATTACGTCAAATTTTGGAAAATAGTTTGTACTGCTTTGAATTACTGAAAGTTTCAAAAAAATTTTGGGTCCAAATTTTGTCCGATTTTACGAAATTCTGCTTTGGCTAAAAAGAAAGCCCCATAAAAAAAATTTGTTGAGTTCCATTAACCCATTGCGGCCCAACAGCTTTTTATAAAGTTTTTGGTTACTTTACTCTAAATTAGAATCCTACGATTGGCCAAAAGAATAGATTTACGTCAAATTAATTTACGATAAATTACGTCAAATTTTGGAAAATAGTTTGTACTGCTTTGAATTACTGAAAGTTTCAAAAATTACTAGAATAATCCTAGAAAAATCGTTTTAAAAAGATTGCTTCCATACATTTTAAAATTTACATGTGTAAACCGTGTGTAATTTTTGTGTTAACTTTTTGCAGTAACATCAACTTCAATTAAGCCTCCATTGAGAAGCGCAGCAACGCGCACCGGGTATTAGCTAGTATATATACAAATATATATCAAAATTAAAAAAAATATATTTTTAAACTAGGTTTTTTTTTTATTTTAATATTAAGTTCCAGGCTTCAGGCATTATGGTGAAATTTATTACAACCAAATTAACCATTTTTTTTTCTTTCTTTTCGGAAGCACATCAATTCAATCATGAATACATAAATCCTTTCTTTGATATCCTATAGTTGTTTTTTTTAATGTATTCATATCAATTTTTTTAGGCGGTTATTTGCGCCTATTATAAGTTCAAGAACCAGGAAATATTACAAGTATCGTTTTCATTTGTTTTCATCTTCAAAAAAAAAAAAAAAAAATTACAAGAGAAATCATCATTTCTCATACATGAAAGTCGGAGTGTGTTTTCATGTTTGTTTGTGTATATGTGAATATATAAAATGTTAGTATAAATTAATATGAATTTATTTCTTTTACTGTGTTTATATTTTGTTTTTATTAATATTTTGTGTTTCATAACCATGTTGGTGGTAATGTGTTGTCATTTATATGCACATTTAAGTATTAAATCATTTTTCTCTTCTTCCGATGACGATTTTATGCAGAGCCACCTTATGTTGAACATTTCCTCCATTTTGATTTGTTTGTTGTTATTTTGTAGACAGTTGTTTTTTTTTTGTTTCACCTCTTGTAAATGAACATATCCATATAATTTCTAAAAGTACAGAAATTTTTCATTTTAAAAGATTTTTGTTGTGAGTTTGTTCATTCGTTACAATACTTTTGATGTCATTCATCGTCATCATTTGTACAACAAACAGAAAACAAAGTAAAACATTGACTATCATCACAGTATGCGCACATTAAAGAATTTCTCATAACAAAGAAATGAAACAAACATATCCTTAGCGTGATTATAGAATAAAATATAACGATATTTTACAATCCCCTTAAAATTTGAATTGGTAGTTATTTTGAAATATAAAATGCATCAACCGCTTTATCGATCTGTTCTACTATGCATGGATTACAATTTAAATTCACAATCAAGTAAAAATAAAACTGTTAACTGGCGCTCCTTCACATCGGAAATATCATTGAGCCTCTCCATACTAATACCGGTGCCAAAAAGGAGTGTCTAATATAATGTAAAAAGTCTGTATACAGAAAGGGGATATTTAATGGAGTTAAACGGAGGTCAGCTCAGGCGAACTAGTGCTCTTAGCACACAGGGTGAGCGACATTCATTTTAAACTAGGACAACTAGAACTAAACTAGAAAATCCGGCGCTTGGTCAGAATAAGTAAAGAAGAAAAATGGAGAATTAGAGAGTAGGAATGGATGGAATGGAACTCCCAAGAAAATAGAAGACGCGGACGCTCAAATTAAAGTTGAAGAATAGAAATACTAAACAAACTCACATGGCAGAATGTAAAAACTGCAGCATTGTAATGTAAAAACAGGAGCAACACAAAAATTAACAGTGTGAAATTGATGAGCCAAATGAAAACCCTATGGTCCCTTGCGGAGTAAAAAAATATGATCAAATTATTGCTTAAAAATCATAATATACAAAGAAATCAAATAAAAAAGGTTTCCTTAATATCACACAACTAAATTAGCATTATTTACAAACTATTATAGCCTGGCTCTTTAGACTTGTTTAGTTCTATGTTTGCTTAATATTAAGCAACTCAATGGATCTGACACTATTTAAATTCTTTTGCTAGATAATTTATGCATAAATGTTAGAAATATAATATGTTTCAACATGTAGCAACATGGAGAAATAATTTCTGGATAGAAGCCTCAAACTTGACATTCTTATAACAATACCCTAAAGATCCTCTATTTATTTGAGGGTATGCTTATTTGATGTGATGATATTTCACGAAAAAGAAAAGAAAATTAGTGAATGAATTTAAAGTAAAAAAATTTAAAAAAAACTTTCAAGAGTAACGGTTAAATAGTAAAAAAAAAAAAAACAAAATATAAAATAAGGACATTTCTAATGGAGTACCAGTACATTGAAAATTTTTAAAAAATCAGAAAGAAATGGAAAAATTCATTATGGTATAGTCACATATGATTCATTAAAAGTCATTTGTAACATGGTCATGTAAATGGAAGGCCATATTTTGAATTAGCTAACATATTTACAGTTATTTTTTTATACCCTACACCTATAGAATAGGTAAAGGGGTATATTAACTTTGGTATGGTGTTTGTAACCACCTAAAGGAAGCGAGCTAGATATGGAAAAGTATATATATTTGTGATCAGCGTGACCGCCTTAGTCGATATAGCCATGTCCGTCCGTCCGTCCGTCCGTCCGTCCTTCCGTCCGTCCGTCCGTCCGTCCGTCCGTCCGTCCGTCCGTCCGTCCGTCCGTAGGCACGATAACTCAAAAAATAATGGAGCTATCTTGATGAAATTTTAACTGTAGGTTACTAGGACTGAAAGTACGGCGGGGATTGCATATGGGCGAAATCGGCCCATGGGTTCGGATTCTGGACCTTTTAATCGGTCGAAGGGCTAACGAACATATATAAGAAATCACGATAACTCAACAACTAATGACGCTTTCTTCATCAAATTTGTGCTGTAGGTAACTAGTAATGAAACTACTTCGGGGATTCCGTAAGGTCGGGATTGGACCATGCGTTCGGAACCTAGAACTTTTTGATCGAATTTAGGCCAAACGAGCATAATTCCGAAACCAATGAAGATAGAACCTCCAAATTTGGTATCAGGGTGTCCCCTCCTATCTCCTAAGTGTCTTGAGAATTTGGGTCCCATTGGACTACTGGGTCGGGGACCAGTCACACATTTCCGAAGACCTTAAACATATCTTTAAAATTAATAAAGATAACAACTTGAAAAAATGTAGAAGCTTCCAATTTGCCACAAGGGTGTTCTTTACTATCTCTTGCGTGTTCCCTTAATTTGGGATCAATTGGAGAGGTGGTTCAGTACCCCTCTCAGACCTCCCAAGTTTTAAAAGCTTATAATCGAAATTACTAAAAATAGTTACTTAAAATTAAGATAGATCGTTTAAATTGTGTACAAGGGTTAACTAGTACTATAAGTAAAGCGCGGGCTGTATAAGGGTGAAATCAGCCCATGGGTTCGGATTCTGGACCTTTTAGTCGGTGTCAGGGATAACGAACATATATTAAAAATCACGATAACTCAACAACTAATGAGGCTATCTTCATGAAATTTGTGCTGTAGGTTATTGGTAATGAAACTACGGCGGTGATTACGTGCGGTGAGGATTGGACAATGGGTTCGGAACTGAGAACTTTTTTATCGAATTTAGGCCAAACTAGCGTAATTCCGAAACCAATGAAGATATAACCTCCAAATTTGGTATCAGGGTGTCCCTTCCAATTGCGTAAGTGTCTTTGAAATTTGGACCCCATTGGACTAGTGGGTCGGGGACCAGGCACTCAGTTCCGAGGACCTTAAAGCATATTTTCGAAATTAATAAAAATAGTAACTTGAAACAAATGTAGAAGCTTTTGGCCCAGGGTGTTCTTTACTATTTCTTCCATGCCCCCCTAATTTGGGATCATTTGGAGTGGTGGTTCAGGACCTCTCTTAGACCCCCAAATGTGTAAAAGCTTATCATCGAAATTAATAAAACTAGTAACTTAAAATTAAGATAGAACGTTCCAATTGTATACAAGGGTTAACTAGTATTGAAAGTATGACGGGACTGCATATGGGCGAAATCGTACCATGGTTTGGGGTTCTGGAACCCTTGACAAGTTCAAGGACTAACAAACATATATCTTAAAACACCATAACTCAAAAAATAATGCCGGTATTTTGATGAAATTTAAACTCTAGGTTACTAGTAATGAAAGTACCATGGGAATTGGTTCTGGTTGAGTTTAATTTCAAAGCCAAAGAATATATTTCCTATGTCCTATGTGTCTCCGAAATCTAGACTTAATTGTAGTGGTTCAGCTATATTCAAAGGTACTTGCTGCATTTATGTAAAATTTATTTGAATATTTAAATGAATTATATGAAAAGGTCTAAATTTGTAATTGTATTTTAGAAATACATTTATTGCATATTTTGCGTTTGTAAGCTTTTCTATTAGGTATATAAACTAACCACTTAAAATAATTGCAATTTTTAAAAATTTGGATTATTAAATATATTATGCTTTGATTATCTTTTTATCACAAAATTTAATAATTAGAATTTTTTCATTTTGTAATTGAATTGGAATAAATATATTTTCATTTATTTCAAGTTTGCTTGTTTTTGAATATTTTTAAATAGACAAATTAGTAAGAATTTGTAATATTTTTTAATAGATAATATAATTAGAAAATGTTTTTAGTATTATAAAGTTAATTTGGTTAGCTATGTCTTACGATCAAATTAATAACAGCTTTTATGGTGTTAAAATAACTTATGGATATGTCCTTAATTTTGAACCAAATAGGTGTAGGGTATTTCTAAGTCGGTTGCACCGACTGACTGTTTCTTTACTTGTTTTTATTTAAATTAAAATTACGTTTTTTTATTAAATATTTTGAAGGACTTTTGCAATGTTTAAAGTTCATATTAGAATTCTAGAAGAGTGGAAATTGAAATTATACGAAAGATGTAATTGAAATAGTTTTAAAAATTTTACATTAAAATTTATAAAACAAACATTATAATTGAATCTCCAAATCTTCAAACATATTAAAATTTTAAAAAATCCAATAAGAAGTAACAAAATGTCATACAAGTAATGATACAACTTATTAAAATATGACTCTAAAGAAGAACATTCAAAATTTTTATTGAAGCTTCGAAAAATGAATATAGGCTGAGAGCTTTTTATAAAAGAAATAAAAAATCATATTTTGAACGTTTGATACGAGTTCAAAGGTACAAGCTCCTACATTTTATCGTGCAAATATTATGTCAAAAACAAATTAGTAGGTGTATCAAATATTGGTGATTTAGTACAGATAGCGATGGATCGAAATGTATATAGAAGCGTTTTATCAGGAATTTATAACTAAACTTTTAGAAAATATGACATATATATGGCTTACATCCAATAGTGGATAGGAATCAAATTGGACGTGTCATATGCCTGTATTTCATTTGTCTGTAGCGTCATTCACCTGTATTTCTTGCTCATTTGACTGTATTTCATTTGCCTGGATTTTATTTGCTTGTAGTGTAATTTGCCTGTTTTTCAGTTGCCTGAGTTAGTATAGATTTTAGAGTTGATAACAAAAACAGGGTTTCAATAATTGGTTCAGCAAGGGTTTACGGGTGGCAGCTCCCCTATTGAAAGGTCTTTATTGTTCAAAATATATATTAATATAAAAAAATATTTAGAGGAAATTTTATAGTTTTTATTTATATATACATAATACATATGTATATGTGAGATTCTGAATTGGAAAACGAAATAATTCTGCAAAATACAGGCATATGACAACAGGCAAATGAAAATTCAAGCAAATGAAATACAGACAAATGAAAATTCAGGCAAATGAAATACAGTCAAAGGAAATACAGGCACTGTGCTAGTAACCCGAATCAAAGTTTCAATTTTGAAATGAAATCTATTATATCAAAATGTGAAAATGAACTTTAAAATGTTTATTTCTTAAATATATTCATATATTAAAATTAAAAATATTGATTAAGTCATTAAAAATATTTCGAGAATTACATAAAAAAATTTTTTAAGGTTACAAAAAGGAAAAAACTCCCAACACTCTTCCCACATTCATTGATAAGTATCACTAAAACTATGACTCAAACATATAACACCAGAACTATAAAATGTATTTTTTGTTTTGTTATCTAAATAATTACTATTAAAAAAGTTTCTTTAATTATGTGTCAAATGAGTTTTATACTTATATATATTCTAACATTAGACCCATTCTTCTTTCCCTAGACACATACAGGGGCAGAATATTATAATAACATATCTTTACACTTTGAATCCTAGAGTACTTAAAATATATGTCTAATACAAGAATTTTCCATCTAGATTAAATTTAGAAACAACACAGATCATCATTTTATTAATATCCTAATTTTTTTTTTTGTTTTTTTTTTTTTATTTTTTCTAATATCCTTTTATTCCTTGAATTTTTTTTGTTTTTATTGTTATTTAAAAGGATACCATCAAGATAATGTTATTATTATTATTAGTTATATTTAAGATATGAGTTTTTTAACTCTATTTTGTTTTTTTTTTTTTTTGTGACTTTCCAACTGTATTTTTTTGTCAATGTGCAATCACATATGGGATTTATAATCACTCACTTTACTCATTAAAATTCTCCAAAATGTCAGAATAATTATACAAAATACAAAAACAAAAACAACAATAACAAAAAAGGGCATTCTTATTAAAGAATAGAAAAACACAACAACAACAACAAAAAATAGCATTGTGTTGATCCATAAAAAAAAGGCAAAACTAAACTGTTTTGTATTTATGAGTAACAAAAACAGAAATTAAAAAAAAAACAAAAAAATATTAAAAATAGGATAATAGAAAAATAGGAAGGCAACAATAGCAACAAATGACAAAAATAATAGTAATAAATAGGAATAGTATAGAAAATAAAAAGCAACCCATTAAGACATAAAATACACCCGCAGAACATATTAATTCTAAAAAAAGTAGAAAAAAAGTTATTCTTTTTGTTGGTTTTTAAAATTAAGGATATTTAATACATGTGTATATTGGTTGTTTATATGTATATATGTTTGAATGTGTGTTTTAAATTAATGTACTTCTGATTTTTTGTTTTTTATTTGGTATAAAAATATAATTTATAAAAAAAACCATTTTGAAATTTTCATTTATTTTGTGTAAAAAAAAATCAGGAAATAATAGAAAAAAAAAGGACTTAAATGAATTTTTTGGGTGATCCTGATTTTAATGCAATGAGTCCTGAAATCTTTTTCTAAATATTTGTCTTAATCATTTCTGAAAAATTTTCTTAATTAAATTTAGGTTTTGATTAAAAAAAAATCATTTTTTTGAAAGAACTTTTTTCTATAAATTATTAAAACTGAGCAAATGTTCGAAATAAGATGTTAAGAATGGAACGAAATGAATTTATATAAAATTTTGAAGTTTAACATATAAGAATTTAAAAATTTGTATCAGGAATTTGTTTTTATAAATTGAAACAACTTTCATAGATAGTGACAGTTTAGAGAATGTCTAATATGCACATGGAAGATACAGTAGGCGAATGAGATTGGAGTGATAGGAGATAATCAAAGAATATTAGATACCGAACTATACTGAAGTATAACTGATTTAGATTTGAGGAATAGTACACAATTAACGGAACTCGATGGAGTTTGTGTAATGTTAGATGATCGAGAATATACTGATGGTCACAGAATAGTAGATATTGGAGTTTTTTGGTATGATATCGTGATAGTAGATAAATGAAGTACTTGAGGACGAATAAATCTTAATGAAATGTGAGATATAAATGCCCTGCTCACAGTTACTGAAATATTTGCATTTAAAAATGTTTTACAGATTTTTTAGCCCAATGGATTTTACTATTTTCAATAAAAAATTGACCCTTAATTTTTCCTTTTACATTATTTTTAGTATTAGATATTATAAATATTTATATTGGCTTCATTTATTTCCTTTATCCTTTTTCCTTATTTTTGTATTTCGATTACTTTTGTTTTATTAGGTTTTCGCTGTTGTAAGATTTTATGACAATTCTGAAATATTAAAATATCAACCATGGAAAAAATTTTTTTTTTCGTTCCTAGTTTTTGTTGAAAAATTCCAAAAAATATTTCGTGGGGTTCTAAATTTTTTTTATAATGTCAATGATAATCAGATATTTTGAAAGTTCATCAATATGCTTCAGATGATGATCATTGAACGTGTTTGCGGAATAAGTGAATTCTGTAAAATATTCAAAGTATTTTTAATGCTTTAAAAAGTACTACTCTTGTAGATTTTTAATTAAAGATTTCACTAGTTTTTATAATTCATTATTCTATCGAAATTTGTGGAGGCTCTTAAAGTCCTACAACATGGAGCGTATTAAGGGTTTATTGCAGATCAAAGTTCATGAATCGATTTAATACTTTTGATGTTCATAAATGAATTTTAGGTATTCAGTAAATGAGTTCAAAATTTCCGCAATTTTTGGTAGGATATCTCTTAGTTAAATGGTACAACTATTTTTAAACAAAAAGAGTAATAATCCTAAAAAAAAATCATAGAAATCAAAAATGAAAAGAAAATTTGCAAATGAAATATAAACAACAGAAAGGGTCAATTAATCTTTAAACCATCAGAATATTTTCAGGATAAGATTTTTTTTTATTTTGTGTTTTTAGATGGATTGATATGAAATATTTTGTGTTTATTTCTGTTTAAAATTGTACCTATTTTATTATATACATATATAATATACATATATGTTATATAAATAAATGTGTTTTTTTTTTGTATATTTGTTTATAATAATGATCATAATAATGAGCAACAGGGACAAAAGGATTTTATGATAAAAACGAACTGAAAAATTTTTTTTTAAAGGATTCCTTTTATTATTCTTACATTTTTATTTATTATGTCAAAAAAAAAGGATATCAAGGATATCTATAATATTATTTTTATTAGTCTTTTTGTCTCTGTGTGTTTCAGTGAATTATTATTTTATTCAACAAAGGTGACATAAATGTGAAAGGGTACCAAAAGGTTCATTTTAATTTAAAAAAAAAAAAATAAAACAAGCAATAAGTAGCAACAAATTTTTTTGACTATTTAAAAAGTTAAAAATTAAAAATGAGTTAAATTTTCCATCAAATTAATGTAATTATGGTGTTTTCCTGTTTGTTTTTAATATCAAGTATAACTGACGCAGAGTGCCTTTAGTGTGCCTTTTATTATTTCGTCGAGGGTTGATGGAAGGTTTCTAATGTGCCTGTTTTTATTTTGTCCATAGGGTTAATGGAAAGCATCGAAGTCCACCAACAATCATTGTAAAGGGCTTATCTGAGTAGTGTTGAACTTAAACTAACTAAAAGCATGCCGCTTTTTAAAACTAAATTTGGAATGGATCTTGGAGTACATATGTGTCGTTTGGTTTTGAGGATTTATGGATTAAGTTGGATAAAGAGAAAAATTTTGAGCGATATTATGATTTAGGATCGTACATATATTAAATTACCATCTTTAGATAACACTTTACCAGGTAACTGATTTCATAATCCCGATGTACGCATAACAAACTAATTTCTGTAAGCCATGTTTCGACAATTCGATGGTGTAAGGATGAGCACTTGCCGCCCTCGATTATGAGAATGAGAAACCTATGCTTCATTAATGGCAAAAACCATTAGTTTTAATATAGGAAGTGTAACACATCAGCATTAAAATATTTTGCAAAGCTCCTTCGGTTGGCACCTATTTTTGGGAGGCATGTGGTGATTATCGGAAACGAAAAGGGAAACTACTTGATTAGATTTTTTTTTATTTTTTGTTATACCATCCGGAAATGGGAATGGTCTAATTATGATATCCGATATTCTAACAGGTCGAATAAATAAAAAGAATAAGAAGTAGTCAATTGGCATTTAGGCTCAGGATTATTAGAAATGAAACTTTGGAAACCTACAAATTAGTCTAATCAGAAGTTTAGTTTGAATCGAAATAATGTTTTACAACCAAGTGTTGGGTGTATTTAATATAGAATTTTTAAAAAACTTAGGTAAAATTCTAAGAAAATAAAAAAGGCATTAGTTTTTAAAGTTTTTATTACGATATTTATGGTAAAATATTATTATTCATATTTTTTTTGGTGTGGGAGTAATTAAAGTCTGAACAATTTTATTACCTTTTATAATTATTTTAAGCCATAAACTGATATTGCAAGGGTTATTAGCTTTTCTAAACTTGTATAAGTTACCATAGAATAGTTAAAATTTGGATTATAATAAAAAAATTTTATTTATAAAATATGATGCAATCTAATAGGGCTTAAATATAATACAACTTGTTTATTAAAGCAATGAATATTAATTATATTAAATTTATTTATACATATTTTTTAGTAAAATATCATTTAAATTTATAACATTAGTTTAATTATAGTATTAGTTTTAAAATTATAATTTATTCTGGATATAAGGTAAAATATTAGTTTAAAATCTCTCAACTACTACGAAATATAGTTAGTTTTTTATTTTAATAAAGGTTAAATAATATGTGTTATAGATTAAAGACTTATAAAATAAGATAATAACATTTAAATCTATAAATAATAAATAAATTCAGCTGAATAAATTCTACGCAGTTTAATTGAAAAGACCTTATAATATCTATAAAAAGTATATTGAAAACAAAGGGGATTATCGAACTCCAAAACCTCTAAAAATTCCTCCAAATCTTCGAACCATCTTAAAATGATTTTTGAAGCTGTGATTTAAAATTTTCCACTTATATCCTTCATAATACAGAATCTCGTATATACAAATATAGAAGAACCTATGACATTGTATTCAGGACTTTACGTGCTCCTTTTTCATTTTCCCATATATATGTTTAATATTTACCAGTTTATCTATTAATAAAAACCGTTTCATTTTGAAAATAAGCCTCCGCTAATTAAACTATTGGAATTACCTAATTTTTCGAAAAAAATGGGTTATGAAGAAATGACAGCTGTTAGACTTAAAAATACCCGAACGCCTTCACATTGAGAATGAATAAAGACTTGGGTTTATGGGTAACAGAGGCGTGGCTAGCTATATTTGGAAAATTGTTTAAAAAAAAAATGCAAATTGAAACAAAAATTATTATTATTATTATTATTATTATGTTATTATTAATGTCTTTGTCTAGAATGAGGTGTAACAAACGCATTTAATTAAATGTGTTTTGTTGAATGTGCTTTATTTTAGAAAATAAAATGTCCAAAATTATCATTTGCAGGCCAAAAAATATTTTATTTATTTTTAATAAAAAAAAAAACCAAAAAAAATATTTGTTATGAACTTAAATTTATTTATTAGATTATGAATTAGTTCATTGCAGTTTTAAAAATCACAGAAGATTTTCTGGAAAATTTAAATAAATTGTAAAACATTTTTGTATTAAAAATCGAGACTATGATTTACTTTTTTATTTTGTTAAATTGCTTGCTTTGCTTTGAAATAAACCATGCAATGTAATTAAAGCAATTTCAAAGTTCCCTCTTCCCTCCCTCATCTTTCCATCTTTCCCTCATAGTTCTTTTTAATTATTTTTTCTATTTAAAAAATGTTAAAAATGAAAAAAAAATGTTGTAGAGGTAGATAGATACCTGAGTTCGATGCGAGGTTTAGGTATAATAAAAAAAATTCCAAATAAAATATATAGCTCGTACGTACATCATGTTGAGTAGGTACATTTTACAATTTTTGGCATAAACTATTATTTCGATTTGAATCTAAACAAAGGTTGTGAAACAATAAACCTAAGCAACATTTAGCAACATTTTTTAAAAATATGTATACCACAAATTAATAGATAGAGAAATAGATCATTACTGAAACAAAATAATCCTATAAAAAATAAAAATTAAAAATCTTTTATTAACAAACAAATTTATCGAATTTAATTTTAAAAATTGGAAATTTGAACAAGAACGCACTTAAATAAAAAAATATATTAATTGAAATTAAAAAAAATTTCACCAAGAAGGGATTTGAACTAACAACCCCAACATTTTATCGAATTCAAAACAAACAAAAGGTAGATTACATAACTTATTCATCATTATATGAGTCATTTTTTTTTTTTTTTTGTGTATCTATTACAAGAATCAAAGCATTATCTGCGTAATACAAAATGTAACGGTTGCGATTTTATTTAAGAATATGGTATTTATGAAATTAGAAATAGTTCTTAATTAGAAAAAGTTTTCTTTTAATTAAATCTGTATCTTTTAGTACAGCCTGCATACAAACTACGTAAAAAAATTGCAAATTATTAATTCAAAACTCATTTAACCTAATTATTCCACAATCAAATAAATTTTTTAATTTAAAAATAAATGCTCCAATATCGCCATTAAAATTAATTTTTAATTTTTTTTTAAATAAAACAAAAAACAAGAAAAAATGGCCTTTAATAATTTTGAAATTTCCAAGTTTTTAAAAGAGAATTTGCAATCTGTTTCTTTCGTTTTATTTCGCATTTTCTTTTTTCTTATATCTTTTACATATGTGCATTCTTTATTTTTTTTTTTATATTGAAAAACAGAACCTAATTTTAACTGTAATTCTTTTTTTTTTTCTTATTATTATCCTTGCAAATCCTTTTTTGAAATTGTTTATTAAATACAAAAGAAAAAACTAAAAAAAGAAGAAAGGATATAATATAAATTGCAACATATGCTCTTTATATATGGAAGAAAGCAAAAAAAAAATGAACTGGTCTAATAATATTTACTGTACATATTGTACAATAAATGCGTCTTCAAATACTCTTCCCCCTCTTTGTTTTTTTATTATTTTGCGTTTTAAACTGTGTCCTTTAAAGGTCCAATAGAAGAAAAAAAATAATACAGTAAAAAAAAAATTCAGTAGTCATTAAAATGAACTTAAGTTCATACATTCCAGTTTTTATATTTTTATTTTTATTCAATAAGGCAACACTGGACCTTTAAAAAAAAAATAAGTAAATAAAAGATGGGGAAAGAAAACCTTGAGAGACAAGAGTACCGTTACAAAAAAGGACAATGAAAAAAAGGATCATTAAAAAATAAAATAAAAAAAAAAAGTGCCATTGTTTTTTGGGTTTTTTTTTACTTATTTTTTATCTTTAGGACAATGCAGAGAAGGTCTTTAGGATTGCCGGAGAATAGCTGTGCGATTGTATTTTCCGTTACTTCATATACCAATTCTAGATTTTATTTTTATTTAAAACCCCCAAAACATGTTCTTTTTCCTTTCTTACTTCCTTTTCCTTTTGTTTTATACCAGAACAGTTATTTTATGGAAAAGTGGGGTGTGGGGAACCAGATAAAAATTCCTTCTGTTGTTTTTTAAGGCGTGAAAAACAAAATGTTTCAATATGGCCTTTTTTACACAATTCTTTAAATTTTTTTTTTTTTTTGTTTTTTTTGTTTTGCTATTTTTGCAATAAATTTAAAAAAAAGAAACAATAACGGTTATTGTTTTTATTTTTATATATAAATTTATGTGTAGGTTTGTCTGTATGTGCATATAAAATAACTGTAAAAATAAACAATATTGAAATCGTTACAAAATAAAAATAAATATACAATAATAATAATAAAAAGAAAAGAAATTGTTTTGGTAGCCCAAACCTTTTTTTCGATTTGTGTTTTTTTTTTTTTTTTGTTTTTTTTTTAGCCCTTTGGGATGTATTGGAGGTCTGAAGAATCTTTACATCTATCTTTTTTTGAGTTTAATAAAATATAAGTGACATCTTGAAATTTCCTTCATCTGCATGTCTATTCTTTTTGAGTGATTTTTTGACAATTCGGAGTTTTTTTGCCCAGCGAATTGCTTAGTAGATTTTGACTTTATTTTTGCTATTCAAAGGCATTGTTTCGGTATGAATCTTGAAGTTTGCT
Organism: Dolichopus griseipennis; assembly: GCA_963082915.1. Classification (NCBI taxonomy): domain Eukaryota; kingdom Metazoa; phylum Arthropoda; class Insecta; order Diptera; family Dolichopodidae; genus Dolichopus; species Dolichopus griseipennis. Next base: position 94,982,529 of record OY720443.1, read on the forward strand.
TAAGTTTAACAGTTTGTTTCCTATATCTTAAGACTTAATGAAAAAATTTAGCAGACATTTTTGTTTAAATCAGGGTTAAAAATTTCCAAAATTCAACGTTTCTCACAATGATTTGTGATGTTATTAGAATTTGAGAGTTATCATTAGAATATGCAATTAATTACCTTATTATTAGAAATTGTTCAAATTTGAGTTAACTTGCGAGTTCATATGCACAACAATAAGGTTAATGAAAACTTAAACTGAGTTTTGAGTTTTTTTTTTGATTTTGATTTGAATTATTTCCAAACCTGGTGAAAGGTTCCAATCCTTGACATTTTCACGTGAAAACTTAACAAGAAAATTTATAATAAGAAATTGACGTGATCCTAAATATTAAATATGTTCCAGAAGGATTGATATTTCAATTCCAGTTAAATATTATCTTAATAAACCTGAAGTGAGATCAAGGAAATTAAACAAATAAAATTTATAAGAAGTCTATTGAAAAATAAGAAGTCTAAAAAAAAATCAATAAAGTATGGATTAATAATGCGTTACAAAAAAAAATTTGTATGGAAATTTCTTTTTATATAAAATGGTACCGTTTTTTAATACAAATTTCTTTGCCAATTGTTTGTTTCTTATATTGCCGTCATTTTGTTTTTCTATTTTTAGCACATTTTCAAAAAATTTTGTAAAAATGTGCCTTTATAGTTTCACTCTGTCCGTCCGTCCGTCCCGTTTTAAACACAACGGGTGGGTATTGCAATAAAAATAATTTAATGTTAAAACTTTTTTCTTTAACCCCTTCCCTTACGAAGCTACAGACCCTCAAAGTCGGAAAAAGCCCAATATTTAAATAACAAGAGTTGTATAAGGTATTTTTTCAACCTGAAAACGGTAAAAGACAACTGCTTTTATAGTCTTTACAAACTTTTAAAAGCCAAATGTATAGGGTTACCATACGATATTAAAATTTACCGTTATCTAAAACTAAGTTTTACAAAATTTTTGGCCCTTCATAACTTCTGAATCTAGAAACTTGAAATTTTGGGAGATGTTAGATCCTGAGAAATTAGTAGGAGTCCTTAAAGAATTTTTTTTAGCTGCGATCCCCGTTTAACAGCTGTAAGGGGCTATAAAGACTTAAAAATGAAAAATTTACTGGTTTTATAAGTAAGGAGAAACGTAGTACTTATATATTTCCTAATTATACGTTAACATTGAAGCTCCAATATGATATTTCGATAAAATACTTGGTATAAAACACTATATAATTTTGTGCTTTTTTAAAAACCCTTGGTTTTTTTCATCACTTGTTTTTATTATAAATGTAAAAGAAATGTATGTACAATGTTGACCTTTTTTTTAGTGTAATTGCTAATTTTTGAATAAAATTTTGTATTATAAGAAAAAAATGGCGAATGTAATGGCCAATACTGTAAGTATGTATATAATATTATCGTGTGTATTCGTTGCTGACCCAAGTAATATTTTGATGTTGAAAATATTTTTTCGCAAACTGTGTCAGTCAATTTTTGAGTTAAAGTTCAATAAAATATATGAATTATTTATAGACAAAACTTCGAACCAAAGCTGATTTCCCATTGAGATATATAAAAAGTTTCAATTTAAAGTATTGGCATCTATCACTGAACTGATTTCTGATGATAATCTAAATAATTTTAGGATTTTAAAATTTTCTTCTATTTATTGTATGGAATAGTTTTAGCACTTGCTTATCTATGGTAGTACTAGCACACAAGTTAAATTTGAATTTATATGTCCCTGACAGAGTAGGTGAATCAAATGTACTAAGTAAATTTAATGTTTCTTTTGTCGCTCCCAAAACTTCACTTCCGACTATTGTAACAGTTCGGAATTAGAAATTAGTGTAATAACAAGATTTATTGAATTTATTGGATAAAAATTGTCTTAATAAAAGATTTAAGAGTTTTGAATTTAGTTTTTAAATGTGGAAAATTAGATTGAAAGAATTGTGAGGGTAAAAGCTGAGAAATAAAGATCAGTGCGGGATTTGTGTCATTCAAAGTATCGATTTACATTTCAAAAAATTTTAAGTACCTATTTGATCTTAATATAATAAAAAAAATTTATTTTAAAAAAAAATCTATTGCTCCTCCTAAATCGAAACATTCCGAATCCCTGTTACCTTCTTTCCCTAATGCATATTTCCAAAAACTAAACTAATAAAAGACCTTTGAATAATAATTTTTCGAATTGTTACACGTACAAGAGGCGTTCATATACTTTGTCCGAATGATTGAGTTTTTCTTCGACACATGTTAATCTAGAAAAACTGGACATCACTATCTAATGAAAAAAGGATATTAATTATTTTTCGTAATATTTTAAAATGAATTGCTTAACTTAGACAACTATATAGGAGCTGCGATAAGTGATAAGAGCTTCGATAAGAGCATAGCGTAAAATATTATATATGGTTTACTTTTCATCAAAGCGATGCTCCAATATAACACCTGTTTCAAAATCATGTATATAATTTTCAACGCTTTGCCCTTATCAAATACCGCAACTCTAATATAAATCCACCCTTAAAGCCCCACTGTGAGTCTCCATTATTATATCTGAGAGTTTGACTTAATTCAATTGTTGCTTAGAAATCACTTATAAGGATCTCATTTATCTTATTCATATATTTTAGCCATTGGCCATTTTTTTTTTAAAACAAATAATATTTAATGAAGTAAATACTTGAAATTTATGATAAGATATCCTTTTTGTACACATTTTCCTATGTATGTGTGTATTTTTACATCCATATGCATAATCTAATAAATAAATAAATAAATAATTTTATTTTTATAAAAAAAGGAGGAAAAATAAAATTTTTTTGATCTGATAAAATTATTAGGCACAATTACATTTTTTTTTTACCATTTCCACCACCACTTTCCACTTTTTGTGGTGATTTTAAAATGTGTTTAATATAAAATAGAAAAGGAAAGCAAAAACAGAAATATCCAGTTAAATAAAACAAATGAAAAAAGAAAGGACTATTATTATTACCTATTGTAAAAGTTAATAGAATTGCTTTGTTTTGACAAGAAATTTAACAATTTAAAGTCCAGACCCTTGGACGCACTTTTTTTTTTAGGCTAGAAAACAAAAAAGAATCATATCTTGAAAATCTTAATGGTTCTGAATTTATTTTGTTTTTTTTTTTTAATATAAAAGAAAAATAAATATTTTGATAGATATCCTTTAAAAATATATTTTTGAATTAAAAAAAAAGGATACGAATACCTTCTAAATTGACAAGTTCTTTTTAGGATTTTTTTAACTGTGATTTAACATTGAAAGAGGGTTAAAATGACTGATAGTGTTACTAGTCATTGAGATAAAAACAGTGGAAATGAAAAAATTGTGATTTTATGGTTAAAATTTTGTTTAAAAATGAAAGGATTCCTTTTTTTTAAAGAATATCATATTGTTATTCTTTTGTTTTTAATCAAAACATTTTTTTGTTGGTTTAACTTCCGATTTGGTTCTATCGTTTTTAAATTTTTTGAAAAATATAATTATGTTGTTGTTGTTGTAGTTGTTGGTGTAGTAATATTATTATTTGTTGCCAAAATCATTGTTTTAATATTAAGTATAGAAACAATTTTGTTAATATTACATATAATCAATGATAAGTCAATATTGTAAGACCTCGGTTACTAAGTCTATTATAGATTTGGGTGCAGAGTCATAAGTCTCTTGGCTCCTAGAGTTATAAGTCCCTTACTCACTTAGTGGGACATAAGTCCCTAAGGGACTATTAAAATATTTACGTGGGACATAAGTCCCCTTACAAGTGGGTGCCTTTACAGTATATTATCATACTTTAAATTACATGACTTTTCACAAAGGCTTTATTTTCAGATTTTATTTAAAAATTTTGACTTCAATATATTACGCTCAATCACTATATGGTTTTATAACTCAAAAAATTTAATAAAGGGAGTTATAACTCACTAAGTGGGTCATAATTCCCTGAAGGAACTAAAAATTTAATAAATAAAGTTATAACTCACTTAATGATTATGATTTGTGACCCACTTAGTGGAGTTCTGACTCTGCACCATAGATTTGAACACTATTATAGATTATATCAATCTAATACTATTTAATATATTTGTTTATTTATATTATGATAATATTTTTGTGGTCAAACCGTCAAATATGAATTGATAATAATATCAAGATTTCTCGAAAAGTCTGATATTTTTATATGAGAGCCTCCCGTGGTTCGATTTGGGTTTTGGTTCTGCGAATTTAACCTTACTTTATATTTTTTGCATAGTTTTAGGCGTCTAGGAAATGTTTCATAATATACTGTAAAAATATGCGGCATAAGGAGATATTATCAATTGTGTATGCTCATATGTGTAATTTTCATGAATAATTTTTGAATTTAATGTTAAAAATAAAATTTTTTTGAATTCAAAACTAAAATTTTTAAGTAATTGATGAGGCTGCGTGAGTCAAAATCAATCTCTTACAACGTTTAACAAGTTATTTGGAAAAAAACAAAAATATCCAAACTTTTTAACTTTATGGTAACAGAAAAGTCTGTTAACCAAATGATGATAAAGAACAAATTCATAAACAAATGTTTCGGAATTATATGCAAAATACACTGGCAAAGAGAACAAGTAATGAACTTCTTTGTAAGGTTATACTGATCAACAGACAATTAAAATGACAATCAAGAAAAGAAAGTACTGCTGGGTATGTCAAATTCTTAGAAACCTGTTAACTGATAAGTAAGACAATCACTGGAATAGAATTTGCAAAGAAAGAGAAATGTTGGAAGACCTAAATAAAGATGGCGCAGAACAATAGAGAGAGAGGTAACTCAAAAGAACAAGACATGGATCCGAATGAAAGTTATTGCACAAAAGAGAATTAGGTGGAAAAGCTTTGTGAAAAGTCATGTGAAAAAAGTCTGCCCTTTGAAAATAGTGGGACAAAATTCTTAAGTGCTTACGCAGTATAATGGATAAGGAGTAAGGATTGGCGGTGAGATACGAAGTGATGTTTTATTTTGAGTAAGGATTAAATGAAACGCTTTCTGATTACTTTATCTGATTTGTGGCTCTATAATTCTTTTACAAATTACAAATTTTACAAAATTGAATATCCTAAGCCCTTTAAACAAATTTGCTTCCGTAATTGGACCTTACGAAGAACGTTTTAAAAACTTAACATCTCATATTAATAGGACCCAACAAAATGGTTTTAAAATCAATGACACAAACCATAATTCAATTAAATTAAATATTAAAGTGAAAACTAATTAGTTGGAACATACAAAATATCAGATAGAAGAAGAACAAGGTTACAAATAAGATAAATATAATTTTTAAATGATCATGTTTTAAACGTTGGTTTTGGAACGACTAAATTCCAGTCACACTACTTTGATATCTTTTAATAATTCTAAGGCACTGCATGCTTCCAGTAAATCAGTTAATGGACAAGAGATTTTATTATTTAAACTAAATAAATCTTCGATTTACTTAAAAGTGTATATTAAAAAACTTTATTTCTGAATTTTTTTTTTTAGACAATACTTGTCTGCACTTTAAAATAATTTTAAATGTGTAACTCAAAAAAATCTAAAACAAAAACAGTAGCAATTCCAAAAAACAAAAAAAAACATTTTGAAAAAAATAATTTTTTTTTTTTAAATTCCTCCTAGTACATATGCAATTATTTTAAATACTTATTTTTTTAACTTAAAACATTAATATATATATTGTATGCGTGTTTATATATGTGTGTCGGTTTAAAATAAAACTTTTACTATTATTTTTCGACCCGGATAGTGTCAGATAAATCTTGTTTTTTTTTTTTGTAACTTTAAAACTGAAATGCTATTTAACTATCTCCTAAATCTTACTATATAAATATAAATCTATTATTTATATATATACGAGTATTTGTATATAAATAATATAATAAGAAAATGTAAAAATATATAATATATCTATATTTGCATTTACATAGGCTAACAGGAAAAGTTATTTTGTAAAATGCAAATATAACTTTTAAACATTACAGTTACCACCTTTAATTAAAAGGAAAATTTCGGAAAAATCATATAAAAAAAACTATTCTTGTATGTAGGAATTTTTAACTTTACTAAAATTGTAGTAGAATTGAGAACTTTTTTTTATAATAAATTATTTAGAAATTTTTAATTGTATTGTAATATAATATATTGAAACCTTTAATTTTTGCGGGCATCGATGGTGTAGTGGGTAAGCATTTGGCTTATTAAAACTAATTTAACACACGTGTCGAAGAAGGCGTTCTATAAAAATTCTTTCAAATTAAGTTTTTCTTCATAACGATAGGATACCAGAAAATTTAAGTTTGTTTTTGATAAATTTTAATAGGAGAACTTTATTATTATTTACAGTCATCTTCATACGTCATAATTTTTGAAGAATCATATACTCAGAAAAGTTCTGTAAAAAACTTTCAACTCCAAAACTTTAATTTTGTAAGTTAATGCTATCATCCACTCGCGTATTCAATTTTTCTTTACAATGGAGATTTGTACAATGGATGGCAACCAAATATAAATAGTTAAATATAAAATATATGATACAAACAAAATAAATAAGATTCTTATAAAATTAATATATAGTCTAATCTGTCAAGCCTCAAAAGAAAAAGCATGCTTCACCGCACTTATCAGATTGCTATGAGGTTAGGGTCTGTTTATAAATAAATTTTATTTTTGGTAATAGGAATTGCTAAGTAGCTTAGAAAAATCCTGCATGATATCTTCTGTGAATGATTCGTTGTACTTTTATTGTTATACTTACTTGCGTCCATTTATAGGTATCAAGTATATTAGAATTAACCTTGACATCGTGGTTTTGGGTTTAACCAAAAATTTATCCAATGAAATAATATTTTTGAAATGGTAAAAGATGCAACTAAATATTTGTGGTTTTTAGGGCAGGGAAAGGTAAATGCAAAACAAACAATATCCCATAAATTACTCGAATGGTACTTAGTTAATTCCACTTAACCATCCCTGAATAATTGAGTGTCTAAACTTGTTTTATAGGTAACTATTCGAGCATCTGGTTTGCAACGAACATCCTGTTTAAATACAAATAAAACGAAATAAAACAATTACTGACGCCCGTTTCAAAGTTGTTAAACGTGTTATAATTAGTGCGGCAGATATTACTCTATAAACCGAAGAAATCATCATAATGTCCTTCCAACTTATCCCATCTAATTCGTAAATCCATATCTTCAGTCTATTAGCCCGCTGTCCTAATTCCGGTTCCCCAAAATCAAACTGTACATTTATATGAAAGGTTTCTAAATTTGTTGTTAAAACAGGATGATTTTGGTTGTTGAATAATTAACTCAGAGTTTAAAAGAACAGAACAGTTCATCAGAGGATCTTCTTGCAATTACCTCCGCAAACTTTTGATACCTTCTTCTTATCCAAAAAACAAAAAAAAAATAGACAATCCTTAGACTATTATTAAGAACGCATCGAGCTTCCAACCGATATTACCTTTCAAGGATTCAGAGTTATGTAGTAAAACCAAGTTTTTCTTATGTATTTAATGAGTCATCTATACGACTAAAGGTGCTATTCACTAAAATTATATGTACAATAAATGCGCTATTAAAAATCATAACAACCGGAAGTTAAATGGTCAGTTTTTAATTTCATTACAGTTATTTAAAATTATATTCAAAAAATAAATTTTGCTGTATATATATACATTAAATATAATTGTCTATATACCACTTATATATAAACTAATATATAAATTTATATTGTAAGAAATTACAGTTAAGATTTTTGTTTGTAAATTGCATATATCATAGGCTATTATATATTTTTAATTACAATTTATATTCCATATATATATATATATATGTACATATTTACATACATTTAAAAGAAAATTAAGTTTATTTTTCTTATCCTTTCCTAGAAATATCATCATTTTTTGAAAACTTTTACAATTCTTTATTAATATTATACATATGTATATTAATATATACAAAATATATATATATATATATATATATACAAATATATAAAGTTAAGTCCATGAAAAACACAAAAAAAAAAAATTAAGAGTAAGAACTTTAAAATTCTATAAATTTTCCATTTTCTTCTCACTTCAAAAAAAAAAAAAAAAAAAAAACAACAAAAAATGCACAAGAAAAGTGTTATCTTGATTGTTTAACGCCTTAAATTTTTCGTTTTTACATAGTAAATATAATGAATAAAAAAAGAAATAACTGTTTTTCTTTTTTGGTTTTTATTTTTATTTTTAAAATTTTCTTTAATTTTAAATTTTTCATGAAGTTTTCATTTCAAACTGTAAGACATTTTCATTTACGAAACACTCAGTTACACTTTATTCTTATTTCCAAATCAAAAATTAAATATTTAAATTATAATATTTTATAGAAACTAGAAGTAAAAATTTGTATATTATTATGTATATGTGTGTGTGTAGGTGGATAGTTCTGATTTAATATTTTTTTATTCAGAAAATTACTGCAATGTTTACGCAAGTATAATAAATTTTTTATTTTTTTGTGCTTTTTTTTTTTTTATTTGTTAGTTAGATAATATACGGACTATTAAATTTTGAACTTAAAGTTTTATACTTATTAAAGGAAAAATAAATTTTGATTTTTTTTTTTAATTTTTTGAAAATTTTAAATCACTTTAAATGGGTTGGAAAAATAAAATTGCCAAGGTTATTTAAATTAACTATTGCAAGTTAAGAAAAAGTTGAAAAAGAAAAGTAATAGGGACAAATATAATTTTTGGAAATTACTTTATAGTGTTGATAACGTTTAATGTAAAAATTATATCCTACTAATATCAATAGCAATCAAATGATCTCTTAATGTAATTATCATTTCTGCTCAATACATATGAAAATTAGTAATTATGCCTACATTATCGACAACGTTATGATCATAACGTCAACACTAACAAGTTCAATGTCTCGAACTTTTTTCTTGCTTAAGCCGTGGACATCGATAGATGCAGTAAAATATAATAAACTAGCTGTTGACCCGTCACAGAATGACAGAAGGTCAATTAAAAGAAGAACTTTTCCTAAATAAAAAGCTATTTCTAATTTCATTATGTACATTATGTTAAAAGTATGTTAAATAAAAATGCAACCGTTACATTTCATATAACGCATATTAGGCTTCGATTCTAGTAATAGATACACAACAAATAAATAAATGACTCATATAATTTCTTCTTGTATCTTAAAAACTTGAAGATAAATAAGTTAGTTAGTCTACTTTTTATATGTTTCGTGTTTATAAAATGTTGGGGTCGTTAGTTCAAATCCCTTCTTGGTATTATTTTTTTTTTAATTTCAATTAATATTTTTTTTATTTAAGTGCGTACTTGCTTAAATTAAATAAATTAATAAAAGATTTTAAATTTTTTATAGGTTTATTTTGTTTCAATAATGATCTGTTTCTCACATTTATTAATGTTTTGTATATATATTTTTAAAAAATGTTGCTATACATTCTATATTGTTTCCTTTGTTTAGATTCAAATCGAAATACTTGTTTGTTGCTAACATTCTATAATGTACATACTCAACCTTTCTAAATAATGTATCTATTATTTATATTTATGTATTAAAAAAATGTTGATTTTTGAATTGAATTTTGCATTATCAAATTTACTTTAAAAAAAATTTATTTTGTTTGGCTTCTATGGTGCATTGAGCTCAGGTATTGTATACACGAAGCCAATTGCCCAAACTTAACACCATTTTCTTTCATTTTTAACTTTTTTTAAATACTAAAATATTTAAAAGATTTTGAGTGAAACATGAAGGGATGGAGAATAGATGAGGGAAAGTTAAGAGCGAGATGTGGGAGAGATGAGGTAAACTTTGAAATTACTTTGACATATTGCTTGTTTAATTTGCTTAAGCAAAGCAAGCAATGCATCAAAGCGAATAATTAAAATTTAAAAAATCATATGTGATTTTTAAAGCTGAAATGAATTGATTCATAAACTAATAAATAAATTTTATTTCATCAAAAATTTTTTTTTTTATTAAAAATAAATAAAATATTTTTTGGCCTGCTTATGATAATTTTGGATATTTTTTTTTCTAAAATAAAACACATCCAACAAAACATTAATATATTACTTTTTTATAATTAAACACATCCAACAAAACACATTTAATTGAATGCGTTTGTTACACCTCATTCTAGACAATATATATATTAATATAATAAAATATTTAATAAATTAAAATACTAAAATTATTAAACTTCAATACTTTTAAAAAAAATTATTAAAATAAATGAATTTAAATGAAACTTAAAATAAATCTTATTGATTAACTTTGATTCTCATATACATAGGTGTTATACATGTCTTACTTTTATACTCTTCAATAGGGTCTTAATAACTAGTTTTAAACAATTTTTTATTCTGAGACCTATTGTTGTTTTTTAGTAATCAAAACTTTAACTTAGTTTATCATCGCGCGAAAAGTGGTTGGTGCCATAGGGTTTGGAATCGATTTTAAATTAAATAAGTAATTAAGGGATTCTTTCACTAA
>OY720443.1:94993359-95080897 GCA_963082915.1 Dolichopus griseipennis
AAAAAAAAAAAAAAAAAAAGGAAAAAATTTTTCATAAGTTGGAGTTGTTTCATTTTTTTGCATTACTTACTAGAAATTTGTTATAATTTTTAAAATTTAAATAATATTATTAAATTTTTTTGTTACACTGAAATTAAAGTTTAGAATAACAGCGAGCTTTGAGTAGTTTCCCACTTTCCTTAAGAATAAAAATGTCTTGTAAAACAAGCCCCTTAATCATTGATTGGTTTAATTTGTTTTCTCATTGGGTTATTTGGCTATTTCTAGAATCAATCATGAGTGTTCTTCCGCAGAGTTGACCCAAAATATCGAGATAACATTATCACATAACGGTACTTTATATCATCAAGTTTTCGAATATATATGTCATTAATGCCGATAACGACATCTAGTTGTTAAAAAAATGCATTACAAAATTTTCTTAATATTTTGTAGTATTTTACTTAAAAAATCATATTTTTGACCTAAGATAGAGGACTCAAATTAATACAGTTCCGAGATTATTTCATGGGAAAAAGGACTATGTTCACGTGAAAAGAGTATATATTAAAATAAAATCCTAAAACTTCAAACGCTACATGACTCTTTTAAATTTCTAATAATTATTCTAAAACTCTCTTATTACTAAATAAATAGCTCTTAAGTCAAAGAACTCCTGCAGTTTTGACATCAAATTTAATTTTATAATATAAAGTACCGTTATGTGATGACGTCATCTAGATATTTCGGGTCCCCTCTGCGGAAGCAAATCCAAAATCAGATCTTAGAAGGGACTTTCTCAAAAATTTTATCAAGAGAAAAACCGGATTTAATAAATAATTAGTTCGAAGGTATATAAAATATATTATTAAAATTATAAAATCCATTAAAATTGCATTAATAAAATGTCCTCAAATTTTCATCTAAATTAATATATAATATAAACAAGTTTTTTTTTAATAAACTTTCTAATAACAATTTAATTAAAAAATAATGTAAATATATATATATACATATTTTTAATTATAATTTAAAAAAAAACAAAACATTTTTATTGCAAAATTAATATAAATAATAATAAAAATATAAACAAACACTTACCTGATGACATAAAAAATGGAATTCTAAAACGTCCTGATAGAACACGATCACGTAATGATTGCAATGTGGAACCATCGAACGGGAGAGCACCACATACTAATACATATAATACCACACCCAATGACTATATTTTGTTTTATATAATATATATACCCCATATTTTTATGTTAATCCAAAATATATATACACATATAAATATATATATATATAATTGTGTGTTGAATTACAACACAATTATTCAAATTTATTGATTTTGCAAAAAACAACAAAAAACAAAAAACAAAACAAATTTATTGAAAAGTGTTTTTTTCATTTTTTTTTTTTTTTTAATAAATAACGGTTGCATCCCGATAATTCAATATTTTAAAACATGCAAAAAAAAAAAAAACAAAACACAAACCATTGCATAAATTTGTAAAATGATTGCACATTGTAATATTGTATAATCCAAATAGATAACAATGTCATTAGTTCAAAGTTACAACATTGTTGGATATAAAAACAAAAAAAAAAACAAGAAAAATAAAAAATAGCATTGAGGAAAAAGGAAAAACAAGATGAAGGACGAAAATTATTATTATTATTATTATTATTGTTATTATTATTATTATTATTGTTATTATTATTATTATTAGTAAGAAAATTAGTTTTTTTCATTTTTTTTTTTTTTTTTTTTTTTTTTTTTATTTTTTTTTTATAGTTTTTTTACGATGTGACATAAAATGCATTTTTTTTTTTCAACCCCATTATTTGTATTCGCGTTCGCATTTTACAAAAAATTGTTTGTATATAAGTATGTGTGTATTTTTACAGTTATATAGTGTTAAAGGATAACACAAAAGAAGGAGGAAAAAGAAATTAATGTGCATATACATATATACAAATAGTTTTAAATATATATATATATATAAAATTATTTTATATATATTTTAGTTATTTTCATTTCCATTTCGATGATTCACAATAGGTTTGTTGATAACGGTAAATAGTAAAAAAAAAAAAACAGTTATATAACATAATATATAACAAAATACAGAGTTAGAAAAAAAATGTTAAATTAGAAATATTATTAGTAATTTATTTAAAAAAAAAATTGTTTTTAGAAAATTATATGTATATATGTTTATTTAGAAAATGCATAGCATGTTTGTTGAATGTTTTCGATCAAAAATTTAATAATTTTTTATTTTTCATTTTCATTTTATTTTTTTTAGTTTAAAGGTCGAGAAAATTTTCCATCAAATAACAAAACAATTATTTTATGTTATTTTAAGTTCATGGTCAAATAATAAAAGACGCGGTTTTGTTTTTTATTGTGTAAAAATGGTTTGGTATGAGTTGCACAATAATTAAAGTTAAAAAAAAAACAACAAAAAAACAAGTGTAAAAATAGAAAAAAAAATAATAATAATTTGTTATTGAGAAATAAAATGAAAAATATATATATAAACAAGTTATTAAATTATATGAAGGTGAAAATAGTGAAAAATGGTCAAGGGGATAGCAAAAATTATTATTTTAATAAAGGTCAAAAAATTATTTATTTATTTATTTATTTAGAATTTTTTTAAATGTTAAAGTTTAAAGTTGAATAATCAAATATAAATATGAATAGATATAAATTAATATTTATATTTATATTGTATTCATCAGATACAATATTATAAAATATATATAGAAAGCCCCAAATTAAAGATATAAAAAAAAAAAAATTATTAGTTTCATTACGTCATATTAAATATTTTATATTATTAAAAAATAAACGAATATAATATTTTATTAATAGTTGATTCATTTGTTCATGTTTGTTGTAATAAATTGATGATGCCATTATTTGAATTATTATTCCGTTTTTTTTTTTTTAAAAAAATTTTCCACAATGATCACATCATATTTTTTTGTATGTATATAAAAAATATATAAAACAAATTGTTGTTGATGAAGACGATGATGATGATATTGATTGATTGTTGATTTAAATCCACCAAGAAAGAGAAAAATCAAAAATAAAAAAAATTAATAAAATTATATATATTAATAGTGTGTATATATATAAAATAAATTTAATATAATCAAATATATTATATATTCACAGACATTTTTTTTAATATGAATATAAAATAAAAAATTAAATAAAAAAAAATAATATAATTTTTTAATCATATTTTAAATTTATGTTCGCTATATAAAAAATTCATTTAATAAAGTTTTTTTTTATTATTATATTTTTTTATTTTATTTTAACTTTATATATTTTTTTTTTTTGAGTTGTTAAAATAAGAAGAAAAAAGAACTTTGAAATTAACTTTAAATAAACTGCTGCTAAATATGGTGCAGGGTTATAAGTTCCTTAGGGATTTATGATCCACTTACTCAGCGTGATGGGTCATAACTCCCTTATACAGTTTTCAACTTAAAAATTATTATTAAATTTAAAAAATATATTAATTTTAATTATACAACATGAGTGATGGGTACACATTTTGGGGTTGGATTTGAAATCAGAGTATTCCTTTTTTCCAAAATTAAGAAAACAACCATTATTTTACATTTAAACTACATTTTGAAAGGTTATTTTGCAAAAAGGATAATCCTGATTTTGTAACCAAAGTCTCGCGCATACATGAATTCATAAATACTCTGGAAAAAGGGTCAACTTTGATGTTTAACAAACCTAAATATGCTTCCTAATATGGTATCTCGCATAGATAAATTATATAAATACATATTGTTGTACATCTAACATTTTGCTTATATATATTTTTATATATTTTTATATTTCAGATTTTATTTCAAAATTTCGACTTTAATATATTACGCTCAATCACACAATTTAAATTACATGGTTTTATAACTCAAAATTTAATAAAAGGGAGTTATAACTTACTTAATGGGTCATTAAGTCCCTAAAGGAACTAATAATTTAATAAAGGGAGTTATAACTCACTTAATGGGTCATAACCCAGTTGTAAAGGGACCTATTTCCCACTAAGTGAGTCATAAGTCCCTAAGGGAGTTATGACCCTGCACCGTTAAATACATAATATTTTTTAAAAGATTGATTTTTATCTTAAAGGAGATTTTTTTTATAAAAGAAAATTCATTACCTTTCAAATTCTATTTTAAACCGAGGAAGAGTTTAGAGTAGACTGTGATAACTAGTAAGGATACCCGCCGCATGGAACTTCATACTTTTGGCAAAATTTTAAATACCCTTAACTTATTAAATTCTTAGTTATGTATAAAAGAAAATACAAGTTGCATGACAGGTATACGAATATTTTGTATTACATTAACTTTATTTTGTCCAGAAGTTGGCCATTGAAATTAACTACTTTGGGCTTCAGATTATAGCTTTATTATATATTAAGTTATAATGGTCATGTTAAAATGCGAGTTATATAGCAGCAATTCGTAACTACTGTACACTAAAATAACCAAATATTTTACTCATTAAAAAACACAAGTTCTGTGGCAGCTATTCGAACCCACAACACTAGACTAACTAAACCAACAACTTTTGGAAAAATTTTATTAGACCTTCAGCTTTATTAAATGTAGAGAAATCGTCATATAAAAAAATTAAATTGCATGGCAACTATCCAAACCTGTTGTGCAAACTGGCTGGATATCTAGAGTTAATACGGCTATTGTTCAAAAAACTCAATTTGGGAAACTTTCAGAGTCATAGCTTTTTTAGTTTTTTGAGTTATCGTGCCGAAGAAAAGACATACATAACAAAATGGATATATTTTTCGATTATAATTCAATCCGTATAAACCTGAGCCTTTATCTCTACTCCCTCTCCCTTAAAGCGTTCCAAACAGTATGGTAAATTTAAAATACCATTTGATACTACACGTCACGTTTAAATAGATACAAAAAAATGTAATAATTCAAGATATTTTTACTTAAATTTATTAATTTAAATTTTGTATTAATATAATAACAAAATGTAAAATTTTAAAATTAATTTCATAAAAAATCAAAGATGAAATATAAAAATTGATCTTTTATTAAAAAAAAATACACTTAATATTAGAAAAGTGATAAAAATCAATTAGCCTTTCAGATAATAAATTATTTGAAAAAGATTTCATTAAATATTTGGCGCCAATATAAAAATATTATTATTATTGGATTTGTAATAAATAATTTTTAAATAAAAATAAAAATGTTCCAAAAATGTTTGAGAATTCAATTTACAAAATTAATTTCATAAAAAATTAAACTGTTTAAGTACAATATTAATGTTAAGTTCAAAAATAGGGAAGCTTTATTACAACAATTACAATAAAAATCTAAAAAGAACTACGCGGGCTATAAAACTATAAGAACTCTTTGGATTTATGTAATTTTAGTTCGTAATAATTTTAAAATAATGAATATGGTACTGTTTATTGCATAAAAATTGTACAATTATTTTATGTGTATAATAATTAAAAAACCTAAAGGATTCCTTCAGAATTTTTTATATTATCCTTCAGCTTTCACAAATTTGTTTCTTAGTCCTTGAAAATTACATTACTTTGCATTTTTCAATAATGTTCCCATACTCCGTTTTTAACCCAAAAATATGCTTTGAATCCAACTCAAATAACTATTACTGAAATTTAACAAAATTAAAGATAATTCATGAAAGGGCAAATAAATTTGGATGATTCTGGCATGTTATACGCAATTCTAACAAAAAGATTTACAAAAAATTTTATTTTAAATTATATAATCAAAAACAGAAACCTAAAGGGTGAAAAATAAGAATAAGATACTTGGAATATTCAAGAAAAAATTACCTTTTTAATTGCAAGGAGAGATACCCTTGAACTAAATAACTTCAAAAATTATCATTTATTATAATTAAAATACATGAATTTATTAAAATAAATTGACATTCAAAAAAACTTCTGAAAATTTACAAAAAATAAATATCTTACCGATGATATTACAGTACAAATGACAAAGTACAAATGAATTTAATATGCACGAAATATGTTTATATACTTTTCAATATTTGACATTTATAAATTAAATATGCTTCTCTCAGTGAGAGGCTCTCACAAAATATTATGACATTTGAATATTGTAAACAATGTTTATAAACAATTTTAATAATAAATGCAATAAAAAACAATGAGATTTATATTTTTTTAAACAATGTTTCCAAATAAATGAAAATGTATATACATATATATATATATATAAATTAAATATATACATATATATAATAATATTGGGTATTAAACCAATTTTAAGTTAGTAAATGTTTTATAAGTAATTTTTGAAAAAAACACTTAAAGTCAATGAATAATAAAATTATAAAAGGCTGGGTGGCACAGTGGTTAGAGTACCGACCTTTTATGCGACCTTTTATCAAATCCCAGTGAAAGAGAAAAAACTTTAATCTAGTTTTCGAATCGACTCAGCTACCATTCGCCATTAGGTTCAAATTAATGACTTAATCATTAATAATTATAAATCTAAATAAAAAATACATTAATACAACAATACATATAAACAAACCTTAAATATAAACAAATAATTTAATTGAATAATAAAACTCACAGATATAGAATAGCGTACAATTCAAATGCAAAATATTGCAATATAAAAAAAATAGAATTGTAGCTATTGAAAATCTAAGGTGTTTTTACATGTTATAAGGAATAGTACTATCTAATGTTTAAATTGTATGTGGAATTCATTAAGATCAACTCTAATAACATGAAAATCATATGACCTCCATTCCCATGTACATGTACCTATGATAAAGACAGGCTTATTAGCCTTCAAGTTGAAAATTTAGAACTATAACTGCAAAATTATATACAAACAATATTCGACAAATTGATCAAATCAATAAAAACTTTTTTTTAACTTAGACGTGAATCTCTATAAAAAATATATATATATATCTACTAGTTAGTTAAAAGTTATACTTGTTTTATTTGTTTTTTATAGTAACTAACTTTAAAAACAAATTTCATTCAAATTAAAATAACAGGATGAATATAATAAAACTTTTATTCAACTTAAAATTACTTTTAAAATTTAAACTTTTTCTATTTCAAAAATTTTGAATAGTTATTAATTGGAAACTAAGAAAAACTGCATACAATATTTTTACATATTTTGTATACCTACTAAAAATTTCTAATGTATGCAAATACTAATTCTTATATCCAGTATATCCTTTGTGAATAAATGTTATGATACATCCGCTAAAAAAAACTTATTATACCCTACACCTATAGAATAGGTAAAGGGGTATATTAACTTTGGTATGGTGTTTGTAACCACCTAAAGGAAGCGAGCTAGATATGGAAAAGTATATATATTTGTGATCAGCGTGACCGCCTTAGTCGATATAGCCATGTCCGTCCGTCCGTCCGTCCGTTCGGATTCTGGACCTTTTAATCGGTTTCAGGGCTAACGAACAAATATAAAAAATCACGATAACTCAACAACTAATGACGCTATCTTCATCAAATTTGTGCTGTAGGTTACTAGTAATGAAACTACTTCGGGAATTGCGTAAGGTCGAGATTGGACCATGGGTTCGGAACCTAGAACTTTTTGATCGAATTTAGGCCAAACGAGCATAATTCCGAAACCAATGAAGATAGAACCTCCAAATTTAGTATCAGGGTGTCCCTTCCTATTTCCTAAGTGTCTTGTGAATTTGGGTCCCATTGGAGTAGTGGGTCGGGGACCAGCCACACATTTCCGAAGACCTTAAAGCATATCTTTAAAATTAATAAAGATAATAACTTGAAAAAATGTAGAAGCTTCCAATTTGCCACAAGGGTGTTCTTTACTATCTCTTGCGTGTTCCCCTAATTTGGGATCAATTGGAGTGGTGGTTCTGTACCCCTCTCAGACCTCCCAAGTTTTAAAGGCTTATAATCGAAATTACTAAAAATAGTTACTTAAAATTAGGATAGACCGTTCAAATTGTGTACAAGGGTTAACTAGTACTATAAGTACAGCGCGGACTATATAAGGGCGAAATCAGCCCAGCGGTTCGGATTCCGGACCTTTTAATCGATGTCAGGGCTAAGGAACATATATAAAAAATCACGATAACTCAACAACTAATGAGGCTATCTTCATGAAATTTGTGCTGTTGGTTATTGGCAGCGAAACTACGGCGGTGATTACGTACGGTGAGGATTGGACAATGGGTTCGGAACTTAGAACTTTTTGATCGAATTTAGGCCAAACGAGCATAATTCCGAAACCAATGAAGATAGAACCTCCAAATTTGGTATCAGGGTGTCCCTTCCTATTTCGTAAGTGTCTTTGAAATTTGGGCCCCATTGGAGTAGTGGATCGGAGACCAGCCACTCAGTTCTTAGGCCCTTAAAGCATATTTTCGAAATTAATAAAAATAGTAACTTGAAACAAATGTAGAAGCTTCCAATTTGCCAAAAGGGTGTTCTTTACTATTTCTTGCGTGCCCCCCTAATTTGGGATCAATTGGAGTGGTGGTTCAGAACCTCTCTTAGACCCCCCAATGTGTAAAAGCTTATCATCGAAATTAATAAAACTAGTAACTTAAAATTAAGATAGAGCGTTCCAATTGTGTACAAGGGTTAACTAGTATTGAAAGTATGACGGTACTGCATATGGGCGAAATCGTGCCATAATTTCGGGTCCTGGAACCCTTGAAAAGTTCAAGGACTAACAAACATATATCTTACAAACACCATAACTCAAAAAATAATGCCGGTATTTTGATGAAATTTAACAGTAGGTTACTAGTAATGAAAGTACCATGGGAATTGGTTGTGGTCGAGTTTAATTTCGAAGCCAAAGAATATATTTCCTATGTCCTATGTGTCTCCGAAATCTAGACTTAATTGTAGTGGTTCAGCTATGTTCAAAGGTACTTGCTGCATTTATGTAAAATTTATTTTTATATTTAAATGAATTATATGAAAAGGTGTAAATTTTTAATTGTATTTTAGAAATACATTTATTGCATATTTTGCGTTTATAAGCTTTTTCTATTAGGTATATAAACTAACCATTTAAAATAATTGCAATTTTTAAAAATTTGGATTATTAAATATATTATGCTTTGATTATCTTTTTATCACAAAATTTAATAATTAGAATTTTTTCATTTTGTAATTGAATTGGAATAAATATATTTTCATTTATTTCAAGTTTGTTTGTTTTTTAATATTTTTAAATAGATAAATTAGTAAGAATTTGTAGTATTTTTTAATATATAGGGTAATTAGAAAATGTTTTTAGTATTATACAGTTAATTTGGTTAGCTATGTCTTACGATCAAATTAATAACAGCTTCTATGGTG
The DNA here is from genome assembly GCA_963082915.1 of Dolichopus griseipennis. Lineage (NCBI taxonomy): Eukaryota > Metazoa > Arthropoda > Insecta > Diptera > Dolichopodidae > Dolichopus > Dolichopus griseipennis. The sequence goes on from OY720443.1 coordinate 95,002,761, forward strand.
TTAAAATGACTTATGGATATGTCCTTAAATTTGAACCAAAAAGGTGTAGGGTATTTCTAAGTCGGTTGCACCGACTGACTGTTTCTTTACTTGTTTTTTTTATGTCTTCAATTAAATTGTTGTTAATAAACTATAAAAAAAAAACTGAAATTCATTGATTTTTTATATTTTATACTAGATACTAGAATTTCTAATTTGAGAATTACAATTTGGGGATAAATAGAACCAATTGACTCCATATTGGAATATATTCAATTTTTTTTAAATTGTGGATACATCTTCTTTAAACGTAAAAATATTTATCAATTAATTTTTAACTTTTATTTCCCAATAGAACTTAATTAGAAATGGAGGTAGGGTATATGAAGGTCTGTACATTATGAAAATGACTCTTATAAGAGATCGACTCATCATTTTATGTAGATAAGCAATTATATGTTGTAATCGAATATTTTAAGGAACTATTGAGTTTTAACTTAAGCTAACCTCAAATTTACCGTTTACATTTAGATTAAAAAGGATGTAATTGAAAATTTGACTAAAGATATAATAGTTTTTGCTTAAGTAGTTTGGGAGTCATCAAAGGAATTATTTTGATTGAGTTAGAAAGATGTTGTAATGTTTTGAGGGTCCTGACATATTTCACTTCACTCACTCAATCACTATTCTATGATTATTAAAATAAACAAGGTCAAGGTTTGACAATGAACTGTAGCACCATAGAAGAAGAAGAAGATTATTAAAATTCATTAATCCATACACACTATTCATATAGAAAAAACCTATATTGAGTACTTACTTAAATACAAAAAATCACAAGTATATAGCATTATTACTATTATGTTTTTTTGTATAAATATTATTTAATTCAATATATTAATAGTTCTAATAGTCCTTCCCTTTTCCTTTTCATTCCTTCAGTTAAACATTTACAAATTTATGAAGTTTATGTAGTTACATTTATTTTTGAAAATATTTTCAAATATAATGTACTTGTTTATTGTATAAGAATTTATTAAGTCCTTCTACTCAAATATACAGTATATATATTATAATATATAAGATTAGTTATATTGTTATCCTTGTTATATTGTTATCCTTGTAAAAACTTGTATTCTAATAAAATCTTTTTCTCCCTATGAATTGTTAAATATTTTAAGAGAATATCTCAATCAAAGTAACAAATACAATTACACAATTTAAAGTCACATAAAGTTAAAAGTACAAAATTATGCACATGTGCTCAAAAATTATATTTACTATATTTAGAAAAGAAGGGTGCAAGGATATTATTGTAACAAACTAAAATTAAAAAAATTTCAATTCTTTTGGTCAAATTATATATTATTGGTTAGAAAAAATCAAAAAAAAAATTAATTGAAAAGGACACATTTCAAAGGATAATAACAAATAAATAAATTCGATATTTACTTAAATAAAATACTGAATTTCTATTTTTTTTTTTTTTATTTTAATTTGTATGTACCATATTTTTAGAAGATAATAAACTCATACAAAATTAAGTTAACAATAATCCTTATTATTTTTTTTTTATATGTGGGGTTGTGTTAAATATATCTGTGTGTGTAAATTGAATATTTTTTTGGAACAATTATTTTTCAATTGATATTAATTGGATTGGAATAAAAAAAAAAAAGAACAAAATTTAAAACAAAAAAAAAGGGAAAATATTTGTGTAACAAGTAATTTATTTTGATTGGATTGATGTTATGTTGCATCTGTTGCAAAAAAAAAACAAAACAAAAAAAAAAAGGAACAAACATTAAAAAATTAAAAGCAATAATTTTTATCCTATCAAACAATCAAAAATAAAAATAAAAAATATAAAACAAAAATTTAAATAAAATCAGTTTTTTTTTTTTTTTTAATTTTAATCCTTATGCACATCAGCAATTTATTCTATATTTTATTTAAATAAGGACATTATTCAATAAAATTTAATTCAAATAAGGACATCATTCAATAAAATTTTTTTGAAATTAAAATTTTTTAGTATTTTTATATAATTGTAAATACAGATACACACCTACAGTTGGGTGTAAAAATGTGTCTATGATTTGGAGGTAGTTCAACTACTAGGTATATAATTATATTACGGTACATTAACGACACTTTCTAATTGTAACAAGGATGTTGGTATTTTATGTGATCTATTAAAAAAGGATTCAAGCACATATGTTGCCGAATTCTCATGGAAGTTTTGAATTTCGATGAAAGAATCATTATCCAAGAACATATTAGAATGCTCAATCTAATACTGCTTAATATCGGAAGGTCTTAAATAATTTTAATATTTCTAAAGGAATTTTTCATTGTTTGACGGAATATTTTTTTTTCCGAATGGTCGCAACATAATTGATCCCATACTTTTTCTACCTATCAAATACTCTTTATATTATAAAATGTTCCATCTGATACATGGGGACTTTACATAAGTTTTGGGTATATCCACCTGCCTTAGACTGAATGTGATAGAAAAACTAAAAATCAGAATTTTTCGTCCAATTAGGGACGAATTGCGGTCCAATTGGGATCGTCCAATAATAAAAAGACAAAGACCAATCTTGGGGTTCCTCAGAATCTTACATACATCCTTAATTGATATCCTTAATTGATACTAAAAGTACATTATTTATATTATATAAGTAAGAATATTAAATAGAATAATAAATAGTATGTATTAGTACATATTATTATATAAATACATTCATACATATAATTTTTCCGGAATTAAATAATCAAATTTCATAAAAATGAATATCCTGAGTGTTAGAATTAATAATAATAAAAATAAATAATACTTTTCAAAATTCAAAAAAAAAATCAAAATTTAAAAAAAAAACAAAATAAAAAAAACAAAAATAGAAAAAAAACAAAATAAAAAAGATTAAAATTGATGTGCAATTTAAGGATATTCAATAATAAATTATAAAATGAACAAAATAAAAAGGACTTTAATTAAAATGAAAATAAAATAGATATTATTTTGAGAGCCAATTTAATTGTGAGTTTTTTAAATATATAATATTATATGAACTAATATATATATATACATTGATAATGAATTATCATTATCAAAATAAAATCAATCAATATCAATGTTCAAAATAAATAAAAAAAAAAGGACTTTTTTTTTCTTTTCTGATTGATTCACAAACAAAATAAACAATAAAAAAAAAACTTTAATCCTTTAACAATATGTTGAATAAAGGATTTTAAATAGTAATTTTGTTTTTTTTTTTTGTTTTCCTTTTTTTTTATTTAAGATATATTCTATTTAAATATTATATTTAATCATATATAATACACATTTGTTATTTTCATAATAATTTAATTAAAATATACTATGTTTTGAAAAATATTAAATTTTTAATTTGTAGGTAATAATTTTTAAAAGTAGATTTTGTTTAATTTTTATTTGTGAAAATGATTTTAAAATGTTCTAAAATGTTATAATTTAAATGAATGATATTATATAATTTATATATAATATATTGATATTGATATTATAATTTAAATGATATTTGAAAAAAAACAAATTATTTTAAAGATACAAATTAAAGATACTTATATTTTTAGAATTGTTTCATGCTTAAAAGATAAATATGTAAAAGAGTTTAGGAGTTACAAAAAAATCTAAGATGATTTAAAATTTTGAACGTCTGCTTTGAATGAAGACCATTTAAAATTTTAACAAAGCATTATATGGGTGTTTGTATCTATTTCGAATTGAGGCCATTTTACGTTTCAGTTAAGGCTATAACTTAATGAATTAGGCTAAATGTTCTAAATCAATATTTCCTAATTATATTTGTTCTATTTTAATTAAAGCTTTTTAGAAAATTTTCTAGGAGCATAAGATAAACCTTTATTTTAATTTTTTTTTATTTTTATACTTCAGATATAATTTTTGGGGATTCAAAGGTTTAAGTAGTATCCGCGTAGGACTAAATGACTATATCTAAAAGATAGATGGTGTTGCCAACTTTCATAAAATAAATAGGTTTAATGGCGTATGTTTTCCTTTAAGGACGAAAAGGACATTCGAAAGTATCCTTGTTATTTTAGTCCATTTTATAAAAACCGTTATATCTAGCGATCTGTTCGGTATATATATATATTCAATCAAAGCTATTAATTAAGATAACGGTCTGGAGAATATTTTGACGTTTATTTGATGATGATAGTTGCTGCTGTTTTGGAGATATTTTAGTTCTAAGTTGAAAATTTTTGCAAAAACAAAAAATATTCAACATTTTTCTCATATATTCAACTCTAAAACTCATATTTTTCAAAATGTGGCCAAGAAACCCACTTAAATATTTTTACATCGTTGGAAAGCTCTTATTTTTTTCTTAGAGAAAGATGTTGGTTTATATCTATCTCATGTGTTTGATAGTATAGTTCGTTAGTTCTGATTCTAGCATAGAAATTGTATAACGTTTCCAAACTTTGGTTCATTATCATGTCTATTAGAGTAATATGAAACTTAGACTAGTGGCTCAAGCTACTGATGTTAAAGCTTATTCTGAATATATGTACGTCATAATATTAGTTTGGCTGCTCATTTCCATTCCCTCTATTCTTTCGATACTCTGGGTGGCCATTGCAATCGATACTATCTCTTTCTTTAATTGTTTAACATGTTTATCGCGCTTCAGGTATTCATCTATTATCATTTCCTGATATATTACATCCTTCATCCTATCAATTTCCTAATTATTTACTTTGAAATTAACATTGATATTATGGGTTTTATTTTACATAACAGTTTTACATATTGAACTTCTCTCATTTAACCTAACCCTAAAACATATTGCAAAGCTATAGAACATTCTAGAATGAAATCCAAGGATTTTTACACTATAGTTTAAAATTTTGCATTTCATGCAAGTTCTATATTTTTTTTCTGGAACATATAACATGAAATTTTTGCGAAGGATTTTTATATTATTTAATTTGAAAAATAAAAAATTATATAATAAAAATCATTATATGACTTTCGTGTATATATAGATAGTTTTATATTTAAATACAAATTGTTAGATTACTTTATTATACAAAAATGTGTAAATCTAGTTTTTTTTTTTTAAAATTAAGTCTTCAAAAAATATTCTTGCGTTTTATTTAAGTTTTTAGTTTTATTTTATGAATATATATATATATATATATATTCTTTAATTATCACGTTGTCATAATATCACTCACTGTTGCTATACACGAAATTGCCTTTTTTCCCTTCCTTTTCTAGTTTTTGTTTTTTTTTTTATTTGTTGAAATAAACAAAAAGTTTATAATCATTTATGTTATACATACATATTTATATAATAAATATAAATATCTATTTTCATACATAATTATATAGGTATATAGATAAGTCATAAATTTTCTAAACTAATATCCTGAAAAAAAAAACAAAACCTTATTTTTCTTGAAGAAGATGACTAGAATACTTTTTGTTTTTTTTTTGTTTTTGTTTTTTTGTTGTTCTATAGAAAAAAGTAGTAACATTTGTTTAGCAAGTCAAAAGCATGACAGGAAGACACCTAACAACAAAAATAAGAATAACAATAATAAAAAAAAAAAAAAAAAATAAGAAAAAACAATATGGAAAATAACAGAAAAGAAAAAAATCTAATAACTTTCTTATTTTTTTTTTCTCATTTTTAATATTTTCTTGCTTACGTCATTTATGAAAATAATAATAATAATATATATACATATACTAATTATATATATAAAGAATATTGTACATAAAATATATAAGTTAAACTAAAATATTCACATAAATAAATAAATAAACTTACTTATTATTAAAATTCTTAAAGAAAATTAAAATAAATCATTGGGTCCTTTAAAAATTAAGAATTTTTTATATAAGTACAAGAACTCACTTGTTAATTGTAAACAATAAGATACTCTCCTTTAAAGTTTTTTACAGTTATAAGTAGTTAAATACCAACTATAGCTAAATTTACGAAGAACATTACCCTCTTTCTCCTAAATAACCCCTCCTCGATAATACAACAATTCCAATTATCCGCAAATCTCGAAATTATTCCATAACTCAATCCATCTAACCAAACTGTACATTTGTATAACAGATCCCACGCTAAGGTTTTGTTTAAAATGAGCCATAATCAAAGTTTTGTGTAATAAAGTCGCACGCTAACCAGTGGAACATCGCACAGTACTTTTCTCAATCTATTCTCTCAGAACCAAGTACCCTATCCATGATATAAATAACTTGAAAAATCTTCTGTCTTTATCCTTGTAATACTCTCACATATTTTTTTTATTACGTAGCTGTCTGTTTCAATATTTTCTATAGCAAGCCCTAATTCTATCTTCTCCCTCCAGGTTATTCTTGGTCTTCTCACATTTCTCCTACCCTGCCGGTTCCAATCTAGGGCTTGACGTGCTACTGATGTTGTCGGCCGCCTTAGAATGTGACCAATCCACTTCCACTTCTTTTTTCTAATTTGGAACCATATCGGCTCTTGCCTCATTATTACCCAGAGTTCTTCATTCATTATTCGCCTAGGCCAGAATATGCGACATATTATTCTTAGAAATTTATTCATGAAGACTTGTAATTTTTGTATGTTATTTCTTGATACAAGCCATGTTTCGCTTCCATATAGCAGTATGGATTTGACACATGCCTCGAAAATTTTTATTTTAGTTCCATAGTGCTAAGTGTGTCGATTTCCATACTGCCCATATCCTTCCGAAGGCACTTCTAGCTTTTGTTATGCTGTGTTCTATGTCACTGTTTGCACCACCATCTTTTGTTATTATGCTTCCCAAGTACTCAAATTCGGTTACCTCTTCTATTGGGATATTGTGTATGAGTTAACATTTTTTTTAGTACTTTAAAATTTAATTTCTACATTAAAACGAGAACTCCTACCTCTCAGTTGCATCTACTAATGACTAAAATATCCGCTCTTTTATCCTTTGTTTAGTAATAGTTTCACATACCTACACTTACACATTTACAAATAAAAATCCTTTCCAAAAATCATAATTAACGGGGACCATTCGAAATATCAACTTCAATATCATTTCTCCAAATATCAATGTCTTCATCTTATTTTCGTTTAAAAGTTTTAATATGGCATATTTTAAGTTCCATTTTATATTTAATTATTTTTACTGTATTTAACTTTTAAAACAAAACACTTAAATATCAGATTTTATTTAAAAAATAAAATAAAACAACACTTAAAAGCAATTTTATCTCATATAATATTGACACTTACATCAATACCAGCACACATATATGCGAAATTATGATTACATATTAAAATTTAAAAGAATGTGTTACCATCACCATCACTACCATCCCCAGCAATATCTAAAGTTTTTTACTCCACCCAAAATACTGATTTTATCTAAAAACTTAAAATAAAGTATAGTGTATAAGATAGAAAGAGACAAAAAATGTTTTATCATATATAGAACAAATATTAAATATCAATAATATAGATCGAAGATCTTTCTATTCGAATTTTAATCTTAGGGTGGGCCAAATATTTAAAAGCAAAAATTAAATATAAGAAATCATATTAGGTGGTAAAATAAAATAGAATAACGGTACAAAATTAAAAAAAAATAAATGGTAGTAAAATAGAAATCATAATACAAAAAAAATAAAAACAAAAATTTTAAATTTTATTTTTTTCCCTTTTTTTTTTTAATTTTCATTTTAAAAAGCAAAATTTACTTTGCATTTATTTAAAATCACTGCCAATATACATTCCTCTATATTCTCCTCCCCCTTTTTTTGTTAACAAGAAATTATAATTTTTTTTTTGCAAAATACACCATAAATAAAAAAACAAAAAAAAATAGAAAGAAAGAAAGAAAAAAAGAGAGAGGGAGAAAAAAAAATGTGAAAATCGTTTAACGTTATTAGTTATAGACACAAACAGTAGAAAAACGTTTGTGTACGTCACATTTTTACTGTTATTATAATATATTATATAGTTGTTGTTGTTTTTTTTTATATTTATCATTCCCAATGTTCATTTGTTGTATTTGTTGTTGTTGTTTTTTCCCAATGTTCCATTAAATTTTTTTTTTAAGAAAAATGTAGGTGGTATATTTTGTGTACTACTACTATACCACCTGTAGTATATAATATATATATATATACGTTGGTAATAATACAATTTCTATTATAAATATATATATATATATATATATGAAGTTTATTTTCTTCGTTATTCTATTTTTGTTTTTTTTGTTTTTTAATGTTATTTTTTTTTTTTCGACATTTTACGTTCATTTCTTTATTATTAATGGTTGCTTTAGGTACACGGTAATTTGCCCTTTTTATCGATTTAATCGGCACGTCGTAACATAAAATATCGGTAAAAGATAGAAAAAGAAAATGTACATTTTTTCATTTTTGTTTTTTCTTTTTTATCTTATTGTTTTTTTTTTTTTTTTCATTTTCCGTTTTTGGAGGCTAAGAAAATTTTTTTTGAAAAAGAAATGAAGAAAAAGAATGAAATAAATTTTTTTTATAAACCTTAAGATATTTTCGAAGAAACAATTTATTTTTTATTTTTTTCGATTTTTTATTTTTCATTTATTAGAATAAATGTAAGGGTATCTTTTCTTAAGTGGGTTTGTTTTTCTAGTTTTATTTTGTTCTTGTATTCGAAAATTTGTAAGGTTACCACTTGTACTAAATGCGGTTTCAGTATATTGAATATGAAAATTAACTAATTTAATGCATTACCTGGCATGACCAAAAAATTTTAATATAGGCCTTGGTTGGCTGAATAATTTGACTTTCAAATTCGTTTTTAAGATCAATAATATTTTAAAGAAGCAAAGACGTAATATTTTTGATTAAGTATTAAAAAATCAAAAGTATTTAAATTACCTTCTCCGTCTTTCTTGTAATCTAAATGTAAACAATTGGTTGTTATAATTATGGATCTTTGTCTGATCAGTAGAGATGCAAGTTTTACATAGGATTGGTGCAAGTACATAGCAAGTTTCGTTTCGAAAAACTGTGAACTCTTGAACATAGATTTTAAATATTAAGAAGTTCTCTTAACAAACCAAGATTATTTTAAATGGAGAGTTCAAAACATAAACCTAGAGGCCTCGTCAGGACTCTAACAATAAGAAAAAGTATAAAAAAAAGCAAAAACTAGAGCTAAAAGAAAAAAAACATTAAGAGTGATAACTCAATAGAAAGAGAAAAAAATTTTAAAAGTAATAATTGAAAAGAATTTAAAAGTAATGTCAGGGATGTCAAAGTGATGTCAGTTAAAAGTAACAGTTTATGTTCAGTTTAAGAGTAACAAAAAGTAATCAGTAAAATTTTGGCTTTCAAACATTTTCAATTCTTGAAAATAGATAATAATTGTTTGTTTTAAAAATTGAAAGTAGTATTCCATCAATTGATATTTCATTCCTTCCTTCATTTCCTTTTTTCTCGCGGAATTATCTGACCTTACTACTTAAATGGTTTAACTCAAATTCTTTACTAGTTTTAGTTTTAAATTTAAAATACTTACTTTCTAAAGAATTGATTTATTTATTTTTCAAAAATATAGTTTATAATTATAACTATCAATAACGGGGCATTTTTTGGGACATTCTTTAATTCACATGTTAAATCTAAAAAAAAATTTATTTAAATAATCTGGCAACCCAAAAATTCAACAATTATAACAGTCAGATAAAAAATCGCTGTTTATATATTTCATTTTATTTTTTCAATATCTTTTCTTTTGATATGAGTTGTTGTTGTTGTTGTTGTTGTTTTTTTTTTATTTTCCTATTTTACCGTTTAAAGGTGAAAAAGTAACAATAATAAACATAACAGGTAACATAATACAAAAACAAAAAATGAAATAAGAAATAAAGAAAATCAAAATAAAAAAAATATTAAAAAAATAAAAAGGTGTCACATTTCAGGGCAATTTATGTTTACAGGGTGTAAATTATTGGCACTCTTCAATATTAAATAATAATTTTTTTATTTTCTTATTTTTTTTCCATTTTTTTCCTTGTCAGATTTTTGCCGCTTTTATTTTTTTTTCCCCATTTTTATTCGCTTTCTAATAACCGTTTTAAAGGTTATTATGGCAATGGGAGGGGGGAAATTAAATTGCCGCTGTTTTATATACAAAAAAATTTTTTAAGGGAAAGTTTAAGGTTTTGATTTTTCCAATATTTTACATATTTTTTTTTTTTTTTTTTTAATGTCCGTGATACAAGGTGTTTTTATTAATGGTGATTATGTGTGTATGGTGAAATTAAGAAAAGGTGGAGTTGAGAATTATTATGTTTTCTTTCAAGCTTATTTTAAATTTCTTATTTTATTTTGTTTTTATCATATTTATAGATTTTTTTTTTTTTTTTATAATCCAGTTATAATTTTAATGTTATTTTATGTATTTACATAACGGTTTTACTAATATTTTTGTATTTTTTTTTTCTAACAGTTTTCTAACGGTTTTCTAATAATTTAGAAATTTTGTTTTGTTAACCTAGAAGAAAAATCGAAATGTAAAAATTAAAATCCAGGTGTTAGTATTAATATTTATAAAAAATGTCTTAAAGGTGAAATAAACCTATTGAAAAAATATTGATAGACAAGGAAAGAATAATCAAAAATATTTTTCCACTCTTTCTTTTATTGGTTTTTTTTTTTAACTTTTAATAATTTTTTTTTTTATTATTATTTTTGAAGATGATTAATTGAAAAAATTTTTCACCTTTAATACATATAAACACCTGTTAAAAAATGTAAAAATAACAAAAAATAAAAAAAAAAGTAAATCGAAAAATATTCTTTTGTTTCCTGAAATATTGTCTTAGTACACAGGAAACTTGTATTATATTACATAGGCCCAATCAGGTAATATTGTTTATCTAATTTTTTTTTTTTTTTTTTTTTTGATCAATTCGGAAAATTTTTTAAGAAAATACAATAAAAAAATAAAAATTATATATATATTTTTTTTTTTGGAGAAAATTAATGGAAAATATTTTCCATGAAAGGAAATTAAATTAAAAAAACAAAAATAAAAAGTTGAAAAAGTTTTTAAAGAAGGCGTAACTTTTTATTTTTAAAGTTTTGAAAAATTAAAATTTTTCAAGAAAGTTGTTTTTTTTTTTTATTCTTCAGTTTTTTACACCATTTCTTTAACACCTTTGTTGGTCACCTTTAAATATGGTTATTAAATTACCTTATTAATATTATTGAAAATTTTTGTAATTTTATTAAACTTTAAAAATAACTGAACTGAGAATGAATAGATTATTTTAGTTAAAAGGAAAGGTGAAAAAAATATTGGTAAAGTAAATCGAATTGTATCTGGGAATTAAAAAAGATATTTTAATCCTGGGTACCAAGATAAAGAAGTGGATCACCTGTAGAGTTGATAAAAGGTACAAAATTTATGATATCAAACATATAATATTTTGTAAGTTTATGCTAGTAAACTTTTTGTAATATTAGGTCATAGTCTAATCCACTATTAGTTCATAACCTAACCCACAACACAACTGTAGTTTTTTTTATTTAGAGCCAGACGTCCTTCTTCTAAAGACTAAAATTATAATGAAAAATAAATATAGTATCGGACAAATCGATAGATATATATATATATATCTTTGTAAATAACCTATGGATTGTTAATTCATACTTAATACAGAGTATACTTAGTTCAAAAACCCTCTTAAGTTCGCCTTTAAGCTTTCATATTGCAAATTATGAAGTTAAAAAGGGTTCACATTAAATTGAATAATATTAAAACTGAGACCCAGTTCTCATAACAATTTATTACTTAGTTGATACAGCCCCAAATAGAATGGAATATGCCAAAACTGTAGCCACCGTAATACAAAATTAACATACAGACATCTTGTAGAGGATAGAAAAAGATACCTGAGGCCACTTATGCATAATTTGATTGCAATATTTATTTTATAAGTTTTTATACTGAAGGATTACTAGAAGATTTTATACTAATTAATACTGACTCATTTTTATGCAATCATTTCATTAATATAACTTTAAGGTACAAACTCGAATTAAATTGAATTTATGAAGCTTTAATACTTCATTTAATAACTATTAATACAATATTAATATTATATTACTATTAATAACTACATAATGCTATACAATACAAATATTGCAATTTAATTTAAATTAAATTTTAAAAATTAATTTGTATTAATTCTTAAAGTATTTAAAAATTTTTAATTAATTTTCTATAAAAATTTTTACAAATTAATGAACAGTCAACCCCAATGTATTTTTTTTTTTTAATATTAATTAATATAAAATTTTTTAGATTGATTATTTTTTTTATTAATTTTATATTGAAAAACTTAACTTGTAAAACTTATAGTATTACAAAAAAATAAACACATGTTTTTTGATTATTATCAAACATTATAATAAAAAAATAAATAAATAAGAAAAAAAAAATTTAATTAAAAATTCAAATTTAAAAAAAAAAAAACAATAAAATATATTTATAGAATCGTTTTTTTTTTTTTAATAAAATTAATGTAAATTAATTATTTAATATATAATAATAAACACATTGTTCTCTCTACATGTCCATCATATTATTAATTTCCTTTTTTTATTCTTTTCAAGTACATTTTAAATTGTATTAGTATATTTTCTATACTATATATATTTATATTATTTACAATATATATATATATATATATATATATACATTTTTGCAATTAAATTATTATTTTATTATATTATTAAATTTTTTTAATAAAATAAAATATGATAAAAAATAAATGAAAATTAATATAAAATATAAACAATATATTTTAATATTCAAACAAATTATGCATAATTAAAATGGAATGTTTAATTATAGTTATTAAATTTATATATATATATATATATACATACATAAATATATAATTATAAAGATATTTATATATATATATATATATATTGTACAAAGTTTTAATCAAATACAATAGTATGTATATATAAATTTGTTTAGAATAAAAAATATAAAAGGAAATTAAATCACGCAATATTTATGTATTGTTGCATTTTATGAATTAATATTAGAAAGAAAAACTTTGTAAAAATTTTCTTTTCTATTTTTATTTATTGTTGTTTTATTTTTTTTTTTTTTTTTTTTTTTTTTTGTGATTTAGTATAAATAACAAAATTAATAAATTAGTAGTGACCTAAGTTTATAATTCTTTCATAATGTAACTATATAATATATAAGAGTTTATATATATATATATTAATACATAAGAATATATGTATTTATATAATTCTAAAAGTTAAAAGCAGAAACGATTTATAAAATAAAACATTATATAAAATTTTGGTCGTCACTGTAGTTAAAATAAATTTGTATTGTAAAGACAAAACGGTTTTAATTTGAATGGGAACCGGCTCAGACTGCAAAAGGATTTTTAACAACTGAATACTTTGCAACTGAACAACTAATGTATTTTACAAGTGAGTATTTCGCAGTCAGCGTTATTTGCCTCCATACAGAATGTATATCAGATTCGATACCATATTTATTTACGATACCATACCACTTCAGTTTATTTTCCACCTAATGAACAAATTCATTGATTTTGGGTTGCCCCCAAATTTTTATAAATTATATCAGCATTTCTTTAGTTGTAAATTAAATAGATTTTAAATGATTTCGAATTACTGAGAAAATTTCTAAAATTCGAATTTAAAAATTTTTACAGTTATTATACTGTTGATTCAGTATTTAATATATTTACTAAGACTCCGAACTTTAAAGTGTTCAAAAAACAATCAAAGAAGACCTAAGGCTTGTACTAAGGCCAATTCTTGAAAGCAGGAGTTAATATATTCTGAATCTATGATTAATTAAAAGTAAAATTGACTAACTGACTGACTACACTTCACTATAATCAAATTTTATACTATTTTTAGTTAAATTTTCATTTAAAAATCAATAAAAAATACAATAACTTTGAAATAAAATCGTTATTTATTTGTTTTTATTTTATTGCTTTGCTTCTTTAATTTCTGAATTAAATGACTCTGAAAATAATTTGCGTAGCAGGAAGAAGCAAAAAAAAAACATAAAAAAAAAACAAAAAAATTAAAAATAGTAAAAAAACATAGAAAAATTAAAAAGAAAAAAAAATTAAACGGAAAATAAGAAAATTTCGAAATAAAGGAAATGAAACTTTTCTTTCAATTTGTTTTTTGCTTTTGTTTTGTTTTGCTGCCATCTCTTTCTAACAAAAAATTGAAATTCGTTTTTTCTTTCACAATATAATCATTTTCTTTTTTTTTTTTTTTTTTTCGAAAATATTTTATTTTGCAAAATTTTAACCCAATCATTTCACCTACTCATTCTTTTCATTGCGTCATTATCGTATAAATATGTACGTATATATATATATATATATAATTATATATATATATATTATATATATAGATATATATAGTTGAGCGTATATTTAAGGTATATGCAAGAAAAAAAAACAAAAAATAAGAAACCGTAATTTGGATGGGAAATTCACCTGTTCATTTTCAACCTATTTACTTAAAAAACTAATGATTCTATAGGTATATATATATATACTTATAGACTATTTAGACACCATATATAATATAAAAGAAATAAAATTTAGTAAAATAAACTTCCTATATAATAAATAGCACATATATATAATAGGGAAAAAAATAGTATATAATTATTGTATATATGAATATATATATTATATATAAATTAACTATATATAATATTAAAATGCTTTATAGTGTTAATAGCATTTTCAAATTAAATGAAACCTTTTTCAAAAAATAATGAAGCATTTTGCAATAAAATGCTATATAATACACTCTGCAATAAATGCTATATAATACACTCACACACATATACACTCACATTGTGAATTTATTTAATTACGAAAATTCGGATTAAATTCGGATAACAGTAACAAACAGTTTTCAAAAGTGAAACCACCTGCCACTGCATATGTATAATAGTGAAAGTGTCTTCTCTAATTAGAAAACTAAATTAAACATTAGTAATCTTCTATTCTTAACTTTTAAATACAATTTCTGGTTATCAAGGGGTTAAAGTTTTACATAACAAAAGCTTAAATATTAACATCCTAACACCATATTAAGTCACAACATGCAGCTATGGTACCGACAGACTTCTTAGACAATCAGTTTGTAATCTGATAGGTATTCATAATTTTTATTAAGTGTCTGGTCGTCAAGGGGTTAAAATTATACAAAACGTAACTTAAAAATATAACACCATATTGCACAACTAAAATTAACATGCAACATGTAGCTACCGGTACAGACAGACTTATTAATCAACTAGTTTAAATATCTATATATGTTAATTTCAACCTCTTTAGTAAATAAAATATAATATTAAACTGAATTAGGGTGGCCAAAATAGGTATACATATTATTTTTCGAATTTTTGACAATTCCACGTTGTTACAGTTAATTAATATCGAAAATTTTAACATAACATTGTAAAGTGTTCCCATTATTATTTCAGTATTATAAATCAATGTTATTTGTTCTGTTATCCGTTAAATGTTATGTTAAGAATTAATAGTGGCAATTGTGAGAATTGAATCCATGTTGGTATTTGAATTTATTGCAGTTGCTCAATCATTCAAGAATTCAATTTCTGTTATATGTGTTTAATCATTATTTTAAATCTTCAAATTCTGTAATATTGTCTGTAATCTGTTAAATGTTAAGAATTAATAGGGAGGATTTTGAGAATTGAATCCATGTTAATTTTTTGTATATAAATTTATTATACATAGTGAATTCGATGTATTAATTAAATATTTTATGATATATTGTCTATTTATAATTAATTGTTTTTTAAATAACTTTAAATTAAATTAAAATCTAATTATTAATTTTTTTTCTATTTACAGGTAAGACATTGATTTTAGATGCTTTAAATATATATGCTATCTCCATTTTGTCACACAGATTCAGGAATTAAAATGTAAGTTTAAATTTATCAATACATTTTTTATACGAGTAATAAGATTACCAGAGAGTTGCCAGATGAAAGTAAAGAAAAGATTTTATTAAAAAGCGAGTGCCATTAATAACTCGAAAAATAAATATATTACACATGTATTTTATAAAATCTCTGCATAGGAGAAAACGTTGAACACGTATTTCACATGTTCAAAAAAAAAAAATGTTTTAATACATAGATATAGAAACTAAGAAAATATTTTATTTCATTTAAAGCCATTTTATAATAATATGCAAAAGTTTTTTTTATATGCTTTTTGTATAAAAATGCCATAATTTATCCCTAAAACAATCAAAGAAAAAAAAAACATTTAAATGTTTTTTCTACGTGAGCTTTGCAACTATTTTTTTTTACCTAGTGAGCTCTAATTTTTCCTGTATTTTCTTTAAGGGGCACACCTCTTAAAATTGCCTTAATATTATATAATAAAATTTTTGTGAACGTGTATATGTATGCCATAATTTAAAACACATATATAAGTTATTTGGTTTTTTTTTTTTAATATTCATGCAAAAAAAAATTGTTTAAAAAAAAAAACTTTTCCTATTTTCTAAGAAAATAAAAAAAAAAAAAAAAAAACAGTGAAAAACTTAAAAAAAAAAAATTCAACGGCACGATACACATGCACACGTAAACAAATTAAGGAAATGTCACGCGACATAAATCGACGGTGTATCATTAATTTTTTGCGGACGGGTGACTATTTATTTATTTGTTATTTATTTTTATAGTTGTTGTTGTTGTTGCTGTTATTTCCAATGGTGCTATAGCAATACCACCTAATTATTTTTATTTTTTTTTTTTTTTTATTAATTTGTTTTATTCTCCCTTTAAAACCATATTTTTTCTGATTATTTCCTTTGTTTTTGAATTTGATTGGTTTTTAGAGGTGAAGGTCTAAATTTATGTTGTTTCTAATTTTTAAATTGATTGTTTAAAGAGGGATTTTAAAAAAAAAGATTCAATATTGAAAAAGTTTGTTCTTAAGGAGAGGAAGTATATAATGTGCAGAGGAGAGGAAGAGGGGGCGTCAAGTTATTAAATATAGTCAGGGTTCGTTTCAAAAGTAGTTGACTGCTTTCCTTGTTATTTAAAAGAATATTATATAAGAAAGACCTCAAGATTTTGCTGGTGACACATAAAATTGAATTGAGACCTTGTTATAATTCTCCCCCAATTTCAAAATGCGAAGTACAGGCTTAATTCAAATCTTCAAAGAAGTATAAGGCTTTTAATTGAAAAATATTAAATTAATAATTTTCCTTCACTTGCAACAGAACCAATTTAAAACATCTGGTAACTCATTTTCTTTAAGAATGATTTATTGTAATTTCAATATGGCAAGAAGTAATTCAATTTTGAGAATTAGTATAGAAGAGGTAAAGAAGAGTAGGAGTATTATGCACAAAAGGGGGATTTAATAAAAGTAATATTGATAGGTTGGTTAAGGGGCTTGCTAAATTCCTCTTTTATTTTAAAAAAATACTATCTATTCAACATAACTTAATGTATGAATATAAAACTCAAACTCAACTCAAATGAATATAAAACTCAAACTCAACTCAAATATTAAGCTTGTGTTTATAGTTTGAGCAATACACAAAAACTCACTCGTTGCCTTGACTCAAACCTTGAACTAGCTCAAATTTGGAACAGCTCACAGTTTGAGCTGTATATGTACGATTTAACTCAAAGATTTAACTCAAAGAATTAACTCAAATATTTAGTTAGCTCAATGTTGAGCTTAGCTTTCTATTGATCTGAAATTAAAGCTTTTTGCAACCCTGGATATTCTCGGTTATTGGGGATTCCGTTGGGGATACAGAAGAATAATTTTTATAAACATCTTGCTTTTAGTTCTCCCTACAATTCATTATGAGCGGTTTCATTCAAAGATCTAAAGTCAAAAGACTTCAATTAGATGAATTCTGTTCCTTTTCGGCCCGGATTTATAGAACATCTTATTTGATTCTCTCATTTACAACAAAATGAGAATTTGATCTATTTTGGTAGCGCCCTTTCTTCAATATACAATGCAATACAATGAGTTACGTATTTTCAATATGGTAAGAAATGGGTTAATGAAAAAAGTTTATAATTTTTTGTTTGTTATTTTTATTCTATTATTACAGTTTTCCATATTTAAAATACATAATAATTTTTTTTTTAATTTTGTTTATATTAATAATTTTTTTAATAAATTCTCCATTTCTTTCTATCATTCTATATCCCCAGTTTTTATTTCATACTTTTTGCATTATCTCCATTCCGTATTTTACTGTTGAATCGTTTAATCGTTTCTTATTTTTCGTTTTTAAACACTTCGAGTTTCGAGTTTAGACTTAAAATATGGCTGAGGAAGAGAGATATTTTTTTCGATTAATAAAAATAAAACCGCGAAAAATGAGAATAAATGAATAATGAAATATAAAAACACAAATAAAATAATGAAAACAATAATATAATAACGGTTTAACCATCGTTTTCCATATCCGGTATTATATACAGTTCATTTTACATTGTAACATTTCCTACTAAGACTTTGTTCTAAATTTTTTCCCTTCGACTCTTTCTTCCTCCTCAATTTTTCGCTTTCTCGTCTTCCTCGGCTCTCCCTCACTCTTCATAATTTTACAAACTTATTTTTCTCTTAGACCTTCTTGAAAAGTTTGCCTGACTTTTACTCAATGTTTTGTTTCTTTTTATCATCCGTTATACACTTATTCAAAAACAAAACTGAATATTTTTTCCATTACTTATTATTATTATTTTATTTTTATTAACTTTACCTTCTATATATTTAATTTCTAACAGTTTTTCAACAGTTTTTTTGTTTATTTTTACTGTTATTTCGAGTTTTTTATTTTTAATTTTCAAGTACCTCAAATTGAAATAAGTAACTTTGTTGCTGTATTTAAACCGTTTTAAGATCTTGGTTATAATTTAGTGTAATAACTTGGGTCTTATGATACAGTGTTTAATTTAAACGAAAAATGTGTAGTAACTGTAAATTATAACTGTAGATTTTTATGCAACCCTTTTCGCAGACCATTACCTTATTATTGTTGCAATTTAATTTTATATTATTTAAGAGGTTGGGTGTTATATATATAAAAGGAAGGGGTTGGAACTAGCTGTGACTAGCTCTGTTTAGGCAAATTAATTCTTTAGATTACCGAATATTTAGTTTTAAAATTATGGCAGAAACAATCACTAATGTTTTCATCCAAATTTCTACAAAAAAATTTTTGCTTTTTATGAGGAACATCTAAAGCCTCGAAAATCAACTATCGGAACTAAGCTGTGCGTAGTTCCTATTGGTAGTTCGCGAAACCCCAAAATCACAACCCTTAGTCAAACTTAATGATGGCGCCTGTGATACAAATGAACAGCTTGATCTAGAGGATAAGGATGTGAAAAGATTTTTGGGAGTCGGGTTTCGGAAATTTAAGATTTTCGGATTATGGGGTGATGAAGATTGAATGGAATATTTAGAAGAAAGATTTTTATGTTTTTCTTAGGCTTTCCTAAATCGTGCACATATGCATTACCAACTAGAGGGAACATATTTGATAGAATTTGGTTTAGAATGCATAATAAACTAATTTTCATAAGCTGTATTACGCCATCTAGAATGTTCAACTGCGTTGAGGTGAACATTTGTTTTCCTCCATATTTCCCATTGGAAAATCTTGAGTCCCTAGTATAGGTGTTAGTCCCTACAACGATATTGATAAAACAAGGTCAAGTAATTAACTGTAAAACAATGGCTGAGATATATTTCAAATATATTTAAAAATTCACCAAATATAATATGCAATACGGTATTCTTTGCAATATTTAAGTTTTACCAAACCTGCTGTCACTCAACTATTTCAAAAAACATTTAAAATTAACCGAAGAAACATTTTTGAAAGGTTAAAGGAGCTGGAGGAGTACACTTTGACATTTCTTAATATATTATTTAATCACAGGTTACTTTTTTAAAAGAATCGTATCTATTAGATATTTAATGTTTAAAAACATTTCTGATCTTAGAACTTAGGTAGTTTTTATTTTGAACAGTTAGCAAAATAATATTCAGAAAAATATTCATTTCAATTACATTTGTTACTGAGTCCTTCCCGGTTGTTACCTTATCCCTAACTTTCCCTTTCCAATATTCA
Source organism: Dolichopus griseipennis (assembly GCA_963082915.1). NCBI lineage: Eukaryota > Metazoa > Arthropoda > Insecta > Diptera > Dolichopodidae > Dolichopus > Dolichopus griseipennis. The sequence goes on from OY720443.1 coordinate 95,023,012, forward strand.
CATTTTGAATTTAAAATAGAATTTTGGATAAACCCTAAATACCACACAAAAAAAAAAACGTAACACTAAAATTATTAAAAATTCATAGGATTCAAATCAACCATAACATTAAGTTTTAAGTCTTTTTTCGTATATGCATTGTGAAAGTCCTTTTTTTTAACGGTAAAAGGACATTTTTTATTGTTGTTGTTTTTGTATTTTATAAACATTATTATACAATATAAAACTTAAAAATAAAGAAAAGTAAAAAAAAAACAATAATAAAAACTCCTGTTAAGAATGAGAAAATTTGAAAATTATATAAATACATAACGGTTAAATATTAAAAATAAACAAAAAACAAACACATTGTAACATAATTTTACATCAGCCTCTCTTTCTATTGTTTTTCATTTATTTCTTTTTGTTTCTTAAATTTAAAGATTTTGTTGTTTTCTGCACTTTAAAGTTCATTTTAAAGAAATCTTTTCTTGTGTCCTTTTTCATCCTTTAAATTTTCCCTTCGCTTTGCTCTGCTTCCTTTACTCTTTAATTCTTTACTTGAACATTTTTTGTCTCTTCCTTATTCCATTGTAAAGACTTTTCAATGGAACCTATTCAAGATCGTTATTGTGTTTTTTTTTTAGCAGGGAGGTGCTGGTGGTGTAGTGGTGATGTTAAAGTAAGTCAAAAGTATTTAAATATTTTTGAAAAAAAAATATTTCTAGTCTAACTTACTTACTTTACAGTTCATTTTTTCAATTGTTTTAATATTAAAATGAAAAAAAACCCAAAATACAATAAAAAATAAGAAAAATATTTAAATTTTTAGATCTAAATTCAGAAGTAGAAATTTTTTAAAAGTGAATAGTAAAAATAACATCCACATATAAGATATATTAAGCCAAGGAAATCATTACTTTCAAGTGTAGAACATATTTTGAAGGAACTCAGAAACTCTAGAGGCTTAATTCAGAAAATCTCAATTGTAATTCAAAAAACCTCAATTGCAATGCTGAAAGCCTTAATTGTAATTCAGATGGACTCAATTATAATGCAATTGTAATTCACAAAGCTTCAACTGCAATTTAGAAAGCTTCAATTGTAATTCAGAAAGCCTGAATCGAAATTCAGAAAGTCTCAATTGTAATTCTGAAAAACTCAATTGTAATTCTGAAAGCCTCATTTGTAATTCAGAAAACTCAATTGAAATTCAGAAAATCTAAATTTGAATTCAGCAAATATAAACCGTAATTCAGAAAACCTAATGATATTTAAAAAACGACTATATTTTAATTTTATAAATGTTTAAGGTCACCCGCTATATGCACTAGAGATTTTAATTGACGCTATCTGAATTAAAACTGATTAAACCGATTTACTCACGCTTTCTAAATCAAAATTGATTAATCTGAACTAGAATTGACACTTTCTGAGCTGAAATTGAGTCTTTCTGAATTATACTTGGAATTCTGTAGTATACTCTACTGCCTTATGATTCGAAATCCTTGAAATTATATTCAGCTCCTATTTAAATTTATAATATAGCCACCATTTGAGATCCGTACAATTTTCTCTCACACACAATCCTCCACAATTCAGTGTTACCTAAAACTAAAATAAATGGAAAGCTTCACTTTTTTCCTTCTAACTTCCCACAAACTTTTTTTATTTGTCTCAGTCTCACTTCCTATTTATAATTTTTATTTTATTTTAAACTAAAATGTGTTTTATTGTTGTTTTTCGGGTTGTTATTTAATTTCATCATTGTCGTCTTCTTGTCGTTTTCCTGTTTTTGTTATTGTTGTTGTTGTTTATTTGGAAAATTTTGTTACCTTGCAAATTTTTTTCAGATTCTTATTTGTAACTTATTTTTCCCCCAAAAAAGTGTTTTTTTTTTTATGAACCTTAAAGTAAAGAAGTTTTTTCAATATATTATACACTGTTAAAGTTCTTTTCTTGTTGTTGTGAACCAGGTGAAAATTTATTTAGAAAACGTTTTGCACCTTAACATTATTAAATTTGAAGAGTGGTTTTTCTTTCCTCGCTCTTGTATTTTTTTCTTGTTTTTTGTTTTTTTTTCTTGGAAAAAAAATTGTTGCTTTTTGTTTCTGTTTTTTTTTTCTGTATTATTATTTTGTTTATTAGATTTTATGAGTTCTACACGTAAATATTTTATCACTTTGTTTTGTTTTTTTTTTTTGTTTAAAATTCTTAATTGGTGAGTTGTTGGAGAGAAGGAGCGCACTAGTCCCCTTTTGGTAAAGTGTAAAGTTTTTCTGTTTTTTTAAGTTTTTAAAGGTTGAGAAAATTTGTCAAAAATAAAATAAAAAATAAATTTTTTTAACTTTTGTTTATTTTGTGAAATTAAAAAAAAAAATTGAAAAAGTTTTTTATTTTATGGGGAAAAATTATTGTAACAAATTTGCAAAATTTATTTAGGAAATTCATTTTTATAGTTAATGGTTGAAAAATGAAAATTTGGATAAAAAAAAAATAGATTTAATTTGTTGAAATTGTTTAAAACTCAATTAAAACGCGAAATAAGAGTTTTGGAGAGCTTGGAGAGTTTGGAGAGTTTTTGGTTTTTCATAGGAGAGTTAATAGTAAAGTTTATTTCTCCTATTTATTTATTAAAACATGGAAAAGAGTGTTTGAAGATATTGGAGAGTTTTTTGGAAACTTCAGTTTTTCATAGCAATAGTTAATAGTAAAGTTTATTTCTCTTATTTATTTATTAAAACATGGAAAAGGAGAGTTTGAAGCTTTTGTAGAGTTTTTTGGAAATGTCACTTTTTCATAGAAGTTGTTAATAGTAACGTTTATTTCTTCTATTTATTTACTAAAACGTGGAAAAGGAGAGTTTGAAGATATTGGAGAGTTTTTTGGAAACTTCAGTTTTTCATAACAGTAGTTAATAGTAAAGTTTATTTCTCCTATTTATTTATTAAAACATGGAAAAGGAGAGTTTGAAGATTTTGGAGAGTTTTTAGGAAACTTCAGAAAACACAAAGAGTTATCGATTTTATAGTAGTAGATAATAGTAAAACTAATATTATTAGAAAAAGAGTTTGAAGATTTTTTGGTGGGCTTTTTTTGGAGACTGAAAAATATTTAATTTTTGGTAATAGTAATAATTTATAAGTCATTTAAAGCACATTTCTTCATTATATAAACTGTAATGAGATAAGAAAACATATGAAAAAATTTAAAAATGTAGTTAGCTTAAGATCGTATTTATTACAAAATTTAAAATTAGGTAATTTTTATAATCTGCATAAATGATTATAGGAACATATTTTCTACACGTGCTGATCTTCAGTTAATTTTCTTAGTGGTGTTATTCTCATTTTAACGTTCCAATTTTTTTGTTTTTATTTTTACGATTCACTCGTGTTCACATCAGTCAAGTCAAATCAAAAAACAATAAAATGTCTGGTTCATAATTTTTCCGTTACTTTTTTCTTCTTCTACGTTTCAAATACTTTAACATATTAGATATATGTATGTATTTTATATTAAATATTTCACATATGATTATGGTTTTTGTATACATGTTCGTTCAAAAAAAAATTTATTTCATTTTTATTAACAATATAAAAAAAAAAAGAAGGAAAGAAACAAAAAATTTATATACATTGTTTTTATGTATCACATAATAATTTTATATTTTTTAATTAAAATAAATGTATTTAAAATAAAATAAAATTCAAGAAAATGTATATTTAATAAAAAAAAATTATATTTTTATTATGTTTTGACTAGGCTCAATTTTTTTTATGTCCCTCTGTTTTCTTTTTCTATCTTCCCCTCTCCACTTTCTTTTTTTATATACAATTTTTTTATTTTATTCAATGTACCGTTATGTTATTTTTTTTTATCGTTTATTAAAAATTTTCTTTTTTTTTACTGCGTTTCTCATTCCCATATTACAAAAAAATGAAAGTCCCGTTATAAAACAGTTAGTTGTTACAGAAAAAAAAAAAAAATTTTATGTTCCATGTTTCACAAGTAACACACTGTTTCTTCTTATACAACATATACAACATACATCATGAAAAAAAAAAAATGATTTTTTTCCTGAGTACAAATTGCAATAAAACGCAGATAAAAAAAAATAAAACAAAAAAATATATGCAACAACATAAAAAAAAAAACGTTTTTTAGCACATTTACAAATGTGCTATATAGTTTTAATCTGTCCACTTGTCCATATATTTACGAAACTTTTATACTGTTTGAAATAAAGTTAAGAAATTATAACTACAAGGAAGTATTGTAAAAATAAATATTTAATGGAATAATTCTTTTTTGTAGCCCCACCCGCTTCGGAACTACAGCCCTAGTCTTAAAATGTTTTTTTTTTTATCTTTATAACTTATAACAAAACCTCTAAAAGGAATATTTGCAATCTGAAAGTCCCAAATTCTTGCCTTTCATTTATTTTATTTCCTTTAATTAACGGTATTTTAACTTACCGTTATACACAATTCAACTGTGTGAAATGCTTGATCCCTTATATCTTCCAAACAGTTTAAGTTAGGAATTTGCAATTCTGAGTGGAGGTACATCTTAGAAATAAGCATAAGTTCTTTAAGACAACTTTATACGATAGTTCTTTGATAGGCTTCCTAAACCGTAAGGGGTTAAAAATTAACAATTTTTAAAACACTAGTAGCTTTTGAAACTGTCCAAAATATTTTTGAATTAATATACAAAAAATAGATCAGTTACATTGTGTTTTAGCATTCGTATAAATGTTTTTATTAAATATAAATATAAAGGATTTCCTTAAAGTTAAAGAATGTGTTTTTTACAATTTTTCTTATATAATAAATTCCAAACAAAAGTTCTAAAAAATTATTATGAAACTTTTTTTTTAATACACTCTGTACTCAAAACTTAATATACAAAATTTATTTATTTATTTTTAAAACCAAACAATAGCAAATATTTCTTGATAATATTAATCCTTTACCGATTTGACATTTGGACTTATTATTAAATTATCTATATATATAAAAGCGAAAGTTTGTTTATTTGTTTGTTTGTTTGTTTGTTTGTTTGATTGTATGGAGCGAATAGACTCCTAAACTGCCCAGCCGATTTTCATGAAAACTTGTATATAGAGGTCTTTGGGTACGGAAAGAAATCGTGGCCCAATAATTTTGCTCTAACGGACCGCCAAGTTGGGGCTGTGGTGCAAGTATTTAAACTTTTTTGTTCTAAAATGAAAATGGTTTGACCGATTGACTTCAACTTTTGTATACATAATTTTTGTATAGAATTGAGCAGACACTATTAACAGTTTTGGAATTTGTTAACCCATGTCTGGCCGACGGGTGGTCAAAAAAAATTTTGGGTCCAAACTTTGTCCGATTTTACGAAATTCTGCATTGGTTTAAAAGAAAACCCCAAAAAAAAAATTTTGTTGATTTGCATTAACCCATTGCGGCCCAACGGCTTTTTATAGGTTTTTTCAATACTTTCTAAATTCGCACCGGGTATTAGCTAGTTCACTATATTTTTTAGGGACATCCGACCAGGATTTGAACCCGAAACCTTTTCGATTGATAAACAAAATTCTTTTATTTTGAAAATGTCCTTTCTTAAAAATCCTTGATTTATTTCCAACGACTTGGATTTTGGTTTTTTTATGAACAACAATTGTAACTAACTACAACATGTACAATAATAATAATAAGAAAAAATCAACAACTAAAATATAACAACAAGTAACAACATTTAAAAAACACGCGAAATAAAATTATAAAATTTGTGACAAAAAAATAATATTAAAAAAAAAAAAAACAAAAAACAAAAACAAATTTATAAAATCATAACTTCACATAACTCATACACTTTTTTTTCTGAAAAAATGTTCTTAAGTTATTTCCCACGAGAGAAAAGAATGGTTGCGAGCAAGAGAGGGTGGAGAGAGTGAAAGACAAAACAGAAAAAATATAGACGACGAGAAGAATGAAAGAGATGGAGTTAAGTTGTTTAGGGACATTATATAAAACATGGGAGACTTGTTTCAACTTGTTTCGTTTTTTTTTTTGTTTTTTTTTTTTGCATGCTGATGATGCAAATTTTCAACAATAACAACAAAAATGTATGTTTTTCACTTATTGCAATTTTTTTCATCATTCCACTTCCAATTGGGTGGGGGAATAAAAAAATTATAATTGTGTCTATCTCTTTTGTACACACTCATACATTTATTTTAGAAGAAGGAGAGAAGGTGTCTATGTTAGTGTTATTTTATTATATTTTATAATATGTACAATTTTATGTTGTCCTTTTAAATTTTTTTTTTATTTTCCTTTTGTTTCTAGTTACATCATCTACAACAAACTCATCATCTCTATTTTTGTTTTTTTTTTTTAACTGCGTTTTACAATATAACACCATTTGTAAGAAAGAGATGAAAAATCGAAAAAACTTAAATGAAAGGAAGAGAAAAACCAAAAAAAGTAGAATAGAAAAAAAAAATTAAATCAAAAATAAAACAAAAAAAAAAAACTTTTCCTGTTATTTTTACAGTTTGTTTTGTATAGTTTTGAAAAATTTTTTAATTTTTTTTTTTGCTTTTTCTATTTTTCTATTTTTGTTTTTATTTTTGTGAATGTTGTAATGTTAAACAGTTACTAAAGAATTTCACGCACTCTAGTGGTAACGGTGGTGGTGTACATTAAAAGTATTTTTGAAAAAATTTTATTATAATTTTTTGCATTTCTTTTGTCTTCGTTTTTTTGTTGTTGTTTTTGTTCATTTGAAACAATTCCCATTGCAGTTAACTGCATAAATTTTATCATTTTAAAGTAATTTAATTTTTTTCTGTCTCTTTTCTTCATTTTGTTTTTTTTTTTTTGAAAAATATAAGAAAAATGTGAAAAAAAAAACATAATAAATTGTTATTTTTGTTTTTTTAAAAAGGAACTGAAAAACTGAAAAATATTTTTCTCAAAAAAAGTTTTAACATGATGACGAAATTAGGAAATGGGAAAATGTGGTGGGAGAGGGAAAGGATCAAGGGTATAAAATAGAAACTAAAAAATAACAAGAAAATATTTTGTTTTATTGTTTAAATTCGTTAATTAGGAACCACAGGAATTAACAAGCATAATTTTTGTTTTAAAGTTGTTTTTTAAAATTTATGTTTAGAAGATTTTACAGTTATTTTGATTTATAAATAGGTTTTATTGGTGTGTGTGTGGACGCCTTTACTTCTTTTACAAAAAGTTTGAAATCTATTTTTGGAGATACTTGTTAAAAATTAGAGTTGTAAGTAAATGAATCAATGGAAGATTTTAAAAAACGCAGAAAAGATTGATTTCATTTGTTTTTGTAATAAAGATACTTTAATATCTTAAAATATCTTTTTATGTACCCTTATACCTTCTTTTGAAAACTTTTCTGAGATAAGCACTGAATTAGTACTGTGTACGTAAAATTTAGAATTGAATTGAGTAATTCTGTTAAAATTTTCAAACACCCACATTTTTTTAGAAGTAAAAATATAGGTACCCCTCATTTTCAATTATCTAGGAATGCTTATCTAATAAACTTCAATAGTGCTTCGAAAAAACTATTAGCGCTTAATCATCCCAGGAGCCTTAAAATAATTAAGAAGTTGTTTTTTTAATTAAACTTTAGCAAATTTTTAAATTAAACTCTTAACACACATGGATTCAATTTCTTTAGCAATATCATCCCATTATTCCGGAAGCTTCACCAAGACTTTTAAGTTAAATTACTATTATGTTGTCAAATGCTTCATAAATAATAAGAGCTTTTTGAGTATCTGATGGTTTTTATAAATTTAAAAAAAAATATTACTCGATTTTAAACCTGTAAAAGCCCGTATAATGAACGCACCCTCGATTTTTTATAACAAGATATAGTTTGTTAAAAAATCTTGGAAGAACCACTTGCTCCTTCTCCATTAGCCTAATAAAAAATGAAATGCAAAATTAAATTAATACATACTATAAATACATGCTACAATATTCTTTCAAATGAATAATTATATGAGTAGGTGCTTCTTGTTTACTTTAATATAAACCTTCTATAAATCCTTTACCGTTATTCTTATTTTTTTTTTTTTTTTTGATTGTTTTACCAATAAAACGAAATCAACAGTGGAAAATTATTTCTTTAAAAATTTATTACATATGATAATTTTTTTTTTTTATAAAATTACTTCCTATAATTCTTTCAACATTGAAAATCCACCCCTCCCCCTAACAATATTTTGTACATATAAAAAAAGTAAATTCCATTTTTTAAATATTTTAACACAGAATTTGTATTTCGGATGTTTTTTTTTTGTATTCAATATTTAAAGTATCTTCGAATTTTATATCTATTTTATACATAAATACGAGATATACTCTTATATATTCCCTACAGGTTCCGTGGGTGTTTTTTGTATCTCCTTTTTTTTTTTGTCATATTTCATGACAAAATTTCTGTGAATAGATTTACTTTTTTTTTTGGATTGCTTGTTTTTTTTTTTAAATTCAATTCCGGGATAACAAAATGAATTTTAATAAAAAAAAAGTTCAAAACAGAGTATCTAAAGATACTTTTTGTTTTTACTACTTTAACGATATGTGTACTATGTGTGTACTCTAAAGTTCTGTACATTGTATAGCAAAAAAAAAAAAAGCAAAATTAATTTTATTGTATATCTATTGTTTTCTTTTGTTATAGGATCCAATTTTTGTGGTTACCACCCTTTTTATGTTCTTTTATGTGTTGATATACATATATATATTTTTTATTTAATAAAATTGAATTGTCTTTAAAATATCTCAAGATTCAAAAGAAAATATATATATATATATAATTTTACCTCATCCATTTGTTTTTTTTTTTTTTTTTTGCATATGGAAAAATTATCCCATTCTGATTTGTTTTTCTATTATTACTTTCGAAAAAAAAAAGGATACCCTTTATATATTTGCAGTAAAATATTATGTTCTATTTTATTTTTATTGTATCTTATAGATTGTTTTTTTTTTTTTTAAAATACTAAAAAAAAAGTAAAATATTCAAAAAGAATGAGAGAATAAAAACTGATGATTGTGAGGTAAAAAAAAAAAACAAACAAAATATCTTGAAGATAAAAAAAAAACATCTTAAGATATAAAATAATTTTTTATTGTCACAATGCGACATAAAGAAACACATTTTGGGTTGTTTTGCAATATTTTGTTTATATCTAATTTTTTTTTTGTGTATCTATAAATACAAAATTTAATATGTCAATTTTTTTTTAGATGTGTGTAGGTGCGTGAATAACTGCTGAATCATAGAAGAGAGAGAAGAGACTTTAGAGTCTAGATAAAGGGCAATTTGATTTGAAAATAAAAATTTTTCATTTAATATTCTTGTATCTCTTGTTGCGCTTCAGCCTTTTATTTGTTTTTTTTTTCAGAACACGCGGTTTCAACAACATATGACAAATAAGAAAAACAACAATAACAAATAAAAAATAACAAATAACGGTAAAACCACGATTTTTAAATTTGTTTTTTTTGAGAGCAACAGTTTTCTTATGTCAATGTCAGTTATAGGGATAACAGGCGCGCAATATGGGTGGTATCGCCTGAAGGTTGAGAAAGGATGTGTCTGTATTTTTATAACCAAGTCATAATGTGAACATGTGTGTGTGTGTGTTTATGTCTAAAACGATTAATGGAACGAATACTAGAGGAATATTTGCGAAGAATATAAGATTTTAAATAGATTTTGACTTTGGAACTTTTTTTTTTAAATTCAGTTTCAATTTTCTATTTGATAGAACGCCATTATAAAAAGGCAGTGGTGGGAAAGGGGGAGACGTACAAATTGTATGAAATGAAAAATTTTATTTGTTTTCATATAAAAATTTTATTGAATATATTAAGTAGAATATTTTGTTGAATTGTGTTGAAAAGAAACATAAAATGACGTTATTTTTTATTTAATTTCTGCCTGTTTTCTCCAATTTTTTATTATTAAATAAATTTTAAATACAATTGAAGAAAAAATTGAAAAATATATTTTATTTATCTTATTGTAAAAACAAATTTAAAAAAAATTTTTTTTTCCCAATATGAAATTATATAAAAAAAAAATTAAATAACAAATTTATATAAAAATTGAATTTATTGAAAAAATATTTTAAATAGAAAAATTGAACAAACAAAAATAAACAAAGGTATTAAAAAAAAATATGAAGTATGATTTAAATAAAAAAAATTGAATAATTTTTAATGAAAATAAAATTATATTTAAAATATATTTGATGGGGGGGTTTTTTTTTTTAAATCGAATTTTGACAAAATTAACCAATAATTTAAATATATACAACGAATAATCATGCATATGGTGCAATTATGGTTGTTGTCTTTGATATATAATGAGGATTAAATTGAGAATAAATTAGAAAATTTCTGTAAAGGCATTAGACCTCATTAAGACTGACAAAAAGCGGTAGCAGTAATGATTTTTTAGAAGTATTATTTCTTGGGAACCAGGAAGTAGAATGGACATGCTTTAGGAAAATAACTTTCGAATTTTATAATAGAACTAAAAAATATTCCAAATAAAATTAAAGATTCGACTTTTAGATCGACTCCGCCATATCAGAGACTAGCGTTGCTCTTTGAAATCAGATAGATTAGAATTCTAGTTTTACGATACGAGGTCCTTTTTTTAGTTACTATTTTTAATCTTTTTTTATTATGAATTATTAATTTCGTGTTTCAAATCTTGGGAAATATTTAATACTATTAAAAACAAAAAAGGTGCTATGAACTTTAATTTTAGTCCGTGAGATCAATTTGAAAGCGCCCTCAATAATTAAACTCTTTACCTTAAATGTAACTCTCTAATCTTCGAAAATAATAAATACAAACATTAAATCATCTTCTACTACATTATCTCTCGTTGTGTACACGAATAGCTCCAAAAATGTACCTCTCGACTATTATATAATTATACTGAGGTACATTTTTGGAGCTATTCTTGTACACAACTAGCGCTAATTCTTCTGTATTTGGTATACCACCCTCCTCTTTGTTTCTTCTTTTTTACAGTTATTACAATTGTTGCCTTCCTAGACCTCTCCAAGAGCACTTCCATCTATAAAGTACTTTTTAATATACAGCTTTAAATTTCCCTATACCTAGCAAAAGTAAATCATTCCAATTCGAAGTTAATGCAACAAATATCCAATTCAAGAATTATTAAAACTCATTCTGCCCTATTCAAATTATAATATCGTAAATATAAGAATAAAAGTTCTCCATTTTAAAAACAAAATCATATTGAAAGAAACCTATATATATTTCCATTTTAAACTTTTTATTTTAATTCATTTGAAACTATTTTCATAATAATTTATACTAAATAAATCCTTCTATTATTTAAAAAATCGAAAGAAGAAATCCTTGAAATTCCATTACAATCTTTTTCTATTTAAATTTCATTTTAAATTCTTTATAAAAAAAAAATGTTATAATTCAATTAAAATAATAGTAGCAAAAAATGTAATTTTTAATAATTTTCAATAATATTCATAATAAACTTTTATGGGATAAGATACTACTTTATATTTTCCAAAAAAAAAAGAAAAACTATTAAAAAAATACACATAAAATAAAACAAGAAAATAAAATTAAATAATTCCAGAAGGACATTTTTTTGCATTATTTTAAATTTCAATATGATAAAGTATGGTACCTTAAAAATATAAAAGAAGCCTAACCAATTTTCACAATTAAAATATTTTTATTCTTTTTATTTCTAAAAAAAAAAAAAAAAAAATCCTGCAAAAAGATATTCAGGATAATATTTAAAATGATCATTTATATATTATATAAGTTAGTCCTGTAATAAATTAAATTAATATTTGGCTCAATATTTATTAAAAATAATTTTAATATTTTTTTTTTTTTTTTGAATCCATATAATGCAATCATTTTTTTTGCTACTATCAATTTAAAAAATTTAAATTCTAAAAAAAAAAGTATAAAACTTTAAAGTAAGAAATAATTATCCTTTAGATACATTTTGTGTTAGGCTTTTTTACTTTTTAAAATAGAAATTTTCTTTAAAATATAAATTATATATATAAAATTTTATGAATTCAAATATTAAAACATTTATCCTTTATTTAAAAAACAAACTTTCTTATGGGTTTTTAAAACTACAATCAGAGCCAAAATGGAATGAACAGTTTTATGTGACTTGTGAATTAAGTCAAAAGTTCGGATATGAAATTGGAGTTGAAGATAGTTGGCAAAGAATATAGTAGAATACAATAGAGTTTCTTCCTAAAGGGCAAATTTCTTAAAGTAAAAATGGTGAATGTACTGTCGATGTCAATTAAGTGTTCTATATATATCATATTTCAATCTTTAAAATCGAAAAACACTTAACAACTTAATCAAAAGCCAATTAATAATTTTAAGCATCCTAAAAGTATGCAATTTATGAATACAAAACAGTTAAGTAGATTATTTCAGAATTTTGTTTATATTCTATGAGAGATTACTTCAACTTATTAGTTTAAAAATAAATTTGATATATATATATGTATATTTTATGTTATATATATATATATATAATATATTTTATACCACTTATGACGTTGGTCTCGATACTTTTATTTAAAAGAAAATTATACACCTTAAGCAATTCACAGTTTACGTATTTCTATCCGATAGATCCTTAGAAAAATGAGATCCTTATTTTTAATAAAACTTGTTTCTAAAGATATTTCTTTGATTGTATTTTCTAAAAATATGGGAAAGATATAAAAATTTTTTTTTACCAAAAGAAGAAAATCAAAACAAAAAAAATAACATAGAAATTTTCTCTATTTAAAAAATTTAATAAATTAAAAGAAAACCAGTTTTGCTTTCTCTATATATCTTTATTTTTGTATTTTCCTATTTTTTCCTTTTTTTTTTTTTTTGTACTGATGTGTTAAGTTTTGGTTAAATACAAACACAAACAAAATAGAAAAATACAAAAATATTTATAGTTAATATATGTACATTAGAAATGAAAAACAAAAATGAACACACACAATACAAACACAAAAACAAATGAGGAAAACCAGAAAATGAATATTATAAAAAACTTTTTTTGATTTTTTTTTTAAATGAAAGTTTTTTTTGAAAATGGAAACAAAAAAACAAAACAAAAAGACATCCTACTGTTTGTCAAATGATTGCTTCAGTTTATGGACACCCTACTGAGTAAGATTCTTTCACAATTTTATTTAAAGAACCAAAAAAACGAAAAAAAAAAACCAAAATAAAAAATCCAAAAACCCCAAAAAAAAAGTTTCTATTTTTTTTTCCTAGGTTTTTTTTTTTACTTTCATAATTTTATTTTTGTTTTATCCTTGATTCCTTTTTCTTATTTTTTTTTATATTTTTTATGAGTAACGAAATGTTTTTACATAATAATACACATTCTTATTAACTTACATTAAGTTTTACATGTATGTATATATATATATCATATGTAATGTTAAATTATGTAGTATTATCCTTTAAAATTTATTAAGTTAGTTATTACACTGATTTGAAGCAGAGGTTTGTGTTTAGAGATTTGTGACCTGGGGACCTTTCAAGTTTTTTGGGTTTTTGATTTTGTACATTTGTTTGAAGCTTTTGCGAAGTGCATAATGTACACAAATTATTAATTAATTACCTATAATTTAACCACGCAAATCAGTAGAGGTTCATTTAAAACAATTTATCAAGTTAAACTAATAGTTTTTGCACAAGGATGCAGGAGACTTGGTCTTCAAGTAGAATGGATTAGTATGTAAACAGTGTTATTTAACACATGTAACGTTAAATGAACTAATCACAAGTATGGAGTATACTAGGTCTCCACGTAGAAATGGCTAGTTTTTAAAGAGTCTTATTTCCCAAAAATAGAACCTTGAATAAAACCACAAGAATGCAAGAGATTTGGTTTCTGTATAGATGAATTTAACTTATAAATAGCTTAATTTCCTATCAAAAATACTATATCATATAAATGAAACAAAGTTGGTGAGCTTGGTTTTAATTTAGTCCCAACTTGGGCACTTGGTCTCTACATAGATGAGCTTAGTTTATAAAAAGTTTTCTTTACCACCAGAAATACTATATGAAGAAATCAAAGTTGCGGAGTCAGCGTCAGCGGATTACAGCGTAGAGCTCACTTGTATTTAAAAAGATACTTATTTCCATATGAACCTATCTTAGAATTTTTATTTGAATTGGTCCTGTTAAACTAAAGAGTTTAATAAAAACAATAAGCATTGCCTAAAATGGCGAAAAATTACAAGCTTTGCTTTAGATTATACAAATTATGCAAATAAATTACAATTATACTAGAATTATGTCATATTTTTACACTCAAAATCAGAGTGCCAAAAAGATTACAAAACTCTGTCATTCATTACAATTTTATTTATATATATATATATGTTGTAAATTCAAAAATAGTTTGATGTTTTGTTTATTATTTTTCCAACAAAAAAAAAAGAAAATTCCAAGCAACAAAACTTTAAAAGGATATTCAAAAAAAATAAACAAATCTTTGATTTCCATTTTTTATTTTATATTTTAGATTTTTTTTTTGTCTGTGGAAAAACAAAAATAAAAATTTGCGTAAGAAATATTCACATATACATATGATATCCTAAATCAAAACTTAGCGAAGTGAAACGAACACACACACAACCAAAATAAAGAAGTTAAAAAAAAAAACAGGACAACTCTTTTTTTTTTAAAAAACTTTGTTAACCACGATAGTAACCTACAGTTAAAACAGTTAAATACCAAAAATAAAAATCTAGTAATATTTAATTTCGTCCTTTTTTTGATTTTTTTTTTTTATATAACAGTTTCTGTGGTAGTTAATATGATGGAAAATTATAAACAAAATATAAAAAAAAAATCGTCATATTTTATTTTTTATTGTTTTTGTATCCCGTTTATTTTTTATTTATATGTGTATAAAATACACAATATATATACATATAAAAAAAAGGATATACGAATTTTGTGTCCTGGACACACTAAAATTTAAAAACCAAAAAAAAAGGAAAGTAAAAAATTTGTAAATAAAAAAAAAAACAAAGTAAGAATTTGGTTTTTTGTTTTTTGTTTTTTTTTTTTATTTATGTTCAACTGTTATAACAGTAAAATTTATGAGAAAATGTGTAAGTTCACTAAAGATAACGGGTAGTAAAACTATTATATATTTTTTTTGTTTTTTTTTTTCATTCCAAGGATTATAATTTTTATAGATAAAAAAAAAAAACCCAAAACGTACATATATAATATAATACTGAATATATGTAGTTTTTAATGAGTGTGTGTGTGTGTATGTATGTAAGTTAACAAAGTGGTAACAAACTTTAGAAAGTATAAAAAGAAAAACCATAAAACTATTGTTATGTAAGTAATAAATTTTTACAGGAAACAATTCCTTTTTTTTTGACGTTTTTTATTTTTTGGGGTTTAATAAATAATGATACAGGGTGTTGTATAATTATAATTAAGTGAAATTTTAATTTACAAACATGATTCAATAATTCTTTAACAAAATGATACAGGGTGTTGTATAATTATAATTAAGTGAGTGATTCAATAATTATTTAACACAATGATACAGGGTGTTATATAATTAGGTCAAATTTTAATTTACAAAAACGATACAATAATTCTTTTAAAAAAAAAAAAAATAAGTCATCTATTTTTCAAAGTGCAATAATAGAATAACAGGGTGTTTGTCTGATACTAAATCAATATTACAGAGGGGTTTGTTGAGTTTTCTAGTGCTAGAAGGAATAAGTTATGCAAATTATATAAATATATATATGTGTATATTTAAAAAATTCTCAAAAAAGGTTTTTATTTATTAATATCAATTAGCAAAATTTGAATCGGTTCAGTTAAACTAAAAGTTTAATAAAAACAATTGCATTGCCTCCATTGAAGAAAGATTACAAACCTTGCTTTAGATTTACTCTTAGATTTAGTAAAGATGTCAAAAGGTTATGATTTTAATTACATTAATGAATATTCTTAGAATCAATTTGCCAGTCAATGATGGGGTTCTTTGCTTACGAAGAACAGTTCAAGACTATTGGAATTATACCGGGTTTCTTTGGTTAGTTTAAGACTTAAAAGCATTTAAAGCACACCATTTTTGATTTTAAATCAAAGTTAAGAGTGTTGCGGTATAAATGTACACATTTGATAGTATATGATTTCATAAGTGTTATTAGACCATGTCAAACGGTGATTACGTACAAATGTACAGCCTCGATTTCAGATATTGGGATTTGGAAGAAATTTCCTCGATTGAGATTCAGAATATTAAGAATTGTGGGATTATGGGGCATACAATCACATTTAATGGTATATGATTTCATAAGTGTTATTAGACCATGTCAAACGGTGATTAAGTAGACGTTATAAAGTTGTCAAAATAAATTGTAAACAAGAAGTACATTTAATAAAATAGATATTTAATAGATTATTAATTTCCTTTTCAAGAGAATCGTATTCCTTCCAAAAAAATAAGATCCTATTGATTTAGGATTTGTTTTAAATATCCTTAGATTAGATCTCTTCTACTGCGGGGGAACCCTTATTCATATTCATATAATACAATTTCGAATCAATTGTTTTTGTTTATAATAAAAATATCTCATTTACACAATTCTATTTAAACTAAATTTAATCTGTTTAACTGGCAAACTACTTTATACACTTCTTAACTAACTAACGAACCCCTCCAACCCGTACTCCCTAATATTCTACTGAAAAACAAAACAACATAGATATAAATTTTAAGTAAAAAATAAAATTTTTTAACTTTTTATATAAATTTTTATTTTGTGGTTTAAGTTTTCATAACTCATTTTAAAGTTTACTAGATTTTTTGGTTGTTTTTTTTTTTTTTAACTTTTATATATATACATACATATATTTACACATCTACTAATATATTTCAAAAAATTTTTTTAAACAATAGATTATGTTGCGCTATTCTAATAGCTTGTTTTCATGGTTTTTTATTACATTACAAAAACAACAACAACAACAACAACAGCAACAGCAACAAAAACAATAACAACAACAACAAAACATTAAAAATCAAGTTAAAAACTAAAAAAAAAAAAAAAGTCATGCAGTGAAAATGACAAAATCGCGACATTTTATTAGAATTCTGTTTTTTTTTTTATTGTTTTTTTTTTTTTGTTTATAAAAAAGTTTTTTTTGGTTATTTTGGTTAGTAGTAGTTGTTGTTGTTGTTAGTTGTTAGTTGTTATGGGTAACAAACGACGGTGTAACAGCGGCGAAAGAATATATTTTAAAACTGTTATAATATATTGTTATATATATATATATATATATATTATGATAGTAAGTAATTGTTTAATGGTGTGTTGTTTAACAAAATGTTATTTAGATAATTACAAATAGCATAAAATTTGTGTTTTTTATGTTTTTATTTTTGTTTTTTTTTTTAAATATGAAGGAAAGAAATAATAAAAAAAACAACAACAACACAATACTTTTAAGATATAAGTTTTTTAATATAAATATGATATAGCCTCGGATTTGAACCCAAAATTTTTTGATTGAAAGTTCGACTTCTAAACCATTATGCCATTAGTCAGACATTGAATAAAGTAATGACGTAGTTTTTATGAAAAACTATAGTTTTGATTTACATGGATTTTGAAATTTTTAAGAAAAATTGTGATTTTAGGGAAACAAATTTTGGAAACTTCCCACATAGAATTAGTTAACCAAGGAATGATTTAAAATTAGGAGTGATCCATTAAAATTACATTATTCAGAAACCTAAAATTCTGTTTTTAATTATTTTACGAACCCATGCAGCTTGAATAAGTAGAACCATCATAAGTGAATCCAAAGGAAGTGGACAGAAAAACACATTTGTTCTTTATGTCCTATTAAAATGCGAAACACAAAAACCTTTAAAGCTTAGAGCCTTAGGGGGGAGTATTTTTTCCGGGAAGGCTTTAAAAATTTAAGAGAATCTTACTAGGATAGCGTTACCAAATTCTATAGGATTATTAACGAGCTATACGAGGCTCTGTAAAGATAGAAGCTCAAACGAAGTGGTAAGGGTAATCTAACAGCGCCAACAACAATCAGCTTTTTACCAAGAAATTTCAAAGAATGTTATAATTAAAATTAAGTCTTAAAATAACTTTTCATTAAATAAGTATTTTTCAATATTGTTTGTATTGTATTGTTTATTATTTAAATTCTATTTTTAACTTTTCACAATACTCCACAAGTTCTAAAACAACTGGTAGACTTTCAAAATTGAAAATTATTTACAAAACAAAAAGTTTCAAAAAAAAAAAAACAAATAACTAATTTTGAAACAAAATATACCTTAGAGCGTTAATTTTCCAACCCAAATTTTTTTTTTGAAAATTCTTCATTATTTTAAGTGGTAATTTTGCACTTTCATTATACACACTTTCTTATTTCGTTTTTTTTTTTTTTTGAATGGCATTGAAAACAAATTTCTCCCTTCTTCTTTTTCATTGACAGTTAGGCTTTTCAAGTTAAATTTCCGTATTTTGCTGATGAATGAACTCTATTACAAAAAAAAATTCGCCAAATCCTTGCTATATTTTATCCTTAAAAAAGAAAACCCTAAACATCTTTTGTTTTATTTTTCTGTTTTTATTTTTTTTTTTTTTTAATTTGGTTTCTCATTTTTATCCTGTCGTCGTCGTCGTATCCTTTTTTGTACATTACCCCCTTCCAATATTTCTACAAATTCGGAATCCTGATTATTATATTTTATAGTAAAATGTATAAATACAAATCATCTGTATTTTTATCCTATTTTATATATATAAATATATATATATATATATATACAAAAAAATCTCAATTTATTCCTGCTTAGGATACTCCTTTTCAAAAAAACAAAAAAAAAATATATTTTTCCTCTTACAGTGCTTTGGTAAGAGATATGATGAAGCATTTAAGCGTAAAAGAGGGAGGATTTGAAATGGAAAACTGACTGACTATATATTTTCAAAGACGAAATAATATGTCTGGGTTATAACTAGAAAAAAAAAATATAATATTAGAGAATAAGAAAAAAAAATAAGTTGATGGCATGTCCGTTCTCCCTTAGACTTTTCTAATTCACTTTTCCCACATTCAATTCACTATCAATCTGTTAACCTACAAGTTTAAAGTTTGAAAACTCATCTGTCATTGCCTTCTCGTTCATAATTCGACTAAACCTAAAGCTTTGAAAAAAGTTATTATCTAACACAATAAAAGCTGGACGTTAACTGGTTTAAAGTTACACATGAAGCCACAATTGGAATTTTGTTAAATTCACCAACGTTTGGATTCGCTTCTGGAATCTAGTGATTATTGATATTTAAACCCAATCATATCCATTCCACAACAGGTCAATTGCAAATCAGACCCATTACACATCAGACTTATTATACATCAGACTTATTACACATCAACCTCATTACACATCAGACTTATTACACAGCAGACTTATTACACAGCAGACTTATTACACAGCAGACTTATTACACATCAGACTTATTATTACACATAAAACTTTTTACACATCAAATCCTTTATACATCAGACCTATTACACTTCAGACCTATTTCATTCATATCAGACTAACTCATAACAGAAAAACTAAACATCAGACATTTTAAACTCATTTCACATTTTAGACACATTAGACATCAGACCTATTAAACACTATATAATAAAGAAAAAACAAAATTAACTCATCTAAACAACGTACTACAATTTTTTCCCAAGATTTCCATACTTTTCCTTTTGTTGCGTATTTAAAAAAGCAAAAATAAAAGAAAATTGAGTGAAAAATGGGAAAATCTAGAAAAAAAAATTTTTTTTTTGTATTTAAGAAAAGCCTACCAGCTATACTTATATATTTATTATATTTTATAATATATTTGTATATGTAAAGCTATATATATATATGTATATAAACCTTTTATCTTATAAGCTTTTATGTCTGATAGGCTTAACTCTTAAAAATATAAATATATCTACATATATTTAACAAATTTATTTTTTTGTATTTTTTTTTATATTTAGTTTTGAATTAGTTGCACGTGTGTATGTGTATATATATACAAAATTATTTATAGATAATTTTACAAAAAAAAAAACATAAAATCTAAAAAAAAAGGAAAAAAATTATCTTATATTCTATAATAATGGAAATTTAAAAGATAAGATAAATAAAAATTGTTAAAATAAAGTTTTATTAAGGAAATCCTTATCTGTTATATTAAAATTTCTAATAATGTGCGCGCCTAAAAATATGCTATTTTTAAATATCACAATAAAACTACCTGTAGTTAAAAAATTTTCATATATTTTTTTAGCTAGCCGGAGCTACATGCTTCTCTTTTACCCAAATCCTTAAAAATCAGTTTAATTCGATCGGCATGAATTTTTTCGAAAATCATTTTGGGTTCTTATCATGTTGTTTCCATTTCCATAGGAGCCGATTTTTTCCAAGCTGAAGAGTAATATCTCTAGCATAAAGCTGTCCCGGACCATTGGTTATCCATTTAAAAAAATAGCATTAACTGTTGATTAATTTAATTTTAAGCATATATATTATAACTGTTAATTATTTTTTAAATATAGAAAGGGTCATATAGAATAAAAAGAAAGAGGAGGGGGGAAAATGAAAAGCAGACAGAATAGAAAAGAAAGACAAAAAAAAATATCTAGAAGAAAAAAAGAAATATAAGAGAAATTAAAATAAAAAAAAAAACTTGATACTTTTATTTAAGTTTTAGGGTGTTTTTAAGTGTATTTTTTTCGCAATCTAGACTGTATTTTTTTCCTTAGCTTTTTTGCTACACACTTTTTTTTTAGGTCTACACTAATCGTATATATAACCATTATTATAATGTAACTATTTTTGTAAATCTGTATGTACATTTTATCTATTTATAATTACAAATGGACTCATATGTATATATACTATATTAGATAATATTCTATAACATCTATACTAAGGGTATATACATATATAAATAGATATTTATAATGAAATATATATAAATTATATAAATTGTATATACAGAATTTGTATTTTCATTCAAGGATAATCTAAAAATGAGTCCCATTTTTTTTTTTTTTAAATAGAAAAACGCTTTTTCGAAAAAAAAAAAATAAAATTTATTTTATATATAAAAAAAAATAAAGAGGAGAGAGGAATATGTATAAATATTATACATATATATGCAGCAAAAAGAATAGAAACATAGTACATGTTGTTATGACTTTACAGAGTGTTACAATTGAAAATAATGGAATAATTATACCAGGCTTTAAAAACGCACTCTGGAATGCACTCTAATTTCAATTCAATTACGTCAGATATTAACAGGTCTAGGTCTAAGTAATGTTTGAATATATATATATAGTATTAATAACATTAGCATATATATATAATATTAATCCTTAAAATTTAGGTAATATTTCGCCTGAAGAGCTTTTAAAATATTAAACTTCAACTCAATTTCAATTGCATATAAAGTTATTTTAATTTTCATTTAACCCCTTAAATGCTCATTGCACCTCTAAAACCTACCCACCCTTATATTCTTGAAATATCCCTGCTTAAAATTAAAACAGGGATGAATAATCCAATTTGTCTTATCTTTTTTTTTTGTCTTTACATTAGGATTAACCCTTTAAAACCTGAAAACAACAATACTTGACTCCGGCGATTGATACTCTTGACTATCCATTATTTTATACACACATCATATGTTTGTATATCAGTACATATTTTGTGTATTATTCCTATAAAAATATCCAGTTGGGCATTAAATTTCAAAAAAAGAAAAAAAAATTTATTTTGGTTGGTTAACTAGAAAAATAGTAACAGTAAATGAGGAACAGCTTACTATGTTTCTAGTTTTCTCAGTTAATTTTTTTTTAACTTTTTTTTAACCAAACTATTGTTATATACATTTTCATTTGTTATTGTTGTTATTATATGTTGCAGATGTTGGTTTTTGATTTTCTATTTTTTTTTATTATCTTTTGATTTTTCCCCATTGTTATGAAAAAAAAAAAAAAAATAAAAAATTACCAACTATAATCAATCAACAATCATTATCATCATCAATATCACCATAATACATAATAATAAACAGGATAAAAAAAAACAAAAAATTGTGCCTACATGTTGCTGAAAATGATTTTGATTTTTTTTTGTTATGACTGTGTTGTTTATCCATATTTATATCATTCCACTTCAAAAAAAAAAAAAAAGAAAAGCAAAATATGATAAAATAACTGTAAAAATAAAAAAAAAATGTATAAATTTTTTTTTCTATATACGTATAAAGGTTTATGCAATATTTAGTTTAGGTTGGTGCATTGCGACATCCATTCATTCAGTTGTTAAAAAAGTTTAATAAGTAAAAAATGTAATATAAACATACATAATATATTTAATATTATAAAACATACATTCATACCTACATGTTTTTTTTTTTAAATTGCAAAAAAAAAATATATTAAATAACTGTAATATTTTATATAAATAAATTGCTGGGACATTTTTTTTTTTTCTTATACTTTTCATATTAAACTATACATGTCATTTTATATATACATTTAATACTATGTATAGAAACATATATACATAGATAGACATAAGTTTAGCAACATTTTTACAATAAAATCAAACAAATTAATGCTCATATAATAATAACAAATATTAAATGCTTTTAATATACATACTATTTATATGTATATATGAATTAATTTGCGTATACATATGTGCATTTTATATATATGTATATACTGCTGATATTTATTCATGATTTATTAAGTAAATTATTTAAACAAATATGTATATGTATAAATGTTTGTATGCACATTAAATTAATGTTTAATATATTTGTAGACAAAAATCATTGTAAAAAAAAAAAAAACAAAAAAGAAAAAAATGAAAAAAAAAACTCATAATAGTGATGGCAATGACAATCATTTTAATCATGATTATAATATTATATGTGATATTGATGTTGATGTTGATGTTGATGATTCATTTATGTTATGAATTTATTTGTATATATGGATGATGATGGCCAACATATAAAAACTATAGAATATACAGGGTGTCTGAGACTCAAGTACGCGCACTAAACTCAGCGATTGGGGGCATTAAAACAAACAAAAAATTGTACTGGAGGGGGGGTCTATTATGGACCCCTTTCGAGATATGAGGGATTAAAGATTTAAGGAGACTTTTCATAAAAAATCAATAACTTTTGAACAGCTTAATGTAGAGAGATAAAAAAAAATCCATTTTGTAGAGTAAGTTGTCAGCTTAAATTTTGTGTACTAAAATCCCCATATACCCAACAAAATGATTTTGTGAATGGTTCAAAATGATTTAAAATGAAAAAACGGACACCCTGTATATTATACTGTTGTACTAATAGTTAAGATGTTTTACATTAATTTATGATATATATATTATTCTACGTATGTATGTATGTGTGTGTATATTAAAATTCAACTAAATGATTTTGTTGAATATTACTCTATATAAAATGTATATGAAATGAAATGAATGGATGCTTTTTTTATATGGATGGGTACAAATTAATGATGTTGATATTGATAATTATGATGATTTTTAATATTAAATAAATCTGCAAAAATGTTTTATTTTTTTTTTTTTTTAGAATCATTTTATTTTAAAATTATTGCAGAATTTTCTATCATTTTATTTTTTTTTTTAGATTTTCCTATTTTTCTATTTAATTCGGATTTTTTTTTTTTTGTATATATATAATTGTATATATGTGGTATAAGATTTTTCATTTCATTTAAATAATATTATATGAGTTTTGGTTTTTGTGTGTTGTAGTTGTTTTGATTCTTGATTTATCTTTATGCAGATAAAAATGTATATGAAGCCAATGGACGCGACATTTATTATATATATATATATATATGTATACTCGTTTAAATAAAAAGTATATGTCTGGTATTTCCTTATTTAGGATGAATACATGTATCTTTTTTTTTTTTATACGGACATGATTTTAAAAATGAGTTTCAATTTAAAAATGAGTTATAAAGTTTAAAGGTTATGTTTAAAGTGAATTTAAATATTAATTGGTTGCAAAATTAAAAAAAAAAACAAAACTCAGTTAATGTTTTACTTTTTTTATTTCCTGTTTATTGAGATAAATTTGTTTTTTTAGATTTATTAATTAATTAAGGTCTAGTTGATAAGATAGGTGAAGAACTGTTTACAAAATTCTTTAAATATTTCGAAACATTGGTATAAATCTTAATTGATAGAGCAACAATTATTCAACATTTATTTTTAATTTACATATACAAATTGAAAGTTTTAAACAGGGCTGCAAACCGTACCCGAAACTGAACCCAGTTAAAAACTGTGGTCAAGGTTTACATATTCAAAAATATTAATATTTTATAATATTTTATAAAATAATAGTGGACCCATTACTGATTATTGTAAAACTAAACACATTGGTCTTTTGTTGAATTTTGAAAAATTAATGAATTGTATATGAAATGAATTTTCAATGAATTTGTAAGCATAATTTAATAGTGCTTAAAAACCACTTGTGGTATCAAACTTGTGGTATTTGTTAGAATATTATTAAATTAATTATTTTGATTCAAAAATTTTAACCTGAACCGGAATCTGAACCCGAACCAGACCTAATAAAATTTTTAAAAGTGACATGATGGATTTTATACACTATTTTCCTTTAGATAAAGGACTTACATTTAGTTTTTAAACTTAAGTTTCTAATGGATGACTGTTGTATATAATTAATAAGTGATGTATATAATAAATGATGTATAATAATAGTCCTGCAAAATTATAATTTGGTGGAACAAGTTGCAATATATTAAAATAATAATTTATTCGGATAACAAGAGGAATTAATCGAGGCTGCTTTAAGGAACTATACATTATATATAAAAGGGATTAAGATTAATAATTTTTGTTTTATTACTAATTTTCACACTCAATCTGCTTTTAAACTAAAAAATATCAGAATTACCGTTATATCTTTGCCTTCTTGAAGATGTCTATCTATCTCTTCGGCCGTCATTTATTAAAATTCATTGAATTAAATGAAAATATTTTCCCAATTATTTTTTAAAATTTTAACTAAATTTTGAAAAATTTTTTAACAAATTTAAACAATTTATACAATATGTTTAATTTTAAAATTTGGCAAATGCAATTTTTTTAATAATTAAAATTAAACAACAAATTTTGTTTGGGTAAATTGGGTATAAAAAAATACAAAATTAAATATATATACTAATATGTACATAATGTATGTATATACTTATATTATACAAATTGCCTTAGTCTAGTTTTTTCTCAATATTTAAACCATAAAATCAATTTAATTTCCTTTTAAGCAATTCTTTCAATTATTTTAAAAGAAAGTTTCCATTTTTTTCCTTCTATATCCCCATTCTGAGCTCCCGCATTCATTATCCTTTGAATAAAAGAAAGTTTCTATTTATTTTTGTATATCCCTTTCATTTCTTCAATTCTTAACGATAGATATTTAAAACAAAAAGAATCTATTAGATTTTTTTTTTCTGGCTCAATATACTTAAATTGTTTAAAAAAAAAAAAAAAAAAAACAAACTATAATGTTTCTATAAGGATAATTGGGGCAAAGGATGGAGTTTATTATCTTGTTTCATTTGACTGAAAATTGAATTCTATGAAATAATATTTTATTTTTGTTATTTTTTTTTTTGTTGTATCTTTTAATTTCTATTGTTTTTATATATACATACAAAGTATATATATATATATATATATATTTATATATAAAGTACATATTTAGTAGCTAATTCACCATAGAAATTTCTTGACCATTGGCATTTTTTTTTTATTTTTAATGTATTTATCATTTTCTTTAATCAAAATTCAAAATAAAATAAAAATCCTTTCTATACTTTAATTTTTCTTATCTTCCTTGTTTTATTTTTTTTTTTTATTTTGTTCTTGTTTTTTTTATTGCATTATTATATTTTAACATTTCAATTTTCTTGCAAATAATAACAATAATAATAATAAAAAAATGATATAAGAATTCAAGTTAAAAGAAAATTGTATTTTTTTTTATCCTTTTTTTTGTTATCCTTTAAAAAAAAAAAAAAAGAAAAATATGTAGAAGTAAAGGACCTGTGAATCAAAGAGAACAAATATATAACAGGACACTAAAAGGAAGTACCATACAACAACACCAGCTTTAGTTTTTTTTTTTTTTATGTACAAGTATCATTCTATCTATATATACATATACATATATATATATACAAATTTAGATGTCTTTATAAAACTGCAGAATGTTAAATTGAAAATGAAAAAAAAAAAAAAATCTTAAGATATTTTTAAAGATGTATTTTTAAGATTCAATTTTGTTTTTTTTTTTTGTTTTTCGGCATTTAGATTGGAAAAACAAAGGAATAAGATTAAAAAAAAAAAAAAAAAGTATCTGCAGTAAAAAGCAACAGAAAGAAAATAATTTTGCAAAAATAAATATTTTTTTATTGAAAAAGCCGCCTTAAAATTTTCCTATAGTATAGACTAAAAGTCGATATTTTTAAAATTGTTTTCTTGTTTTTTTGTTGAGGCCCTTTTTTATTTTTTTTTTGTATGACAAAAACAAGCCATAAAAGGAAGAAGACGAGGAAGGAAAGGGTTTGAGAAAAACTATTAAGACGCGAGACAATAATAAGTGCAGTTATTGAAAAATAGAAGAAAGGAAGCTTTTAAAATAGAAAAACTCGTACCACATATCCTATATTATGTAGTACTTGAATTATCAATACAATATGTAATAATATACATATGTATATGGAAAGAATTGTATATATGTAAATGAATAGTGCAAATACCGTTAAAATAATTTATATATTATAGACATATGCAAAGTTGATATATGTAAATAAAGTGGGTTTGGTATTTTTTTTTTTTTTTTTTTTTCTGTACAAAGTGATTTAAAGAAACTATTAAATGTACTTTGCAGGTACAGTGTCTGATCTTTTATGAATTTACTCACATAGATAGTTAAGATCAGGTAATGAGATGCGATATATCTGACCAATGGCGTAGTGGTAAAGACGCCGTCTTTCATGTGGAAGGTCTCGGGTTCAAACCCCGATCAGATCATATCCAATAAAAAAATATCGTAAAATTGTTTAATTATATCGTAAAAGTTTATATCGTAATATAAAATAACATTTAATAAAAATATAATGTATAAATAATTCTTGTGTAAGATTATAGATGGCGCACAAAGTTGACATTTGTGCATTCATATTTCATAACCTTATACAATAGGTACAGCCGACTAATCAACGGCTTAGTGAATATTATGATTAAAGAAACTGAAGCCTAGTTTAAAATTTAAACTTGGTGAATGCCCTATACTCCTTAAAGGAGTGGAAAAGGAATAAAAAAAAAAAAATGAGATGCGATATGATGGAACACAGGGAATGATGAATGGACAGGGAAATTAAAAGCTTCAAAAAGGCCCAAAACTACGAACCCTATTCTTAAAAGAGTTTTGTTCAGGGTTTTATTTATACCGTTACAATCTACTCGAATCCATACCTAATCTAAAATACGCCTGAACTATTTTTGTGCTTTCATAGGCTTTGAACTTATTATTTGTTTTATATCTTTTACTGGAAACACATGAGTAAATTATTTCCTTGTTAAACAGCGAAATGCCTATTTGAATTTAAAGCCGCGAAATTTCCATGATCTTTACTTTCACTTGGAAGTTTGGGAAGAATAAAATGATCACTTGATTAAAGCCTCTCCCTGTCTTAAAGAAATAGAATTTAAATCTAAGAAGAGTAAAATTTGCATATTTGCTATGCACAAAGCCGATAAATATATTCTTGAATTCACATATCTCAGAAGAATTTTAATTTATATTTAGGTAACTGTTAGATCTGTCAATAGTCTCAAACTATTACCGAAATACCCTAATATTTTATGGTATTAAACCCAACCTACAGCAGCGAATATCAAATATCAGTCAATCATATTTTCTTCCTTATTTATTTTTTATTTCTCAGATTTTTAAAAGAAAATCTTATTTTCTGTTTTCGGAGTGGGGCGGTGGAGGTGCAAGCTATTAAAATTGTTTTCTAGTATTATTACAAATCAAAATCAAAAAGGTATCTTTAAACTAAAAAATTTATTGAACGAACTTGGATATATGAAAAGTCATCCTTGACTTATGGTAGTCACAATTAAACCAAAAGCCGACTAAAGAATTTTTAACTTAGAATCTTTTTGCCTTTTTCAATTTTACAATTATAGTTTTTTGTTTTTGTTAACTGTTATGTAATTTATCAACATTAAAGAAAAATATCGAAAAGAATCTGAAGCCTTTAGTGTTGTACAATATAACGGTTTTTCCACAAAATTTAAACAAAACAACTTTTACGTTATTTCGACCGGCAAAACCAAAATTTTACTTATTTTTTTTTTTTATTAAAAAAAATTCACAAAAATCCAAAATTTTTCTATCGAAACTAAGAAAAAATATCTAAAGATATTTTAATATAAAAAGCAGTCGAAGCAGGTAGGCAGGCATGCAAGCAATTCGTTAAAGGAAATTTAATTTAACTTAAAAGGGGGAAATAAGACAAATATTAAAAAAAAAAAATAATTCAAAATGTAATAAAAAAAAAGAAGAAAAAAACAAAAAACTAATTCACCTTGATTGCATTTTGCACAAGACAACAACAACAACAAAATACAATTTAAAAAAACAGTACCTTAAATGTGACTGAGAGTATTTCAAGTCGGTGTTTTTTTTTTCAAAAATTTTTTCTTTGTGTTCTTTTCATTCAAAAAAATATAAAAAACCACTTTAGAAGAGTAGATTTCAATTTTTTGTTATCATTATCCTTTTTTTTTTTTTTTGGCATTATCCCAAAAGCAAAACAAAAAGAAAAACAACAAAATACATAAATAAAAATATTAAAAAAAGAAATAATGTAGGCTTTGATGCTTCAAGCTAATTCCTTTGATTTGAAATGCATTTTGTTTTTCTTTTCTTTCCATTTTTTTTTTTTTTTTTTTTTTCTATTTTTTTTTTTGAATTTAAAAAATTGTTTTATGCAATTTTTTTTAAATAATACAAAAAAACTAAAAAAAGGAATTCATAACCCAATATGGAAAAAGAATAGAAAAATACAAGCGCAGAATTAAAAAATAAAAACTAAAAAATAAAAACACATTAAAAAAAAATAAATATTCTTTTGAAATTACCGTGCATATTACCATTTCTGTATCTTCAATTTGTTGTCTCTTTCTACTTTTAAATATTAAGAATATATTTGTATACTCTTTTATTAAAAAAAAAAAAAAAAATTTGACTCCACCTATTTCAATAAATAAATTGCTTTTTATAACCAAAAAATACATATAATTTTTAAATTCACCACAAACTTTTTTTTTTATTTTTTCCCCCTAGGATACGGTCACAATATTTCACCAATGCATTTTACCGCTTACTTACCACGTATTGAAAATGAAGTAACAGTTATAACATCACATTCAGCTGCAATAGCTGCAGCAGCAGCCGCAGCTCGAGCCGCTGCTACTCCGACTAACAGTTCTAATGGTTGTGGTGAATCGCCACCATCCACGAACAACACTTATTCCTATCAGTCAATTGTAGCAGCTGCTGCAGCAGTAGCAACAAAATCCTCACACTGTGGTGAGACAACTTCATCCAGAACACCATCACCCAGATCAACAACATCACCAATAGCCGGTTCACCAACCGGATCAATATTAAGTAATAGTAGCAATGGTTCAAATGATCGCTTCAGTCCGCCAATTGTACATATAAAAACGGAACAAATTGATGGTGGTTACCATCACCATCATCATCATCATTCACATCATCACAGTAATCAACATCACAATCACCATCATCGCAATAACCAAGAACAACAACAACAACAATTATCACCAGTTCGAAGTCCGTCTTCATCTTCAATACATAGTAATAGTAGTACTACTAGTACGAATGGTGGTGGTAGTGGTGGTGGCAGTGGTATCACTTCCCAGACAATTGGTAATACAAATGGTAATGGTAATAATCGAAAATCTTTAGCTATGTGTTTTACAAGCACTGGAGCAGCATTATCATTACCACCAAAAAAGAAAGATATTTATAGGCCATATTCATTAGATGATCGGCCAGCAATACAACGTACCTATGATACAATGAGAATACCAGCTGAAGAAGATTTGCATGCAGCTCATGCAATATTAGATTTAAGTGCTTCAACAGCATTTTTACCACCACCACAACCCCATCAAATAGTACAACATCAAGCAGCACAACAACAACAGCAACAGCAACAACAACACGCACAGCAACAACAAGAAGAACAATTACAACATCAGCATATACATCACACAGCAACTAGTATACATCATCCTCATATACATCAACATCAAACAATATTAACACAACAGCAAACAGATCAATTACAACATCAACAGCAACAGCAATCTGAAATAAGTGCAATATCACAACAACAACAGCATCATCATCCGGTGAGAGTTGCTTCACCTTTATGTGATAATCATCTTCAACATCAACTACAACACCAACATTCATTCCAGCAGCAACAACATAGCGAAACGAAACATTCAATCACTACAATTATTGTACCTGATGATGAAGATAAAAAATTACATTTACATCAACAATTACAACTGCAACATCAACAAGACAGTAACCATAGTGGAATAATACAAATAAGTCAACCACAATTATCACCAATTAGTAATTCATCTGATCATCACAGTTCTGTACAAAATGAAAATAGTAATACAACAAATACAATACGCAACAATAATAATAATCAACAGTCACATATTGTTGGCAATAAAATACCATCAACAAAAACTGTTGCCTACACTTATGAAGCATTTTTTGTTAGTGATGGTCGTTCTAAACGAAAACAAGTTGCAGATGCTGTACAGGCTGCAACAATTGAACAAAATAAAGCAAAATATACATGCACTGAATGTGGCAAACAATATGCAACATCTAGTAATTTATCTAGACATAAACAAACACACAGAAGCTTAGATTCACAATCTGCAAAGAAATGTCATACATGTGGTAAGGCTTATGTATCAATGCCAGCACTGGCAATGCATGTTCTAACACATAAATTATCACATAGTTGTGGTGTTTGTGGTAAATTATTTTCACGTCCATGGTTACTGCAAGGACATTTACGTTCACATACCGGTGAAAAACCATATGGTTGTGCACATTGTGGCAAAGCTTTTGCTGACCGTTCAAATCTGAGAGCGCATATGCAAACTCATTCAGCTGATAAAAATTTTGAATGTAAACGTTGTCATAAAACATTTGCATTGAAAAGTTACTTAAATAAACATTTAGAATCAGCTTGTTTTAAAGATGAATCAACATTATCATCATCATCGTCGTCATCTTCATCATCGGTACATCAACATTTATTAGATGATCGATCAATGACAACACCATCACCAAATATTTGTTTTATAAATAGTCCTGGCAGTAATAACAGTAATAGTGGTAGTAATAACAATAATAATAATAACAATAGTATAATAATTAATAATAATAATGGTACTACAGAAATAAAACCAATTTCAATAATAACAACACCACAACAACATTCAAATTTAACAACATCAACACCAAGTGGTCTTTTAATAACAAATGTTGCTAGCGGTAAAATTTTAACAGCAGCTGGTGCCTTACAAGCTGGTGTTGCAATACCACGTAATACAATACAAATATCTGCATCATTTTGTGGGTAACAAAGATTGTTAATAACATAAAATAATGCTGACGACAATGACAATGGAATAAATGTCAATAATCAAAAAGCGACAACAGCGCTCATATTATTATGAAAAGTAAACTGAGGACGCATATTATATGCCAATTTGTTGCTAAAGTGGTGGTTTATAGGAACAAAACTAAGAAAAAAAAAATAATTTGATTAATATACTAGCTCAATTTTTAAAATTTAAAAAGTTAGTAAATTATAAGATAATTTTATATTTAATTTAATTAAAAAGAAATAAAAAAAAATAACAGAAAAAGTTCAAAAATATTAAATTAAAAAAAACATTATTAAATAATACAAAAAAAATTAATTATAATTAATAGAAAAAAAAAAATGAGAAGTGATTAATTCTTTAAAAAAGGAAAAAAAAATATTAAAAAAAAAAATATGTATATTAATAATTAATTCAATTAATATCAAATTTTATTATAAATCTTAAAAAAAAAAATACCCCAAAATATAATGATGGAATAATATTTATTTAATAAATATTTTGATGAAATTAATAAATGTTGCTGAAATCGTGCTTATAACAAAAAAAATGTTGCTTAAAAACAATTGTTGCTGAATTTATAGAAAATATATTATAAATAAAAATAAATTTAAAAATAAAACAATAAAATGAAAAAAAAGAGGATGCAATTAATTACAAATATTAAATTAAAATATATTATATAATAACTGTGCGTGTGTTTTTCTAAAAAAAAATATATATACATATGTATTTGTGTTTTTCCTAATGTCAAAAATTTATTTGAAGATTTTGTTATCTTTCCCCTCACATATTTTTCAATTTCAAAAATCAATGCAACAAATATAATACTGAACTAGCGGGGGGATAGTAGATGTTAACGGAACTTTTATTAAGTTTCAAAGCATAAGATTATATTAATAACACAAAGTAACAATATTTAAAAAAGTCCCGTGGATAAGAAGCATTTAAAATAATAATCCAACATTATCAACAAACATGAGCTGTGGCATCTCAATCCAAACAAATGGAAATCATCAACCAAAAATCCAACAACAAAATATTAACAGAATCCAGTACATCAATTTTAGAGCAGTTTCTTGAAGACTCTATTACTGAAAAGGTAATACAAAATACAAAAATAAAATAACAAAAAACAAAATAAAATTAAATATTAAATTAATAATAATATTAACAGATTCAAATGAAAAAAAAAAAAAAAACAATAAGAAAAAAAATTAATTAAATAATTAATAATTATAGATACAAAAAAAAGCTCAGCTTTTCTAATTAAATGATAAAATTTATAATTTTCATTTGCATATGTTAATATTAATTATATTAAATGTAAACTTATTACGTAATTAAATGTGTACAATTGTGTGGATACTTTTAAAAATATCTATAGATATATAAATTTTCTATTTACTCTAATTAATTAAATTTCTTTATTATTTTTTATTAATTTATTATTGCTGTTTTTTTTTTTTTATTTAATTTAATTTAAATAATCCCAGTTTGTTGTATGTATAATTATATATATATATAATTAATAATTAATTAATTTTTATTTAATTTAAAAAAAAAACTTTGTGTATTAATGTGTATATATCTTATTAAATAATTAATAAAATAAATATTTAATTAAAAAAATTTTAATAAGAACTTTAAATCATATTTATATAATATATATACAAAAAAAAATTTAGATATATATATATATATAACAATATATACTAAATTATAAAATATTATATACATTTACAGTTAGTTATAATAAGTATATATATTTAGGTAAAGTAAATTTTAAATAACAGAAAATTAATTAAAAAAAAATAAAATAAAAAAAAAAATATAAAAAAAAATGAAAATAATTTTTAGTTTAAGAAAAAATATAACTTAAAAAAAAAAAAATTACAAAATAAACTAAGTAAAAAAAAAAAAACATAAATACAAAAAAAAAAATTAAAATAAAAATAAAAGAAAATGAGATATATATGAAATTTTAAAACTTATGATATTTAAAATAACTTAAATTTAAATTATTAATATATATTTAAAATTTTAAATACTATTAATAAAAATAAATATATATATACATATATTATTTAGTATACATGTATTTTTACTTATATTTAAGTAAATATATATTACATTATATATTTATATATATATATTTATAGTTCTTTTTTTTTTTAATTTAAAAAATTAAACAAAAACAAACAAAATTTTAAATAAAATATAATAAAACAATGAACTTAAAAATTAATAACTTAAAAAAGTACACGTATTATGAGGAAAAATAAAATTAACGATACATCAATAAAATTAATATTTATATTAATTATTAATAACCAAAGATAAAAATTTTTGAAAATAAATTAAAAACATCCATTAAATATAAAAAGTTTTAAATTTAATTTAAATTTTACATAACAATATTTTCATCATAGAATTCATATTAAAATTTTAATTAATAATCAGAGGCTCATTCTTAATTCTTCATTTTTTTTTTTGAAATTTAATCCACATTATTATTAATTCAATGTTTTTTAAAAAACTTCGCAAATCTTACAAATATACAGATCCAGTATACGACAACTTTATTAATTATTAATTTCACAAAAAAAAAACAATATAATAAGTATAAATTAATATAAAATTCAATTCATTCATAATATTTAATTTTAGTTATACTTTACTAGTATATTTTATTAATTTATTTATATTTAATTTATATTGATAACATAAAATAAAAAAAATATAAAAAAAAAACGATTAAATATAAAATATAAAAGAATACATCAAAATACGTCCATTTCTTTTAAAATTTTTTTTTAAAATATTAACTATAAGTTAAATATTAAATAAAAAATTTAATATTTGAAATGTTAGAATTATTTAATTATTTGTATGATAATATTACTAATATGATTTTGGATTAAAAACTAATTAAATTATCTTAAATGTGTTCAGCATTTTATACATATATACGAGTGATTAAATGTTTACAATTGATTTTTAATTTATTAATAATAAACCAAGCTAACAATTAATAATTTTTTTTTTTTAATAAATTTCTGAAATAAATAAATTTTATTAATTTCTAATATTATTAATTTTGCTCATGCTAAATTGTAAAATTCTAGTCAAATCTACGATATAAACATTATTTTTTAAATTATTTATTATTCTATAATTATTGAATTATAGAAAATTGATCATTTCTAGTCATTTTATTATTAATCAAAATATATTTTAATTTTTTTAAATTAAAAACAAAAATCCAATATCTAGTCATATATTCCAAAAACAAAAACCAAACTTAACTATTAAGATCCCTTTTTCTTAATACTAAAAATAACTATAATTTAAAATATAACTTAGACTAAACAAAAAAAAAAAAAGAAAACTTGTATAAAAACTATTAATACTATATATATAAATCTTTCAACTATTCAACTAAGATTATAAAATAAATACTATACTTATAATAAAATGTATATGAAGCAATTAATATAATTCTTTTTATCCGATATTAATTAAATATTAATTAAAAAAAAAAAACATAAATCTTAAAAAATCTCAAATCTATACCATTGTTTTTTTTAACCAACTCAAAACCCAAAATTGGTTATTAATTACATATTTTTTTTAATAACTTTGTGAAAATTCCATATATAATTGTTTTTTGATAAAAATTCCTAAATTGATATTAATTTTTAATATTTATTATATAATTTAAAATTCAAAATGTATTCAAAAAAAATACTCAAATTAATTCAAAGTGATTTAATTAGCAACGAATAAAAATTGTATTAAATAAGCAATAAAAGAATCATTAGTTAATATTTACAATTCCGAATGTTTGTTAATATTATAATATACATTTTATTTATTAAATAATTATTATATTAATTAATTAATGATAAAGTGTTTTGAAAAAAAAATATAAACTTTCAATACAACGAAAAAGCAAATGTTTCTGAAACAACGAATTAGAATTAATAAGAAAAAAATTAATAATAAGGAAAAAGAAAAATTTTTGAAACAATGAAATCTTTTTATAAAAAGCAATTTTTAAAAAATAAGTGTTAAAATTATACAAAATTAAAAAAAAAATTAATAAATGTCTGTATTTCAAAAAAATAATTAATAAATATTGAAAAACCATAACAAGTAAAATTAGGCATACGAAAAATCCAAGAATTAGTAATTTAACATACTTTTTATTTAAACAATTTGAATTAATAATTTTATTATTTATATTTCTTACTATATTAATTTGTATGATTTAAATTATAGATTCAATTTAATATCTAGCGTTTCTAAAGATTAATTATCAACTGGCATAAGAATTACACATAATAAACTCTACTTATTATTATAAATTAATTAAATTATTTAAATTTAACTAAAATTTCAAAAGAGCTCAAAGATTTTGGGCTTCATAGACACGTTTCCCGCTCTAAAAATGAATTACGACTACCCTTCTATATTTTAGGAAATCCTAAGTTTGCTTCTAAAGTTTTACATATAAAGGGAGGAACATTTTTAAATTTACAACCAAAAATTATTTATTAATAATTTTGTTTTAAATTTACAAAAAACAGAATTGTACCAATAAATTATTATACTTTTAACCTAATTTCCCTCCATTAATTGGAGTACTCAGAAAAACTTAAATTCTATTATATGTGTACAATAAATTGAAATGTAATATTTAAATTTTTTAAATAAATTCAGGAAAAATTACAAAATTTTATAAAATTTTTATATTAATTTAATTAGCTTTTAAATTTTAATTTTAAATATATAAATTGTTCATATTAAATTTTGATTATTAGTCAGATTTAGGGTTGTATATTTAAAATCAGATTGAAAAAATAAAAATCCTTTAATATTTATTTTTAATTTTCTATCTCTTTCATTCTTAATATTTAATATATCTGTTTTACATAAATATTAAATTTCTGATGCCTATAGCTTTAAAATAAATTTTTTGTTCTGTTCTTGTTGTTTTTATTGTTTTTATTTTCTCACTTAAATAAACTTTTTTGCTTAAAATTTACATATGTAAAAATGTACATATATATTTGTTATGTTTTAAAGGTATATTTTGTAATTTTATACATATACAATATTAAAAATCTGTTTTAACAGCAGAGTTTCGATATAGTTACACGTGACTTAAAATGCGTCGTATTTAAAATTGGGAGTAGTTTGTTTAAATCCACCCTTTTCAAAGTGAATATCACAACCTTTTCAAAGTGAATATCACAACCTTTTCAAAGTGAATACCACAACCTTTTCAAAGTCATTCACAAATTTTTCTAAGCCAATCAAAAAAATCTTTCTATTCACAATATAACTTAATTTAAGTTGTAATTGAAATTGATAGTTTGAAAAAAGGATTGTGAATAATTTTGAAAGTTTTAAAGGCTTAATCGATTAAAGCGTCAATGGTACATGGATATAATAAATAAGAGTTTATCCGATATTCTCACCTTGATTCGAACATTGAAAATAATTAAACTTCCTCAAGAAATCAATCAATTTTTCTTGTAAATGAGATTTTACTGTATGTATATTTACAATTATAATTTTAATTAATATACACATAACTTAAATTTATATTGGGATGACTATGTTAATATATATATATATATATATATATATATATAAATTTAATCTGATAGTATTATGATGTATTTATTTGATTGATGAAATATAATCAAATTCAATAATATGAACCTAATTATTTATTTATATTTATTAACTTTAAATTCATCCTTTTATATAAATCGTATTTTTTTTTTTTTTATAACACTTTAATTAATATTTTAAACTTTAAAAAGATTTTTTATTATTATATAAAATTAAATCATTTTTAAAAGTAATATTATTATTACTTTTAATAATATATTTCGGTAAAATTTAAAAATTTAAAAAATTAAAATATTTCAATATTTATAAATACCCTCAAAAATTTTTCAAAAAAA
Source organism: Dolichopus griseipennis (assembly GCA_963082915.1). NCBI lineage: Eukaryota > Metazoa > Arthropoda > Insecta > Diptera > Dolichopodidae > Dolichopus > Dolichopus griseipennis. The sequence goes on from OY720443.1 coordinate 95,060,997, forward strand.
ATTTATATATATAATTTATAAATTTCTGTGAAATACCTAGAAGATATTTAATTTATATATATATATATATATATATATATAAAGATAAATAAATATAACAAATTTCAATCTTAAATAGTAACATGGATTATTCTATGCCTATAAAATATTATAAATTTTATTGAGTGTCTCGAAAGAAATAAATTATATTTTATTAAAATTCTTTTTTGCCTGAAAGTATGCAAAACATTTTAAGTTTTACTCTCTAATATCCATTAACCCTAATATGGGTAGTCAAATGGTAGTGTTTACTTGTAATAGTCAAATACTTGTATTAAACTATATATTTCGATGAAACAAGCTAATATCGTAACAAACTGCAAAATTATGTAATTGTATGGATTGTTACGTTAAATAATTGTTTCATTTTACAACAAAGAGTTCGAACTTAGTTTTAAAAATTGATTAGTTTCAAAATCAGCACAGATCTGCAGATCTAATGAAGAATATACCTTTAGACGTTCTTTAAGTTTCTAATAATTTAAAAAAAACTTTGGAGGCTTATACTAAAAGGTTTCATTAGCATGATGTGTACTAGTACACTACACCAGATAAAACAATTAAAAAGCTTTTAATTTCCGATTTTTTAATACCTTGTTGCTATGGTAACCTCTATTGAAACACTCTATATTTGATTAACGATAAGATTCAATTTGTAACTGTATATATTTTAAATATATATATACACCAACATATATTAGATATATATCTATAATATATATATATGTACTTAATATTATACAAATTTAATATAACAAACACTTCACACATTAATTTTGACCATTAATTTATTGTTCTTAAGGCAATTTATTTTGCCCTAAAGTATCATTAATTATATTTAATGAATAAAATTAAGAATAAACAGAAAAGTTTGTTTTTTTTTTTTTTTATTTATTTATTTATTTTTTGAAGTGAAGTTGAAAATTTTTTTATGTATTTAATATTTATATACTTTTATAAACAAATATACATATTTAGAGTATATAAATATCATAAAAATTACTGACTGTAAAAATATATTTTTAAAAAAAAAAATTTAAAGTTAATTTTCCATCGTTTTTTGTTTTTTTTTTTTTTGAATCATCCCCTAAATATTTTTGGGGATGAAAAAAGTTTTGTTTTTTTTTTTTTAAATACTGTGTAGAGATAAAAATAGATTTTTTTTTTTTTTGTTTCAATTGTGAAAGAGATAGAAGTATTAAATAAACAAATCTAGATACTACCTAATATTGTCTTTTTGTTTTTGATTTTTGATACAAAAACAACAACTGAAATGTTTTGTATGAAAACTAGAAATGAAATCCAAAAACCAAAAAAAAACGAAATAGAAAATTCAAATTCTAAACTTTTTTTTTTTTTGTTATTGTTTTTAGAACCACAACTATTTCCTCCCTTCAATTAAAATTTTTACCAAAAAATTAAATAGAGAGAAATTCGGAAAATAAGAAAAATTAAAATACAGAAAACCAATCCTCCATCCATATTCCTTTCAACATTTCAGTTTTTGTGGTTTTTTTTTTTAGATTTTATGGTATGAGTTGATAATTCAACTTCCCTTCGGTTTTTTAAAGCTTTTAATAGATACAAAAACTTCTTCATTTAATTTAATTTAATTAAATTTAATTTAGTAGAGAAGCATAATACACAGAAATAATACAAAATGAAATAAATAAGTTATTTGTGATTAATAATAAATATATTTTAAATTTCAATTTAAAAAATTTCAAAAAGAAGTCTTTCGTTTTGTATATATATACATGAAATTGTATATAATTTTTTAACTCGGTAAATATGTTGAAACATTTATTAATTAATTTAGATATTAAAGTTGAAGAGACTCTTAATTATAATATGTGAACTTTCTAGTCAAATTTTTATTTATTAAGTTGTATATTATATATTATTTATAGGTTTTATATTAATTTAGTTTAAACATACAAATACATGTATAATTTATAACAATCTTAATTATTTTAACTTTAATTTAAATCTTCTTAATTTGTTTGATTAAATTTGAAAATAAAAAAATCAATTATTTGCAAAACTATATAAAAGTCAATTCATATTATTATATTAATGCTTCATTTCTAAGTTTAATTTTATTCAAGAGATAAAAATAAAATATATTAATTAAATTAGTACTATACTAATAATTTGAATAATTATTTTAAAATTAATAACACGTATTAATAAATTAATAAAAAAAAATTAATATTAATTAAAATTAAAATAAAACAAAAATGGTGCTATTAAATTATTAAAAAAAAAAAATAACAAAAGTTATATAATATATATATTAATATTTTAATATTAAATAAAAATTAAGTATATGTTTAATAATATAAATAGAATTTTTAATTTAATTAGTTTTCATAATTATAATAAAATAAAAATAAATTAATTAATCTGTAATAATTAATATTACAAAGCACATATTAATTAATATTATAAAAGTATTTTAGATGTGTCTATTGTCTATTATTTAATTAAAAAAATATATTAATTTATTTAAATTTATCTATTCTTTTTATCCCTTCAATTATACACTTGTTTTTTTTTTTTTTTTTTTAAGATTTTAAGTGCTAATAAAGGTGCATTTATGTGTTCAAAAAGAGCTCCCCGTTATTAATATATTATTAATTTTTATTTAATATTAAAATTTGTAAAAATTAATAAATACAAATATACTCAATCACGTTTTTTTTTTTTCTTTTACATTGATGTGTAAAATAAATTAATAAAAAAATTTTTTAATTAATAAACTATTTTAAAGTTATATGCATGGGATGTGGATGCAATAATTAGCATTTTAAAAAAAAAAATAAAAAAACTTATTTATGCTGCAGTTTTTTTTTTTTTACCTAATTCATCAGAATCTTGTACATTTGGTAATTATTTACCATTATTATTTAATTTCCTTAAAATCATATATTAATTGTGACATTTAATTAAAGATGACTTACTTCTTAAGCCTGCCTAATATTACCTGTTTTTAAAAATTTAAATTTAATATAAGAAATATAAGAATTTTGTAGACACTGAAAGGAATAAAATATTGATCAGCAATTTCAAGATTTAATTATTAATTCAGATATATAATTATAAATATTTAAAAAATTAATATTTTCCGCCTTGAAAAAATTTATATGTCAATTTTTTTTTTTTTTTTTTGAAATAATTTTAATGTCAATTTTATCAAAAAGTCAATTAAAATTTGTAAATTGCGCTAATTTTACAAATTTATTAATTAGTCAATTTTTTTTGTTTTCATACAAAATGATTTTTATGTCAATTTAAATACAAAAAAAAAAACAAAACCCAATTTCAAAATGTCACAAAATTATATTTAAAAAAAAAAAAAAATATTAATTCATATTTATTAATTTAAAAATAGTATTTTTGTTGCACGCTTTTACGTATCTTTAAATATATATATGTATATATATATGGGACATACACAAATTTTAATGAATGTAAAAAAAAAAACAAATAATGATTATTAATAAGATTTCAATAGTATAAAATAGAACAAAATATGTCAATTAATAATGGGCAGTATTAATTTTAATACAAATTATAATTCTCTTTTACAATTCAATTCTTTTTTTTTTACTTTTATTTAAATTAAAATGAAATAAAATATTAATTAAAAAAAAAACACAATAAAAAAAAACAAAAAGGCATTCAGAAAAGAATTAAATACAGAAATAAGTATATAAAATTTAAGATTTATATTAAAAAAAAAAAAACCAAAAAAGATAAATGAGAATAGTTTAATTGAATGGTCGTCATACTACAGATATTTTTTTTTTTTCTTTCTAAATCACATATAATTAATATAATAATATATATACATTAAGTTAAACAGATTATATTAATTGTAATTAAATTATTGAAAAAAAAACATAGTTTTTGATATTAGAAAATGTTGAATTAATTATAATTTTTCATAAAAATTTCCTAAAAATATTCATTTAAGGGCCTTACCTAATCAAAAGCGTACGACGTATGACGTTTAATACGCCGTACGTCGATACGTCGACGTATCCCGAAATCGATACGCTCGTACGTAATATAAAAACGTTTTATTTATTCAATGTCAACAAATAATCACCATAACAACAAAAAACAATAACAAAATTTAATACGCTTTGTCAATTTTTAAATTTTAAAAATCCGACGCATAGTACGTCGCGTATTTCGGGAGCTCTCATTTAATTATATATACCTATTTAAAATTATTTTGACAGAAAATGTACGCCGTACGTCGTGATTTAGGTAAGGGCCTGAATTCAAAAATTTATTAATAACTTGTCATCAAATTTCAGAATAATATTTTTATATACATATATTTAACATAACATTGACATAACATTTTCTATATCAACATACTTGTTTTTAATAATAATTATTTTTTTTTTACAGAATCATACAGTAATACACAAATATTTTTTAATTTTTTTTTTTTTGTTTTAAATATATAATCAATTACTTGTTTTAATTTTTATATCACATCAGTTTTTAATTCAAAGATTAAAAAAAAAAAAAAAAAAAGAGGAATCCAATTTTTTTATAAAAGAAAACTGCGGAAACTTTTAAAAGAAGAGTGTGTTCTAGTCACATTATTAGATACTAGCGTATATTTTCTGAAGTAACAAAAGAAAGTTTTTTTTTTTTTTTAAATTAATAATACTATATATATAAATAAACTATATATATAAATTAATAAAAATATAAAATATATGTTAATAAAATAGATTAATTTAAGCACTATTATATAATATATATGTGTCTTAATTTGTATAAAAAAAAAAATAAGTAAAAATTGTAAAAATAAAAAATAACAATCAGCTTAATCTGATCTCAATCTAAAAAAATTTAATTTATTTAATAATAAAAAAAACAATATAAATTTCATATAATTTATTTAAAAAAAAACATAAACTAAGTAATTTTTTTATTATTAACTTAATTTTTAATTAATTTAATTCTTTTGATCTTTGATAGAATTTATTTAATTTATTTATTAAAATCAGATCTCATACAGCATTTTTGTACCAAAAATAAAAAAAATTAGTTAATAAATTAATTTTAAAAATTAATTTTAAATATTCTTTAAGTAATTAAATTTAAATATTTAAAATAAGTATATTAAAAACAATAATATGTATTAAAAAGCAATTAATATATTTATTTCATTAGAATTAAAATTGTATATAAAATGAAATAATATTTTATTAAAATTAATATTTATAATAATATTAATTAATATTAATTTAAAATAAAAAGAAAAATACTCAATTTTTTTTTTTTAAATTTTGTTTTTAAACAAAATATTAAAAAAAAAATAAGAAAAACTGATTCGGCTAAAGTACCAAAGCAATACTCATAATTTTTAGGAAAATTGAAAAATATGTATAGAAAAAATAAAAAAAAAAAAAACAAGCAATATATTTTGTTTTTTTTTTTTTTTTTATTTTTTAATTTTTTAATTTATAAATTCTTGTACATTTAATTATAAAAAACAAAATATAAATAATTTAAAATAAATAAAGACATAATAAATAAGAATTATTAATAATATTTAATTATTAATATATAAATTAAAAAAAAAAAAAGAAATAGTTTTTATTATATATATTAAACTTTTTTTTTTTATATACATTAATAAATTTAATAAAATGTAAATAAACACAATATAACAGCAAAATAAGTACTATTAATATTTAATTTATTTAATTAAAACAAAAAAACAAATTGTACATACATTAATTTTAAAAAAAAAAACAACAACTGGAAACAAACATAATTTTTATTAATTTAATTTAATATTATTTAGTAAAATCGAAATGAAATTAAATTTTCAATTTAAAAACTAACTAAATATTAAAATACAAAACTTTATATATTATAAAATAATATAAAAAAAAAGTGTGTGGCCAGATTATACAATTAATAATTTAAACTATAAATAATAAAGCTAATTAATTAATAAAAATAAATAGAAGAAAATCTTTTAAAAAAAAACCATTTAATATTAAGTGAAAAGAACTAAGAAATAAATAAATTAAAAATTAAAAATTTTTTTCTCTAAATGGTAACTTTTAAATAAAAATATTAATAATCAAAAATGCAAAAAAAAAATAAAAAAATTATGTATATAAAGGGTATATATTTATTGATATTTTTTGAAAATTTTGAAAAAAAAAAAAAAAAATTAATTTAAAATAAAAACAAAAAAAAAATAAATAAATTTGGAGAGTTTTCAATAATTAAACTTATATAAAATAAATTGTAATAAGTATTTAATAATAATCTATTTAAAAAATTAATATTATAAATTAAAAAAAAAAAATTGTGTATAAATTAAATATAAAAAAAATATTTGCAAAAAAAAATGTCCTTTAAACTTTTTTTTTTTTTAAAAGAATATGCCCTTCTCTACCACTTTGAAGTTTTTCTTTTTTTTTTCATAGAAAATATAATGGTTATCTGCAGATTAAATTTTCATATTGGAACACAATATTTTAAAGATATATTTATTTATTTAAAAATTAAAAATCTAAATAAAATCATATTATTATTTAATTTCTTAAATATACAATATTGAAACTTTTTAAAAAATGAGAAACAAGAGTTCAGTTAATTTATTTAGTATTTTATTTTAAATTATAGAATCAAGTCTTAATTAGTCTTTAGTATATATACTACGGTTGTTAAAACTTTTGATTTCAATATTAAACCAAAGATAATGAATACAACTAGATGTGCACAGTCCATATAAAACAAAAACTTTATTTTTGACTTTATTTTTTTAATAAAAATTTTGAAATATGAATAAATACGATTTATGAAATTATAATATATCGATGGCTCCAAATTATAACGATGTAAATCTAAAATGATGTTTTAAGAAAAATGAGTTCAAAAATATTGGAAATATATTTTATTATAACTTTGTTATTTTTTTGAATAAATTAAGAATACAAATTAAAATTCGCGATGTAAAATTGAAAAAACCGTTGAAAAATATTTAAAACAATTTTATTCTGTGATCTTCAAGACTTATGACGTTTTTTAATATTGCATGATTTTGCTTCCTTCATAACTCCGCAATACTTATAGCTAGAGTCTTGAAATTTTGAAGAAAGACAGATCTCCTAGAAAATTTACAAATTTTAGTACAGGTCACAGTATTCTGAAATGTTTATATTGTCTTGTGGAAATGTACGCCTTTATAAACCTTTGGTTTACATTCTACCTTGTTTTAATTTTGTTTCGTTGTAACTATACTTAAAACCAAAAAAATATTATTTATAAGAATATTAATTATAAAAATTAACAAGTAAAACAAAAAATATATGAACTTACTTATACCTAAGACAAATATTCCAATCGTCATATCAAACTTGACTTACGTCGTTATTTTTTGGAGCCATCGAATGAGTATATGATCTTTTGAATTCAGAAAATAGAAATCTAATAAAGAAAAAAATTAAATTTCTTGTAAATTTAAAATTTCTTGCATATGAATAAAATAATACATATAGAGAAAGACGTGTTGACACATTAAAGAAAAAATAATGTAAATGTGTTTCAGTAAAACTCTTTCTTTATTATAGTTAATCGACAGTCACGTGATTTATTTATATTTTTAACTCTCTTAAAAGCTCTTAATTTTAAAAGTGTATGAATGTATGATGATATTAGACCCATATTAGGGTTTTATTTTTTAAAAAAATTTTTATATGAGAGTTGTATTCATTATCATTGATTAAACTACTTGATAAGCCGGTTAGCAAAATAATTTACTAATTAATTAATCCATATTTTTGTTAAACAAATGGAACATATTTATCAATATGTATACTCATATTATTTTTGAAATAAATTTTTTAAATCTCAGATACTAATGCTACTACAAATACTATTTATTGTATTTATTGATAAATTTTTTGTTGAGTAAATATATTTTTTAAAGGATATGTGTGATAGAGTATATGTTGAAATTAATCATATTAAAAAATCAATTAATATCACACATTGTTCCAGAAAACTTAATTTATATAAAATTTCAAATTGCATGTTATTAACTGAAAAAAAAAAACGTTAAAACAAAGTGACATAAAAAAGAAAACCTTCAAAAATCCTTTATTATACATTTTTTAAATATATTTAGCTTATCGTATGTGTATATTGTATGTATGTGTATGTTTTTTTCTTTTTTTCCTTGTATTTTTAAATGTTGTCCTTTCTTATATTTAAATAAATAATTATAAACATTCCATAATATATATGTATATGTAAAAAAAAAAAAAAAAAATCCACAATATATAAAAAAAACAAAAAAAAATAATTTTTTTTGAGTTATTTATTTAATATTAAATTATTATATTTATACAAAGAAAAAAAAAAATTAAAAAAAAAAATCTAAAAAAAAAAATTGAATATTATTATATAAAAAACAAAAAAATTATAAATTTAATTATATTTAATTTTAAAAATAACAAAAAAAAAAAAAAATCAAGTACTTATGTTGTATATTTTATTATGTAATCTACAAGAGTATATAAGTGGAAGAAAAGATAATGAAAAAAAAAATGCGTATTCATTTTAAATGAGAAAAAAAAAACAAAAAATGACAAAAAAATATTATATTTATTACAAAAAAAAAAAATATTATTTGTTTTATTTACTTAGTTACTTTTTTTATGTTTTTTTTTTTCCACATACAGAATATTATTCAGCATATAAACATTTCTTAACAGCTTTTACAGCCTTTCCCACCAACTCATACATTAAAATACATCTTGCCATCTATATTAACAGAACAAGTTTCTACCTGTATATTGTACTTAATAGCAACTATTCTTTTAACTCGCTGAGTATTAGCAATTTTTTATTGCGCGCGCCTATGTGTATGCAATAAATATAATAGTACTTAATTCTCAAAAAATCTGAAGATTTAAAAAAATAAGAATACCTGTTTTGTAAGAATAAATCTGTATTTTCTAATTTCATTTATTAAAAATCTATATCCTGTTTAGTTTATTTCAAATCTTAATCTTAAAGTTTGCGATAGTTCAAATCAATCAAAATTCGTTAATTGTGCGCCTACATGTATGCAACAATATAAAAATACTTAAGTCTTGGCTAAAAATTTCATGAGAGTGACAAATCTGTATTTTCAAATGCTCTTTACTAAAAATCTCTTATGTTTATTATAAATAAATGTAGGTATAGTATTTTATTGGGGAAGTTGTTGTAGAACCTACGCAGAGGGTTTCATTATATAACATTTCAAAGGAACGAACTAAACAATAAGATTTTAGTTTTATAATTTTTCATTTGATAAAAGTTCAAAACAACAAGAGAATAAATGTTTTATTATATAAATTTAATTGTATACTTGTTAAGAAAAAATTTAATTTTCGTTATCCTTGTAAAATTTGCATCAACAATACAGATTAGTAGGTTTAAGATAAAAAAAAAAAAGTTGAATAATAATTTTATGATAATTTAATGACACTCGCCTAAATATATGCAGCAAGTAAAATAATAAAAGTTTCTTGTGCTAAAAGTTCTTATCTATTCAAAGTTTTTCTCATTTATATTTTTATTTATTCGAACGTTTCACTTTTGAATTTTTTTTTTTTAATTCTCGAAAAAATTCTTGCATTTCAAATATATACTAGAGAGCATACAAATATATTCGTACATATGAATATCATATATATTTTTTTTTGGCAGATGAATAAGTTTTTCATTTTTTCAATTTAATTTTTTTTTTTTGTAATTTTTGTGTAGGTTTCTGTAATTTTAATTGAGAACAGAAAAAGCATAACAAGGATAACATCTTCAATTATATTCTATACTTTTTTTTTTAGAATCAAATTTGAAAGAAATATTATATAATTTTATTTTAATTGGTATACGCTGGCAAAATTCCCATTTTATTTTCTTTATTTATTTTATAAGTAATTAAAAAATAGAATTTTTGCCAAGAATTGTTGATTTATATAAAATCAGAGTCATTTAGACAAGAAAATGATATTTGGAAAAATAAGCAAACGTCCTAAATTTAGTTACTTATATAGTTATCATTAAAAATATACATTTTGTGTTTATTGCATGGATTGCTCAATTCCGTTGCCAGTTTTAAAAAAACGAATTTTAGGCCTTTAATATTCTGACACATTAAATCCGTTTTTGAATCAAGAAAATTGACGATTTGCTATATAAGGGTCTCAAATAAAATAAATAAAACACATATATCTTAATTCCAGAAATAAAAATAGACACCGCCTAAAAATATGTAAAATAAATACAAATTTTCAATTTTCAGTGATAAAATTTTAACTTAGGATGAAGTATTATAAATTGATAAGTAATATATTTTCATAAATCATTAATTTAAAAGTCCTTATTTTAATACAAAATTTATTGTATTGGTTTTGTTTGAAAAAACTTTGCGCATGCGCACTGATCGAATAGCCTGTTGCGTTTTAAAAATTATATTTTCATTTAAATACAAATAATAAGGAATACCTGTAGCTGTCCTATTAGATTGTTAATATATATTTATAGGTATATGTATCTAGTTAGAAAATCAGAAAAAGGATATTATATTATTAACATGTAAAATACTTATTCATATAGGACGTTTATTTAAATAAAAAAATCTATACCATGTTACTATTAATTATTATTATTTTAATGCAAAAAAACTTTATATATACTATACATTATTATTTTCTTTTAAAACCGATATACTTCTGATTTATTATTCATACCAAAATACGTAAATACACAAGCAAATTTAAAAACTACAAAATTATTGGATATAACTATTTGAAAAGCATAAATAATACGCATTTTTTTTTTGCATACAATTGACAAATTTTAATGCAATTTTATTTAACGCCAAAGTCAACAATAATTTAAATTTTTAAACAGATTTTTAAGAATTTTAAAAATTAAAACTGATGTACACTTATTGACGTTAAAAATATTTGTATTAAGAAACTATAAATATTTTCAGCTACTTATAATTCAGAAGGCAATATAGTAAAACCTCTTATTAATAACTTTAAAATTTTAATACTGTCAAACATTTTTGTATAATAAAATTTCGCTCCGACTATTTCACAACTAAATAATATTAATTTATATACAATTTAAATAACTACACAATTATATAAGAAAGTTTAAGTTAATTCTTATACTATACTAAAAATTTAAAAATATAAATTTTGTCGACCACTGTTTTTATTTTCTTTAAATTTAAATATAAAATCTACAAATTTTGTATGAGAGTGTAAATATTATATTTTGAAGAATTCACAATATACGCATATTAAAAGCAACAACTGAGTAGGAGAAGGAAAGTATGTACAGTATATCATAAAAAGAATTTGAGTGAAAACATTTAAAACATAACTGTATTTTATTTTTTATTGTTATTCTTATTTCTTGAAAGGTACTTGATATATTATTATTATGTTCCTTATTTTTATTTTTATATTTTTTATTTTTTTAATAAGACAAATATGAAAATTATTCAGAAATATTTCTCAATACAGGAAGTTAACATTTGAGAAACGAGTGAAAAAAAAAATAAAAACAAAAACAACAAAATAAAATTGAAACATTTTATGAGTGTTTGCATGGCATTCATTTTTTATGCAGCAATTTTTTTTTAGTTGATTTTCACCGTTATATTTTATATGTTTTTTAGTCAGTCATCATCTTATTAAGATTTTTCGTTTTTATATTACTTGTTTTTATAGGTATATGTATGTGTGAGTGTGTGTGTGTGTGAATTTGTTAGATGAAGAAACACTAAAAAAAATTTATGAAGAAAACAAAGTGATAAAATAAAAAAAAAAAAAAATTTGTACATTAAAATAAAATTTTTATTTATTGCATTGCTTTTTTGTTTTTTGTTTTTTTTTGTGTTAATGATTGCAATAAATGAATATATATTTTAAAATCGTGTATTATTTTACCTGTTTAAAATATTGAAAGCAAACAGGTGTTGAACTTTTCTATGTTTCAAGGAATTATTTTTTTAATAACTTATACAGTTAGGGAAAAGCGTAGTTAATTTTGAGAAAATCAAAACCAAGTAGTTTTCATTTAATTTCACTAAAAATTTATTTATTTTTTTTTGCAAATACCAACATTTCGACTACGACTTGCAGACTTTTTCAGTGCTAGTGCTCGATTTACTTAACGCTCAATAATAAATTAAATATTCGATAATTATTATATTAAGTTGCAAGTGTTGTATTCAATAACTTCAAGAAAAAGAAATACATACGTAATGAAATTACGTTACATTATGTAAAACAATATTACTTTAATCATCAACATAATTTACATTTAATCGGCTTATTCGGTCGCAAAATTGCAGGTCGCGGCTTATCTTTTATTAAGATTATTAATAATTATTAATAACTTGAGTGCGACAATCGATCGCGACACTAGTATTTTTTAATACACTACTTTTATTTTGTAATTAATTTATTTCAGTGGTCAGTGTTTTTTTACCATTTACATTTTATCTCTTGGGATAAAAACAGTTTTTATTGCACTCATCTCAAGCTTTAACTCTAACTTAACTCAAAATAAAAAGCGATTCGAAAGAAAATACACAATATTTCAAGTAACTTGCTTCTAATCAGTTTAATTGGGCAGCTCATAATAAATTTCCATGTTATTTTATTCTCCGTTAACAATTAACAATGATTCCAGCCCGATATTACAATTGATTTTAAACCAGTTGGCTTAAGGAACTTTTGATAGAACTCTTAAAGTAAATAAATCGTTCTCAACATTCGTTTCCTTTGTGTGGTGTGCGATGTTCCTTACTTTAGGAACAATGTATGAAACTTAAACAAAACCACATCCTTTTTTTAACAAGACTTTAAGAAGGAACATGTAATACAAGTATTCAGTTTGAATACGAGAATATGAATTTGAAAGGATTTGGGAATATTTTTATTTTAGTATTTTTAATTGAATTATGAATTAGACTAGAACATTGACTAGAACATAAGACTGAATTTTGAAAAATTAATTTTGACTTCAATTTAATATAAACGGTTTCCAAAATACCCCCATTACTTCACATTGCTTCACAAGCCTAATAAACCCCTTTTACGTGTTCGATCACTTCTCTTCATTATTATTAAAACTACAGAATACAATGTTTTTATTTCTGGTGCATTTCCGTAAACACTAACTAACGCAATAAAAGCTTTAAGAACCTTTGTTAGTTCCTCTCACTCCTCCCCCTATACATCTCCACCTTATATTTTACGCACATATTTCTTATTTATTTTGTAATTTTAATAGTTATTTTATTTGTTTGTTTTATTTTGTTCAAACAATACAAAACTCAAATATAAATAACACGAATCTCAAATTAATGTGGGAGAGACAAAGACAAAAATAAATAACGGTAAAAAAAAAGAAATTTTTTTTTTTTGTAAAATTATTTATTGTATGTCAGTTTCTTTTAAATAAATGAAGAAAATAATTCTGATTAAAAGTGCATTAAAAAAAAGCACACAAACAAATAATATTCTGATGATGATGATGATAATGATAATGATAGTGATGAGATGAAATGAAGAGAGAGACGGAGAGGGAGAGAGGGATATGCAATAATTTTTCATACGTTATTTTTTTATAAGTGGTGATAAAAAAAAAAGTAAATGTTGGTTTTTATTATTATATACATATATATATATATATACATATATATATATATACATATATATATATATACATATATATATATACATATATATATATATACATATATATATATATATGTTTTTGAATGAAAAATGGCGTTAGTTGATTTTTTTTTTATGAGATTTTCTTTTCTCGCAATTTGTTTGGGGGTGTGTGTGTTTGTGTGTATGAAATGAAAAAAAAAATGTATGCATAACGCACATAAATATTCATTTGAAATGTGTTTTTTTTTTTTTTGTTTTTTTATGATTTTTATGATTTTTGAATGGGTTTTTTTATTTCTTTTCTCTTGATTTTTTATTGTATTTTTAGTATTTTTAATGTTATTTTTAACTCTTATATTTCAAGTTTTTGTTTTTTTATATTATTTTTTATATTTTAATGTACAAAACTTAACAAGTTATATTTTATATGTTTGTTGTTTTTTTTTCCTACTTTTCTGGAATTTTATTTTGTTGTTGTTGTTTTTTTTTTTTTTTGATTTGGTGTTTCTTGGAATAAAACATTTTAAAATGAAAAAAAACAAATTACTATACATAACTATAAAATATTATGCAAAATATTTTCCAAGGAAAAATCAAGGATATTTTCTTTTCTTTTGCACATATAAAAGTTGAGTAGGGGTGGGAGAAGGAGATTGAATAAAAAACAAAGTACTTATGTTTAACCATTAAAATTTATTTGTACTTAAATGTTTAAATAAAAAAAAAACAATCTCCCAATGTATTTTATATGCACATACATACAATTTTTATATGCATACTTTACTATATTATATATGAGTAGTGATACATAATATAAAAAAGTAAATAATTGTGATTTGTGTGTGGATTTTTTTTTTTTTTTAAGTTATTCAACATATTCAACATTTTTATTTTATATTTTTTTTTTATTTACAAAAAATTGTCATAAACGCAACACAAAATTTGTTAAAAAAAAAAACGAACCAAGGAAAAGTGTTAAAAAAATATGAAAATTGTCACATGTAAACATGTGTGTAAAAAAATATTAAAATTAACAAAAGAAAATTAAAATTATTTTCGCTTAATACTTTATAATATAAAATTTATTTATTTTTGTACAAATTTTTTAATTGCACTAATGTGTACTAATATGTGGTTTATGCTAATAATAATATGTAAATAACTGTAAAATTTTTAATAATATCTAATGGATATCTATCAACTAATTAACAATTTGTTAAGATATAATTTAGTTTTTCCAAGTTTTTTTAAGAAAAACTAATTTGTAATTTGTAATTATTAAATGTAAAAATGGATGTATGGAATAATTTTGTAATTTTAAATATATTCAATGACTTTTTAAATTTAATTAATTAAATATTATTCCATACTTTATCAAATTGAATTAGGAAATTGTGTGAATTTAGTACTTAAAAAAAAAATAAGATTGGTATACTATTGGCTTTCTCAAAATGATCTTATAACATGTTCACACTATGAACTAGAACAAGGTTCTTCGAAGAAACCAGGTTCATGCGTGGTAACCAGGGTTTTCATATTTAAAATTGCTGTCAAAATGAACCAGTATTTTGAAAATCCTAGCTAAGTTTAAGGGTTATATAAGATTTAAATTTTTAATTATTGTTTGAATTTTTTTTACATCCCTACGTGATTTTGTTGTAAAATGTCATTGTTATTTATTTTTGAAAATAAACAAATAGCCGGTTTTTTTTTTTTATTTATTATTTAATAAAATGTCGCCGAAAATTATAATTAAACAAAGAATTTTGTTTTTTTTTGTTTATTTATTTTATTTGCAGTCCAATTTCGTTTATTTACTCTAAAAAAAATATTGCTGTTATAGAAACGTCAAACAATACTAGGTTGATGCATAACGATAGTCTGAACGGTTAATTTTAAAACTAGGCTATTTAGTAGATTTTTTGCGTTGTGTGAACATGATATTAAATTAGTAGTTCTAAGTAGAACTAAGTAGTTCATCCATAGAATTTCGATTGTTGTATCACAACCCTTATTTTGTTTTTAAATATTTAATACGATTTTAAAACTAGGTAATCAAGTTTGAAACAACCCGAGTTTATTAATATTGTATGAAAGGTCTTTTTGCTCATTTATTTAGTATAACAATTTCAATTCTAAATTTTTTAAACTTAATTAAAAATTTAAAGGAAGGTTTTCAATAGTTTCAAGTTGTAATTGAATAACAAACAAAATTATCGAGAAATTATATCATAATATATATATATATATATATATATTGTGTTATATATGTGTATATATTAAGAAAAAAATAAATTTTTTTTTCAAATTAATTTTTTAATATTTCGACAATATCAAATTGATTTAAACAAAAATCTTTCAATTGTATATGGATTGCATATAATTTTTGTAGTAAAATTTTAAATTTCAACACATGCAACTTGTTCTATACTTTCATACTCATGTTAAATTAATACATATTACTTTAAATAGACAGTTTATTTATTAACAGATGAAAATTAAAGCTAAGCTTAAACTCAAATCCATACTTTTTCAAATAACAAACATGAATTCAACCTGAGTTTCTAACACGTTAATTATTGGATTACATTTATATGATTTCATTAAAATTAACTTGTGTTTTAATTCTGAATTAGGTTTGTTCAACCCATTAATTCATTTGACTTATATGATTTGCTGTTATATGTTAAAAAATTATTATTATTCTCTTAAATTATATTCATTAAAGCATTTCATTTATTAATATTTAAATGTTCCGAAGCATTAAAATATTGCTGGTAGATGTACTTTAGACCTAGAATGTAAACCTAATTAATGCAGAACCTTAACTTCCATCAGAAGTAACTAAACTTATAATATTGAAAAAAGCAACTGATTATCATCAGAGTTACAATGCTGATCTAACATTCAAATGCCCCGGTTTTGAATGCCGATTTCGAAACTTTTATCTTATTTTCCATTTCGATTTATTTGGCATTTGACATTGGATGCAAATGTATGGCCTAACCCAAAAATAATAAACATTAAAATAATTAAAATAAGAAACTATAAATAAAAAATTTACTTTAATACTATAACTCACAGAATAAGAAATACCTTATAACTCGATTATAATAGTTATTTCATTATCTAGTTAATGAAATCAAGTAATTTAGCATCTTGGAAAGTCCACTAATATCTCATGCAGTAATTGTATGTTGATGGATTACAATATGTCCAGTACCCACCCATATATATCTGGTACCTAACCTATGGTATAGATTGACTTGATTACCAAACTTTTAAACAGTCACCATGTAAAAAAAATTGTTCAAATTTTACGTAATTAAATTCCAAAATTATTTTTAATATAAAAATGTAATGTTATTTCATTTTGATAATGTTTCATACATCCATTAATTTTTTATATACGTATCCTGAGTACGCTTTAAAAAAAAGTAACCAGAACAACAACAAAATATTATCTTTTCAATTTTAAATAATATTTTATTTGTAAAATAAAAATAATATATTTAATATTGTTTAAATTTAAAATGAAATAAAATACAAAAAAAAAAAATAACAAATATGGAAGAAAATCTAAGAAAAGATGATGTATTTAAACAAATATGAAGTACATTAATAATACTTTTTTTATTAGATTTTTTTTTTTTTTTTTTTTTTGAAATAAAATTTTTATGAAATTGTATAATATAGAAGAAAAAAAACACCATGACAGCATTGTAAAGAAAAATGAATTTTATCATTTTCGTTTTTTTTTTTTTTTGATTTTATGTACAATCATGTGTATATTTTTTGTAACAACAGTTGTGGAAAAATGATTTATTATTTAAATAAATTTTAAATTAATTTAAAACTAACATATAGGACTGCATAAATTAATATGCATTTAAGTAAAGCTATCCAAAGTTTTAAAGGTATTTAAAAAATTAGCACGATGGCTTTTCACATCACGAACGACTTAAACAAAACTCAAAAGATTAGAAGTTGAAATAGGCATTTTATAGGCATAAAGGATATGGAAAATTAAGATTTCGAAGAAATCCCAAAAAAAAAACTAACTACAACATTAAATCTACATTAAACATTTTTTGTTCTCTAAATTTTTCATTTGAAACAAATTTTATCATAAGAAATTGTAAATGAGTGCTCTCATAAGTCATAAACTCATACCACTCAATTCAAAGATTGAGTTCACTTATAATTTTGAATGATTTACATGTCCTCACAGATTGTTGAGCCGACACAAGGTGTTTCAAAATTAGGTGAATTCATCATTTGAGTGAATTCAACATATGAGTGAATGTATTTTGCTCAAATATTAGGAGACTCAAAAACAAAATATGATTTGAGTGATGAATTGAGTTAAAATTTGAGACAAATATATTTTATAATATCAATTGCTTTTTCATAATATCTGAATTTTTTTGTGATGATTTTTAAAATAGTATGTATATATTTTTTATAGAATTTAAAAACTTGCAATTTTTGATTAAAAATATTGAACCTAAGGTATGATAAATTCTTAGAAATTTATTTTTGATTTTTAAATATTCCTTGTTTTCTAAATCAATTTCATTTATTTAAAAAGTTTATTTAGATTCTTCACAATATAGTTTCAGCAATTGATTCTGCTGCTTCAATACCGCTCTTTTATACTCATTACACACTCATCCCACTCATTATTTAAAACTTTTAAAATAAATTCATTTAGTGACACTCAAACTATCAATAATTATTGTAAATGAATTCAAAATAAAGTAAAACAAAACCTAAAATTTTTTTAAAGAGAATAGTAAAAAAATGTATAATTAAATTTTTCTATTTATAACAAATAAAATATTGTAAATAAATATATTTCCATAACTGTATTACAATAAATTTTTATTAAAAAAAAATTTTAAAGAAAAAGTATAAAATGTTATTTTCAACCATAAAATTTGATGACATCAACAAGTAATTTAAAAATGTTGGTTTTTTTTTGTGTTTTTGTTGTTGCAGTCATAAGAATAAAATACAGAGTGATTTTTCATTTTCCTTATTTTTATTCTTGTTTTTTTTTTTTTTTTTTTATTGTATGTGCATAAAATTTGTATTGAAAGACATTTTATTAAAAAAAAAAAATGAAATTTATTTTGCTGCGTTTAATAGAAATAAAAATAAAATAAAATAAAAAACAAAATTATAATGAAATATTAAAATTGATATAAAAGTTATAGGTGTATAAATGTACATACAATTCATAAATTTACAGAATAGATTTATATAATAAAAAACAACAAAAAAAAAATTATTTAACTTTAACTTCTAGGTACGAAAAAAATTTTTAATAAAATCATTTTTTCTTTTTTTAAATTACTTGTAAAATTGTAAAATATCTTTAGTGTAAGGATTTAAAAAGAAATTATGTAACTACAGTTAAAAATTTAAGTTTAAGATTTAATTTAGTTATTTTTTTATATAGTGCAGGATTTTTCCTTGCGAGTTTCGGAAAATTGCAGTTAGATACAGCTGATAATTGCAAATTAAAATATAATTAATAGATATTTTATTCAAATAATTAATAATATTTTATATTATAAATATTTTATAGAATTTTGTAGTACAGTAATTACTTTCTTTAAAAACTAAAGAAAAAATTATGAAAAATCTGATTGCAAAATAAATTGTGTTACCAATACTTATAACATAATATACTTATTTATATGATAAATCTTATTTATCAATACATAAGACTTTTGAAATAAATCTAAAAGTTACATTCAATGACTTAGATAAATTTTAAATAATATATATTTTATTTTTACTTTAATACATTAGTTAATAATTCTACTGTTCTTGTAAAAATACTAAAATACTAATGGAACATCTTGTTTTTTGAATACAAAAGTACAAGGATTAATATTAAACAAGTAAATTTAATTAGTCATCCTAAAAATATGCAAATTATTTATAACCTTTACAAATAATTGCATCGAAGACTTTTATTAACTAAAAATTTAAAGTTATTTATTATAAAATTCATATTTTAAACTTTACTTTAAAAAAAAATTTATAAAATTATTATTATATTATTTAAAATTAATTTAGATTTTTCTTAAATAGTAAGCTGCA